>CM059785.1:41845862-42450285 GCA_030435695.1 Brachymystax lenok tsinlingensis | reverse complement strand
CTTGGCCTCGCAAACTCAACCCATAAAGTTAATCAAACAGAGAATTTAGATTAAATTATATCCAGCCACTGTATCCCCCAATTGTTCTAATCTATCAAGCCCAATCATTTAAAAAATAATGGTTTAATTGCATTTCCATTTGCCATGTCACAACCAGAGAGAGGTCATTCTTCTTAGTGGACTCATCTACTTCTGTGTTTTTCATCTTGGAAAATGGAGAGAAAGTAGTTTAGTATCCACCCTCACAATCCACACATAGCCGAGGAAAGGTGAAGTAGGCAGGTTGACCTTCTAGACGCTAGCTGTGATTACCACTCAGGTTCCTATTAAGGCCAGGGCACACCTATTCAGCATCCGCTGTGCAGCACTACACTAGCACTTTCTCTCTCGTCCTTTCCTTTACCCCTTCCTCTATCTGCCTTCTTTTTCCTATTTCATCACGCATATCGCTGTGTGCTCTCAAGCGTGTTCTCCAGGGCCTTTTTTCCCTTTTCACATGTTGTCCATTAATTATAATTGAAAGATTGTGCCTCTAAAGGGTGTCGTTAGGGACATGGTTGATGTTATGGGGCCAAGGTAAGAGGAGACCCTAAGGATTTACTTCTACCTTTATAAAATAGAAAACCACACTCAGAGAGATGGAGGGAGGGAGGAGCGAAGCTTTATTTTACAGCACCCTGCAGGGTATGAGGAAGTGTATACAGTACCTGGAATTATTTAAAACCACCCATACATGAAACGATCGCTTTGTGAGTCGGAATTAAGTGGCTTTCATGAAAGAGTAATGTCCTGAGAGATGATTTATATCAGTCAGTCCTGTTGCATCTACAGGACAGTGCCTTCAGAAAGTATTCACACCACTTGATATATTCAACATGTTGTTGTGTTACAGCCTGAATTCAAAATGTATTAAACGTGGGCGGGTTTCTCACCCATCTACACATAATGACATAGTGAAAACATGTTTTTAGAATTTTAGCAAAATAAATGTAAAACGAAATACAGAAATGTACAATTTACATAAGTATTCACACCCCTGAGTCAATACATGTCAGAATCACCTTTGGCAGCGATTACAGCTGGGAGTCTTTCTGTGTACGTTTTTAAGGTTTTGCACACCTGGATTGTATAATATTTGCACATTATTCTTTTAAAAATTCTTCAAGCTCTGTCAAATTGGTTGTTGATCATTGCTAGACAGCCATTTTCATGTCTTGACATAGATTTTCAAGTCGATTTTAGTCAAATCTGTAACATGGCCACTCAGGAACATTCAATGTCCTCTTGGTAAGCAACTCCAGTGTATATTTGGCCTTGTGTTTTAGGTTATTGTCCTGCTGAAAGGTACATTTGTCTCCCAGTGTCTATTGGAAAGCAGACTGAACCAGGTTTTCCTCTAGGATTGTGCCTGTGTTTAGCTTTATTCCATTTATTTTTATCCTAAAAAGTGTCCTACTCCTAGCCAATGACAAGCATACCCATAACATGATGCAGCCACCACCATTCTTGAAAATATGAAGAGTGGTGCTCAGTGATGTGTTGTGTTGGATTTGCCCCAAACATAATGCTTTGTATTCAGGACTTAAAGTTCATTTCTTTGCTACATATTTTGCAGTTTTACTCTAGTGTATTATTGCAAACCGGATGCATGTTTTGGAATATTTTTATTCTGTACAGGCTTCCTTCTTTTCACTCTGTCATTTAGGTTAGTGTTGTAGAGTAAATACAATGTTGTTGATCCAATCTACGTTTTCTCCTACAGTGTCACAGACATGAAATGACCTGAAACTCTATAACTATTTTAAAGTATATTGTTAGTGAATGGGTGTATTGATACACAATCCAAAGTGTAATTAATACCTTTTTATTTTTAACCATTTACCAACAGGTGCCCTTCTTTGTGAGGCATTGGAAAACCTCCATGGTCTTTGTGGTTGAATCTGTGTTTGAAAGTCACTGCTCGACTGAGGGACTTTACAAATAATTGGATGTGTGGGGTACAGAGATGAGGTAGTCATTCAAAAATCATATTAAACACTATTATTGTCACGTTTCTCTACTGAAGGGACAGACCAAGACGCAGCGATGTAGCCAGAATACATATTTAATTATACACGGGACCACGACGGAACAAAACAATACACGGAGAACGTGCGATGAACATAACTGAACAAACAAACACAGCTATGAACATACAATAACCCACGAACCCAGAGTGAAACCTACTAGCCTAAATATGGTTCCCAATTAGAGACAACGACACACAGCTGCCTCTAATTGGGAACCATTACCTCAACATAGAAATACGACACCTAGAATGAACAAACCCTACACAAAGACAAAACCAAAACGCTCCAGCCTGAAACTCGGGACTGGGCGTTACAGTACCCAAAGGCGCGGACTCGGACGCGCCGAAAAGTCTGTGGGGGGTCTTGAGTGGGTCGCTTTGTCCCAGGTGGAGGCTCCGGTGCTGGCCGTGCTGGTCTGACATCCAGAACCGGAGGCCCTGGGCCTTCTCCTGGAACTCTGGTGCGTGGAGTTGGAACTGGCCGTACTGGACTCGTGATGCTCACTGGAACTCTGGTGCGTGGAGCGGGCACTGGCAGTGCCGGACTCGTGATGCTCACTGGAACTCTGGTGCGTGGAGCGGAACAGGCCGAACTGGGCTCGGACGCGCACTCTGGTGCGGGAGCGGAACAGGCCGAACTGGGCTCGGACGCCGCACTCTGGTGCGGGAGCGGAACAGGCCGAACTGGGCTCGGGACGCGCACTCTGGTGCGGGAGCGGAACAGGCCGAACTGGGCTCTCTGAGCGCACGGGAGCTTGGTGCGCGGAGCCGAACAGGACGTGCTGGACTCTCTGAGCGCACAGGAACTTGGTGCGCGGAGCCGGGACAGGACGTGCTGGACTCTCGGAGCGCACGGGAGCTTGGTGCGCGGGCCGACAGGACGTGCTGGACTCTCGGAGCGCACGGGAGCTTGGTGCGCGGAGTCCGGAGCAGGACGTGCTGGACTCTCTGAGCGCACGGGAGCTGGGTGCGCGGAGCCGAGCAGGACGTGCTGGACTCTCTGAGCGCACGGGGAGCTGGGTGCGTGGAACAGGGACTGGACGTGTAGACACCACTACACGGACTGGGATCTTGGAACACGGAACAGGGATCTTGGAACGCGGAACAGGGATCTTGGAACGCGGAACAGGGATCTTGGAACGCGGAACAGGGATCTTGGAACGTGGAACAGGGATCTTGGAACGTGGAACAGGGATCTTGGAACGTGGAACAGGGATCTCGGAGCGTGGAACAGGGATCTTGGAACGTGGAACAGGGATCTTGGAACGTGGAACAGGGATCTTGGAACGTGGAACAGGGGTCTCGGAACGTGGAACGGGGACTGGACGTGTAGAGACCTCTACCCGGACCGGGAACCTGATATGGAGAGCCGACACCATACCTCCAGCTAGCTCACTAACCCTGGCCTCATGGGTGAGTGGAGCTGGAATCTCTCGGACTGGGCTGTGGATCCGTGCCGAGATTCTGCCCGTGAGACCACAGGATAACATGGACCCAAAAGGCGCACTGGAGGTCTGGCTCGCAGAGTTGGCACCACTCTCCCAGGTAGCACACAGACCTCGGCCCGACCAATGAGTGGCGCTGGGATCTCTCGCACTGGGCTGCGGACACGTACCGGAGACACCGCACACGGAGCTGGAGCAGGATATCCGGGTCCCAGGAGACGACGGGACTTAGTGCGCAGCGATGGCACCACTCTTTCTGGCTGAACACTTATTTTCCCCCGACTGATGAGTGGAGCGGGAATCACTCGCACCGGCCTCTGAATCCCTATAGGGGAAACCGTGCGCAACACTGCATAGCACGGCCTCCCTTCGCTGCGACGCTCTCCCCAACGCTCTCTCCATAAAGCACGAGGGGTTGGCTCAGGAGTCCCTCCTGAACCGGCCAACCTCCTCGTGTGCCCCCCCCCAAAAGTTTCTTGGGGCAGCCTTACGGACCTCCGTGCCAGGCGAGATCCGATGAGGTCCTCCCTGGTCCAGCACTCCCGAGTCTCTCGCTGCTTGGTCTTCGTTTGGTGGGTTATTCTGTCACGTTTCTCTACTGAAGGGACAGACCAAGACGCAGCGATGTAGCCAGAATACATATTTAATTATACACGGGACCACGACGGAACAAAACAATACACGGAGAACGTAACGATGAACATAACTGAACAAACAAACACAGCTATGAACATACAATAACCCACGAACCCAGAGTGAAACCTACTAGCCTAAATATGGTTCCCAATTAGAGACAACGACACACAGCTGCCTCTAATTGGGAACCATTACCCAACATAGAAATACGACACCTAGAATGAACAAACCCTACACAAAGACAAAACCAAAACGCTCCAGCCTGAAACTCGGGACTGGGCGTTACAATTATTGTACACAGAGTGAGTCCATGCAACTTATTGTGTGACTTGATAAGCAAATCTCTACTTATTTATGTTTGTCATAGCAAAAGGGTGAATGCTTATTGACTAAAGATTTTGTTTTTCATTTTTTAATTAATATGTAAACATTTCTTAAAACATAATTCCACTTTGACATTATGGGGTATTGTGTTTAGGACAGCTAGAAAAAAATCTAAATGTAATCAAATTTAAATTCATGCTGTAACACAAAAAAAGGAAAAAGTCGAGGTGTGTGAATATTTTTCGTAGACACTATCTACACAGTAGGACACGTGACAACTAGCTTCCGTCCACCTCTGGCTACATTGACTTCAATACAAAACCCAGGAGGCTGGTAGGCTTCACCCCCTTTCCAAGATGTGCAGACTGTGTTTGACTTTATGAATTTTGAGATGTCTGAGTTTAACTTCATAGAGAAACTTGTTGTCCAAACCTACGATGGTGCAGCTGTAATGGAATGTAACTGCTATTTATATTTACAGATTTAAGAGGTGATATCTACTCCACTCCACTACCATTGTCAACTTTCTGCTGACATGAACTGAAGCCACGACGTCTCATGTGCCCGCTCATCCACTGGCACATTGAATGTTTCCCTTCCAAGCACTGTGAGTACCCCTATCAAGTTTGTCTCATTACTGTATGTAGAGTGAATCACATACACAATCACATTATTACACAACATCGATTTTACTCCTTGCTTGGACTAACTTATTCTTAGCTCTTTTGTCTAACTGTGTAGTGTCTTGTGTTTTGTCTTCCCAGTAAAATCCTGTCCTGCACTGTTCAAGCCTCTGAACACCTCAACTCATGCCTCATATCCTCATTCAATCACTGCTGTGATCCCTTTCCAACACTGTGTAAGTAGCCCTCTCATTACCCTGCCCCATAATATTGTACTATAAATGTCTTTATTAAATGCTTTAGGTTAAAATAATTAGTCTGATGATTTTTTAAACACACTTTGTGGTCTCTGTTCGTTCTGCGCCTATACCGTGAGTCTCCCATCCTCCTCAATTTTTAAAGTCACTAGCCTCCACTGCAGTGTACAGTGGGGCAAAAAAGTATTTAGTCAGCCACCAATTGTGCAAGTTTTCCAACTTAAAAAGATGAGAGAGGCCTGTAATTTTCATCATAGATACACTTCAACCATGACAGACGAAATGAGAAAAAGAAATCCAGAAAATCACATTGTAGGATTTTTAATTTATTTATTTGCAAATTATGGTGGAAAATAAGTATTTGGTCAATAACAAAAGTTTATCTCAATACTTTGTTATATACCCTTTGTTGGCAATGACAGAGGTCAAATGTTTTCTGTAAGTCTTCACAAGGTTTTCACACACTGTTGCTGGTATTTTGGCCCATTCCTCCATGCAGATCTCCTCTAGAGCAGTGATGTTTTGGGGCTGTCGCTGGGCAACAGGGACTTTCAACTCCCTCCAAATATTTTCTATGGGGTTAAGATCTGGAGACTGGCTAGGCCACTCCAGGACCTTGAAATGCTTCTTACGAAGCCACTCCTTCGTTGCCCGGGCGGTGTGTTTGGGATCATTGTCATGCTGAAAGACCCAGCCATGTTTCATCTTCAATGCCCTTGCTGATGGAAGGAGGTTTTCACTCAAAATCTCACGATACATGGCCCCATTCATTCTTTCCTTTACACGGATCAGTCAGTCCTGGTCCCTTTGCAGAAAAACAGCCCCAAAGCATGATGTTTCCACCCCCATGCTTCACAGTAGGTATGGTGTTCTTTGGATGCAACTCAGCATTCTTTGTCCTCCAAACACGACGAGTTGAGTTTTTACCAAAAAGTTATATTTTGGTTTCATCTGACCATATGACATTCTCCCAATCCTCATCTGGATCATCCAAATGCTCTCTAGCAAACTTCAGACGGGCCTGAACATGTACTGGCTTAAGCAGGGGGACACGTCTGGCACTGCAGGATTTGAGTCCCTGGCGGCGTAGTGTGTTACTGATGGTAGGCTTTGTTACTTTGGTCCCAGCTCTCTGCAGGTCATTCACTAGGTCCCCCCGTGTGGTTCTGGGATTTTTGCTCACCGTTCTTGTGATCATTTTGACATTTTGATAAATTCATTAAAAATCCTACAATGTGATTTTCTGGATTTTCTTTCCTCATTTTGTCTGTCATAGTTGAAGTGTACCTATGATGAAAATTACAGGCCTCTCTCATCTTTTTAAGTGAGAGAACTTGCACAATTGGTGGCTGACTAAATACTTTTTTGCCCCACTGTATGTGGATGACTGTGCTGCTAAAGAGTAGGCTAGTCTTTCAGTTTTTTCTGTTCTAGCAAATTCTGAACATACAGTATGTCAAAGAATATGGGAAACACCTTGCTGTGAGCTATTGGTATTTTAAAATACTTTACTGTCTGGATTCAACCTGTGTGTATTCTGTATTTATTTATTCCTTAAAACGAAAAACGTTATCACTCGTGTAGATGTGCATGGATTAGTGAGTGTGGATTCACCTTGAACCCCATTTACTCTAAGAAGGAGAGATTCACACAGCTAACTGTGTCCTTAGTAGAGCATCAAGTCGAGATTATTCAAGGCATTTGGAACTTCCACTGGCACACTTCACAGTATGGCTGTGGAAGCCTGACAGAATAATGATTAATGCATTGAAGCTATTTAAGTTTTTTTGTAATTAAGAAGAAAATAGAGTGACAATAGTCGCACAGGGAATAACCCACTAGGGGGAATGTTTCTTTTGAACAGAGATAATGACTCAAAGCGCAGCGTAAATCATATTTTTAATTGTTATGTCTCCTGGGTTTCATATCCACGTCTGTATAACAATTCAGTAATGATGAGACGGGAGACAGAAATCATTTCAACCATTTATCTGCAATGCAGCTCAACACACACCACCCATGATGCTACTACAGTAAGTATGAAGGTGCAAATGGTACTACCCTAATACATAACAATTCTTCCCCTCCTACATGAACTGTGTGGAGAGTCTGTTTTTAACCTCTAAGGGGCCGGTGACTAATGTGATTAGCATGAGGCTGTAGGTAACAAGAACATTTCCCAAGACATAGACATATCTGATATGGGCAGAAAACTTCAATTCTTGTTAATCTAACTGCACTGTCCAATTTATAGTAGCTATTACAGTGAAAGAATAACATCCTATTGTTTGAGGAGAGTGCACAGTTATGAACGTGAAAATGTATCAATAAACCAATTAGGAACATTTGGGCAGACTTGAAACATAATTTTGAACAGAAATGCAATGGTTCATTGGATCAGTCTAAAACTTTGCATGTACACTGCTGCTATGTAGTGGCCAAAATCTAAATTGTGCCTAAACTGGAATAATACATTGTGGCCTTTTTATTGTATTTCAAAGATGGAACAAAAAACAAACAAAGAAATGCATGTTTTTTCTTTGTATTATCTTTTGCCAGATCTAATGTGTTATATTCTCCGACATTAATTTCACATTTCCACAAACTTCAAAGTGTTTCCTTTCAAATGGTATCAAGAATATGCATATCCTTGCTTCAGATCCTGAGCTACAGGTATTTAGATTTGGGTATGTCATTTTAGGCAAACATTTTAAAAGGGTCCAATCCTAAGTCCAAGCATCTAGGTTCTCGCCTATCTCTGAGCGTAACGGCAGTCAACCTGACTGTCACAGTCTCACCACACACTTGTGTCATGGCGGCTGAGTCAGTGTCCTAAGAACGTGACTTCCTGTTTGAGTTTCTGCCTATTGGAAAGGAGGAGCAAAATAGAGTCGTGATCAGATTTGCCGAAGGGAGTGCAGGGGAGGGCCTTGTAGGCATTTGGAAAAGTTGTGTAGCAATGGTCCAATGTTTTTCCAGTGCGAGTACTACAGTTCATGTGCTGGTGGAACTTCGGTAGCGTTTTCCAAAAATTTGCTTTGTTAAAACCCATCTACAATAAATCTGGCCTCAGGATACGTGGCTTCATGACTGTCCTGTAAGGATCCAAATAGGTCAGATCAACTTTGCAATAAATAACTTCAACCAGACCCCCTCTCACCCGCAGAAGGGGAGGAGGGAAGTGGTAAGGATTAACACCTCACACCCTGTTGTAAATCAAGGAGAGAAGATTCAGGTTTCCCTCTCCAAATTCACCAGAGGATTGTGCCTTTGTTTCACAGACTTTTCCCTACGAAACTCTAACACGTTCTAAAGTGAATACTGGAACAATATTTCTAACATAGAATGTGGGGAATGGTCAGAGGCGATCCAAAGAACACTGATGTTGTTTTGGTCGTTATTTTGTGAGGCCATTAAAAATGTTATATAGGAAATACTGTAACTTGGAAAGTGTCCATCCTATGCATTCTGCATGAAATATGAAAAATTATTAAAGTGTTTTTGTTAAGAGAGGGACATGATTTTAGGAGCCATAAGAGATCATTGTTTTACATAACTTAGCACAGTGACAATTTACTCCCCTGAGTGAGTATAAAATGTTTGGTTAAGAGTGAACATGTCAGACCAGAGAGACGTAGAGCTGCAGCTCACTTTTAAAGTGGTTTGAAACTCTGAATCTTAACACAAGAGAGATGATAAAGTCACCTCCCGGACAATCACTGGTACGGCTGATTAGCCGTCCTAAGTACAGCATCTAGAAAAGCAAACTTAAGTGGGACCATTCTGCTACTCTTTTCAAACCATCGTATTATGCTACGCTCATCACCCCACTGGGAACCATCTTCAAAGAAGCATCTTCCAGAGCGAATGGAAAGAGAATAAACGTGTAGTTCTGTTCAGGACTACATAACAAGTCACCAGATACGACTGCAGAGGAGAACAACAGAGAACCCCCTTTTGGACAATCAGAGCCTTATAAGCGTTCTAATGTATTAAGTGTGTATGTTTATCCTGTGTTTCCATTTAGTTAGTTGGTAAATAAATAAACAAATTTGTGTAGTAGTGAATCATAAGTAAGGTTCTGGTTTTTGCAGATGCAAGGAGGTTACAACTGTTCAGAATGATGATATGACACGAGATTAGGATTAATAAATTGACACTTTATAGACGTGATAGGTAAAGACCTTTTAAAGTTTAATTAGGGAGATGGTAACTCTTTAAAGAATCACTCTCATGGTGCCCCAAATCCTAATGAGTTAATTGTTGCATGATTCATTTAATTGGGTAACAGTTAAACATAATTAGTTGATTAGATAAAAAAACAGTCATCAGATTGATATTATAGTAAAGTCACGACAGTGGTTTCCAGATAAAAAAGAATTGAATTGAATTAAGAAATATATAAGTATTTGGACAAGCAATGTCGGAGTGGCATTGACCAAAATACAGTAGAATACAGTGTATACATATGAAATGAGTAAAACACTATGTAAACATTATTAAAGTGACTAGTGTTCCATTATTAAAGTGACCAGTGATTCCATGTCTATGTATACAGTCTGATGGCCTCGAGATAGAAGCTGTTTTTCAGTATCGGTCCCAGCTTTGATGGACCTTTACTGACCTCGCCTTCTGGATGATAGTGGAGTGGTTGATGTCCTTGATTATATTTTTAGCCTTGTGACATTGGGCGCTGTAGTAGTCCTGGAGGACAAGCAGTGTGCCCCCGGTGATGCGTTGGGGAGATCGCACAACCTTCTGGAGAGCCCAGCGGTTGCGAGTGGTGCAGTTGCCGTACCAGGTGGAGATACAGCCTGACAGAATGCTCTCAGTTGTGCATCTGTTAAAGTTTGTGAGGGTCTTAGGGGCCAAGCCAAATTTCTTCAGAGGTTGAATAGGCGCTGTCTGTGTGGGTGGACCATTTCAGATTGTCAGTGATGTGTGCCCCGAGGAACTTGAAACTCTTCACCTTGCTCCATCTGCTGTCTCCTGAAGTCCACGATTAGCTCCTTTGTTTTGTTGATGTTTATGTTGAGGAAGAGGTTATTTTCCTGGCACCACTGCGCCTGGGCCCTCACCTCCTCCCTGTAGGCTGTCTCGTCATTGTTGGTAATCAGGCCTATTACTTTTGTGTCATCTTCAAACTTGATGATTGGGTTGGAGGCGTGCGTGGCCACACAGTCATGGGTGAACAGGCAGTACTGCAGGGGGTTGAGCACGCACCCTTGTGGGGTCCCTGTGTTGAGGATCTTCACCACCTGGGGGCGGCCCGTCAGGAAGTCCAGGACGCAGTTGCTCAGGGCGGGGTTCAAACCCAGTGCTCCATGCTTAATGATGAGCTTGGAGGGTACTATGGTGTTGGGTGAGCTATAGTCAATGAATCAGCAGTCTTACATACTGTAGGTATTCCTCTTGTCCAGATGGGATATGGAAGTGTACAGTGCGATAGTGATTGCCTCGTCTGTAGATCTATTGGGGTGGTATGCAAATGGAAGTGGGTCTAGGGTGTCAGGGAAGGTGGAGGTGATATGATCCTTAACTAGCCTCTCAAAGCACTTCATGATGACAGAAGTGAGTGCTACGGAGAGATAGTCATTTAGTTCAGTTAATTTTGCTTTCGTGGGTACAGGAACTATGGTGGACATCTTGAAGCAAGTGGGGACAGTAGACTGGGATAGGGAGAGATTGAATATGTCTGTAAACACTCCAGCCAGCTGGTCTGCCCATACTCTGAGGACGCGGCTAGGGATGTTGTCTGGGCTGGCAGCCTTGCAAGGGTTAACACGCTTAAACGTCTTACTCATGTTGGCCACAGAGAAAGAGAGCCCACAGTCCTTGGGAGCGGGCCGCATCTGGGCTGCCATCAATCCATGGTTTTGGGTTTTAATAGTCACTGTGGAATCATCATCCCCTGTCCGTGTATACCGCAATGTTATTCTCAGAGGCAACCCGGAACATATCCCTGTCCTTGATCAAAACATTCTTGAAGCATAGATTCCGATTGGTCTGACCAGCGTTGAATAGACCTTAGCATGGGTACTTCCTGTTTGAGTTTCTGCCTATGGGAAGGAAGGAGCAGAATGGAGTCGTGATCTGATCTGCAGAAGGGAGGGCCTTGTAGCTATCCCGGGTAGGCTTGGCAGAGGTTGTACTGCAGGTAGGTTTGGCAACGCTCGATTTTGCTGAACTTTTGACCCACAGCTAAACCTGTGAAAAGGTTGTCGATGGATGGTAGCGGATACTGCTTAAGAGTATGCTCCTAATCTCAGCTCGTTACCTGTATAAAAGACACCTGGGAGCCAGAAATCTTTCTGATTGAGAGGGGGTCAAATACTTATTTCCCTCATTAAAATGCAAATCAATTTATAACATTTTTCACATGCGTTTTTCTGGATTCTTTTGTTGTTATTCTGTCTCTCACTGTTCAAATAAACCTACCATTACAATTATAGACTGATCATTTCTTTGTCAGTGGGCAAATGTACAAAATCAGCAGGGGATCAAATACTTTTTTCCCTCACTGTAATGTCGTTTTAGAGAAGTTGGAAGTAAGTCCTACCGGCCTCAAAACCACAGACCACTTGTATGGCGTTGTGTGGGTGAGGGGTTTGCAGCTGTCAATGTGATGAAGAGAGTGCCCCATGGTGGCGGTGGGGTTATGATATGAAAAGGCATAAGGTACGGACAATGAACACAATTGCATTTTATTGATGGCAATTTGAATGCACAGATATACCATGACGAAATCTTAAGGTCCATTCATCCGCCGCCATCACTTCACGTTTCAGAATGTTAGTGCACAGCCCCATTTTGCAAGGATATGTACACAATTCCTGAAGCTAAACATATCCCAATTCTTCCATGGCCTGCATACTCACCAGACATATCACCAATTGAGGATGTTTGGGATGCTCTGGATGAACGTGTACGACAGCGTGTTCCAATTCCTGACAATATCCAGCAACTTCGCACAGCCATTGAAGTGGGACAACATTCCACAGGACATAATCAACAGCCTGATCATCTCAATGGGAAGGAGATGTGTTGCGCTGCATGAGGGAAATGGTAGTCACACCCGATACTGACTGGTTTTCTGATCCATGCCACTAGTTAGGGAATCTATTTAGGGGTATCTGTGACAAAGATGCATATCTGTCCCAGTCATGTGAAATCCATAGGGCCTAATTTATTTATTTCAATTTACTGATGTCCTCATATGAACTGTAACTCAGTAAAATCTTTGAAATTGTTGCATGTTGCATTTATTTTTGTGTTCGGTATATACTGTATCAATTTAGTAGCTATTTGAGATCTGCGTTAATTATTCACGATGGCAGATCGATATTTCTTACAAATATAATAATTTTCCTGCTTAACCAAATGTTGCGGACAAGGAACATCCATAATGGACAGATAAATTGAAATGCATTATGGAAAAAAATCGATGTGCGCTCTAGCGGCTGCGGGCCACAGACGGAGTGCCAAATGGTACACTGCTAGTTTCAGAGGCCTCCTGAAGGCTCATGTTGAAACAAAGTTGTCGGTTCAAGATGAGTCCACAGATATGAGTCAGCATTCTTAATGGAGTATTGCCTGATTGGCAGAGATAGCTCGCATCTCCTCCAAACGTCACAGCCTTGTCTTTCTTACAATATGAAGCGATGCAAGAGGATATTTATTTCAATGGACTAATGTTGAGAAGAGCTCATTTGGCAGGCATCCAGAGAAGGTTGTGGTAGGCCTTCACTACTGATGGTCTGTATAACAAAGACAAAATTGAATGAAGACATGAAGTAATGAAGTAATGACTAAAGGTGTGATATAATGATGACTTTGTGTGTCAGTCTTTTAGCCGAATAGGTGGTTAATCCCAGTGTGTGAGACTATAACTCTATAACTCTCTTGTGCATCGGAGAGCTGGATAAAAACTTTAATTAACTGCAGTATGATCAATTTAACTAAATCAATTTGTCAAATCGAAAAAAAATCTAAATTTCTCAGCTTGAACTATGTGATTCTGTCTTAAAGTATTAAGTATTGATTACGAAGCATTTTCAAACATTTTGCTACTCTCACTCTATACATATAAAATAGCAAAGCCGTTATTTGCACAGCAAGAAAGTAAGACAATTTGGGTCAATTGCAAATGTGGCCCAAGCTGCATACCAAATGGAAATGATCCGGTGGTTTATTGGGGAATACTGGCAGCACATCCACTCCCCTGGTACATGCTAAATATGAGAATGCTGTCCACTGAACTAAGGGGTATCACCACTGGCCTCGGGAACATCAACATAGCTCCTTCTAAGGGTTGTTCTTTTATTCTGGTTTTAATATAAGTGTGAATATAAGTGTGAATATAAGTGTGAATGTGTGTGTGTGTGCGTCGCATAGATAAGAGAACAAGACATGAAAACAATGCAAATATAAACGAATGGGGATGCTGTAATAAAGGGAATGTTATGCAATAACTTGCAACATCCACATTGCGTGTGTTATTTGTGTGTGTGCCCCCTGCAATTTTCATCTGGCAACTGATGACAGTGCTCCTAGGAGGGCAGATGAGAGAGACTATAGACCCCTACTGCAACACACACGCACACACAAACAAGCGTACAAACATTAACTGCTGTATCTAGCTCCGACAGCCCCTTTCACCTACACTCATACATCAATAAAGTTGACATGAGGCTCCAGAGTACCATAGAAGTAACAGAGTTTGCTCTAATGGAAGGGTCAGCTATTTTCACTCACTAGTAAGGAAAATATTTAGCTGAGCGATGGCTCTGTCGGCAAAGCCCACAAACAGGGGTCAGTGAGCCCAGGACTCAGCACACTAAAACAATAAGAATAAAAACAACTAGATGGTAAGTAAAGTTGTGGGGCTTGCTTTACCTGTTTAAAAGTATTTTTGTAGTTGAAGAAATTGAAAAAGTTGTATTTAAACAAGGCAGTTAAATATAGTCAAAGCTAAATGTAGTCCTATAAAATACATTTTACTTTTGGCTTGATTCCATTTAGTTTTTCCTAAATTCCATTTTATCTACTTAGTTTTTAAATTTTTCTGATTTTCTCCAAATTAAATAAATTGGTCACATGCATGTGTTTAGCAGATGTTATTGAGGGTGTAGCGAAATGCTTGTACTTCTAGCTCCAGTGCAGTAATATCTAACAAGTATTATCTAACAATTACACAACATATACCCAATACACACAAATCTAGTAAAGGAATGGATTTAAGAATATAGAAATATATGGACGAGCAATGTCAGAACGGCATAGAATAAGATACAATAGAATAGGATACAGTATATACATATGAGATGGGTAATGCAAGATATGTAGACCTTATTAAAGTGACTAGTGTTCCATTTATTAAAGTGGCCAGTGATTTCAAATCTATGTATATAGGCAGCAGCCTCTTTGCTAGTGATGTCTATTTAACAGTCTGATGGCCTTGAGATTGAAGCTGTTTTTCAGTCTCTCGGTCCCAGCTTTGATGCACCTGTACTGACCTCGCCTTCTGGATGATAGTGGGGTGAACAGACAGTGGTTCGGGTGGTTGTTGTCCTTGATGATCTTTTTGGCCTTCCTGTGACATTGGGTGCTGTAAGTGTCCTGAGGGGCAGGTAGTTTGCCCCCGGTGATTCGTTGTGCAGACTGCACCACCCTCTGGAGAGCCCTCCGGTTGCTGGCGGTGCAGTTGCCGTACCAAGCGATGATACTGCCCGACAGGATGCTCTCAATTGTGCATCTGTAACAGTTTGTGAGGGTTTTAGGTGACAAGCCAAATATCTTCAGCCTCCTGAGGTTGAAGAGGCGCTGTTGTGCCTTCTTCACCACACTGCCTGTGTGAGTGGACTTCAGTTTGTCAGTGATGTACGCCGAGGAACTTGAAGCTTTCCACCTTCTCCACTGCGGTCCCATCGATGTAGATAGGGGGGTGCTCCTTCTGCTATTTCCTGAAGTCCACGATCATCTCCTTTGTTTTGTTGATGTTGAGTGAGAGGTTATTTTCCTGGCACCACACTCCCAGAGCCATCACCTGAGCATGCACCCTTGTGGGACCCCTGTGTTGAGGATCAGCAAAGTGGAGGTGTTGTTTCCTACCTTCACCATCTGGGTGCGGCCCATCAGGAAGTCCTTAACCCAGTTGCACAGGGCGGTGTTCAGTCCCAGGGCCTTCGAGCTTAATGATGAGCTTGGAGGGTACTATGGTGTTGAATGCTATCTAGCGGGACACCTATCTAGACAAGGAATGCATATGTAAGACAACATCCAGTGAAATTGGAGGGCGCGCAATTCAAATAAATAATCGTAATATTAAACATTCATGAAGTATCTTATATAATTTAAAGGCTTAAATTCTTGTTAATCTAACTGCGTTGTCCGATTTACAATAGGCTTTACAGCGAAAGCATACCATGTGATTGTCTGAGGACGACGCCCCACATCAACCAGCACAGGCTTCACAAAATCACAAGTAGCGATTAAATAAATCACTTACTTTTGAAAATCTTCCTCTGTTTGAAATCTCAAGGGTCCCAGCTACAACATGAATGGTCGTTTTGTTAGATAAAATCTTTCTTTATATCCCAAAAAGTTTAGTTGGCACCATCGATTTCAGTAATCCACAACGACAAAGCAGACAGGTACCTGTTTCCTCCAATCACAGTGAATGCAATGTTGGTATGCTGGAAGTCATGATTCCACAATGGAAGCGTTAGAATGTTGAAGAAATACCATGAAAGTGGATGAAGTTTAATAAAAGTTTAATAGTTTAAAAAGTATAAATAGTATCAAAATGTTGTATTCAAGAACACTACTCCAGAGCAGTCTGCACGTTTTAAAGATTGAATAGCGTTTCTATCTTAAACGACGTAAGATGAGTGGCGTTGTAAAGAATAATAATAACAATAAGTCAGAAATAAGTGGAACAATATTTAAAGTGTGGCTGACATTAATAAAAAAACAGACGTATGAAAGATTTAATTTGGGGAGTCTTTAACTTCTTAGGGAGCGGCTCCCGAGGTGACGGTTTTGGAGTCTGGCGTGCCCAAAGTAAAATGCCTCCCACTCAGGCCCAGAAAATAGGATACGCAGATAATTAGTACTATTGGATAGGAAACACTCTAAAGTTTCAAGAGTGTTAAACTATATTGTCTGTGAGTATAACAGAACGGATATAGCAGGCAAAAACCCGAGGAATTTCTGTGATGGAATAAGTGTTTTTGACACATTGCCTCATTTTGAACCCCTCCCCATTGAAAACAGACATATATGGGAGTAAGATTGCAGTACTTATTGCTTCCACTGGATGTCAACAGTCTCTAGAAAGTGGTTGATGATGTTTAGTTGCTCTGGATGGTAATAGAAGAAGAATTTCAAACTGGTCATCGGATGTAAACAGAAGAGGAAGCGAGTTCACGGGCTCGCGCGCACTGTGGTTTTTTCCTTTCCTATCGTCCAGTTTATAATCCGGTTGAAATATTATAGTAAATATACATAAAAATGTTCCTAAGGATACATTATCAATGATGTTTGATTGTTCTTGGACAAGTGTATAGGTATAGGTTGAACGTGTTCTCTTCACGGTTCAATGGGCGAGTGGACGCTGTATTTTATGAACATAATGCGTCAACCAAACCGAGATTTATGGATATAATAAATGACTTTTTCTAACAAAAGGACCATTGGATGTCTTCGTTGGACACTTGGGAAGCCCTAAGCAGAAGTTCTTCAAAAGGTAAGGGTTTTGTTTTCGCTGTGAAATGTGTTTTGTGTGAACCGCAATGGTTTATGAATTTATGCTAATGGAAAAATTTGGAGGTGCTACCCTCAAACAATCAAATGTTGTGCTTTCGCCGTAAAGCCTTTTTGAAATCTGACAATGCTGTGATATTGCCAAGAAGCAGAGCTTTTGATGACTATGCAACACTTGTATATTGCTGAATGTTTAATAATTAAACTTTTGGATTTTGAATTTGGCGCCTTGCATTTTACCGGGTAGTGTCGCTAGCGCCCCACCACTCCCTAAGTACAGTGGGGCAAAAAAGTATTTAGTCAGCCACCAATTGTGCAAGTTCTCTCACTTAAAAAGATGAGAGAGGCCTGTCATTTTCATCATAGGTACACTTTAACTATGACAGACGAAATGAGAAAAAGAAATCCAGAAAATCACATTGTAGGATTTTTAATGAATTTATTTGCAAATTATGGTGGAAAATAAGTATTTGGTCACAAACAAACAAGCAAGATTTCTGGCTCTCACAGACCTGTAACTTCTTCTTTAAGAGGCTCCTCTGTCCTCCACTCGTTACCTGTATTAATGGCACCTGTTTGAACTTGTTATCAGTATAAAAGACACCTGTCCACAACCTCAAACAGTCACACTCCAAACTCCACTATGGCCAAGACCAAAGAGCTGTCAAAGGACACCAGAAACAAAATTGTAGACCTGCACCAGGTTGGGAAGACTGAATCTGCAATAGGTAAGCAGCTTGGTTTGAAGAAATCAACTGTGGGAGCAATTATTAGGAAATGGAAGACATACAAGACCACTGATAATCTTCCTCGATCTGGGGCTCCACGCAAGATCTCACCCCGTGGGGTCAAAATGATCACAAGAACGGTGGGCAAAAATCCCAGAACCACACGGGGGGACCTAGTGAATGACCTGCAGAGAGCTGGGACCAAAGTAACAAAGCCTACCATCAGTAACACACTACGCCGCCAGGGACTCAAATCCTGCAGTGCCAGACGTGTCCCCCTGCTTAAGCCAGTACATGTTCAGGCCCGTCTGAAGTTTGCTAGAGAGCATTTGGATGATCCAGATGAGGATTGGGAGAATGTCATATGGTCAGATGAAACCAAAATATAACTTTTTGGTAAAAACTCAACTCGTCGTGTTTGGAGGACAAAGAATGCTGAGTTGCATCCAAAGAACACCATACCTACTGTGAAGCATGGGGGTGGAAACATCATGCTTTGGGGCTGTTTTTCTGCAAAGGGACCAGGACGACTGATCCGTGTAAAGGAAAGAATGAATGGGGCCATGTATCGTGAGATTTTGAGTGAAAACCTCCTTCCATCAGCAAGGGCATTGAAGATGAAACGTGGCTGGGTCTTTCAGCATGACAATGATCCCAAACACACCGCCCGGGCAACAAAGGAGTGGCTTCGTAAGAAGCATTTCAAGGTCCTGGAGTGGCCTAGCCAGTCTCCAGATCTCAACCCCATAGAAAATATTTGGAGGGAGTTGAAAGTCCGTGTTGCCCAGCAACAGCCCCAAAACATCACTGCTCTAGAGGAGATGTGCATGGAGGAATGGGCCAAAATACCAGCAACAGTGTGTGAAAACCTTGTGAAGACTTACAGAAAACGTTTGACCTCTGTCATTGCCAACAAAGGGTATATAACAAAGTATTGAGATACACTTTTGTTATTGACCAAATACTTATTTTCCACCATAATTTGCAAATAAATAAATTAAAAATCCTACAATGTGATTTTCTGGATTTCTTTTTCTCATTTCGTCTGTCATAGTTGAAGTGTACCTATGATGAAAATTACAGGCCTCTCTCATCTTTTTAAGTTGGAGAACTTGCACAATTGGTGGCTGACTAAATACTTTTTTGCCCCACTGTAGTTATTAAAGTCCCACTAATAAAAAACAAAAAGAATCAGAAACACACAGTTACACCCATGGTGTGTAGAGGTCCAGCTTTTAATGAAGGTGGACTGAAGCCAGACGGTTGTGATACTACTGAGAGAGTGGCCTGAAACTTTGAGGTCACTCACAGGAGGGCTCTGAACCACATATTGTCTACAATACGAAAATGTATTTGATTTTGTTGTTTCTTTTCTTGACTTACCTGAGAAGCTCCACTTACTCCCAATAGTGTCTTTTGTTTCACCATTGGGATGGGATGGGAGGTAATTTACCTTCGCCTTCAATCTTTTTATGTTCTTGGCCGGACTTGTTGATTTTCTCTTGACAGAGTTCACATCCAGTTGTGGGCATCAGATTACTTTCAGTTTTGCTCTGTAATTGCCCATCTTTTACTTCAGGCTGGTTTGCCTGAAGTACATGCTTGAGAAGGACCTTTAGGCTGGTTTGCGTTCTGTACATTCTTGAGAAGGACCCAGGCTCCTTAAGGCATGGGTGTTTTTGTACAGGTGCTTCTGCAACTTGGTATATTTGTCGACTTGAAGGATAAGCTACAAACTGAAATATACTTTCAGACAGTTTCTCCAGGATGTCTGACTTCACAACCGGACTGTTAAGTAGTCTTCTATCCTATCCGTATGCTTCATTTGATGCCTCAGGAACGAGCTCTCTGACCTAAGCAAAGCGAGGTACTGTATTTCAAACTGAGATGGCCAAGGATGTGAATGTTGGGAAGTGGTACTCACTGTAGAGGATAATAGCAAGGTAAAGCTGGTTTCAAAGCATTATTGTAGATTCAGAATAATAACAGGGTTAACACTTTGATGGTGTCTTTAACCTTAATGTAATTAGTAACCATCAAGGACAAAAACTATTCTCTGAGTTCACTGTCCATGTATTATAGACGGAAATCCTTTTGAAGCTGAACTGTCTCTATCACATTGAGCTAAGCTCAGCCATGGTGGCAGGTATTCCAGAAGGCAATTTAAGCTTTGGAATTACATGGTTCTCCAACATGACCTGCAGCCTGAAAGATATTTCCGTTGTCTAAAAAAGTTAACAAAAATATGTATTGGTATCCCAATCAATCACAAATTAAGTAGGGCCTAATGGTTCGATATTATACCTAATAGACTCCTTACAAACATTTCAATTGAGAAGCACAATATGAGTCATAATACCCATAAAACCCAGCGGTATAACCCAGAAATGGTCCAAATCCTTTTTCCACCATTCATTTTTCTGTAGGATATTTTAGAACTACTTCATATAAGGTCTGTGTTTCATGTAGACTTACCCTGGGGTGATGTTTTTATAACCCGCACGAATCTCTCTCGGCAAGTAGCTATCATGCAGATGTACACATCCTGTCCCAAGCTTTTATTCACTAGGACAGGGTAGGAAAAACCTCCACATTTCTCCATGCAAACTTTCATTGACAAGTAACAGAGCGAGTAGATATAACCTTTTTAGTTTATTGTGTAAATAATTGATATCATGTATTTCTCGTGTGTTTTCTTGTTAAGCATTTTTCAAATTACCAAGCTAGCTACCTTAGCATTTTTTAATTACTCCATTTTTTTAAATGACCCTGGCCTTTGTAGCTAACTAGCTAACCTTATGTCTCTCTGTTGAAGAAAGGATGGTTCTGTGCTATGTACCGGATTGTAGCACACTTGTGCATTTTATCGTTTTCCAAGCGGGAGGCGTCTCTGGAGCAGTGTGATAAGGTAAGCCCTGTTTGCTAGCTGCTTACAAGTGTGAGAAATGGATATGTTTTTGCTTGCCTTTTCACACTGTGTGCTCATTGTATTATTAAGCCGCAACATTACTATTGTTAGGGTTGCGAAAATCAAATCTGGTATCAGGACAAAAGGTGACACAGAGTCACCAAGTAAGTTCTAATTAGTTTATTCACTCAAGCAATAAATGATAAGTGCAATCTTCGTATATACGGGTTCAATGTAGTACCACGCAGGGTTAACAGAGAACTGCCCTTTCCGCTACACGCATTGGTATAAGTATGTTCTGACAAAGTTAGTTCCCACCTCGGGATGGGCCTATCAGAACAGTGGCTGGGCGTGGTTTAGACTTGCCTGGCCAATAGTAGGCGCACAGGCTGGTCCCAGCCTCTTGGCGCTTGTTGTCCGGGGTTACTGAGGCCACAGGCTCGGTCCTGTTTGCATCTTCACATCTTTCTATTCATGTGTTCCTAGCTCAACATACTGTTATCTCCCAAGGTTAAACACAGCCCCTTAGCCAGTCAGACACCAGGTGTTTACAATCCACTGTATTGTTCCACAACTTATCAGCCTTAGCTCAAACATATTCCTGTGTAGCAAAGAAACATTCTCAAACCTAACAATTAGCAAAGAAACATATTCTCAAACCCAACACTATTGTGAGGTTTGAGAATATGTTTCGTTTGCTACACATGAATGTGTTTGAGCTAAGGCTGACAAGTTGTGGAACAATACAGTGGGTTGTGCAACATATGGTGTGACTAGCTGAAAGGCTGTGATTAACCTTGAGCGAGAACAGTATGTTGAAGCTATTTACACATGCATGGAAACAATGTTGCAGACAGCAGACAGTCAGTTTTAGGTTGAGACACAAAAACAGGTACTGAGCCTGTGGCCTCAGTAACCCCGGACAGCTGAAGCGCCAAGAGGCTGGGACCAGCCCGTGCGCCTACGATAGGCTGAGTAAGTTTAAACCACGCTCAGACCCTACTCTGATAGGCCCGCCTAGAGCGGGAACTACTACTGCCAGAGTATTAAAGAAGAACTTTGTGACAGGTTAGGAGTTCTCTGTTTGCCCTGCGTGGTGTTACAGTGAACCCGTATATACGAAAGATTGCATTTACCATTTATCGCTTGACTATAATAAAAAACATAGAACATATTCAGTGACTCTGTGTCGCAGTCTATCCTGATACCAGATTCGAATTGACGCAACCCTAACACAAGCTATTTTGGTGTAGTCATTCTTTTTCACGTGGTTACATGCTAGCTAACACTAGCCCACTGAGGGCAGGGATATAGCTAGCTGATGGGCTGGCTAGTTAGGCACCTTGGTTGGCTAGATGGCTACATTAGCTAGTTATGTTGCACCATTTCTCACCGTGGTGTAGTCATTCTTTTCCGACAGGCGGTGACATGCTAACAAATGTGCCTAACATTAGCGATTAGCGCTAACTAGCTAATGCTAAATATCCCTGCCCTGGTGGACTAGCTAGCATGTCACCAGCCGTGGGTTCTGGGGAAAAGGCTGACTAAACAAACGATGAGCTAATGTAACTAGCTAGCTAAACGTTAGCTAAATATCTCTGCCCTGGTGGGCTAACATTAGCTAGCATGTCACCATGTGGAAAAGTGTGGCTATGTTACACTTATGTCTATCCCTGCATGTCAGTCACTTTCAGACGATCGCCCTATCACTGTTTGTCCTCCTCAGTGACCTCACAGCTGACCTCACAGTTTTAACTTTCCTCTTAAGAATCAGAAGTACAGTCGGATAGCTCATCGCAATACTTCACCTCTTCGGTCTAATAGTACCCTAGACTGTCCTGATCATCTAGTTGAGCATTCCAGGAAACCCGGTGACAACAGGAATCTTCAGCACATCAAGCCTGTGGACAGACAGGTCAGTAACTCTATATGATACAATATTGTGTAAAACATTGAATTTGTAGATGCATCGAAATGTTGACTTTATGTCCTTGTTTCGCCATGTTTTAGATAAGAAGTGTGACATGCAGAACATTGGGCTCACCCAACGAGAAGCAGTGCATGATGAGCACCACCCTCAGCAAGTAGATTTGCTGAAAGTGATGTACTCTCTCTCTCAATTTCTCTCACTCTAGGGGTAAGACATTTAAACATCACAGATATAAATTCCCTCTAACCCATGATAAAATGCAATGAATTGTGTTGTTCTATTGAATGAAACTGTGAGGAGATGCACTCAGGTCAGCCTTTGTGATTGAACTTACGTTAATTACATTACTTTAGTTGGCTGCTTTGAGCAAAACATGAATGTAATATAACCTATTCTGGGAGCCTATTGTTTGTGTATGATCTTTATTCATTGTTCACTTGTTTTTCAACAATGTCAGTTACACGCAGGGGATGACTGGGGCCTTCAGCAACTAAGACACAGGGGGGTAAGAAATCATTTGATCACAGATATACATTCCCACTGTGCCCATGACAAAGTTAACCACATTACTTTAGTTAGCTGCTTTTAGCAAAACATGTATGTAATAATCCTATTCTGGGAGCCTAGTGTGTGTGTATGAACTATGTGGAATATTTTTGGACCATTGGCTTCCCGGAAAACAGATACTGACAGGATGGGTACTATGAGTCTGTCAGAGGTCGTCTCACTGGATCGGGATGGTGATGGAGGCTTTCATGGTAAACACAACAAAAAAGCTGGTGTCCCTTCCAATGATGTGGAGCTGACCTTGGACCTGGTGCCAGTAAGGATGGTATTGACGGAGGCTGTAAGATCCTCCCTCCTTGATATAGAAATCCTTCAACTTCACTGCCTCTTCAATGGTAAGGTCCCTTGCACCATAGGGACACTTGACGTCCACCACTGCTGTGGTGCCCACCAGACCATCCGATGAGGCACCTAGAATCCAGGACCCCATGACCCAAAGCCCTGATTCCTGCACATCCATCCCAGTAGCCATTGTGAATGCCTTGATGCCCTCCTCTTCGTTATCTGTGCCCCACTTTACAGACAACACCCCATCCAACGACTGTGATCTGAGGATCCTTTTAAGCAGTGACGGAGCCAACCACTGCTCCATAATTGTGGTCTGTCAACCTCCCTCTCTACATGGTGTGCCAGTTGGGGTTGGTGCACTGTCCAACTGTTGCCTGCCGGTTAGCCTCCTGCTGCTCCACCGACATCGCCATGCCCCAGGTGCCCTTGTTTTTTAACAATGTCCGGTACATACAGGGATGACAGGGAGGGTAGCGGTGGTTCTGGCTCAGGTTCAAGGAGACATGCCATTCCACTGAACCTGCCCCGAAGACGGTTCCTTAGCCATTGAAGATCCTCCTCTGTGGGCTCTTGGGACAGAGGGTTGTAGTCTTCGGCCGTACAGATCCTCCACTGACTGCAACTGGTTGGGCACGGCTGGCTTCCTCCACTCACATTCCACATCCGTACAGCCGTTATTGTGAACTGCCAAAATAGGGTGCATGGCTACACTTATGAGTTCCACTGAGGCATTTGCATGTGGTAGAGAATCCCCTGGTTACCTATAGAGACCTGCCAAAAGGAAGGATGTTAAGTGCCACATGCTTTTCAATGCATGACTTAGAAAGTTGTCCTGAATGTGACCAGTTTATAGGATGCAATGTTCAGACATTCACAGAAGTAGTGACAGCATAACGCAATCATCCAAACTGGAAAATGTAGGCTACATTAGTCCTAGCACTAACTGAGGACAGAGTGACCTTAACACAAGCAGTCATATTTAGCTAACTCTTGGCTGACAGAAACCACAATATTAATTAGCTAATATCAATTACTATTTACAATTCATCACATCACGGGTGAGCCCACCATTGATCAAAATAATTGAGTAAAACACTTCCTAAAAATCAAAAGTAATCCGACGATGGGTAGTTTGTGCACACCACCATGTTTGCTTTTTCGAGTTAACCAAAGATAAGAAAAGGAGACAAGATGAGTTTGGTCTGTTTGCAGAATGCATGTTGACTATGATCATTCACTTCCCTTCATTCATTTCTGGAATTTTACTCGAAAGATGAGTGAACCATCCCTCACCTCATTTTGTTTTAACATCTTTGATCTGACAGACGTTTACGTAACACCCAGAACACATTGTATAATGTCAACAAACATTGCGCCACACATAGCTGGCAAATAGCTTAGCATTAGCTCACAATAATCAGTACAATCTTCAAAAAGGTATTTTACACATATCATTGGTGTCCATTACAATCTATGCAATAATCGGAATGCATGATTTGTCACCAGTACTTGAAAACGTGAATGAAACTGTAAATACATTATGCTCCATACATACGGTATGCTATAGGTATATATAAAATAAGGCACTTACAGTGCATTTGGAAATTATTCAGACCTCTTGACTTTTTCCACATTTTGTGACGTTACAGCCTCGTCAATATACACACAATACCTCATAATGACAAAGCAAAAACGATTGTTTTTTTTACATTTTTGCAAATGTATACATTTATAAAACTGAAATATCACATTTGGCACACATGTATTTGGGGAGTTTCTCCCATTCTTCTCTGCAGATCCTCTCAAGCTCTGTCAGGTTGGATGGGAAGTGTCGCTGCACAGCTATTTTCAGGTCACTTGAGAGATGTTAGATCGGGTTCAAGTCCGGGCTCAGGCTGGGCCACTCAAGGACATTGAGACTTGTCCCGATGCCACTCCTGGATTGTCTTGGCTGTGTGCTTAGGGTCTTTGTACTGTTGGAAGGTGAACCTTAGCCCCAGTCTGAGGTCCTGAGCGCTCTGGAGCAGGTTTTCATCAAGGATCTCTCTTTACTTTTCTCAGTTCATCTTTCCCTCGATCCTGACGAGTCTCCCAGTCCCTGCCACTGAAAAGAATCCCCACACCTTGATGCTGCCACCACCATGCTTCAACGTAGGGATGGTGCCAGGTATGCTTCAACATAGGGATGGCGCCAGGTTTCCTCTAAATGTGATGCTTGGCATTTAGGCCAAAGAGTTCAATCTTTGTTTCATCAGACAAGAGAATCTTGTTTCTCATGGTCTGAAAGTCCTTTAGGTGCCGTTTGGCAAACTCCAAGTGGGTTGTCATATGCCTTTTAGTGAGAAGTGACTTCCGTTTGGCCACTCTACCTTAAAGGCCTGAATGGTGGAGTGCTGCAGAGATGGTTGTACTTCTCGAAGGTTCTCCCATCGTCACAGAGGAACTCTGGAGCTCTGTCAGAGTGACTATCGGGTTCTTGGTCATCTCCCTGACCAAGGCCCTTCTCCCCCGATTGCACAGTTTGGCTGGGTGGCCAGCTCTAGGAAGAGTTTTATTGGTTCCAAACTTCTTCCATTTAAGAATGATGGAGGCCACTGTGTTCTTGGGGACCTTCAATGGTGCAGAAATATTTTGGTACCCTTTCCTAGATCTGTGCCTTGACACAATCCTGTCTCGGAGCTCTACGGACAATTCCTTCAACCTCATGGCTTGGTTTTTGCTCTAACATGCACTGTCAACTGTGGGACCTTATATATCATGTCCAATCAATTAAATGTACCACAGGTGGACTCCAATCAAGGGTGAAAGTGTTGTGGTCAGATGAGACCAAAATGGAGCTCTTTGGCATCAACTCAACTCGCCGTGTTTGGAGGAGGAGGAATGCTGCCTATGACCCCAAGAACACCATCCCCACTGTCAAACATGGAGGTGGAAACATTATGCTTTGGGGGTGTTTTTCTGCTAAGGGGACAGGACAACTTCACCGCATCAAAGGGACGATGGACGGGGCCATGTACCGTCAAATCTTGGATGAGAACCTCCTTCCCTCAGCCAGGGCATTGAAAATGGGTCGTGGATGGGTATTCCAGCTTGACAATGACCCAAAACACACGGCCAAGGCAACAAAGGAGTGGCTCAAGAAGAAGCACATTAAGGTCCTTGAGTGGCCTAGCCAGTCTCCAGACCTTAATCCCATAGAAAATATGTGGAGGGAGCTGAAGGTTCGAGTTGCCAAACGTCAACCTTGAAACCTTAATGACTTGGAGAAGATCTGCAAAGAGGAGTGGGACAAAATCCCTCCTGAGATGTGTGCAAACCTGGTGGCCAACTACAAGAAACGTCTGACCTCTGTGATTGCCAACAAGGGTTTTGCCACCAAGTACTAAGTCATGTTTTGCAGAGGAGTCAAATACTTATTTCCCTCATTAAAATGCAAATCAATGTATAACTTTTTTCACATGCGTTTTTCTGGATTTGTTTTGTTGTTATTCTGTCTCTCACTGTTCAAATAACCCTACCATTCAAATTATAGACTGATCATTTCTTTGTCAGTGGGCAAACGTACAAAATCAGCAGGGGATCAAATACTTTTTTCCCTCACTGTACTCTGTATCATGGAATCATGGCTCTCTCTGGATATACTGTCCCCATCCATACAGCCAGTTGGGTTCTCAGTTCATCGTGCAGACAGGAATAAAGAACTCTCCGGGAAGAAGAAAGGCGGGGGTGTATGTTTCATGATTAACTACTCATGGTGTGATTGTGATCAAATGCAGGCACTCAAGTCCTTTTGTTCACCTGACCTAGAATACCTCACAATCAAATGTCAACCGTATTACCTCCCAAGAAAATGATCTTTGGTTATAGTCACAACATATAGTATATTCCCCCTCAAGCCAATACGAGGAACGACATTAGACTTTATGCAAAGTGGAAACCACATATGCTGAGGCCACATTTATTGTAGCTGGGGATTTTAACAAAACAAATTTGAGGACAACGCTACTGAATTTCTATCAACACATTATTTACTAATAGCCTGGAAGAGCTTGTTGAATTGAAAATAGGCTACAGAAATCATGTAATCACTTGATAATAACGGCCTAGGCCTAATCAATAGTGGAGGTTTGCGTGCCTGGGAACCACAGAGCGCATAACTCTGCAAAAGGACATTCATGTTTTCGTGAAATCCCAGGAAAAGCTATAGGCCTAGGCTGCAAAAGCAATGTGACATTTATTTTGATCCCTTTTTATACTAAGCCTAATAGCCTTTTCGTGGAAAGAAGCAGGCATGCTCTTGCTAATTGTTGAATGTAAAACAGGCCTACAGCATAGGCCAAATTAACTGTTGGGAAAGTTGAGGAGAGAAAGTGCATTGGTGTGATCACTTTTGTCCGGTTATGATAACATTGTTGCACTGTCACATTGCAAATAGTTGACAAATGAGCAACAAGGCAATGTTGACATGCTGTGAAAGATGTGCAGGCTTAATGGCGTTTGTTGTTGAATTGCTACATTTAAATAGGAGTTTCTATATTATTTTTCATTAGGTCTGCATGTACATTGAAGTAGCCTATTATTTGCAGTTGTCACTATGACAAACACAACCTATAAGCACTGAATGGTCTTGTTAACACCTTATTAATAGGCAGTAGAATGTGTTGATTGACAGGAATATAGAACGATAAATTACAAACGTTCTTCTAGTGTGGATGCTCACAAGCATTTTATAGTAAGGCTATGTAGACTATATCTTATGGTTACAGTCATACTTGTTTACTTTTATACTCTATAAATTGACTCAGAGTGTTGCAGTAGGGAATTAAAGCAGAAGTCGAATCAATCACTTCTTGTTGTTTGGCTAGGCCCATAGCAACGTTTTAAAATTAGGTAGATATAGGAGATATAGAAGAGCTCAGAGGATTGAGTCTCCCCTTTTAGATATTGGTGAATTATTCGTTTGTATCTCCAACGGTTCGGTCTGGACAGTTGGTTTTGTGAGACGACCTCTATGAAATAAGGACGTCCGCCACAGAGAGTTCAGACAACTGCAGTAAAGCTTGTGAATGTTGTAGAGTCAGTTTGTTGCTCAAACGTTTTGGGGGATGTGGAGGGGCAATACATGAAATTGGGAAATACATGAAAGCCTCACCAGCTAGCTACCAATCTATTTTAGTTTCACTGTCTGATCATTCAAAAAACGAGCCCACTAATTGTTACTTTTACTTTTCCACAAATGGTCTGCTGTGTGATGCTTGATTTGAGCAATGTAACCCAAATGTATCAAAGAATAGGTCATGCAGCCACGATTAGTTAGTGGCTACTGCCTGGCCAGTGATCTAGCTAGCTACATTTCAGTCAGTAGATATCCTTCTAAGTGAGGTGGTCACTGTATAAACTAGCTATGAGTTGAAGTTATTCGGCTGAAAATGAACTAGTACCCAGTAAATAAGATGGTGGCACTGAGGAGGGCGCGGGTCTTGCCGGTTCATGCACAGCTGCTTTTTTATGGCAATTTTTGTGTTAATTATTACTTTGTTTGCTCAGAATGTTTGTGCAATAATTTCCTGCTATGACAGACAAAGACTTTTGGATCTTGAATCAGAAGCTACACACATGTCTCTGCCTCCCAGATCTGGAATACTACATCCGCTCCTTTGTTCCGCGCACACCTGTTGCTCCTGCTCGAGATGACCTAAGGCAATGCCGATGACAAAGAAGAGGATGGAAAGGGGGACTCCAAGCTAGGCTGAAAAGACAGGCTACAAGGCCTCCTCTTCTTAGTATCCTGATGGCTAATGTTGCAAAAATGTCAACAGTTTTTGATTTGTCATTATGGGGTATTGTGTGTAGATTGATGAGGAAGAAAAACTATTTCATCCATTTTATATAATAAGGCTGTAATGTAACAAAATGTGGAAAAAGTCAAGGGGTCTGAATACTTTTCGAATGCACAGCTCCTTGTTCCTCGGCCTTGTAAAAATTGCATAACGGTAAACCTAGACATCTTACAGCATTCCGAGTGGTGACGTAAGGCTTGCAACCTTGGCTATACCCACTGGATACAATTATGGGCCTGTTAGCAGTCTCATGATAATGGAGTCAGATTGATGAATGTAGTTTATTATTATATTCAACATAATGTTTGGATAATTTCCATCCACCTACATAAGTGACTCATCCAGTTGACGGGGATTTTCTTTATTACACTACAAAAGTGAAAACATGATTTTGGAAATTTTATCCAATTTGAAAACGAGATACAGAAATATCTAATTTACATAAGTATTCACACCCCTGAGTCAATACATGTTAGAATCACCTTTGGCAGTGATTGCAGTTGTGAGTCTTTTTGGGTGGTAAGTCTCTAAGAGCTTTGCACACCTGGATTGTACAATATTTGCCCATTATTCTTTAAAACATTATTCAATCTCTGTCAAGTTTGTTGTTGATCATTGCTAGACAACCATTTTCATGTCTTACCATAGACTTTCAAGCCGATGTTAGTCAAACTACGCCACTCAGGAACATTCAATGTTATCTTGGTAAGCAACTCCAGTGTACATTTGGCCTTTTGTTTAAGTTATTGTCCTGCTGAAAGGTAAATTTGTCTCCCAGTGTCTGTTGGAAAGCAGACTGTTTTGCTCTAAGATTTTTCCTGTGTATAGCTCTATTCCGTTTATTTTTATCCCCCAAAAAAGCTCCCTAGTCTTTGCCGATGACAAACATATACACATAACATGAAGCAGCAGCATTTATAAAAACTTTGACATCATGGGGTATTGTGTGTAGGCCACTGACACAAAATCTCAATTTAATCAATTTTAAATTCAGGCTGTAACACAACAAAATCTGGAAAAGGTCAAGGGGTGTGAATACTTTCTGAAGGCACTGTGTGAGAATGCAGTTCATTGACTACAGTTCAGCATTCAACACTTTTGTTCCCTCCAAGCTCGACACCAAGCTCAGAGCCCTGGGTGTGGATACCACCCTCTGCATCTATATCCTGGACTTCCTGAAGGGCAGACCACAGGTTGTGAGGATTGGCAACAACACCTCCTCCATACTGACGCTTAACACAGGGACCCCCCAAGGGTGTATCCTCAGTCCTCTGCTGTACTCCCTGTTCACCTACGACTGTGTGGCTTTGCACGACACCAACTCCATCATCAAGTTTGCTGACGACACAATGGTTATAGGCCTTATAACAAACATATACGAGTCAGCCAACAAGGAGGAGGTAAGTGAACTGGCATTGTGGTGTCATGACAACAACCTCTACCTCAATGTCAGTAAAACAAAGGAGTTGATTATTGACTTCAGAAAGTAGAGGAGGGAACATGCCCCAATCCACATCAATGGGACTGCAGTAGAGAGAGTCACGAGTTTTAAGTTCCTCTGCATTCACATCACCGAAGACTTGTCCTGGACCAACACCACCACCAGTCTTGTCAAGATAGTGCAACAGTGTCTCTAATTCCTACGGCGGTTGAAAAAATCTGGCATGCTGCCGTGGGTCCTCTCCAAATACTACCTCTACACCATCGAGAGTGTCCTTACCGGTTGCATCATGTCCTGGTACAGGAATTGCTCCGTCCACGACTGCAGGGTCCACTAGGACATCTACTCTAAATGGTGCCTGAAAAGGCAAAGCAGCATCATCAAGGACCCCACACACCCCAGACACAAGCTGTTCTCTCCCTTACATTTGGGCAAATGGTATCGGAGCATGAGGTCTGATACCAACAGACTCAGAGACTGTTTCTATCTGCAAGCCATCAGACTGCTGAACACTTGAACTGGACTGACCACCTGCTCTGATTCTCTGCACCTTAGCACACATGTACTCACTCATGCACACACCACACACAGACATACATACATATACACACTGAGTGTACAATACATTAAGAACACTTTCCTAATATTAATCCCTGGAAAGCTTGCGGTTCCAGCTCTCACTGTCCCTTGAAAATCCGGGGGAGAGGGTGTAAATCTCTCGCCGGGCCGTACAAATATCCACAGCAGGTCTCCAAGGTCAACAGCCTCTGGCATGTTAGAACTATGTAGGTTAAGGGAAGTCGGCAAGTCAGATCCGTAACTTCTGGATGAGGATTGCCTCGACCTATCAGCCCAGGACGATAGTAAAAGAGGCAATAAGATACACTTCAAGAAAGGGAACACAAACAGTTGGAAGTCGGAAGTTTACATACACTTCTTGTTTACAAATTTCTTGTTAACAAACTATAGTTTTGACAAGTCAGTTAGGACATCTACTTTGTGCATGACACAAGTAATTTTTCCAACAATGGTTTACAGACAGATTATTTATCTTATAATTCATTGTATCAAAATTCCAGTGGGTCAGAAATACACTAAGTTGACTGTGCCTTTAAACAGCTTGGAAAATTCCAGAAAATGTCATGGCTTTAGAAGCTTCTGGTAGGCTAATTGACATCATTTGAGTCAATTGGAGGTGTACCTGTGGATGTATTTCAAGGCCTACCTTGAACATACACTCAATTACACTCAAGTAGCATTGCCTTTAAATTGTTTAACTTGGGTCAAACGTTTCAGGTAGCCTTCCACAAGCTTACCACAATAAGTTAAGATAAGAAAAATGTGTTTTCTTGTTGTTGTTTTTCATCATCTTTGAAATGCAAGAGAATGGCCATACTTTCAGATAAAAGTCTATGTGTAATTTAGATTTTGGCTAGCAGATGGCAGCAGTGTGTGTGCAACGTTTCAGACTGATCCAGTAAAGAATTACATTAATGCACAATATTTTGAATCAAGTCTGCCAGGAGTTTGCCCAAATGTGCCGAATTGGTCAATTGATACATTTTCAAGTACATAACTATAGAGAACATACAAAAATGCTATGGTAATAAAAAAATAACGTTTACACACTCCCAGGAATGTCATACATGATGGATCATTATCTTATACCCTAACTTTCACACATCTAGATGGCCGGGCGGGGTGGGTGTGGAGCCAGAGACAGCAGGGTTTCAAACTGTAGAACCCAGTTCCTACATTTGAACATAAAAATTGATTTTATCAAGCAAAATTATGCTACATTTTATCTCTGGGACCCTCAGGATGACAAATCATAGCAAGATTACGGAATGTAAGTACATTATTTACCTTCAGATGTGAATGTATCAAACCAGTTGCCGTGATAAAAGTTGTTGTGCACTCTTCTCAAATGTAATAGCTAGAATTTAAGCTTTCTGCCCATATAAGACATGTCCATGTCCCAGAAAGTTGGATGTTGTACACGTCATTCTAGTCACATTAGCGCACGTTAGCAACAACTGTCCCGGTTCAAGGACACCGATCCTGTAGAGCTTAATACCACAACATAGCATGACAACGAATGAGCGCATGCTGCAGCGCCGGAGATGTTTTTATTTCTATACAGGCTATTGTTAAAAAGAGGATAGCCTATGTTTGGAACAGTACTAAAGTTGTCTATCAACTGTAAAAATGGAGTGCAACAGAACCAGTTACAACTGAAGTATCTGATCATCAATGAATTTGGCTGCTGTTTAACACAGCAGCTGCATATCATCAGGTAGGCCTATATGCACTTGTATTTTTTTTTATTCCATGATATTGTTGTTACAAAATAGGCATGCATAGATCACCGCATGATCTTCAAACCAAAGACTGGCCAAGTGAATTCAAAGGCACTGTAGACTGTATAGCCGTTTCATTATAATTTAATATTCAGTAAAAAAAAATGTGTTTTATACAGCCTAAATGCGAAATTTATAGGCATGTTGTTAAGATGCTGTTGTTGATGTGTTGTTGAAATGCTGAGTGCCCTGCCGGCCTGTAGCGTGTCACAAATGCATCACAATAGATTTTTTAAATGGCAGGCTATAGCCTTGAAATGATAATAAAGCAACTTAAATAATTCATTTTTGTTCCTTCTTAAGCTACCTGGCTTGCTCCTAATTTTGAGTTAGTACAGTATGTTGTTTAATAGCCTGTTGAAATGTTGAACGTCAATTGATACTGCGAGACTCACACATTACTTCCCATGCAAAATAATGTTTTTGTCTCCTCGGCTAAAGAAGGTTTTAGCACAGCCTCTGAATGTCATAGAGACAAACCAAGATATCCCATATGAATCAGTCACGTTGTTCCCTAGCATTTTACAGCTTGTTTCTAACATAAAGCATTGCGGATTAAAGCGCCGTAATCAGGTCCTAGGGGTAGGTCTATGCGTTTAGCCATTTTCTTTAAAAGTCTCACATACCCCCTTAATTCGAGTCCTGGTTTTAACTTAACACATCAAGCCCTTCAGTGACACTGAGATTTTACGGAGTGCATTGTGACTGAAAGAATTGGCTGACAAAATGTATGGATAGTAACTATAATTTTGTCTGTCAAACAGGTAGGCCTACCTCTTTTTTCTTGAATCGGAAGAAATAGACTCCAACAAAAAAGCCCTCCTGTTGTTAGTAGCCTAAAGTCAAATTAAAATGAAGACTGTTTAAATTAATTAGGCCTTCTCTAATTAGCCTACTCTGCGGCTGTCACTTCATAGTAATGTAAGTTATGTCAATTACTCAAACATGTCTTATTGTGAGGTCAGTAACTCAATAAAATGATAGCGTCATTGTGGGCAATGAAACATATTGTTTTTATTCAAATCAATTATAGCAGTAGCAAGCTTACATTCGGACCTCCTTCGGGGAGTAGGTGTGTCCAAACTTTTGACTGGTACTGTACACCATCCTAGCAGTGCAAAAACATTTCAACATTTTCTCTAACTTTGCCCTGTGCTTCTCTGAGCATGCTCGTCGTATAGCCTAGGCCTCTAGCCTCTAGCTTATAGTATAGGCTATGGATAATTTTATTGAGACCACACTAGGCTCACTTGAAATTGCGTGCCTAGCAGAGAATCAGGGATGAGAGGCATCATCGGGCAAACATTGAGATACTACATCTCCAGTGTCATCGTGATACATCATCTGATCACAGTTGTGTCAAGTTGGCTGGATGTCCTTTGGGTGGTGGACCATTCTTGATACGCAAAACTGTTGTGTGAAAAAACCCAGCAGTCATTGACACAAACTTTTGCGCCTGGCACCTACCATACCCCGTTCAAAGGCACTTAAGAAAGATTCTGCTTGTCTCCAGTCATGTAAAATGATGTAGAATTGCATGAAATCAATTCATAAAAGGCTATTTTTTCTTGGACTGTGAATAAGATGATTCTTGCAGTGATTTTTATTTTATTATAATGGATTTATTTCCACTCCTACCCTAGTCCGTGGTGATCTGCAAACCCACAACCTTCTGGCTACTTTGGCATGTAATGCTTCTAAAACGAAGAACAGTTTCTAAAACTTAAAAATATAGAAAAATATATTTTACCCGACCCTCCCTGAACACTTGAAAAAGGCTTTGGTCTGTTGTAGGAGTGAGGGTAAACGGTCGGCATGTTCTCTGCTATCCACTTTATTTTTAATTATTGTTTTGGGAATAAGGGAGGCTTTTTTTTCAAGCTTTCAGGGAGGGTCGGGTAAAAATATATTTTACTGAAGGGAGGGCCATCCATTTTCATTCCAATTTTCTCCAGGTATCCCTAAAACAGACCCTAAAACGTAATGTAATGAAGCTTACATTTTTGGGGGAACAAGAGGGCCACGTTCGGTAGCCAAACATTATCGAACATTGAGCCGACGTTGTCACACCCTGATCTGTTTCACCTGTCTTTGTGCTTGTCTCCACCCACCTCCAGGTGCCGCCCAGCTTCCCCATTATCCCCAGTGTATTTATACCTGTGTTCTCTGTTTGTCTGTTGCCAGTTCGTTTTGTTTGTCAAGCCTACCAGCGGTTTTCCCCTTGCTCCTGTCTTTTTAATGTTCCTGTTTTCTAGTTTTCCCGGTTTTGACCATTCTGCCTGCCCCGAGCCTGCCATTCTGTACCTTGTCACACCAACCTGGTTTATTGACCTCTGCCTGCCCTGACCCCGAGACTGTCTGCCATTCTCACGTCCTGGCCATAGATAGCCCTCTGGCTTCTCTATGGTGTTTTGGTCAGGACGTGACCAGGTTTTTTTTTTGTTCTATGTTGTATAGTTCTATGTTTGTTTTGTGTATGGTTCCCAATTAGAGGCTGATTGTCGTTACCTCTAATTGGGGATCATACTTAGTTTGGTTCTTTCCCACCTGCGTTTGTGGGTTATTGTTTGTGTGTATGTGCTGTTGGCGCTACACCGTATGTTGCGATCTGTGTTTCACTTAATTAAATTATGTGGAACTCCAATCACGCTGCATTTTGTTCCATCCTTCCAGAAGATCGTGACAGAATAACCCACCTCACCAGGACCAAGCAGCATGGACAGGAGGAGAAGGTGATCTGGACCTGGGAGGAGATAAAGGGGGGTTGGCAGACCCTGCCTTGGTGAGAGTCCCTGAAGGATAAGAGTGCACAGAAACCCCAATAATTGTTTTGGGGGGGGCACATGGGGCGGATGGGCGAGAGCCAGAGCCTGAAGGGAGGAGTATAAAGGAGTTTTGGGAGGGATACAGAAGAGAGGTACGTCCAGTGTGCTCTCTCAGCCCGGTATGTCCAGTGCCAGCTCCCCCGCATGAAATCAGTCCAGTGAGACCTACGCCGGCTCCACGCACCCAGAGCCCAGTGCGCCTCCTCAGTCCGGTGACTCCTGTGCCGGCTCCCCGCACACGCCCTGAAGTGCGTGTTATCAGGCCGGTGAGACCTGTGCCGGCTCCCCGCACGCGCCCTGAGGTGCGAGTCACCAGTCCAGTGAGACCTGTGCCGGCTCCTCGCACCAGACCTGCAGTGCGCCCTCTCAGTCCGGTGACTCCTGTGCTGGCTCCACGCACCGGGCCTCCAGTGCGCCTTCTCAGGCCGGTACATCCGGCACCGGAGCCACCACCGACACCAAAATGCCCACCCGAACCCCCCTTTGAGTTCTGGTTTGCGGCCTAAGTCTGCACCTTTGGGGGAGGGGGGTACTGTCATGTCCTGGCCATAGATAGCCCTCTGGCTTCTCTATGGTGTTTTGGTCAGGACGTGACCAGGGTTTTCTTTTGTTCTATGTTGTATAGTTCTATGTATGTTTTGTGTATGGTTCCCAATTAGAGGCAGCTGATTATTGTTACCTCTAATTGGGGATCATACTTAGTTTGGTTCTTTCCCACCTGTGTTTGTGCTGTTGGCGCTACACCGTATGTTTCGATCTGTGTTTCATTGTTATTTTAAGTTTCACTTAATTAAATTATGTGGAACTCCAATCACGCTGCATTCTGGTCCGTCCTTCCAGAAGATCATGATAGCCGTTCTGTACCTTATGGACTCTGATCTGGATTACTGACCTCTGCCTGCCCTTGACCTGTCGTTTTTCCTGCCCCCTGTTCTAGTAATAAACTTTTGTTACTTCAACACTGTCTGCATCTGGGTCTTCTCCTGAAACATGATACATTATTCTACACATAGGAAAGGGGTGTTAATTCTACATAGCATATTTATAATTTGAACACTTCAAAAAGGTTGTGTCCTGCTGAATGCACCCCTGGTCTGTTTGTCGGGCTGGCCGTCAAGCGTGTTTGCGATCAGAGAACCACTGGTTCAAGCCCAGTAGGGGGACAGGGACAGTGGAGGAAGCAAAGCTTTATGCTACATTATTGCATGCTAAATGTGTCTGATCAGTGATAGATGAGCAAACTAATAGATGAGCTACCACCACTTATTTGCACAGCCAGAGATCAAATAATCTACAGAGATTCAGTTAAACAAAATCATATTGATTGATTATCATTCAAGTCAAGGCTTTTTGGTCGGGATAGGCTATAGGCTATACAAATGAAGAGCAAAAATAATCCCCTTTTTTATACGAGCCTATATAGCCTAACATGCTAGCAAAATGTTCTGATCAGTGCTAATAGACGAGCAAACTAGACAAAAGATTGTCATCATGAGCATTCACCTCAATTTAGCTAAAATATTTCCAGCCTAATTGTAACCAAATATCCAAACGGTGATTCAGTAAAAACAAAAATCTCACATTGATTGATTTATCAAGACGAGTCCCCACGCTTGTCTCAAAGCAGCGCTGTCCCAATCAAAACAATGCTGAAATTAAAGTTGACCAAACACACGGCTGTTGCTTTAAATTATTTTAAACGGTTAGATGACTTTGGGTGTTAAAGTAAGTAACAATTTGATTCATGCTTTCAATGGCATTAGCCTACTTTATTACAATATTTTTGTCATTCAGTGATAGTCATTCCCACAGTAATGATTTGATCCATCCAGTTGTGGTTAAGAAACCGTGAATGCATAGAGGTGGGCTTTGCGAAGTGACATGCCTCGCAAACTTCAGAATTGCCAGGACTGGGGTAACAGCCTAGTAACGGGCGCTGCCTAGCAACCATCATTATGAAACATCAAATCTCATGAAAGCTCATTGCTTACGCCGGATTTAGCTACGACTAGTCTTAATTTTGGTTGGTGCAACAGATGTAAATAAATTCTGTGTGTAAATCTACACACTCTCAAGCAAACGCTCATATTGACAAATCTCACACTTTGAGTGGAAATGATCCCATGCATAGTTTACGCACAGATTTGTGCCTACACATGATGGATAAATAAGTCCCCAGAAACCTGCATTTGTATGTGAAAATCATATATTTTGTTGTCAATGAGAACACATCCTGAGCACAGGCTGTCCCCTGACCCACAGATCATTTGATTAATTACCATTAATTACCAGGAGTTCAAATAGTGCACGTGATTGAGCTTGCCTGGTGCATTGAACCAGTGGAATAGTCCCATAAGTCCAAACCCTGGCCATCTGGCACTCCAGGCAGGCTCAATAAAATGCTAAAAGAAAACAAATACCGTTTCAATCCATGTCTGATGGGTTACTGCTATAAATCAGCCATAAAACACTGGCCTCTTTTTACAGGTGAAGGTGAATCTGTACATCTGAAAGTTATGTGGCTGAGCAAGGCAACTGATAATGGAGGAACGTAGTGAGCCCAGGAGTCCTTGCTGTAAATGGCGCAATCAGCATAGTCTCTATCTCGTTATGTTTTCCCACAGAACTGCATTATTTCAATAAACACTCTTTTGGCTCCCAAGGCATGCAATCTATAGTAACAAGCGGTCTGTACTGTATCAATTATTCATGACTTGTGCAGACAATGTGGTACTGTAACTTAAAAACATTACAGGTACTGTGGTTATATCTGTTGTTATGTTTTCCTTGATGGAAAGACTCAGTTAACTGTATGTTATCAGTGATAATGTTGCTATTTTAACAGCTAAAATATTTCAAACCCTCTTAGACAAGCAAATTCATACACACCCTGCTGTTGCAGCTTTTCACACATATTGAGGATGTTTTCATTGCGTGTCAGTCCTTTAGGCTCTCTCTCATCAGACACACATCCTGTGAAAGCGACTAACGTTATCCAACATGAATGGTCAAAACGCAATACATCAGACATCAAACATCATGCGAAAAGACTTATGGTGCACATTATGTCAGCAAAAACAGCTACAATTGTGCTGGAACAAGTCTTGGCTACTGACAATTTGTCTGAGAGCTGGCATTCTTTTGAAGGAAGTGTGAAGTGCTGTAAATTACCCCGAAGCAGTAGTGCCTGCTAAACACACAAAATGGGACCAATTTGCCAAGGCAATTATGTACACATCAAAACCTACATTTTCTATGTGCAGTATAGTGATGGGGGATATTCACACTGCATTCAGATGAATCATGAATATTGTATGGTTTAATTCCTTAAGGGAGCATCGGAGGATCTTGAAAATCACCACTCCCCATGTGTTTGGATTCCTCCGTCTCTATATAGACTGAAACAGAATAATGATATAGATGGAGGAATGTTACAAAATGGACAATCAAAGGGCCTGAAAATTGTGCCAAGATGAAATATGAGCTGGGGCCTCCAGGGAGTGAAAGCCCGTCTTGATCCAATGAATGTCAATCAAGTCTAATGGCAACTCAAATGATCAGATCAATCAATCAATCAATCAATCAAATGTATTTATAAAGCCCTTCTTACATCAGCCGATGTCACAAAGTGCTGTACAGAAACCCAGCCTAAAACCCCAGACAGCAAGCAATGCAGGTGTAGAAGATACTTTGAACAGTCTGTATAATTAAAATAGTGTTTGACAATTCAATCACACTTGCTTTGGCTCATATACTGGACATATACAGTGCCTTCGGAAAGTATTCAGGCCTCTTGACTTTTTCCACATTTTGTTACGTTACAGCTTTATTCTAAAACTGATCAAATCGTTTTTTTCATCATCAATCTACACACAATACTCCATAATGACAAAGAAAAAACAGGTTTTAGTTTGTTTTGCTAATAGATAAAAATAAATTTAAAAAATATCACATTTACATAAGTATTCAGACCCTTTACGCAGTACTTTGTTGAACCACGTTTGGCAGCGATTACAGCATTGAGTCTTCCTGGGTATGATGCTACAAGCGAGTTTTCATCAAGGATCTCTCTGTACTTTGCTCCGTTAATCTTTGCCTCGATCCTGACTAGTCTCCCAGTCTTTGCCGCTGAAAAACATCCCCACAGCATGATACTGCCACCACCATGCTTCACCATAGGGATGGTGCCAGGTTTCCTCCAGACATGACTCTTGGCATTCAGACCAAAGAGTTCAATCTTGGTTTCATCAGGCCAGAGAATATTGTTTCTCATGGTCTGAGAGTCTTTAGGTTCCTGGGGAGTGGCTTCCGTCTGGCCACTCTATCATAAAGGCCTGATTGGTGGAGTGCTGCAGAGATGGTTGTCCTTCTGGAAGGTTCTGCCATCTCCACAGAGGAACTCTAGAGCTCTGTCAGTGACCATCGGGTTTTTGGTCACCTCCCTGACAAAGGCCCTTCTCCCCCGATTGTTCAGTTTGGCCGAGCGGCCAGCTCTAGGAAGAGTCTTGGTGGTTCTGTGTTCTCTGGGACCTTCAATGCTGCAGAAATTTTTTGGTACCTTTCCCCAGATCTGTGCCTTTACATAATCTTGTCTCGGAGCTCTACAGACAATTCTTTCAACCTCATGGCTTAGTTTTTGCTCTGGCATGCACTGTCAACTGCACTCCGACATTGCTCGTCTTAATATTTATATATTTCTTAATTCCTTTCTTTTACTTTTATATTTGTGTGTATTGTTGTGAATTATTAGATACTACTGCACTGTTGGAGCTAGAAACACAAGCATTTCGGTACACCCGCAATAACATCTGCTAAATCAAATCTATTTTTATTGGTCACATACGCGTGTTTAGCAGATGCTATTGTGGGTGTAGCGAAATGCTTGTAAATATGTGTATGTGAACGATAACATTTGATTTGAACTGTGGGACCTTATATAGACTGGTGTGTGCCTTTCCAAACCATGTCCAATCAATTGAATTTACCATAGGTGAACTCCAATCAAATTGTAGAAACAGGATGATCATTGGAAACAGGATGCACCTGAACTCAATTTCGAGTCTCATAGCAAAGGGTCTGAATACATATGTAAATAATACATTTGCAAACATTTCTAAAAACTTGTTTTTTCGCTTTGTCATCATGGGATATTGTGTGTAGATTGCTAATTTAATCCATTTTAGAATGAGGCTGTAAAGTAACAAAATGTGGACAAAGTCAAGGGGTCTGAATACTTTCCGAAGGCACTGTACACCATCCCAGCAGCTCAAAAACTCAGGAAGGAAGTACATTTTTTTAGAAATATAACTTTGCTCCGAGCATTCTCTTCATATAGCCAAGGCATATAGCCTATAGTATAGTAGCAGCATCGGGCACACATTGAATAAACAACTATTTCTCCAAGACTGAGCAATATGACATTCAGGGTCTTTATTTTCAAATGCCCTTTCGTTTGCAATTTAGACCTGTTAAAGCCAGCGCTCTGCTTTTTTCAAACTGTTGCACAAGGATAGGTAATTTACCTGTCTTATATCAGTTTGTTTGTGCTCAGATTGTGTGTCCTTAAAAACATGATCTAAAGTGCTAATTTCAGGCAGCGCTGGTAGGCATATTTAAGACCAACCAAAGCTGGTTGGTTAACCGCGTTACCGCATGACAACATACAGGAACTCAAATCATTTTGCTCTCCCGACCTAGAATTCCTCGCAATCAAATGCCGGCCATATTTCCTTCCAAGAGAATTCTCGTCAGTTCTCGTCACAGCTGTGTACATTCCCCCTGAAGCAGACACAAAGATGGCCCTCAAGGAACTTCACTGGACTCTATGTAAACTGGAAACAAAATATCCCGAGGCTGCATTTATTGTTGCTGTGGATTTTAACAAAGCAAATTTGAGAACAAGGCTACTAAAATTCTATCAGCATATTGATTGCACTACACGCGGGGGTAATACACTCGACCACTGCTACTCTAACTTCCGCGATGCATACAAAGGCTTCCCCCGCCCTCCCTTCGGCAAATCCGACCACGACGCCATCTTGCTCGTTCCGTCTTATAGGCAGAAACTCAAACAGTATGTACCAGTGACTAGAACCATTCAACGCTGGTCTGACCAATCGTAAACCACGCTTCAAAATTATTTTGATCACGCAGACTGGGATATGTTCTGGTCATCAAGCTATACGCTGACTCTGTGAGTGAATTCATAAGGACGTGCATTGGAGATGTTGTACCCACTGTGACTATTAAAACCTATCCTAATCAGAAACCGTGGATGGATGGCGGCATTCGGGCAAAACTGAAAATGCGAACCATCGCATTTAACCATGAAAGAGGTCTGGGAATATGGCTGAATATAAACCGTGTAGTTATACCCTCTGCAAGGCAATCAAACAAGCGAAGTGCCGGTACAGGGACAAAGTGGAATCGCAATTCAATGGCTCAGACACGAGACGTATGTGGCAGCGTCTACAGGAAATCACGAACAACAAAAAGAAAACCAACCACGTCACGGACACCGACGTCACGCTTCCAGACAAACTAAACACCTTCTTTGCCCGCTTTGAGGATAATACGGTGCCACCGTCGCAGCCCGCTAACAAGAACTGCGCCCTCCCCCCCTCTCCTTCTCCGTGGCCGACGTGAGTAAAACATTTAAACGTGTTAGGCTGCTTGCCCAGACGGCATCCCTAGCCGGGTCCTCAGAGCATGCGCAGACCAGCTGGCTGGTGTGTTTACGGACATATTCAATCGCTCCCTATCCCAGTCTGCTGTCCCCACATGCTTCAAGATGGCCACCATTGTTCCGGTACCCAGGAAGGCAAAGATATCTGAACTAAAATGACTACTGCCCCGTAGCACTCACTTGCGTCATCATGAAGTGCTTTGAGAGACTAGTCAAGGATCATATCACCTCCACCTTACCGGCCACCCTAGACTCACTTCAGTTTGCATACCGCCCTAACAGGTCCACAGATGATGCAATCGTCATCACACTGCACACTGTCCTATCCCATCTGGACAAGAGGAACACCTATGCAAGAATGCTGTTCACAAAAACACAATCCCCTCACATTGGAACAACGCACCGAGATACCTTGTCAGATACACCCCTGCAGCTGTTTACAGTCATATCACTGCATATTTCTGAAGGATAATTTAGGGAAACAAAAACAAAGCCTGTGAACCCTAAATGTAACTGTTACTCCAAGCAAAGTGTTACAGAACACAAAGCCACTCCCCTTGCGGTTTGCTTAATCAAGAGAGTGTTGAAAGAATGTGGCGAAACATGGCATTTGAAGAGGTTGGCTGAAAAGAACACTTGGAGAAGGAGGACACACCGTGTCTTCAGCCCTTGCAAGGGGGTGTTTTTGGACTGGCCAACACAGACGCAGCTTTTTAATCTGGTGGGAAAACACTGAGTGGTCGCCCTTGACTTCTCTCTCCCTATATCCGAACACTCCAAACAAACCCATGAGGTTCAGCTTTCACTCCCTCAGAGAGAGGAATATGCACATATTCTGTTTGAATTTATGAATTAAGCACAAGCTGTTTTTCTTTTTCTTTAACCTTTATTTAACTAGGCAAGGCAGTCAAGAACAAATTCTTAGTTACAATGACAAGTGTGTAGCGACAAAGAGGTAAAATTGTTTGTGGCTGGTGGGATGTGCCGCAGCTGCAATTACACATTCATCGGTGATCAACTCTAATTACACAGGGATCATAAAAACAATCTGTGCATTAGCATATGAAACCCAACTGCAGTCTGACGTGTCTATGAAGAGCGTAATATAAACTAGAACTTGGCAAGGCAATCGTGTGTTGCAAATCCAAAAACGCCGTTCACAGTGCGAGTGCTCTTACTGTATCAATGAACTCATACTTCTATTTCTGGCTTGTCAGTCAGTTACTGTGTACAAAACCCAGTATTTGCAAGTTCACAGAATGGACGCAAAAAAAAGGTACTACCTGATGTGAGCAAGGGTTATGAATATAAATGGGGGTGGTTTGAAACCAAGCTCCCGTAAAGAGTAACCTTGCCTGAGACTTGGAAGGCTCCCTCAGCTAATGTTTTGGATTTAGCTCAGTGAGACCAAGTAGAGCTGACACTTTTGTGAGACCGAGTAGACCTGGGTTCAAATCCCAGTCGGTCACAAATGCAGGCTAATCCAAGGGCATTTACCATTGTATATTTTTTGTATATTTGAGTGCAATCAATGAAATCTAATGAAATAACGATTGATTTTACCAGTTCAGTTCTTAGTCTGTGTAATAATCCAAAGGAAAGTAATCAGCGAGAAATGGTGTTCTTGTCACAATGGTGTTCTGGTCCCCTTACCTGTCCAGTGATGCATCCTAGAGTGACAGGGAGTGAGTGAGGCACTCCATCGTGACAGTGCCTTAAAGCGGCCCCACACCCACCCCTCAGTCAGACTGCTGTTGGGGAGCCACTATGAATGTTTCAGAGGAAACCTGACACAGGTGAAATAGGGCCATCAGACAGCTTTGGGTGTGTTTCAATAGTCTAAATCCTTGGATTGTCTCCTACATCTACACTGATCTGATAACACAAATGGAAGTAATATGTCAGCAGTGGTAGGCCACACAAGCTCACAGAACGGGACCGCCAAGTACTGAAGTGTGTAGCAAGTAAAAATTGTCTGTCCTTGGTTGTAACACTCACTACCGAGTTCCAAACTGCCTCTGAAACCAACGTCAGTACAAAAACTGTTCATCGGGAACTTCTTGAAATGGGTTTCCTTGGCTGAGAAGTAAACCTGCACACACCATCCAGCGGATATTCCCAGGCTTCCCATGTGTCCTCCTATGCCCTACGCTCTCATGAACTGGGCGTATGGCCTTCCGGTTCCTTCGACACTTTCGGGCCCTTTACTTCCACTTCATATGACCTTGCACTGATGTGCCCTATGCATGTGCCAAGACTCCATGTGGCATCCCTGGCGTGAGGTGACAGGAGCACTCTGACAGCTTGGCCTTGTTTTATTTCAGGCAGATTTTTTGCTTTGACTTTTCACGTTTGTGTGCCTGAACATCCCCAATTTGGTGCTTGGACGTTGTTGGCAACAGAGAGCGGGTGCGTCTAGACATTAAAAAACTACTTAGGGATCAGCAGCAGTGGTGTCGGTTTTGGAGCGTCTGGCGTACCCAAAGTAAAATGCCTGCCACTCAGGCCCAGAAACTAGGATATGCACATAATTAGTACTATTGGATAGAAACCACTCTGAAGTTTCTAAAACCGTAAAAATAATGTCTGTGAGTATAACAGAACTAATATAGCAGGCAAAAACCCGAGGAAAATCCATCCGGATTTGCAGTTTGTTTTTTAGTTTACCTTTTTCTCCTGGCTGCCTATTGTATTCAACGTTATCTATGACACAGACTGCAGTACCTATAGCTTCCACTGGATGTCAACAGTCTTTAGACAGGGTTTGATGACGTTAGATTGAATTAGAAGCGAATAGAAGAAGAACTTAGACATGGACACCGGAACTCAATAGAATGACATGCGCGTTCATGGTCTCGCGCGCTCTGTGGTTTTTTTCCTTTCCTATCGTTCAGACTATAATCCGGTTGAAATATTATAGTAAATATACATAAAAGGATACCTAAGGATACATAAACAATTATTTTTGATTTGTTTAGACAAAGTTGATAGGTATAGTTTGAACGCGTTCTCTTCACGGGTCAATGGGCGACTCAAATGTGGATTTTCTGAACATAACGCGCCAACCAAACAGAGATTTATGGATACAATAAATGACTTTTTCTAACAAAAGAACCATTGGATGTCTTCGTTGGACACTTGGGATGCCCTCAGCAGAAGGTCTTCGAAAGGTAAGTGATTTATTTTAGCTCTTATATGGGTTTTGTGTGACACGCGCTGAATATGAATTTATGCTAATGTGGAAAATAGGAGAGGTGCTATCCTCAAACAATCAAATGTTGTGCTTTCGCCGTAAAGCCTTTTTGAAATCTGACAACGCTGTGATATTGCCAAGAATCAGAGCTTTTGATGACTATGCAACACTTGTATATTGATGAATATTTAATAATTCAACTTTTTGATTTTTAATTTGGCGCCTTACATTTCACCGGGTAGTGTCGGGAACGGGGCGCTAGCGCCCCAGCGCTCCTTAATTGTCCCCAAGAGGTTAAGCGCTGTACAGGACTTCTGCTGAAGCCCTCTGTGGGAATATTTCTCCACGCCAAAATGGCTTGCCACACATCTGTGCCTTCCTGCATTGCCTTTGTGATGAGAGTCACTGCTGACTCCGCCTTACCATTACTCTGTGGTATGGTGAAGAGGTCACATGATGGAATTTCCAGGCGTTTGCAAACAAAGCAACAAAGCAAAGTCTTGACTCGTGAACTGTGGCCCATTATCCGTAACTACACCACTGTCAGGTATGCCATATCTGCTAAACTGCTGCTTACAACAGTTGATGATGCAACCGGCTGTTGTGTCAATCACTTTCTTCAACTCCAAAAAATCTGAATAGCAGTCCACTATAATCAGAAAAGGAACGTTCTTTACGGTGAACAGATCCATTCACACTTTAGACCAAGGATGTGCTGGTATGTCATGTGGCTGCAGCGTTTCCTTTTGCTGCTTAGGTAGATTATCATTAAACATGCTTCACACAGCCATAAAATGTTTAATTTTTTGGGTCATGCTGGGACAGAATACTGAGTCTCTGGCTTTCCTGAGACTGGCTACGACCCCTGAGTGGCCTGCATGGATACGAGAGAAAATCATTGGGCATAGAGTTTCTGGCACTACCACCCTGTCGCCTTTGTAGACAACCTCTTCCTGCATTGTGAGTTCGTCTCTGTCACTAGGGTGAGTGTACTCTTTCTAGTGTCCGGCCAGCCTCTTAGGATAAAAGAGTGAAGCATTCGAGAAGTCTTGTCCTCTGCTGAATGAGCTTTAATCGCATCCCGTGTCTGCGGGAGATGTTTTGATCAGTAGCATGGTTCACATCTTCCAACTCAGCCTGTAGAGCATACACTGTCTCATTTGTCCAATATTGCGGGTGACTAGTTGCTGTTAGTGCTGCTCTAGACAAGAAATCTGCAATGTGAAGCTCTATTCCTTTCTTGTATACTACCTGTAGTTGATAACGCTGAAGCCTTGGCGTTATCCTTTGAAGTCGCTTCGGGGCAGACGGAATAGTTTTTTAATTGATAATCTCAAGCGGCTTGTGATCAATGTGCACCGTGATAGTCCCTACCATAAAGGTAATGATCAAAACGGTCACAGGAGAACACTATGGCTAGGTACTCCTTTTCAGTTTGGGCATATCCTCGCTCCATAGATGTCCTTGAAGCAAATGCAATGGGCTGCCCCTTCTGCAGGAGCACTGCCCCTAGGCCTTTGTCACTTGCATCACTTCTCCTGGCACTCCTGTTTTTATGTGTATGTGAATAACTTTTATGTGTATGTGAATAACATCCTAATCAGACACTCATAATGCACCTGTTTATACAGTTGAAGTCGGAAGTTTACATACACCTAAGCCAAATACAGTTTTTCACAATTCCTGAAATGTAATCATAGGATAAATGCCCTGTCTTAGGTCAGTTAGGATCACCACTTTAATTTAAGAATGTGAAATGTCAGAATAATAGTAAATATTGATTTATTTTTGCTTTTATTTCTTTTATCACATTCCCAGTGGGTCAGAAGGTTACATACACTCAATTAGTATTTTTTAGCATTGCATTTAAATTGTTTAACTTGGGTCAAGCGTTTCGGGTAGTTGCGTGAATTTTGTCCCATTCCTCCTTACAGAGCGGGTGTAACTGAGTCAGGTTTATAAGCCTCCTTGCATGCACACGCTTTTTCAGTTCTGCCCAAAAGTTTTCTATAGGATTGAGGTCAGGGCTTTGTGATGGCAACTCCAATACCTTGCCTTTGTTGTCCTTAAGCCCTTTTGCAAAAACTTTGGAAGTATGCTTGGGGTCATTGTCCATTTGGAAGACCCATTTGCGACCTGACTGGTGTCCTGAGATGTTGCTTCAATATATCCACATCATTTTCCAGCAAAGCACCCCCACAACATGATGCTTCCACCCCCATGCTTCACGGTGGGATGGTGTTCTTCGGCTTGCAAGCCCCCCCCCTTCCTCCAAACATAACAATGGTCATTATGGCCAAACTGTTATATTTTTGTTTCATCAGACCAGAGGACATTTCTCCAAAAAGTACTATCTTTGTCCCCATGTGCAGTTGCAAACCGTAGTCTGGCTTTTTTCTTCCTTGCTGAGCGGCCTTTCAGGTTATGTTGATATAGGACTCGTTTTACTGTGGATATAGATACTTTTGTACCTGTTTCCTCCAGCATCTTCACAAGGTCCTTTGCTGTTGTTCTGGGATTCATTTGCACTGGGATTGATTTGCACCAAAGTACGTTCATCTCTAGGAGACAGAACGCGTCTCCTTCCTGAGCGGTATGATGGCTGCATGGTCGCATGGTGTTTATACTTGCGTACTATTGTTTGTACAGATGAACGTGGTACCTTCAGGCGTTTGGAAATTGCTCCCAAGGATGAACCAGACTTGTGGAGGTCTACAATTGTTTTTCTGAGGTCTTGGCTGATTTCTTTAGATTTTCCCACGATGTCAAGCAAAGAGGCACTGAGTTTGAAGGTAGGCCTTGAAATACATCCACAGGTACACCTCCAATTGACTCAAATGATGTCAATTTGCCTATCAGAAGCTTCTAAAGCCATGACATAATTTTCTGGAATTTTCCAAGCTGTTTAAAGGCACAGTCATCTTAGTGTATGTAAACTTCGGACCCACTGGAATTGTGATACAGTCTGTAAACAATTTTGGGAAAAATTAAAATCATTCACAAAGTAGATGTCCTAACCATCTTCCCAAAACTATAGTTTGTTAACAAGAAATTTGTGGAGTGGTTGAAAAACAAGTTTTAATGACTCCAACCTAAGTGTTTGTAAACTTCCGAATTAAACTGTAGGTGCCCCACTAGTGCCATCTCTGCATTGGCATTATGCCCATTATCTTAACAAGCATGACAATGCCCCCGTGAACAAAGCGAGGTCCATACCGAAATGGTTTGTCGAGATCGATGTGGAAGAACTTGACTAGCCTGCGGGATGAATTGGAAAGCCGACTGCGGACCTAATCGCCCGACATCAGTGCCTGACCTCAATAATGTGCTTGTGGTTGAATGGAAGCAAGTCCCCTCAGCAATGTTCCAACATTTAGTGGAAAGCCTTCCCAGAAGAGTGGAGACTGTTATAGCAGCAAAGAGGGGACCAACTCCATGTTAATGCCCATTAATTTTATGAGATGTTCGACGACCAGGTGTCCACATACTACTGCTGTAAATATCATTCTTAGTATATATTGTCTATATTCATCCGCTGTATATGGTATACTTATAGATTGCATTTGGATTACTGTTAACGTGCTATTTGGGTTGTTTGACATTTTACTGCATTGTTAGAAGCTAGCAATGTAAGCGTTTCGCTGCACCCGCTTCAACATCTGCTAAACTGTGTACGCGACCAATACACTTTGATTTGATTTGTTTTGTGTGTGTGTGTGTGTGTGTGTGTCATTAATGAAGTCTACTAAGTCCCCTTAAATGAAGACACATTATTATACTTTCATCTTTTAATCTCAAGATAGTTAGGATGGCAGTGAAAAACACAAATCAGATAAATCAATCAGCTCTGCTTTTAAGAAGCATGAAAAAAAGAATTTTAGATGAGAAAAAGCACTGGCAAAGAGATGCTCCCAGAATAGCTAAAAGGGGAATTATTTGAAGAGTCAATAGATCGGGCCCTAATTAACTAAAGTTTAGCAGCTTGACTCCACTCGTACTATAATGAATAAACCTCTGCAATTGTCTCATAATGGTTCATATGAGTCATTTAATTGTTTCTTGAAAAGGTTGTAGTGACATACAACTACACATTGAAAAGTTGACTTCATAATAATGATATGCTGAGCACTTGTTGGCTGCTTTTCCTTCACTCTGCGGTCCAACTCATCCCAAACCATCTCAATTGGGTTGAGGTTGGGTGATTGTGGAGGCCAGGTCATCTGATGCAGCACCATCCTTCTCCTTCTTGGTCAAATAGCCCTGACACAGCCTGGAGGTGTGTTTGGGGTCATTGTCTTGTTGAAAAACAAATGATAGTCTCACTAAGTGCAAAGCAGATGGGATGGCGTATCACTGAAGAATGCTGTGGTTGCCATGCTGGTTAAGTGTGCCTTAAATTCTAAATAATAATTCTAAATAAATCGCAGAAAGTGTCACCAGCAAAGCACCCCTCACGGTGGCAACCACACATGCGGAGATCATCGGTTCACCTATATGCGTCTCACAAAGACACGGCGGTCGGAACCAAAAATCTCAAATTTGGACTCATCAGACCAAAGGACATCGGTCTAATGTCCATTGCACGTGTTTCTTGGCCCAAGCAAGTCTCTTCTTATTATTGGTGTCCTTTAGTAGTGGTTTCTTTTCAGCAATTCGGCCATGAAGGACTGATTCACGCTGTCTCCTCTAAACAGTTGATGTTGAGATGTGTCTGGTACTTGAACTCTGTGAAGCATTTATTTGGGCTGTAATTTCTGAGGCTGGTAACTCTAATTTCTGAGGCTGGTAACTCTAATGACCTTCATGTCTTAAAGTAATGATGGATTGCTTATTTAAACTGTTCTTGCCATAAGATGGACTTGGTCTTTTACCAAATAGGGCTGTCTTCTGTATACCACCCCTACCTTGTTACAACACAACTGACTGGCTCAAACGCATTAAGAAGGAAAGAAATTCCATAAATTAACTTTTAAGAAGGCACACCTGTTAATGGAAATGCATTCCAGGTGACTACCTCATGAAGCTCGTTGAGAGAATGCCAAGTGTGTGCAAAGCTGTCATCAAGGCAAAGGATGGCTACTTTGAAGAATGTCAAATATAAATGTTGATATATATATTTTGATATATATAATATATATTTTGATTTGTTTAATCATTTTTTGGTTACTACATGATTCCATATGTGTTACTTCATAGTTTTGATGACTTATTCTAGGTTATAGAAAATAGCAAAAATAAAGAAAACCCTTGAATGAGTAGGTGTGTCCAAACTTTTGACTGGTACTGTAGGTCACTGTAATCAAATGCAGAAAATGAAAGAAATGAAAGAAACATAATGATTTGCTGGCACTAGTTTGCATCAAGCCTGTTTAGAGCATTTTGCCATAAGTTCTCATCAACATCACAGTAAATGTTCTCATTGTTCATGCACCTGGGGAAAAACCTTTTCGCTTTCAAATCCAAGCCTCACATACGTTTAGATTGATGTAATTGCATGCCTCATCCGTGGCCTGGAGGAGAGTGGCACGCTCATGGAGATGGCAATTATACACCTTCCACCTGTTGTCGTGACGTGACTATCATTAATCTGATTACTGTTATTTATTTGAGCAACTAACTATGTTTAATTGTTACTCAATTAAATTAATCATACAACAGTCGATTAAATTAATCATATAACAGTATAACAACGGAAGAAGTTGTTTAACGAGTTATCATCTCTTTCGAATTAATCTTGAAAGATGTATAGATATCTCTTACATCAATAACAGTATTACCTCATCAGTCTCATTCTGAATGTCGCATAATCCTTGGATCTGCAAAAACCCTAGCCCTTATTGATGAATCGCCCAATACACAAGTTGGCTTAATTATGTATTTACTAACTAACTAAATAATAAGACTGACATGATATGGTGGCTTGTTACACAATGGAAAGAGGTGGGGAAAGATAAGAGAGGGAGAGACAAACAAGAGTCAACTTATCGTACATACATTTGGAAACTGAGCTCACAGTAACCAGAATACTTAGCACCCTAACCACCGCTAATTCGGATTAGAAATGTAATATATATTTACGCGTAGATGTCTTTCTCTGTCGTCTCTCTTGAAACCAATCGATCCATCTATGGGTAGTGGCTCGATGTAAGGCTTTGGTGGTCCACCAGAGGTCACAATGTCCTTCTTAGTTGTAGAGCTTCTCAGTTCTTGGAGTGTTCGTTAGTATAGATACTTCAGACGTACCAACATTTGTATCAGAGGGGATTGTCTTCCTTCCACCCCTCATGTTTTTAGTCAAAGTTCTAGGACCACTTTTTCACAACATTTAGATGTAAACCTGATACATAGGACGCATACACTTTCAGAGTTACCTTGATATACCATCCTTAATGACATCACAAAAGTCCCCACCGATCATTTTCCACACTCTTTATGTTAGAAATATTGTTCCATTATCCACTTTTGGATGTTAGAGTCTCTCTGTCCATTTTATCTGAGAATGGTGCATTTCTCATAAGAATCCAAACATATATTTGTTTTCATTGTGTTGTGTACAGTATTCACACCCGTTGAATGTATTCACACCCCTTCCATAATTTGTTGCATTACAGCCTGACATTTAAATTTTGATTTAGTGTCACTAGCCTAGACACAATGCTCCATAATGACAAAGTAGAAAGCTGAAACGTCAATAAGTATTCAAACCCTGTCACGCCCTGACCTGTATGAGCCTTTTTATGTCTCATTTTGGTTTGGTCAGGGTGTGATTTGGGGTGGGCATTCTATGTTCTTTTTGTATTTCTTTGTTTTGGCGGAGTGTGGCTCTCAATCAGGGACAGCTGTCTATCGTTGTCTCTGATTGGGAACCACACTTAAGCAGCCATTTTTCCCTCCAGCCTTGTGGAGGAAATTGACTCTGTTTATTGTGTGTTACACCTGATTGAGTCTTCGTTTTGTTGTTTTTGTTTGAGTGAGTTAACCTAATAAATATGTTTAACTCAACCCGGCACGCTGCGCCTTGGTCCGTCCATGAAGATCGTGACAAACCCTTTGTTATGTCATGGCCAACTAAGTTCAGGAGAAAAAATGTCCTTAACAAGTCACATAATAATTTGCATGGACTGTGTGCAATAATAGTGTTTAAGATTAACATAATCATCTCTGTACTCCACAAATACAATTATATGTAAGATCCCTTAGTCGAGCAGTGAATTTCAAACACAGTGTCACGATCTTCATGAGTGACGGACCAAGACGCAGCGATGCTTCCAGAATACATATTTTAATGTAACTGGGAAAATAATAAACAAACGAAGACCATAACTACGGTGACCATCAACAAACAAACGACCCACAAAACCCCATAGAAAAGCCCAAACATATATATGGTTCCCAATTAGAGGTAACGACCATCAGCTGCCTCTAATTGGGAACCATAAACCCAACATAGAAATATAACACCTAGAACCAAAAAACCCTACTAAACAAAACAAACTAAACACGCCAGCCTGAAACCCAGGGCTGGACGTGATACACAGATTCAACCACAAAGACCAGGGAGTCTTTCCAATGCCTTGCAAAGAAGGGCACCTATTGGTAGATGGGTAAAACAAAATCGCTTTGAGCATGGTGAAGTTATTAATTAAACTGGATGGTGTATAAATATACCCATGTCACTATAAAGATTCAGGCGTCTGTCACGTGTTCTCCCTCTGGCCTCTAGGTCACCAAGCTGCTCATATTGGCGCACACCTGTCACCATCGTTACGCGCACCTGCGAGTCATAAGACTCGCCTGGACTCTATCACCTCCATGATTACCTTCCCTATATATGTCACTCCCTTTGGTTCCTTCCCCAGGCGTTATTGTTTCTGTTCTAGTTCATGGCTGTGCATTGATTGTATTACGGTTATTTATTAAAACACTCACTCCCTGAACTTGCTTCCCGACTCTCAGTGCACATCGTTACAGCGTCCTTCCTAACACAGTTGCTGGAGAGGAAGGATACTGCTAAGGTATTTCACCATGAGCTCAATGGTGACTTTAAAGCAGTTACAGAGTTTAATGGCTGTGATAGAAAACTGAGGATGGATCAACAATGGATGAAATAGTGAAAAGAAGAAAGCCTGCACAGAATACAAATATTCCAAAACATGCATCCTGTTTGCAGTAAGGCAATAAAATAAAACAAAATAAAAATGTGGCAAAGAAGTTAACTTTATATCCTGAATACAAAGTGTTATGTTTGGGCCAAATCCTACACAACACATCACTAGTACCATATTATCAAGCATTTTTCAAGCATGGTTGGTGGCTGCATCATATTATGTGCATGCTTGTCATCGGCAAGGACTATGGAGTTTTTTAGGATAAAAAGAAACAAAATAGAGCTTAGCACAAGCAAAATCCTAGAGGAACACCTGGTTCAGTCTGCTTTCCACCAGATACTGGGTGAAAATTCCCCTTTCAGCAGGACAATGACCTAAAACACAAGGCCAAATATACACTGGAGTTGCATTCAATGTTGGCTTGGTTACAGTTTTGACTTAAATCGGCTTGAAAGTCTATGGCAAGACTTGAAAATGACTGTTTGGCAATGATCATCAACCAACTTGACAGAGCTTGAATAATTTTTTAAAGAATAATATTGTACAATCCAGGTGTGGTAAGCTCTTAGTCTTACCCAGAAAGACTCACAGCTGTAATCGCTATGTGAATACTTATGTAAATTAGGTTTTTCTGTATTTCATAAATTTTTTATTAGCAAAATTTTCTAAAAACCTGTTTTCACTTTGTCTTCATGGGATAATTTGTGTAGATGGGTGTGAGAAAATAATCTATTTAATCAATTTTGAATACAGGCTGTAACACAACAAAATGTGTAATAAGTCAATGGGAATGAATACTTTCTGAAGGCACTGTTCAGTACATTATTTATGTATGTATATGTATATTATTATAAACATTTGGGGTATAATTAAGCAATGAGGAACCTCAGGGGTTTGCGGCATATGACCAATATACCACGGCTAAGCCGTGGTATTTTGGCCATATACCACACTCCCTCGTGCCTTATTGCTTAATTATACCCCAAATGATTTTCTGAATATTATCATGAAGAAGGACACTTATAAATGAAGTAACACATTAAGATCAGAATTCCTGCCTCAGTAATTGCTTAGCACATCTGTTTACAGCCTCCAGTATTTTGTAATAGCAGGTATTTCTTCAAATAATTGAGAATTATTCTATTGTCATTGTATTTTTCTTGTATTGTTCCTTCCTTTCTTCCACAAGATAACATGTAATTGGATAGGTGCAAAGTGCAAAGGAAAATGTGAATTCTCCCTCCCAAATCACTGCCAAATCAGTGATCCTTTCAATATGAGGTTCAATGGTAAGGAGGATTCATTTCACTGGCCAGCTCCCCGACAATAAAGGTTTGCTGCCCCCATGTGTTTGTTGAACTGAAGTAGATAGGCATTGGGCTAGTACAAAATGTTTGCAATGTAGTGGTAATATCACTAAAGCTTTTAATAAATAGTAAATAAGAACCTTTCATTGTATGAAAACAAAAAACTGCTATTTCCCAGTAGTGTACTGTAATTAAATCCTCCAGGACCTTCATTGGCTCCCAATGAAGGAGATGATAAACTTCAAAGCTCTACTTCACACTTCCAAGGCTCTACATGACTCTGCCCCCCCTCCTACCTCCCACAGCTACTACTGCCCTGACTGCTCCCTACGCTCCTCTGACTCTGGCCTCCTCCTGATGTTCCCCAAGACCAGGCTTCACACAAGGCCCCCTCAAACCAGAGAAACAAATTCGTAAAAAAAAACAGTGAACTTTAATAAACAACCAGAAATAACTGTTGATTTTCTGACTCATTAAGCTAAAACATGGGGGGTTTTGGTTGTTGAGTGAATTAAACCATGCCCGTTTTTAGGCTTATCTTTCTGAAAGACTAAAAGTTATGGTAACACTTTAAAATAACACCTTGTAATAAAGCATTTATAATGGATTAGTAAATAGTTTATTCATAATGTATTAATCATTATTCGCTCATTTGTAAATGTTAGTAAGATAGTTATTCACAAATGTATAATCACTTTTAAAGTACGTAATAATGATTCATAAAATGTTTAATATATATGCTTATAAACCATTTACTAATCATTAGTAAAGTATTTCTGCAGGGCCTAATCTAAATTGAGGACTACTTATACATTATAAATATAATAAAAAAGATGGACATACCATTGGTAGACAATAGACATTTCAGCATTACCTGAAGTAGAACATCCTTTTTCAAAAGTCTCCTCGGGGACCCCCAGCCATTCCAGAGATAGCACACCTGATTCAACTTGTCAACTAGGTGAATCAGGTGTGCTAGTTCAGAGCAACAACAAAATTGTGAAACATCTGGGGGTCCCCAAGGAGAGGTTTGAAAAACACTGGAGTCGAACATATCAATGGTTAAACAATAAACATACAATACAGTTTATGTTTAAAGGCCAAGTGCAGTCAAACATTTTAAAGGCCAAGTGCAGTCAAAATTATTTTTTTCCCCCTGTGTTTTATATCATATTTTACAATTAAACTAACACTGCAAAAGTGTGCTTATTTGGAGGGGGGGGCAGTGTTATTTCCTGATAGTTGCTGGCTGATAATACAATCTACACAGGATCTTCTAATCAGCAGGTTTGCTAGGGTGGGAGTTTCGGCTTTCCATGGTGTCCTAGCAAAATAATTGGTTGATAAATAGTTTTTTGCTAAAAAGCTACTTTTGCCTATTTTAATGGAAATGTATTACAGTAAGGTGCTTAATCATTACCCAGAAAGGGTTTGATATTGATATAAATACGTCTGCATTGTTTAACAGTTTACAGACGGTATGCAATTAAGGTCACAGCTATGAAAACTTAGGACACTAAAGAGGCCTTTCTACTGACTCTGAAAAACACCAAAAGAAATATGCCCAGGGTCCCTGTTCATCTGCGTGAACGTGCCTTAGGCATGCTGCAAGGAGGCCTGAGGACTGCAGATGTGGCCAGGGCAATACATTGCAATGTCCGTACTGTGAGACGCCTAAGACAGCGCTACAGGGAGACAGGACGGACAGCTGATCGTCCTCGCAGGGGCAGACCACGAGTAACAACACCTGCACAGGATCGGTACATCCGAACTTCACACCTGCGGGACAGGTACAGGATGGCAACAACAACTGCCCGAGTTACACCAGGAACGCACAATACCTCCATCCGTGCTCAGACTGTCCGCAATAGCCTGAGAGAGGCTGGACTGAGGGCTTGTAGGCCTGTTGTAAGACCAGACATCACCAGCAACAACGTCACAAACCCACCGTCGCTGGACCAGACAGGACTGGCAAAAAGTGCTCTTCACTGACGAGTCCTGGTTTTGTCTCACCAGAGGTGATGGTCGGATTCGCATTTATCATCGAAGGAATGAGCACCGAGGCCTGTACTCTGGAGCGGGATCGATTTGGAGGTGGAGGGTCCGTCATGGTCTGGGGCGGTGTGTCACAGCATCATCAGACTGAGCTTAATGTCATTGCAGGCAATCTCAACCCTGTGTGTTACAGGGAAGACATCCTCCTCCCTCATGTAATACTTTTCCTGCAGGCTCATCCTGACAGGACCCTCCAGCATGACAATGCCACCAGCCATACTGCTCGTTCTGTGCGTTATTTCCTGCAAGATAGGAATGTCAGTTCTGCCATGGCCAGCGAAGAGCCCGGATCTCAATCCCATTGAGCACGTCTGGGACCTGTTGGATCGGAGGGTGAGGGCTAGGGCCATTCCCCCCAGAAATGTCCGGGAACTTGCAGGTGACTTGGTGGAAGAGTGGGGTAACATCTCACAGCAAGAACTGGCAAATCTGGTGCAGTCCATGAGGAGGAGATGCACTGCAGTACTTAATGCAGCTGGTGGCCACACCAGATACTGACTGCTACTTTTGATTTTTACCCCCCCCCTTTGTTCAGGGACACATTGTTCAATTTCTGTTAGTCACATGTCTGTGGAACTTGTTCAGTTTATGTGTCAGTTGTTGAATCTTGTTATGTTCATACAAATATTTACACATGTTAAGTTTGCAGAAAATAAACGCAGTTGACAGTGAGAGGACGTTTCTTTTTTTGCCAGGTTTACGTATAATATTCACGTTGTCAGCCAGAAATGTAGCTAACATTAGCAATGTCAAGTTAGCTAGCTAGCTAACTTAGCTAGCTACGTGGTTGATAATAGCTACTGTGAATTTCCCTGCCTGGTACAAGATAGCAATATGATGATAGCTTTTGTACATTAGTTATCACACTTGCGTAAAAAAGGAGTGTAAAATAATGAATTTTGACTATCATAGCTCTGCCTTCATGGAAAAAAAACCTTAGCTTTGGCAAGTCCTTTGCCCTTCTCTGACTCCTACTAGCTAGCTAATAACATTACCCTTGATTCTCGAGAGCTATGGCTATGAAGATGTGTATTGATTGTAGAAGTGTAATTTTGACTATCATAACTCTGCATTCATGGAAAATAGCCTTGGCTTTCGCATGCATTCAATCCTTTGCCTTTCTGACTCCTATCTATACTAGCTAGCTAATAACATTACTGGGATGGCCCCTTGATTCTCGAGAGCTATGGCTATGAAGATGTTGTGCATGGATTGTAGAAGTTTTCTCATCATTACAGGCTAAATTGCAAGATCTGCCCTTTGAAGAAAGGGGAGATGTGCTGGAACTGGCCCCTTCCCATCGACCTGGAGTTATTCTTCACATCATGGAGTACCGGAGAGCTATCCCAGTGTTACGACTTCCGCCGAAGTCGGCTACTCTCCTTGTTCGGGCGGCGTTCCGCGGTCGGCGTCGCCGGTCTTCTAGCCATCGTCAATCCACATATCATTTTCCATTTGTTTTGTCTGTGTTTTCCACACCTGGTCTCAATTCCCTCAATTGCATGTTTTGTATATAACCCTCTGCCCCCCCCCCCCATGTCTTGGTGTGGGATTGTTGTTTTGTAGTGCTTGTGCACAATATTTTGACTGGTGCGTTTGGGTATTTTGTGCCCATGTACTCTCTCGTGTTGTTTGAACCGTTGGGTTGTCTATTAAACAACTGCGATTATTACCCAGTTTTGCTCTCCTGCGCCTGACTTCTCTGCAAACCAGTTACACAACCCCTACACCCAGGGTCTCTGGATAAACTTGCTGGTGCACCTGCATGAATTGCAGGGAGTTTCCTGAACTTTACAACACACTCAGTGGCTCAGTTGGTAGAGCATGGCGCTTGCAATGCCGGAACTCCCACGGGAGACCAGTACAAAAAAACTATAATATAAAAATGTATGCATTCACTACTGTAAGTCGCCAAGTATGTTTACATAACAGTTCAACACTTTCCATGACTACACTGTACTTTATTTTTAATTTGGATCACAATTAAGAAAAATACTCCATTCGGTGATAACTTTGTAAGTCATTTTTTGTTCATTTTCCCTTGATCTGGATGATATCAGTTCAGTACTTAATCAGAATGTTTCCCTTATACTGTGCTTTTGTTATTTTGAGGAAGGTTACAGAGACTACCTTGTTCTCTTGTTTATCTCCCTAATAAATCTATTTGACCTGATCTGTGTAATCGGAGCGACTTGTTTTGCACTGTATTTACACCAGGGTAGTCCATCCGTCTTTCTGGATATCTACCCACCTGTTGGTCTGCTCATTTGAAGTGTAAACCGTCAGGAGAATTGTTATTAGGAAGAAGATTTCAATACATTTTTAGGGGGGTAGATCAGCTTTAATATTGAAGATAGAGTGTAGCTTCTGTCAATGTAATTGTCTGCATCGCTTCCAATCCCCCATATATTTTTTTGTGGTAATGCCGCAATTGGTTGGTTGTAATTCTGGGTGGAGCAGACATTTCCATATGTTTTAGTTAACTGCATGTATGACAACTCCACCAGTCGTATTTATGATATAATTTACGAAGATTATACCTTTGTTAAAAATATAGATTTTTTTTTTTATATATAGATATATTTATCAATTAGTATATTTGAATAAACCACAATATTTGTTGTATTATTTGTTCTGTATTTTCTGGTGGATTAAATTGAAATTGCAACCAACTTTCTATGACTTGTTTTAAAAATAGCAATATTTGGGAGATTATTTCCTTTTCAAATAACTGAAAGTGAGAGGTTGCAATCTGAATAAAGGGGAAAAGGCCTTTCTTGAACATGGGGTGAGACATTCTTACTAATTTGCTAGAGAACCAGTTTGGATTTAAGTATAACTTTTGTATGACTGATGCTTTAATATTTAATAATTTCTGCCCTCCGAATTCATATTCATTATATAAATAGGCCCACATAATTTTGTCTGGCGAGAGAACAGTTGAGTAAATCATTCAAAAACCATTCCAAAAGTACAATAAAGATAAAGAATTCACAAGTATTGTTTCCCACACAAACTTCCCTTATTTCTATGATTTATATGCTTGGCTGTAGGCCCACCTCTTTCATCAATAATTCTGAGTACTCTATAGGTTTTCTCACTTCCCGGGTATGACCAAGTCTGACAACAGGGAAAGCTCTGGTCCTTCCCAGCTCAAAGGTGTGCTTACTGCACCCTGTGTTGCGTGGCGACGTCTCCTCAAAGTTGTAGCAGCTCAGCCGTTGTTGATGGTGGCACTTCAGGAAGTCTTGGGACATCTGATGTCAGGATCAATCTCTTTGGTAGTCCGATTTGAGAACCCAGTCTTCTCAACACTGCTCTCCTGAAGTTCTGGGATTTTGGTATAGTCCTTTGTAGTTTTCAATGCGTTGATACTTCCCCTTCGACATTGTTATTGTAATTTCCTTTAGCTGAAAGATAGAAGTATTTTGTCTATAGAATTAACTATCACACCTGATTAAACTAATCGCATTCTAAACTGAAAATCATGATTAGTTGATTATTGGTGTCGTGTTAGCTGGGGCTGTGGCAAAAGGGTGTCACCAATCAAGCCCCCGAGGACTGGAGTTGACCATCCCTAGATCAGAGATAAAACTACCTAGTTTTAGAATGTGTTGTACAACTGCTGACTAAAGACGGGGCATTGAGATCAAGAACACGTGATGTACAGTTGAAAAACATTTCCACAATAACGGTGCTGCTTTAAAATTCCATGATGAAACTTTGAAACAAAGTTGCCACTTGTTGTAGCAAACGAGTGTCATGAAATACATGCACCAGAAACAAGGTACAGTTTTTGACTTGTCAGAATTGTCAGCAACCCAGGCTAGTTGCAGTAACTTCAAAAAGTACTCACACCACTTGATTTTCCCCACATTTTGTTGTGTTACAGCCTGAATAAAAAATTTCATAAATTCTGATTTTTTTGTCACTGGCCTACAGACAGTACCCCATAATGTCAAAGTGGAATTATGTTTGTTGAAATTTTTATGAATTCATCAAAAATGAAAAGCTGAAATGTCTTGAGTCAGTAAGTATTAAACCCTTTACGTTCAGGAGTAACAACTTGCTTAACAAGTCACATAAGTTGCATGGACTCACTTCGTGTTCAATAATAGTGTTTAACATGATTTTTGAATGACTACCTCATCTCTGTAACCCACACATATAATTATATGTAAGGTCCCTCAGTTGAGCAGTGAATTTCAAACACAGATTCAACCACAAAGACCAGGGAGGTTCTCCGTTACCTCGCAAAGAAGGACACCTGTTGGTGGTGGGCAAGACCTGAAAATGGTTGTCTAGCAATAATCAACAATCAATTTTGACAGACCTTGAAGAATTGTTAAAATATGAATGGTAAAATTTTGCACAATCCTGGTGTGGAAGGCTCTTCGAGACTTACCCAGGTACTTCTACAAAGTATTGTGTGAATACTTATGTAAATGAGATAATGACAATGTGGAATAAGTCAAGGGGTAACTTTTGTTCTCTTTTTGAAATAAGAGCAACGGGGCTGGCTGGATACCTTTAGTTTATCCCTGTCCCAGACTCCAGTACAGTAGGTGGCGGTAATGCACCATAACGTTGGATACCAATCACCGATACATGAAGAAGAGATCCACGTGTGTGCGTGCTCAGTCGCAATCATGGCAGATCTTCAGATGAGGCTTCTTCGGCAGAAAATCCAGAAAAGAAGTGAAAAGAACAAAGAGCGAAAGCTACTTCAGAAACGAGAAAAGGAGGAAGATCATGGTAACTGTTTTTCTAGTACTGAAATCATTGTCGACGAGTTGTATCGACACTTTATCGCGCTAGCCCACCTCGAAGCAAGGCTAAGTAGCTATTACCAATGTTAGCTACGATTGTAACGAGTGCATGGACATGATCCCCATTCCGTTAGCTTGTGTTTTTCTAGCTAGCTACTACAGTGCTGCTTTTTGTTGTTGCTAACCTTAGACATAGGCAAAACATAATCGAAACATTGTTGGTTTTGAGACGTTGATCTCTTCCAGTTAATGATATCTGCCATATTTGAATGAAGTTGCCAATAGTCAGTTAGCGAAGGTTTGCTAGCTAGCTACATGGCATTGGTTGCTAGCTGGTAGTGGTACCACCTAGCTAGTTCGTTGAATGTGATTTAAAAATATATATATTTTCTGTGTAACTTACGTTATTCACAGACGACGCAAACGGACTTCCAGAGGAGTGCTGTGACGAAAAGAGTCAGGTTGCCACAGCAATATCAAAGCCACAGAATGCCAAACCCACGAATAAGCAGCAGAACAAGAAGAATGTGTCTGCAGAGGTGGACACAGAACGTTTTGTCAAGAAGAAAAATAAAAGGAAGCTCAACACCACTGAACAGCCAGGTAATGTTGTGTACCACTCAGTCATTTATTAGAACGGTTGTTGAAGCATTCAAGTGGTAAATGGCCATAAGTGTCCGTTTCCCAAGTTAGGGAATCTTGTCCGTGTCAAAGAAAATGTAATGTTTCTAATGTAGGTGTGAAAAAAGCGAAGGAGGAGGATGTGACAGAGGAGGATGCTGATCAGACCACAGACAAACCCACACAGTCTCTTGAACAGGGGGAGGATGAAGGCGACGATGACGAGGGAAGTGAGGATGGTGCGGAAAGGGGGGTAGGAGAGAAGTTTGAGGATAATGAAGAGGAAGATGAACCAGAGCTCCCATCTGGCTTGACAGGTATTCCATGTTCAATGATGGAGACACGGGTCAATCAGAGGCCTTTACACAACCAAATGTTAGCCTTGTCAGTTGTGTGCGTGTTGTGTAGCAATCATTTCTCAGTCATAGATATACTATTTACACTGGCGCCTCTGCCAGCATACAAATATGTATAATAGTCTGTGTTTTATCTTCCTGGTAACCATGGTCCTTTACTGTAGGTAATCCCCAGTCAGTCTACTTACCATGTTCTGTGTTAGTAGGGATGGGCATTTAAAATCATTTCACTATTAGAATAATATCAACCCCATAATTTTTTTTACCTTTAAGCAAGTTGGGCAGGGGCCAGCGGTGTGTGAAACACCGGGGGGGGGAGTAGCCACTGACTTGCGCTTGTTAGACAAACTTGTAAATGCCATAGGTTATCTATCATCCCATCTGGCAGTGCCTGTCTCTACTGCATCGAAACGATGTAAAGAAGCTATCTAAGCTAGTCAGATGTTAGCTAGCCATCTAGAGTAGTTGAGGCTATTTGACTGCGCTCCCAGTTCCTTGTCTACAACATTCCATTCAGAATAAACCACAGCCTACCTGTCGGTTGCTCATTGTAGCCTACTCCTTCTCATTTATCTAACTTAATTCTGTAATTTTTCTTCCATTTTGCATTGATTAGTGATCTCCCACTTCGCATGGTGCCTCTGACTGTAGTGCCAACAACAACTTGTGTAGGCTGTACGGAAGCCTATGTCTTTTTATTGGGTGCACGTCTTAAATTACTTTCAAAAGTTTGTTTTATTAAAGTAAGCATTTCAAGCGTCATTGTATATCTGTGTGTGGCAATGTCACATTGGTCATTTTATTTAATTGAGACAAAGCCTTTTCATTGTTAAAATAGGGCTGTGATATTTATTTGTTTTTATGAGTAGACCTACTCTCGCAAGTAGGCTTATTTGAATACCAATGTCAGTTTGGATATTAGAATAACCGTGCCCATCCCTAGGTGTTAGTGCTAGATTAGAGCCCTTCCGTGCCAAAACCCACAAAGGTGGGAACTGTTAACTGTGATTTCTGTATCTCAGGTGCGTTTGAGGACACGTCGTTTGCCTCTCTAGCGCCTCTGGTGAGTGAGAACACTCTAAAGGGTGTGAAGGAGATGGGCTTTGAGCACATGACTGAGATCCAACACAAAAGCATACAGCCCCTACTGGAGGGAAGGTACGCCTACAGTTTATCTCCCAAGTTTCATGTTAGGCAGAATTGCCCACCTGTCCCTGTATCCCTGCACCTCTAAAGCAGAGCTCTGTAAAATCCATCCAGGACCACCAAAAGTTGGTGACTTGCATCCTAGAATCAGCCCTACAGGACTGATAAAGGACTGAGGAGGCTAATATTGTTTTGACTTGGTAGATGACTCCCTTTTTTTAAAAAAAAATCTTTTGAATATTCTAGAGATATCCTGGCTGCTGCTAAGACTGGCAGTGGTAAAACCCTGGCCTTCCTCATCCCCTCCATCGAGCTCATCTACAAACTTAAGTTCATGCCCAGAAATGGTAAGATTGCTTCAACCGTCTATTTTGGTTCAATGTTATAAACATTCTGCATCATATATGCATGTGAAGCTTGTAGCATTATCTGTGGATTTTTGGAGCAGTGGACACATTTTGGTAACATGATACCTCGCCGGTCCATGCATCTCTCCCAAATAGCGAAGTTCACAAGGGGGTGATGGCAGAGGTTTTGTAGCTGTAGGTTACTTAGCATCCCACATGTCACCCATGTGAAATAATTTGTCCTGGCAGAGTTTTTTTTTTTTTTGCCTACTCGCCTGTGTAACTCAACATTATCCCAATTTAATATGCATCTACAATGTATTCGCTCCCATATCAGCTAAAAAATAGAGAAGGCACATGGCTACCAGTAGTTACCAGTAGTTATTACAGTATTCACAACAAAATACCTTTTTGGGTCAATTCTAATAAGACTACAATGTTTGGTTTATTGTTTGAACAGTTGTTGACGTTATATTTGGGTATCAATGCTACTTTGATGCATAGCCTGTTGATCAGATCAAGGAACCAAGCGACAACACTGCCCCCACGGCTCCGCAAGGAATAAGGCACATTTCAATTTTCAGGTAGCACAAAAGTATGTTGAATGGCGATGCATATTGCAAGGAGCCACCCCTTTTGTGACTAAAAACGAAATTGACTTAACTCGGCAGTAGACTAGGCACAATTTACCTTTCACCCATCCAGTCTTACTAGCTCTGCTAACATCAAAGGTGTAGGGTCTAGAGCCTAAAGAAAGGGCCTAGGAACTGAACTGAAATGTGCCTGAGACATAGCCCTGCTTCCCACTATCCTAAGGCACGGGCGTGGTGATCTTGTCCCCAACGCGCGAGTTGGCCATGCAGACGTACGGCGTGATGAAGGAGCTGATGACCCACCACGTGCACACCTTCGGCCTGATCATGGGCGGCAGCAACCGCACGGCCGAGGCCCAAAGGCTGGCCAATGGTGTCAACATCCTTGTGGCCACGCCCGGAAGACTGCTTGACCACCTCCAGGTAACCGTGGTGATAAGAACAGTAACTGTATTAAAGCACTTTTCCTACATTTTATATAAAAGTTGGGACCGGGTAACGGGACTAAGGATATGCATCTGTTGATCAGATGCCCCCCAAAAAAGGTAGGGCGTGGATCAGAAAACCAGTCAGTATCTGGTGTGACCATTCGCCTCATGCAGCGCATAGAGTTGGCAATAGATGTTACTTTAAGCGTAATGGCAGAATCCGCGAAGGCCAGCAGCGGGAGGAGGATGGTCGGGAACAGTTTCCCCACCCCTTTCTGATTAGGCTATATTGATCTCTGGCTCCCTCTTCAATAATTAGTCTTACTTTAAGCCCTGCGATGAAAAATTATCAGCCAAGTTCAGTCGCCTACATATTTATTTTATTCAAACAGGGTGTGTCTATATATGGAAAAAGACATGTTTTAAAATGTTGACCAATCGATTGGTCGAGAAGAACAGATCACACTCGGTCCACAACACACACACACACACATTGTCATTCAATGCTTGTAAAACAGACTTCGCTAACTTGCTTTTTGAGGCGAAGGAAAATATTACTTTGAGAAGCTCCACTTTGGTGGTGAGTTACGACCATCAGAATTACGACAATCAGAAATACTATCAGACATCCCCAAATGGGCACATTTCTTAATTTTCTCGCAGGCCAGATCACCTACTCCGACAGGTAATCAGTTGTGCGTTCTTACTCAACATTGACAGGAGTGCTCCAAACAAAAGACGATTAATAAATTGACAAAACGCCGAAATTAAATACGTTTTGAGCTCTGCTAACAACGTGTCCACTCCGACAGTGAGAATGGTAAACGACTGTAATAATATATTGAATGCATTAACAGAAATTACCATAACCAAACAAACATTGTAGATAAAAAAAATATGGGGATTAACAGTAAATGTACTACTGGTGATATATGTAATGGGGAATTGATAGACACTAACACTCAAACAAAGAAGTTATGAAACAATGAATGCACACAAATTGTCTGGAGAGCACATTCTGGGGAGAGACGTACCTTGTGCATCTTAGCCACATTGCCCCTCCTTGACTCAACTTTTTTTTTTATTATACCAAAGACACATCTTCACATACTGTAGGCCTAAGGAAGACTCTCAAACGGTTTAAGGTCCAAAGCAGTAGCCATTTATTGAAAACCAATGCAATTTTGAAACGAATGCAATTTCACTTATTTCTAAAATATGATCAAATTGCTTGCCATGCCAAGGCAAATACCCTTGCTTGCGATGCCTGTGCAAGACTGTGTTATCCCTGCAGCCTCCACAATGGATCAGTCCACTGAGACCGGTGTGAATCAGACGTGTGTCTGCCATAAAATAAATACAATTCATTTGCGACCACTCGACAAAACAAATCTGTCCACCAAATAATGGACCAGTCGACTAAATGGGGTCGGACCTAGATTTTTGCACAAATTCAGTCCTTGGTTCTTTTAATTTGTTTCTCCCCGCCCCCTTGCTTTCTGTAGAATACTGCCGGCTTCATGTATAAGAACCTCCAGTGTCTGATCATTGATGAAGCCGACCGTATCCTGGAGGTCGGCTTCGAGGAGGAGCTGAAGCAGATCATCAAACTCCTGCCAAGTATGTACCCACCTCATGGCCATAACCAACCTTTGCGCATACTGTACCATGGAGTTAGATGATGCTATTTGTCTGTATGTGTAACTCCCAGTGTTTAACTGGGAGTTATGTTCAACGTGCATTGTTCCTCAGAGCGGAGGCAGACCATGCTGTTCTCGGCCACCCAGACCCGTAAGGTGGAGGACCTGGCCCGTATCTCCCTGAAGAAGGAGCCCCTCTACGTGGGTGTGGATGACAACAAGGACAACGCAACCGTGGATGGCCTGGAGCAGGTAAACAAAATGACTCACTGCTGCAGAGTGACGATACTCATGCATGACGTGCAAGGGGGTCAGCTTGTTGTAGCTAGTTAAGCTAAGTGGATTGTCTTCACTTGTCCCAAGACTCAAAGTATCTGAAAGTAGCAAAGCTTTAATGTTTTTGGTTAGAGTATTGGGTCGTTATAGGTGAACCTCGCATCAGTTAGAATGTACTTCAGACAGGGATGTGGTTCTCTGGTTTTCTCTGGTGCTTCAGGGATGCCTGGTCTGATGTGTAAACATTGTCTTGGTTTTCAGGGCTATGTGGTGTGTCCCTCAGAGAAGCGCTTCATGCTGCTCTTCACCTTCCTGAAGAAGAACCGCAAGAAGAAGCTGATGGTGTTCTTCTCATCCTGCATGTCAGTCAAGTTCCACTACGAGCTGCTCAACTACATTGACCTGCCTGTCATGGCCATCCACGTGAGTGGTCACCTCTGTCATTATGAAAGCTAAACTATTATGAGTGTTGGGTTCTTGAGTCAATTAGACCATGCTCATTTCATGCTTATCTTTATATAATAAAAAGTTCAAGTTACCTGGCTAACTCCTTGATCCTGCTTTGTAGTATACCCCTCCGGGTTGTAAACATTAGGGCAAAGCGTTTTGCAAAAGAAACCAAAGATGTGTGTACTATAGGACAAGTTCAGATAAACCGCCAGAAACGGGAAGGTACTATCTGTTTAGTGCATGCTGACCCCCGACCCAACTCACTTTTTAGTTTTTCTACTGTATTGTTGTTGGCTGTTTGTTTTTCTCCATGTGCAACTCTGTTGTTTGTGTCGAACTGCTTTGCTTTATCTTGGCCAGGTCGCAGTTGTAAATGAGAACTTGTTCTCAACTTGCCTGCCTGATTAAATAAAGGTTAAATAAATAAACAAATTGCTTGTCTCTGGAAGAGTCTAAAAGCCCCTCTAGCCATATACACCACAGGCGATAATTACGCCCAAACTAAAATATAATTAATCTGTGTCTCGGTAGTTCCAAGACTAGCAACATATTGCAGGCTACACTCTGTGTCAGAAGTCTTCAGGCTATTATCTGATTCAATTTGAGCTTTGCTACAGTGAACCCCAGTCTGACTCCACAAGGCATTCTCTCTCATTTGTCTGCTGCCGAGACGACTGGTACATCCACAATTGGGTCTAAAGGCCTTAAACCCTTATAGCACAACATGTGATATGAACAAATATTGTGCTGTGGCATTAAACATGTGCTGTAATATGCTTGGCAAAAAGTTAGATTAATTCGGACTGTTATGGCTACGGTGTCTCAAGAAGGACAACTATTAAGATTGCCGCTTTTTCAAATTTTTCAAGCGATGGTCTTTAAAAAAAATGTTTTTTCTCCCCAATTGGTAGTTAGTCTGGTCTCACCGCTGCAACTAATGTACGGACTCGGGAGAGGCGAAGGTCGAGAGCCATGCGTCCTCCGAAACACAACCCAACCAAGCCGCACTGCTGCTTGACACAATGCCCGCTTAACCTGGAAGCCAGCCACACCAATGTGTCGGAGGAAGCACTGTACACCTGGTGACTGTGTCAGCGTTCATACGCCCAGCCCGCCACCGGACTCGCTAATGCGCGATGGGGCAAGGACATCCCTGTCGGCTAAACCCTCCCCTAACGATGCTGGGCCAATTGTGCGCCGCCTGATGAGTCTCCCAGGCGCGGCCGGCGGCGACAGAGCCTGGACTCGAACCCAGAATCTCTAGTGGCACAGCTAGCACTGCGAAGGTCTTTTTTTAAGGGAGTATGCTAGCATGCACTTTCAGTTCGCCTAGCCAGCCGAACCGAAGCATGCGGAAGCCTTCAGCATGTATCCTCTGCGGTCAATGCTGTCTGTGTGCTGACGTTTGCTTTGATCTCTCAGGGGAAGCAAAAGCAGACCAAGCGTACCACCACCTTCTTCCAGTTCTGTAATGCCGACTCAGGCATCCTGCTGTGTACAGACGTGGCGGCCAGAGGCCTGGACATCCCTGAGGTGGACTGGATTGTCCAATATGACCCCCCAGATGACCCCAAGGTACCTAGTGAAGTTTGAGACACTCTGTCATGCAGCATTGACTCTAGCCAGAAATAACCCCTAGCCTACAGGTATCTCTAGCCAATGCCTCAGTGAAGCATTCACGTTGGTTTCCGTCTTCCTTATTTCTTCCCTCTATTCCTAGGAATACATCCACAGGGTCGGCAGAACGGCTCGAGGGATCAACGGCATAGGCCATGCCCTTCTAATCCTCAGGCCAGAGGAGCTGGGCTTCCTGCGCTTTCTCAAACAAGCCAAGGTAAGACCCTAACTCAACCATCTCTAACTCAACCATCTCTAACTCAACCATCTCTAACTCAACCATCTCTAACTCAACCATCTCTAACTCAACCATCTCTAACTCAACCATCTCTAACTCAACCATCTCTAACTCAACCATCTCTAACTCCAACCATCTCTAACTCAACCATCTCTAACTCAACCATCTCTAACTCAACCATCTCTAACTCAACCATCTCTAACTCAACCATCTCTAACTCAACCATCTCTAACTCAACCATCTCTAACTCAACCATCTCTAACTCAACCATCTCTAACTCAACCATCTCTAACTCAACCATCTCTAACTCAACCATCTCTAACTCAACCATCTCTAACTCAACCATCTCTAACTCAACCATCTCTTGACCTTACCTCAACCCAGTAAAACCAAGAAAAACATGCAAAGATTGTCTTTCAGCAGTGATATGTTATAAAAGGAAATTTTAGTTTCTGTTTTCATCTTGCCTCAGGTTCCTTTGAGTGAGTTTGAATTCTCTTGGGCCAAGATCTCCGATATCCAGGGTCAGGTAAGATATTCATTCACATTTTATTTCTGCATGTGTATCAGAGCTAACTGACATTACTTCTGTCACATGTGGACTGCAACGGCTAATTCATTGATCTGGTCAAGTCATAAGCAACTTTTTCCTTTGAACTTGAGTTAACTTATTTTACATGCACTACCCAATGTATTTATTTGGATTATGAAGCTAAAATGTATCATTTGGCTCTATACTCAAGCATTTTGGATTGGAGATAAGATGTTTTTAGGCGACAGTCAAGAATGTCGTCTTTTATTTGAGGGTATTTTCATATACAGTGCCTTCAGAAAGTATTCATACCCCTTGACTTATTCCACGTTTTGTGTTACAGCCTAAATTCAAAATTGATTAATTTGATAATCACACTACCAAAACAAACTGCAAATGCATCTAACAAGTTAGTATTCAAGCTTGATGTAATCATTGCGTGCTAGGAATATGGGACCAAATACTAAACTTTTGGCAACTTCAATACTCAAATGAGGGGACTAGATACATAAAGTGCTTTCTTTCATTTATAAAAGGTTAAATATATACACTGCTCAAAAAAATAAAGGGAACACTAAAATAACACATCATAGATCTGAATGAATGAAATAATCTTATTAAATACTTTTTTTCTTTACATAGTTGAATGTGCTGACAACAAAATCACACACAAATTATCAATGGAAATCAAATTGATCAACCCATGGAGGTCTGGATTTGGAGTCACACTCAAAATTAAAGTGGAAAACCACACTACAGGCTGATCCAACTTTGATGTAATGTCCTTAAAACAAGTCAAAATGAGGCTCAGTAGTGTGTGTGGCCTCCACGTGCCTGAATGACCTCCCTTCAACGCCTGGGCATGCTCCTGATGAGGTGGCGGATGGTCTCCTGAGGGATCTCCTCCCAGACCTGGACTAAAGCATCCGCCAACTCCTGGAGAGTCTGTGGTGCAACGTGGCGTTGGTGGATGGAGCGAGACATGATGTCCCAGATGTGCTCAATTGGATTCAAGTCTGGGAACAGGCGGGCCAGTCCTTAGCATCAATGCCTTCCTCTTGCAGGAACTGCTGACACACTCCAGCCACATGAGGTCTAGCATTGTCTTGCATTAGGAGGAACCCAGGGCCAACCGCACCAGCATATGGTCTCACAAGGGGTCTGAGGATCTCATCTCGGTACCTAATGGCAGTCAGGCTACCTCTGGCGAGCACATGGAGGGCTGTGCGGCCCCCAAAGAAATGCCACCCCACACCATGACTGACCCACCGCCAAACCGGTCATGCTGGAGGATGTTGCAGGCAGCAGAACGTTCTCCACGGCGTCTCCAGACTCTGTCACGTCTGTCACGTGCTCAGTGTGAACCTGCTTTCATCTGTGAAGAGCACAGGGCGCCAGTGGCTAATTTGCCAATCTTGGTGTTCTCTGGAAAATGCCAAACGTCCTGCACGGTGTTGGGCTGTAAGCACAACCCCCACCTGTGGACGTTGGGCCCTCATACCACCCTCATGGAGTCTGTTTCTGACCGTTTGAGCAGACACATGCACATTTGTGGCCTGCTGGAGGTCATTTTGCAGGGCTCTGACAGTGCTCCTCCTTGCACAAAGGCGGAGGTAGTGGTCCTGCTGCTGGGTTGTTGCCCTCCTACGGCCTCCTCCACGTCTCCCGATGTACTGGCCTGTCTCCTGGTAGCGCCTCCATGCTCTGGACACTACGCTGACAGACACAGCAAACCTTCTTGCCACAGCTCGCATTGATGTGCCATCCTGGATGAGCTGCACTACCTGAGCCACTTGTGTGGGTTGTAGACTCCGTCTCATGCTACCACTAGAGTGAAAGCACCGCCAGCATTCAAAAGTGACCAAAACATCAGCCAGGAAGCATAGGAACTGAGAAGTGGTCTGTGGTCACCACCTTCAGAACCACTCCTTTATTGGGGGTGTCTTGCTAATTGCCTATAATTTCCACCTGTTGTCTATTCCATTTGCACAACAGCAAGTGAAATTTATTGTCAATCAGTGTTGCTTCCTAAGTGGGCAGTTTGATTTGACAGAGGTGTGATTGACTTGGAGTTACATTGTGTTGTTTAAGTGTTCCCTTTATTTTTTTGAGCAGTATATATATATATATATATATATATACACAGTGCCTTATAAAAATTATTCACACCCCTTTAGTTTTCCACATTTTGTTACAGCCTGAATTTTAAATTGTTCTACACACAATACTGCATAATGTCAGTGGAAATTTGTTTGTAGAACATTTTTGAAATTAATATATTTACAGCTGAAATGTCTTAAGTCAATCTTAAGTCAAATAATTCCATGAGTAAAAATGTACTTAACAAATCTCAGAATAAGTTGCATGGACTCATTCCGTGTGTTCAATAATAGTGGTTGATATGATTTTTGAATGACTACCCCATCTCTGCACCCCACACATGGAATTATCTGTAAGGTCCCTCAATCAAGTTGTGATTGTCAAGCACAAAATCAACAACAAAAACCAGGGACATTTTGTAATGCCAAGGGCACCGATTGGTAGTGTAAAAAAATAAATAAAAAAATATCAATTTGAGCATGGTGACGTTATTAATTACACTTTGGATGGTGTATCAATAAGGCCAGTCACTACAAAGATACAGGCGACCTTAACTCGGTTGCCAGAGAGGAAGGAAACTGCTCAGGGATTTCACCATGAGGCCGATGGTGACTTTAAAACAGAGTTTAATGGTTGTGATATGAGAACTGAGGATGCATCATTGTAGTTACTCCACAATACTAACCTAAATTAGTGAATAGGGAGCCTGTACAGAATTTTTTTTATTACAAAACATGTATCCTGTTTGCAACAAAGCACTTAAATAATACTGCAAAAATATGTGGCAAAGAAAATAACTTTTTGTCTTGATTACAAAGTGTTATGTTTGGGGCAAATCCAGCACATCACTGAGTACCACTCTTCATATTTTCAAGCATGGTGGTGTCTGCATCATGTTATGGGTATGCACGTCATCGGCAAGTACTAGGGAGTTTGTTAGGATAAAAAGAAACAGAATGCAGCTATAAGCACAGGCAGAATCCGAAGGAAAACCATTTTCAGTCTGCTTTTCATCAGCCACTGGGAGACAAATTCACATTTCAGCAGGACAATAACCTACAACACAATGCAAAATCTACACTGGAATTGCTTACAAAGACTACATAGAATTTCTCTTGAGTGGCCTAGTTACAGTTGACTTAAATTGGCTTAAATTTATGGCAATCCTTAAATGGCTGTCTAGGAATTATCATTGATCAACTTCACAGAGCTTTTTAAAATAATAATGGGCATTTTACAATCCAGGTGTGAACAGTTTTTATTTTATGTAAAACAATTCACCTATATTTAACCAGGTAGGCCAATTGAACAAGTTCTCATTTACAACCTTGACCTGGCCAAGATAAAGCACAGTTGTGTGACAAAAACAACAGTTACACATTGGATAAAGAAACGTACAGTCAATAACGCATTAGAACAATCTGTATACAGTGTGTGCAAATGAAGGAGGTAAGGAAATAAATAGGCCAATAGTGGCGAAGTAATTTCAATTGAGCAATTTACACTAGTGATATGTGCAGATGAGGATGTGCAAGTAGAAATACTGGTGTGCAAAAGTGCAGAAAAAACAAAACTAATATGAGGTAGGTAGTTGGTTGGATGGGCTATTTACAGATGGTCTGTGTACAGCTGCAGTGATCGGTAAGTTGCTCTAACAGCTGACACTTAAAGTTAGTGAGGGAGATATAAGTCTCCAACTTCAGTGATTTTTTTTTGCAATTCGTTCCAGTCATTGGCAGCAGAGAACTGGAAGGAAAGGCGGCCAAAGTAGGTGTTGGCTTTGGGGATGACCCGTGCAAAAATCCTGCTGGTGCGCGTGCTACGGGTGGGTGTTGCTATGGTGACCTGTGAGCTGAGATAAGGTGGGGCTTTACCTAGCAAAGACTTAAAGATGAAGCCAGTGGGTTTGGCGACGAATATGTAGCGAGGACCAGCCAACGAGAGCATACAGGTCGCCGTGGTGGGTAGTATATGGGGCTTTGGTGACAAAACGCATGGCACTGTGATAGACTGCATCCAATTTGCTAAGTCGAGTGTTGGAGGCTATTTTGTAAATGACATCGCCGAAGTCAAGGATCGGTAGGATAGTCAGTTTTACGAGGGTATGTTTGGCAGCATGAGTGATGGAGGCATTGTTGTGAAATAGGAAGCCAATTCTAGATTTAACTTTGGATTGGAGACGCTTAATGTAAGATCTTGTAAGGAGAGTTTACAGTTGCTGCGAGGGGTGCAGAGCTGTTGGCCGGGTTGGGGTAGCCAGGTGCAAAGCGTGCCCAGCCGAAGAGATGCTTATTGAAATTTGCGATTATTGTGGATTTCAGTGGTGACAGTGTTTACTAGTCTCAGTGCAGTGGGCAGCTGGGAGGAGGTGCACTTATTCTCCATGGACTTTAGTGTCCCAAAACATTTTGGAATTAGTGCTGCAGGATGTTTTTATATTTAATCCATTTTGAACTCAGGCTGTAACAAAATGTTGAATAAGTCAAGTGGTATGAATACTTTCTGAAGGCACTATATTTGAAAATACCCTCAAATAAACATCCTGTACTGTTGCCTCATATATAAAACATTTGATCTCTAATTCAAAATGATGTGGTATAGAACCAAATATAAAGTTTTAGCTTCACTGTCCAAATAAATACGTAGTGGAGTGTATGCAATTGTCTGACAAGCCTTAATCTCAATGACAAATCCACAGAAAGGTTTGTAGTTTTCACAATTTGTTATTTGCAGCTGAATAAGCTGATTGAGAAGAACTACTACCTGCACAAGTCATCCCAGGAGGCCTACAAGTCCTATGTGCGGGCGTACGACTCTCATTCCCTCAAAGCGATCTACAGTGTCAACACACTCAACCTCCCCATGGTGGCACAGTCTTTCGGCTTTAATGTGCCTCCCTACGTTGACCTCAGTATCCTTTTCTATGTCCAAGTGCCTGGGCATATTTTCACCAATGTCGTTTCTGAAAGGTTGCTTCGCCTTACTTTGTTTGTCAATGTCTGTTGTCCCTTATTCCATCCCTCTGGCACCCCCCCCTACAGGTCGTAACGAGCAATGCCTTCTCAATTGGTCAATTCAGTGCAGTACAGTGTTTCCCTTAACCCAGCACTCCTCCAGACGTTCACAGCAAAGGAGGACTGAAGATGACGAAGAGGGGTGGAGGCGGCGGCTTCGGCTACCAGAAGGGCAAGCCCGCTCACAAAGCCAAGATATTCAAGCACGTCAACAAAGGCAAGGGGGACAAGAGGCAATTCTCCCGTTGACCTGCGGTCCTTGGGGGGCCACTACAAAAGGTCTTCCTGACCTGGACACACTCTCCTCTCGCTCTCTATCCAGAGACCTATCTATTACCCTGTAATGGGCATCGTGTCTCGCTCCCTGTTTGTATGTGTTAGACCAGTCTCAATTTCCACTCCAATGCCTCCACCTGTGTGTTTCTGAACAGGTATTTTGTATCTGTAGTGACAGGACTCTGTGGGCTAGTAACTGTTGAGGACAGCCCCTGCAGTCTTTTACTCACAGCAGATGTGGATTTTGCCATGGACTGTCTTTGATTTAATTATGCAGAACTGTACATTGACAGATGTATTTTCATCCTACTTTACTGGCCAATTAAAACATTTATATACACATCGTTGTTGGCACACAGAATTTCAGAGCGTTGCAACCATCGTATTCCCATTTATGGTATAATTTTATGTATAAAAAAAAAAGCCTTTTCAGTTGTTGATACATTTTGTTCCTAGGAGTTAGTGCACTTGCAACCTTAATAATTATAGGTATGGTATTGCAACCAATTTCCAGAACAAAAGTAATGGCATGCTGTTTTCTCATCAATTTCTGTAATTTGAGGAACCTATCACCATTGAAGAGATCCTCTGATCAAGTGGTTGTAGTGACATAAGTTCCACATGGGGGCGGTGTATTCAAGCACAGGTTTAATATAGGTGAAGTTGTGGGTCTGAACCAGTCTGAAGACAGTAGTCCAGTTGTGCACAATAATATTGGTAACACTTGACACCCAGCGTCTCAACATGTTATGACATGGTCATAACAGCTGACATACAGTAACTTGTCAACCTGTTCTACGGTCGTAATATTGTCATGACCTATGTATTTAGACCTGTTATGACATGTATTGCGTTATGTTATGACACCTACATACGTGTCAATCCACAAAACCTACACAAGGCAAAACATTGCATTACACAATAGCCTAAGTGTGAACAGTGTTTTATATATATTTTTTTTCTTAAATTTAATTAAATGTTAAATGATTATTGTAATTGCACACACATTGATGTCAGACATGCACCTACTCAAATGCTGTTTCTGACACAGGATGATCATAATGTTTGACCATTTCATAGTGAATTATCTTAATCCAAGTAAAGTGACACAGGATGGTCATAATGCTTCATGGCAGTGTCACGAAGTGTATTTTATTTAAAATGTGATTGGGGGAAAAAAACTTTCAAACAAAAGGGAACTTCTTGGCAGGGAAAAAAATATTTGACTAAATGTGGGTTTTGACACTTCAGTAGGTGTCAAAACCAGACAAAATGTACACCGGTGTAAATGTATGGGTTGTGACCATATTATTTATATATAAAGTGTTATCATATTACATGATCAGGATATAGGTAAATATTTATGGTATATGCTAGCATAATATTACATGGTCTGGATATAGGTAAATAATTATAGTATATGCTAGCATAATAGCAAGCCGAGCCATGATCTCTTAAGTTTTTATGGAGGTGCCAGTACCACACGTCATCCACCAACAAGTTATATTACACTAGTCATGGTAACGCCTGAAAAACATTCATGGGAGATTTCCCATTGAGCAAGCCTTCTAGTCCAGGGTGGAGCTCAGTCTGTGTCTGAGTAATAGATGTTATGATGACTTATGCCCTCGTCTCATAACTGGTTGTTCCTGTTTCTTGGCACAAGTGTCATTACATTTGTCTTGACTTTTCCCCTGGAGGTTACACTCCCATCCTCCTCTACAGTATACTTATGTCACGGGGCAGTTCATCTTCATCAATGTCATGAACTTGTCATGACCCGTCAGATCATTCATGTTTGATGGAACATCAGCAATTGTTACATCTTTGTTACAGTGAGCCTGTGGCATGCATGTGCACTGATTGGAGTAAACCTGTGGCCAGCACATGCCCCTTTTCCCCTCTCACTTGCCAAGTCCCCGTTTGGGTGGTGTGTATATGTATATATATAAATATATATACGTGTGTGTATGAATAGATATATATATATATATATATATATATATATATATATACAGTGAAGGCAGAAGTTTACATACACTTAGGTTGGAGTCATTAAAACTCGTTTTTCAACCACTCCACCAATTTCTTGTTAACAAACTATAGTTTTGGCAAATCGGTTAGGACATCTACTTTGTGCATGACAAGTAATTTTTCCAACAATTGTTTAGACAGATTATTTCACTTATAATTCACTGTATCACAATTCCAGTGGGTCAGAAGTTTACATACACTAAGTTGACTGTGCCTTTAAACAGCTTGGAGAATTCCACAAAATAATATCATGGCTTTAGAAGCTTCTGATAGGCTAATTGAAATCATTTGAGTCAATTGGAGGTGTAACTGTGATGTATTTCAAGGCCCACCTTCAAACTCAGTGCCTCTTTGCTTGACATCATGGGGAAATCAAAAGAAATCAGCCAAGACCTCAGAAACAAAATTGTTCGTCCTTAGGAGCAATTTCCAAATGCCTGAGGATTCCACGTTCATCTGTACAAACAATAGTACGCAAGTATAAACACCATGGGACCACGCAGCCGTCATACCGCTCAGGAAGGAGACGTGTTCTGTCTCCTAGAGATTAACGTACTTTGGTGCGAAAAGTGCTTATCAATCCCAGAACAACAGCAAAGGACCTTGTGAAGATGCTGGAGGAAACTGGTACAAATGTATCTATATCCACAGTAAAACGAGTCCTATATCGACAATAACATGAAAGGCCGCTCAGCAAGGAAGAAGCCACTGCTCAAAAATCCAGACTACGGTTTGCAACTGCACATGGGGACAAAGATCTTAATTTTTGGAGAAGTGTCCCCTGGTCTGATGAAACAAAAATAGACCTGTTTGGCCATAATGACCATCGTTATATTTGGAAGAAAAAGGGAGATTTGTAAGCCGAAGAACACCATCCCAACCGTGAAGCACAGGGGTGGCAGCATCATGTTGTGGGGGTGTTTTGCTGCAGGAGGGACTGGTGCACTTCACAAAATAGATGGCATCATGAGGGAGGAAAATTATGTGGATATATTGAAGCAACATCTCAAGGCATCAGTCAGGAAGTTAAAGCTTGGTTGCAAATGGGTCTTCCAAATGGACAATGACCCCAAGCATACTTCCAAAGTTGTGGCAAAATGGCAAGGTATTGGAGTGGCCATCACAAAGCCCTGACCACAATCCTATAGAAAATTTGTGGGCAGAACTGAAAAGGTGTGTGTGAGCAAGGAGGCCTACAAACCTGACTCAGTTACACCAGCTCTGTCAGGAGGAATGGGCCAGAATTCACCCAACTTATTGGTGGAAGCTTGTGGAAGGCTACCTGAAATGTTTGACCCAAATTAAACAATTTAAAGGCAATCAAATACTAATTGAGTGTATGTAAACTTCTGACCCACTGGGAATGTAATGAAAGAAAAAAAAAACTGAAATAAATCATTCTCTCTACTATTATTCTGACATTTCACATTCTTAAAATAAAGTGGTGATCCTAACTGACCTAAGACAGGGAATTATTACTAGGATTAAATGTCAGGAATTGTGAAAAACTGAGTTTAAATGTATTTGGCTAAGGTGTATGTAAACTTCCGACTTCAACTGTACGTACACATACACACTGTATACACGCAAACGTATGAGGACACCCCTTCAAATTTAGTTTATTCGGCTATTTCAGCCACACCCGTTGCTGACAGGTGTATAAAATCAAGCCATACATTTTCCAGAGACAAACATTGGCAGTATAATGGCCTTTCTGAAGAGCTCAGTGACTTTCAACGTGGCACTGTCATAGTATGCCAACTTTCCAACAATTCAGTCAAATTTCTGCCCTGCTAGAGCTGCCCCCGGTCAACTGTACGGGCTGTTGTGAAATGGATACTTCTAGGAGGAACAACGGGTCAGCCGTGAAGTGGTAGGCCACACAAGCTCACAGAACGAGACCGCCGAGTGCTGAAGCACGTAGTGCTCAAAAATCGTCAGTCCTTGGTTGCAACACTCACTACGGAGTTCCAAACTGCCTCTGGAAGCAACATCAGCACAAGAACTGTTCGTTGGGAGCTTCATGAAATGGGATTCCGTGGCCGAGTAGCTTTACACAAGCCTAAGATCACCATGCGCAATGCCAAGCATCTTGTGGCTTAAAGCTGGACTCTGGAACAGTGGAAATGCATTTTCTGGAGTGATTAATTGCGCTTCAACATCTAGCAGTCGGACGGACCAATCTGGGTTTGGCGCATGCCAGGAGAACGCTACCTGCCCGAATGCATAGTGCCTACTGTAAAGTTTGATGGAGGAGGAATAATGGTCTGGGGCTGTTTTTCATGATTGGGGCTAGGCCCCCTTTGTTCCAATGAAGGGAAATCTTAATGCTACAGCATACAATGACATTTTTGACGATTCTGTGCTTCCAACTTTGTGGCACAAGTTGGGATAAGACCCTTTCCTGTGTAAGTATGACAATGCCCCCGAGCACAAATCGAGGTCCATACAGAAATTGTTTGTCAAGATCAGTGTCTTAGAACTTGACTGGCCTACACAGAGCTCTGACCTCAACCCCATAGAACACCTTTGGGATGAATTGGAACGCCGACTGCGAGCCAGGCCTAATCGCCCAACATCAGTGCCCAACCTCAATAATGCTCTTGTGGCTGAATGGAAGCAAGTCCCTGCAGCAATGTTCCAACATCTAGTGGAAAGCCTTCCCAGACGAGTGGAGAATGTTATAGCAACAAAGGGGCATCGATTAATGCCCATGATTTTGGAATGAGATGTTCGACGAGCAGGTGTCCACATACTTTTGGTCATGTAGTGTATTTATTTCATTAAATTATCTGATTTGCTTATATGAACTGTAACTCAGTAAAATCTTTGAAATTGTTGCATGTTGCGTTTTATATTTTGGTTCAGAAAAATATAAACACAACATGTGAAGTGTTGGTCCCATGTTTCATGAGCTGAAATATAAGATCCCAGAAACAAAAGTATATACAGAACAAAAATATAAACTCAACATGCAAGGATTTTACGGAGTTACAGTTAAAGTTCATATAAGGAAATCAGTCAATTGAAATAAATTCATTAGACCCTAATCTATGGATGTCACATGGCTGGGCAGGGGCGCAGCCATGGCTGGGCCTGGCTCCCCAGTGGGTGGGCCTATGCCCTCCCTGGCCCAGCCATGGCTGCGCTCCTGCCCAGTCATGTGACATCCAATCAGAATATTTTTTTCCCAAGAAAAGGTCTTAATTACAGACAGAAATACTCTTCAGTTTCATCAGTTGTCCGGGTGGCTCGTCTCAGGTGATCCCACAGTTGAAGAAGCCAGATGTGGAGGTCCTGGGCTGGCGTGGTTACACGTGGTCTGCGGTTGTGAGGCCGTTTGGACATAGTGCCAAATTCTCTAAAGCGACGTTGGAGGCAGCTTATGTAGAGAGATGAACATTACATTTCTGCAATTAGTCATTTAAAATAAATTCATTAGGCCCTGATCAATGTATTTCGCGTGACTGGGAATACAGATATGCATCTGTTGGTCACAAATGTAAAAATTCCTGCAGTCAGCATGCCAATTGCTCAAATAATTGAGAGAAATAACCTTTGTGTGCGTGCGTATGTAAAACTTTGGGATATTTTATTTCAGCTCATGAAACATGGGACCAACACTTTACATGTTGCGTTTATATTTTTGTTCAGTGTATATAATTTTGGGGTCTGCTGAACCCATTTCCCACAAGTCATCTTGATGTCAAGTTTGCCACCCCCCACCCCATTCGTTGGTTGCATCTGTTGGTCTGCCCTGTACGGAGGTTGTGCGTGCCCGGTTGCCCCTGTTTCTCAGCATGCCCTGTACTGAAATTGCGCATGCCCGTTATCCAAACATGCATGGCTTGAGATGCAGTCACTGGTCGAGTGTGTGTGTGGCTAGCTACCTAGTTTAAATATCAACAGTACTGTCACAGCAACATAACATTTGATGAACACTTTTTGAACACTTTATTTTAAAACCATCACTGTTAAAAAACATTTTTCAAGCGGGCTGGGGTGCCCTTTTTTCAGTTGGAGCACCTGCCCTCTGAAAGGTCTGTGCCCGGCCTGTGGTATACATATTTAACATTATACCTACAACATAATGACTTGCAAGTCAGATTGAGTTTCTATTGACTGAGTAGTTGCTGGAAGAGAACATCTTTTAAATAACGCTATGTTGCTGTAAATGGAAAAGCTTAAATAACATGTTTATTGGGGAGTGCGTTTGAAGACTATGCTATATAAAGCCTTTATAAATTGTAGTTTGTTTAAAGTGGGACCGTTAAGGGTGACGTCATAATAGACCTACTACTGTCGGCCGCCACCGGCCTGGTTAGTTCAGATTACAGTACCACGAGAGATGCCGTTGGGCAGGAAACATCATATTTCTGATAGTGCGCACTCTCTCCACCATGCAGCTGCCAGCCCAATCATGATATGTAAGCTCAGCCTGTCAGTATCTGGCATACAAGGCTTTCCCAAAATCCATGCTAAAGTGGATACTGTATTTCAAAAAGAACATACTTCATGCCCAGTCTGTCACAATTACAGATTTTGTTTCATGTCGTAATTCTCTCATACTTCAGCCATTGCGACGCCACTTAAGTTCAGTTCATGCCAACCCAAAAGATTGAAGAACATTGTGTAATTTGAACACGGAGAAATTCATTTAAGGAAGAGTTGGGACGTAGTATTACAAGTAAAACCTTTTACCTACCGTCATTGTACAACACTATACCAGGTCAAATACCTACCTGTATGTCAATACTTTTATATGGCGTGACACATTGCAACCCGTACATTTGTCCTAAAAGTGCAAACACCAAGTGAAATCATGTCCTTGGCTAATTCAAGTAATCAGCTGTTCCACAAAGAGCTGAAGAGTAAAGTTCCTCTTCCTTTTGTGCCAGTTTTAATAACAGGTGGCGTAGACAATTCTGCAGTTGCTGCACCAGTTCTGCAGTTGCTGCACCAGTTCTGCAGAGACAGCCAATAGAGAACAATCATAAGGGCACAGGAATTCATCTCCATCCGCACTATCCATCTGTTCCAGTCAGTTGTCCCCAGATTGAGAAATACAACTTTATAGTGAGGTAGGTCTGAAGGAATGTATTCACTCTACAGTTTCTAGAGAGGTTCCCATGTCAATATGGGACAATGAGTTGAAACCCATGGCAGCCGCCATCGAAACAAAGCAGTAGACACTTTACACATCTGCTTGCATTGTATGTCACACACTCTTGACGTGGCTTCTGAAACGGACCACACATTCGGTTTATAGCTCGACACAACTCGTCCTTAACGTGATTTAGGACAGTGTTAAGGACCCTGTCAGGTAGGTGAGTGGGGCAGACTCGTAGTGGAATAGATAAGATACTGTAGATCCAGGCTGATCTAGGCTGTATCACAACCGGCCGTGACTGCGAGTCCCATAGGGCTGCGCACAATTGGCCCAGCGTCGGCCGGATTTGTCCGGTGTAGGCCGTCATTGTAAATAAGAATTTGTTCTTAACTGACTTCTTAACCGACTTGTTAAATAAAGGTTAAAAATACTGTAAAGTTAACCATTTCAAGTCTTTGACCGGTTGCATGACAACCTAATGATGTATCTCTTTCAGTGGCAATCCCTCCTTGAGGGAAGGTGGGCCAAAGCCCCACCTGTTTTGCATGATATGTTCCATGTCTATGTATATAGAGCAGCAGCCACTAAGGTGCAGGGTTGAGTAACCGGGTGGTAGCCAGCTAGTGATGGCTATTTAACAGTCTGATGGCCTTGAGATAGAAGCTGTTTTTCAGTCTCTCAGTCCCAGCTTTGATGCACCTGTACTGACCTCGCCTTCTGGATGATAACGGGGTGAACAGGTGGTTGATGTCCTTGATAATCTTTTTGGCCTACCTGTGACATCGGGTGTTGTAGGTGTCCTGGAGGGCAGGCAGTGTGCCCCCGGTGATGCGTTGGGCAGACCGCACCACCCTCTGGAGAGCCCTGCTGTTGCGGGCAGTGCAGTTGCTGTGCCTGGGGGTGATATAGCCCGACAGGATGCTCTCAATTGTGCATCTATAAAACTAGGGGCCAAGTCTGAGGCGCTGTTGCACCTTCTTCACCACACTGTCTGTGTGGGTGGACCATTTCAGATTGTCAGTGATGTGTACGCAGAGGATCTTGAAGATTTCCACCTTCTCCGCTGCGGTCCCGTTGATGTGGATGGGGCCGTGCTCCCGCTGCTGTTTTCTGGTCCACGATCAGCACCTTTGTTTTGTTGACGTTGAGGGAGAGGTTATTTTCCTGGCACCACACCGCAAGGGCCCTCACCTCCTCCCTATAGGCTGGCTCGTCATTGTTGGTAATCAGGCCTACTACTGTTGTGTCATCTGCAAACCTGTTTATCGAGTTGAAGGCATGCGTGGCCACGCAGTCATGGCTGAACAGGGAGCACAGGAGGGGGCTGAGCAGACACCCTTGTGGGGCCCCTGTGTTGAGGATCAGTGAAGTGGAGGTGTTGTTTCTTACCTCCACCACCTGGGGGCAGCCCGTCAGGAAGTCCAGGACCCAGTTGGGGGTAAAGTTAGGGCTGTTGCAGTGACCGTATTACCACCACACCGGCAGTCATGACCACAGTCAAATTCCAACTCACTGTGGTCGATCAATTTGAGGAAAGAAGTTCAACAACAGGTTGAAACTGAGTGGAAAACATGGTTGTTGTGGATCTTGTTTCAAAGGCAAACACAACGAAATAGATTAAGGTGATGATTAATTCAAAGCATTTAGGACGTTGCATGTACAGTGGAAGACTCATATGCATATTAGAGCTTATGCATAGGCCTATATATGATCCCAAGCCAGAAATAAAGCCTGAATTAAAATAATTATTGTGCCGTTATACAATACATTCTGTATCCTAATAGCCTACCGCACGGTAAAATATAAAAAACATATTTAATTGGTCTAGTCTATAGGCTACTCCAAAATTAAACAAACTCTAGTAATGGCCTTTGAGTGTGGACTGTATTATTATGCATCCTGGATGGACTGGTTACCTTATGCTACGCTCAAAACTTTCTATACATGAGTCTGGGAGAGAACGTATAGGCCAGGGGTCATCAACTAGATTCAGCAGTGGATGGTAGATCATAATTACAAATAACTTGTAGACTGCAAATTGACCACAAAAATCCCAAACAGATATAACATTTGACTAAAACAGAATCATTTTTAACATTGCTTACATGTGTATATGATCACGTGTCTCTATTATGCGTGGGAATACTTTCCCATGCAGGTTTCCAAAGTTAAAATCACTTGGAGCTTTTTTTATTACCAACAAAATGTTTTGGTTTTTTTCTCCGAAAACTTGGGGGGCCAAATAAAACCACCCGTGGGCCAATTTCGTTCCATTCAAGTACAGTGGGGGAAAAAAGTATTTAGTCAGCCACCAATTGTACAAGTTCTCTCACTTAAAAAGATGAGAGAGGCCTGTAATTTTCATCATAGGTACACTTTAACTATGACAGACAAAATGAGGAAAAGAAATCCAGAAAATCACATTGTAGGATTTTTAATGAATTTATTTGCAAATTATGGTGGAAAATAAGTATTTGGTCAATAACAAAAGTTTATCTCAATACTTTGTTATATACCCTTTGTTGGCAATGACAGATGTTTTCTGTAAGTCTTCACAAGGTTTTCACACACTGTTGCTGGTATTTTGGCCCATTCCTCCATGCAGATCTCCTCTAGAGCAGTGATGTTTTGGGGCTGTTGCTGGGCAACACGGACTTTCAACTCCCTCCAAAGATTTTCTATGGGGTTGAGATCTGGAGACTGGCTAGGCCACTCCAGGACCTTGAAATGCTTCTTCTGAAGCCACTCCTTCGTTGCCGGGCGGTGTGTTTGGGATCATTGTCATGCTGAAAGACCCAGCCACGTTTCATCTTCAATGCCCTTGCTGATGGAAGGAGGTTTTCACTCAAAATCTCACGATACATGGCCCCATTCATTCTTTCCTTTACACGGATCAGTCGTCCTGGTCCCTTTGCAGAAAAACAGCCCCAAAGCATGATGTTTCCACCCCCATGCTTCACAGTAGGTATGGTGTTCTTTGGATGCAACTCAGCATCCTTTGTCCTCCAAACACGACGAGTTGAGTTTTTACCAAAAAGTTATATTTTGGTTTCATCTGACATTCTCCCAATCCTCATCTGGATCATCCAAATGCTCTCTAGCAAACTTTAGACGGGCCTGAACATGTACTGGCTTAAGCAGGGGGACACGTCTGGCACTGCAGGATTTGAGTCCCTGGCGGCGTAGTGTGTTACTGATGGTAGGCTTTGTTACTTTGGTCCCAGCTCTCTGCAGGTCATTCACTAGGTCCCCGTGTGGTTCTGGGATTTTTGCTCACCGTTCTTGTGATCATTTTGACCCCACGGGGTGAGATCTTCGTGGAGCCCCAGATCGAGGAAGATTATCAGTGGTCTTGTATGTCTTCCATTTCCTAATAATTGCTCCCACAGTTGATTTCTTCAAACCAAGCTGCTTACCTATTGCAGATTCAGTCTTCCCAACCTGGTGCAGGTCTACAATTTTGTTTCTGGTGTCCTTTGACAGCTCTTTGGTCTTGGCCATAGTGGAGTTTGGAGTGTGACTGTTTGAGGTTGTGGACAGGTGTCTTTTATACTGATAACAAGTTCAAACAGGTGCCATTAATACAGGTAATGAGTGGAGGACAGAGGAGCCTCTTAAAGAAGAAGTTACAGGTCTGTGAGAGCCAGAAATCTTGCTTGTTTGTATGTGACCAAATACTTATTTTCCACCATAATCTGCAAATAAATTCATTAAAAATCCTACAATGTGATTTTCAGGATTTTTTTTCCTCATTTTGTCTGTCATAGTTGAAGTGTACCTATGATGAAAATTACAGGCCTCTCTCATTTTTTTAAGTGAGAGAACTTGCACAATTGGTGGCTGACTAAATACTTTTTTCCCCCACTGTATATACGGATTATATATAATGTTTTTTTTGATAATGGCCAATTCTAAATTTAAACTAATTTCCCTTATTTGTAAGGACGAGATTCAATTGAGAATAGTCTGATGGGTGAGAATATTAGCACTTGATGAGAGAACAGCACAGCATGTGAAGCCTGAGGCAAGGTACCGAGTAATCGTTTTTTTTGCGACTTTTTCGAAATGATCACTATAGCAAAATCATGCAGCCCATATATGTTTTTATTTCTAAGACATTCTAAGGTTTGTATGATTCACAACTAAACTTGACAAATAACTCTAAATCTAGTGGATAGGTCGCTCAACTTAGCTCATATGCGCACTTGCTTGGGAATGGGATTTTTTTTTTTTTTTCTTCAGCTAACTTCAATTATATTCTTCTTACTGTAAAATCATATAATTAAGCAATAAGCCCCGAGGGGGTGTGGTATATGGCCAATATACCACGTCTAAAGGGCTGTTCTTTAGCACAACGCAACGCGGAGTGCCTGGATACAGCCCTTAGTCATTCAATTGATTATTTAGACTTTTTTTTAAATGTAGATGTTCCAAAGTCGCGCATCAGCAGCTTGTAGGCCTATGCGTGGAGGCCTGGAGATGCTAAAGTGTTTATGTTAATTATCGGTCAATTACATTGAGACAGGTAGTCATTTGCATGACAGTTACCTTCTGCCAACATTTCATGACTGCCACAGCCCTAGGTCAAGTCCCCCCTCTCACTGCCCAAATTTGATTTGATGACCTGCCCTGGGGACTCTGGGTCCTATTTGTCAACCCCTACCACATTCTCTCTTGTCATGTTAAAGACCCCTCCTCTCTAATGGGATGGGGTGACATGGAATCAGTGGTGTAAAGTGCATAAGTACATTTTTGAAGGTATCTGTACTTTACTATTTGTATTTTTGCCAACTTTTAATTTTACTTCACTACATTCCTAAAGAAAATAGTGTACTTCTTACCCCATACATTTTCCCAGAAACCCAAAAGTACTTGTTACATTTTGACAGGAAAATGGTCCAATTCACACACTTATCAAGAGAACATCCCTGGTCATCCACACTACCTCTGTTTGTTTGTATTGTAAATTGTGACATCTGGTTTGCTTAATATAAGGAAAATGAAATGATTTATACTTTTACTTTTGATACTTAAGTATATTTAGAAATTCCATTTACTTTTGATACTTAAGCATATTTAAAACCAAATACTTATAGACTTTTACTCAAGTAGTATTTTACTAGGTGACTTTCCCTTTTACTTGAGTCAGTTTAAGTGTAGTCTGATCCAGGGGTGCGAAGATGAATGGCAAGGCACTGGAGCAATGAACCATCCTTGCCGTCTCTGCCTGGCCAGCTCCCCTCTCTCGACTGGGATTCTCTGCCTCTGATCCTATTACAGGGGCTGAGTCACTGGTTTACTAGTACTCTTCCATGCCTTCCCTAGGAGGGGTGCGTCACTTGAGTGGGTTGAGTCACTGACGTGATCTTCCTGTCTCGATTTTACGCCCCCTCGGGCTCCTGCGGTGGAGGAGATCATCATGGGCTATACTCAGCCTTGTCTCAGGGTAGTAAGTTGGTGGTCTGTTGATATCCCTCTTGTGGTGGGGGCTGTGCTTTGGCAAAGTGGGTAGGGTTATATCCTGCCTGGTTGGCCCTGTCCGGGGGTATCGTTGGACGGGGCCGCAGTGTCAATTTCAATTCAATTTAAGGGCTTTATTGACATGGGAAACATATGTTAACGTTGCCAAAGCAAGTGAAGTAGATGTGAAAATAAACAATCAAATAAACAGTGAAATAAACAATCAAAATTAACAGTAAACATTACACTCACAGAAGTTCCAAAAGAATAAAGACATTTAAAATGTCTTATTATTGCTATATACAGTGTTGTAACGATGCGTAAATAGTACAAAAGGGAAAATAAATAAACATAAATATGGGTTGTATTTACAATGGTGTTTGTTATTCACTGGTTGCCCTTTTCTTGTGGCAACAGGTCACAAATCCTGCTGCTGTCATGGCACAATGTGGTATTTCACACAGTAGATATGGGAGTTTATCAAAATTGGGTTTGTTTTCGAATTCTTTGTGGATCTGTGTTGTAATCTGAGGGAAATATGTGTCTCTAATATGGTCATACATTTGGCCAGGAGGTTAGGAAGTGAAGCTCAGTTTCCACCTAATTTTGTGGTCAGTGTGCACATGGCCTGTTTTCTCTTGAGAGCCAGGACTGCCTACGGCCGCCTTGCTCACTGAGTCTGTACGTAGTCAAAGCTTTCCTTGAGTTTGTCCCATTTTGTGAATTCTTGGTTGGTGAGTGGAACACAGACCTCACAACCATAAAGGGCAATGGGTTCTATAACTGATTCAAGTGTTTTTAGCCAGATCCTATTTGGTATGTTTAATTTTATGTTCCTTTTGATGGCATAGAAGGCCCTTCTTGCCTTGTCTCTCAGCTCGTTCACAGCTTTGTGGAAGTTACCTGTGGCGCTGATGTTTAGGCCGAGGTATGTATAGTTTGTTGTGTGCTCTAGGGCAACAGTGTCTAGATGGAATTTGTATTTGTCTGACATAATATGTGCAGAAGATCTAGGCACTGCTGTAGGCCCTCCTTGGTTGGGGACAGAAGCACCAGATAATCAGAAAACAGTAGACATTTTACCTCAGATTCTAGTAGGGTGAGGCCGGGTGCTGCAGACTGTTCTAGTGCCCTCGCCAATTTGTTGATATATATGTTGAAGAGGGTGGGGCTTAAGCTGCCTCCCTGTCTCACCCCATGGCCCCGTGGAAAGAAATGTTTTTTTTGTTGCCAATTTTAACTGTACACTTGTTGTTTGTGTACATGGATTTTATTTTCTCCCAACACCACTTTCCATCAATTTGCATAGGTGACCCTCATGCCAAATTGAGTCAAATGAAATCAACAAAGCATGAGAAGACTTTGCCTTTGTTTTTGTTTGTTTGTTTGTCAATTAGGGTGTACGGTAATTTGTAAAAAAAAAAAACAATTTGACATTTGCACAGTACATTGTTTTCACTGAGGAAATGTACAAGTCTGCTGTTAATGATAATGCAGAGGATTTTCCCAAGGTTGATTTTGACGCCCTATCCCACGGTAGTTATTGGGGTCAAATGTGTCTTCACTTTTGTGGATTGGGGTGATCAGTCCTTGGTTCCAAATATTGGGGAAGATGCCAGTGCTAAGGATGATGTTAAAAAGTTTAAGTATAGCCAATTGGAATTTGTTGTCTGTATATTTTATCATTTCACTTAACACCACAGGCCTTTTGGGGTTGAAGGGTTTGTATTTTGTCCTGTAGTTCATTCAATGTAATTGTAGAATCCAGTGGGTTCTGGTAGTCTTTAATATTTGATTCTAAGATTTGTATTTGATCATGTATATGTTTTTTCTGTTTGTTCTTTGCTATAGTCCCAAAAAGATTGGAGAAGTGGTTTACCCATACACCTTGGATTTGGATGGATAACTCTTCGTGTTGTTGTTTGTTTAGTGTTTTCCAATTTTCCCAGAAGTGGTTAGAGTTTATGGATTCTTCAATTACATTGAGCTGATTTCTGACATGCTGTTAGTTCTTTTTCCGTAGTCTATTTGTGTATTGTAACCATTTGTCATTGCTGTTAATTATATTCGGTTTTCTGTTAGATTTTTTTTTATTTGATCAAATCACATTTTATTTTAATTTATGATAGGGAAGCTGAGAGGTCAAAAATACTATTTCGGTTTTCTACTGCCAAGTTTACACCTTCACTACTACAGTGGAACATTTTGATTCTTTCTCTCTCTCCCTCTCCCTCTCTCTCTGTACTGCAACTACTTTCTCAACCTTTGAATGCTTGGCTATGAAAAGCCAACTGACATTTACTCCTTCGGTACTGACCTGTTGCACCCTCTACAACCACTGTGATTATTATCTGACCCTGCTGGTCATCTATGAACTTTTGAACATATTGAAGAAAAATATGGCCTTAATGGCCATGTACTCTTATAATCCACCCGGCACAGCCAGAAGAGGAATGGACACACCTCAGAGCCTGGTTATTCTCCATGTTTCTTCCTAGGTTCCTGCCTTTCTAGAGAGCTTTTCCTAGCTACCGTGCTTCTACATCTGCAATGCTTGCTGTTTGGTGTTTTAGGCTTGCTTTGTGGTTTTTGGGTCGCTGTATAAGCACTGTGTAGCATCTGCTTATGTAAAAAGGGCTTTATAAATACTGTACATTTGATGTGATTTTCTATTACGGTATCATTACTTTTACTCAAGTATGGCAATTCAGAACTTTTTCAATCACTGCATGGAATAGGGGGTAGCGGTCCTGAGTGGAAACCCTCGAACACAAAAGCACTGCACTGACATTATTTATGGATTTCTCATGACCAATGTCAGTGAGCGCCTTTGGGGTCTGAGAATGGACAGAATGGCTGCCTTCTGTCAGATAAGCACTGTGAAAAGGGAGTCTTGCACAATGTGACCAAAGTCGGAAAAAGCCAGAAACTTTAGATACTCTGCAAGGGCAGTGTACAAGAAACCTATAAACGTACGAGTGCAGTTCACTTTCAAACCAGTTGATGACGAGCAGCTATCGTGAGATCTGTTTGTTAAAATGTTCATGATATGAGTGACAACAAGCAGATCAAATTAAACCACACCACAGGTTCCCATATAATATTAATGAACGCTGTATTTGAAGTACAGGTGTGGTTTTGCATCAATATCCAATTACAATATTTGTGAAAGAAACAGCTTGAGGGGTCAGATAGGGCTGGTTTTAACCCCAGTGTGGGTTACCTTCATCAACAATTGATTGACTTCGGGCCAACGTATTTTATTGCAAAACAATATGCAGGAAATATAGTTGATGCACCGCAATGGTACAGTGAGGGAAAAAAGTATTTGATCCCCTGCTGATTTTGTACGTTTGCCCACTGACAAAGAAATGATCAGTCTATAATTTTAATGGTAGGTTTATTTGAACAGTGAGCGACAGAATAACAACAAAACAAATCCAGAAAAACCCATGTGAAAAATGTTATAAATTGATTTGCATTTTAATGAGGGAAATAAGTATTTGACCCCTCTGCCAAACATGACTTAGTACTTGGTGGCAAAACCCTTGTTGGCAATCACAGAGGTCAGACGTTTCTTGTAGTTGGCCACCAGGTTTGCACACATCTCAGGAAGGATTTTGTCCCACTTCTCTTTGCAGATCTTCTCCAAGTCATTAAGGTTTCGAGGCTGACGTTTGGCAACTCGAACCTTCAGCTCCCTCCACAGATTTTCTATGGGATTAAGGTCTGGAGACTGGCTAGGCCACTCCAGGACCTTAATGTGCTTCTTCTTGAGCCACTCCTTTGTTGCCTTGGCCGTGTGTTTTGGGTCATTGTCATGCTGGAATACCCATCCACGACCCATTTTCAATGCCCTGCCTGAGGGAAGGAGGTTCTCACCCAAGATTTGACGGTACATGGCCCTGTCCATTGTCCCTTTGATGCGGTGAAGTTGTCCTGTCCCCTTAGCAGAAAAACACCCCCAAAGCATAATGTTTCCACCTCCATGTTTGATGGTGGGGATGGTGTTCTTGGGGTCATAGGCAGCATTCCTCCTCCTCCAAACACGGCGAGTTGAGTTGATGCCAAATAGCTCCATTTTGGTCTCATCTGACCACAACACTTTCACCCAGTTGTCCTCTGAATCATTCAGATGTTCATTGGCAAACTTCAGACGGGTATGTATATGTGCTTTCTTGAGCAGGGGGACCTTGCAGGTGCTGCAGGATTTCAGTCCTTCACGGCGTAGTGTGTTACCAACTGTTTTCTTGGTGACTATGGTCCCAGCTGCCTTGAGATCATTGACAAGATCCTCCCGTGTAGTTCTGGGCTGATACCACACTGTTCTCATGATCATTGCAACTCCATGAGGTGAGATCTTGCATGGAGCCCCAGGCCGAGGGAGATTGACAGTTCTTTTGTGTTTCTTCCATTTGCGAATAATCGCACCAACTCACCTTCTCACCAAGCTGCTTGCCGATGGTCTTGTAGCCCATTCCAGCCTTGTGTAGGTCTACAATCTTGTCTCTGACATCCTTGGAGAGCACTTTGGCCATGGTGGAGAGTTTGGAATCTGATTGATTGATTGCTTCTGTGGACAGGTGTCTTTTATACAGGTAACAAAGTTCTTACTTACTTATAGTTTTAAGTCAAATATAACCGTTTTTATTTGTTATAAAATATAAAACAGAAGTTGCTAATTGCTGTCTATGTCGTCATTTGTATTTATACTGCTAAACCGCTCTTCTAAAATGTTCAACCCCAGCCCAAACGCCCCCACCCACCACTGTCATGGGCCAGATAGAAACCATCAATGTTTCCACACAAACACAGCTAGTCAGGCTCTCTCTCTCCAAGGAATTTTAGCATTCTGAGACAATTGCTACTCTGAGTTACATATCAACAACGCATGACTAAGACTGCTGTCTCATTTGTTTGGGAAGACATTGCTACTACTGTAAGTTGACTCACCTTCCTTTCATTTCCTGTGGCGGTACTCATGAGAGCCAGTTTCATTATAGCGCTTGATGGTTTTTGCGACTGCACTTGAAGAAACTTTCAAAGTTCTTGAAATGTTCCATATTGACTGACGTTCATGTCTTAAAGTAATGATGGACTGTAATTTCTCTTTTCTTATTTGAGCTGTTCTTGCCATAAAATGGACTTGGTCTTTTACCAAATAGGGCTATCTTCTGTATACCACCCCTACCTTGTCACAACACAACTGATTGTCTCAAACGCATTAATAAGGGGAAAAAATTACACAAATTAACTTTTAAGAAGGCACACCTGTTAATTGAAATGCTTTCCAGGTGACTACCTCATGAAGCTGGTTGAGAGAATGCCAAGAGTGTGCAAAGCTGTCATCAAGGCAAAGGGTGGCAATTTGAATAATCTCAAATATAAAATATATTTTGATTTCTTGGTTACTACATAATTCCATGTGTTTTTTTCATAGTTTTGATGTCGTCACTATTATTCTACAATGTAGAGAACAGTAAAAATAAAGACAAACCCTTGAATGAGTAGGTGTTCTAAAACTTTTGACTGGTAGTGTATGTCCAAATAACCAAAGCTTAAAGTTAATTTCACACTCTCACTTCTGGCTCCTGTCCTCTCCTCAGCATGTAAAAAAGTGAGTGATTGCCCATCTGGGAGTTTCCTCAGTATTCACTATTCTGTGAACAGATGTGATGTGTTCTCCCATTCTCGCTTATTCTCCGAATAGTGTTTTTTAGACCATCTCATTGTTCATTGTGAAATGTAATTCCAACGTACGTGGGCTGATGTAACTCTTTGGCACAATTCACCACTATCCACCCCAGTCACTAAGGCAGCCAAGCCTCACATTATTTTTATGTCTCTGTCATGCTGACGTAACAGTATTTCTCTAATGCTCGAGCACATTTCTCAAAACTATTTAGACTGACCCAACCTCAAACATGTTTAGCAAAACAAAACATTTATTTAGCAAAAAATACACCAAGACTCTGTAGAATACAAGGTCACAAATGTAGAATACAAGGTCACAAAAACAAGTATATATTTGAAATCTGCTGAAAATGTTAAATCATGAATTTAATAAGCTGCCCCAGTACATGGTTATACAAACATTGTTGAATTAGCAACATCATTTTGATATTAATCTCTACTCATATTGTAATTAGAGATACACTACATGATCAAAAGTATGTGGACACCTGCTCGTCAAACATCTCATTCCAAAATCATGGGCATTAATATGGAGTTGGTCCCCCCTTAGCTGCTATAACAGCCTCTACTCTTCTGGGAAGGCTTTCCACTAGATGTTGGAACATTGCTGCGGGGACTTGCTTTCATTCAGCGACAAGAGCATTGGCTGGCTCGCAGTTGGGGTTCCAATTCATCCCCAAAGTGTTCAATGGGGTTGAGGTCAGGGCTCTGTGCTTCCACACCAATCTGGATAAAACAATTTCTGTATACACGGGGGCATTGTCATGCTGAAACAGAAAAGAGCCTTCCCAAACTTTTGCCACAAAGTTGGAAGTACAGAATTGTCTAGAATGTCATTGTATGCTGTAGCGTTAAGATTTCCATTCACTGGAACTAAGGGTCCCAGCCCGAACCATGAAAAACAGCTCCAGACCTTTATTCCTCCTCCATCAAACTTTACAGTTGGCACTATGCATTACGGCAGGTAGCGTTCTCCTGGCATGCGCCAAACCCAGATTGGTCCGTCAAACTGCCAGATGGTGAAGCGTGATTCATCACTCCAGAGAACACGTTTCCACATCTCCAGACTCCAGTGGCGGCAAGCTTAACACCACTCCAGCCGACGCTTGGCATAGCGCATGGTGACCTTAAGCTTGTGTGCGGCTGCTTGTCCATGGACACCCATTTCATGAAGCTCCCGACTAACAGTTCTTGTCCTGCTTCCAGAGATAGTTTGGAACTCGGTAGAGAGTGTTGCAACCAAGGACAGACAATTTTTACGTACCACGCGCTTCAGCACTCAGCGGTTCCGTTCTGTGAGCTTGTGTGGCCTACCACTTAGCAGCTGAGCCATTGTTGCTCCTAGAAGTTTCCACTTCACATTAACAGCACTTACAATTGACCGGGTCAGCTCTAGCAGCGCAGATATTTCACAAACTGACTTGTTGGAATGGTGGCATACTATGACGGTGGAATGTTGAAAGTCACTGAGCTCTTCAGTAAGGCTATTATACTGCCAATGTTTGTCTATGGCAATTGCATGGCTGTGTGCTCGATTTGATACACCTGTCAGCAATGGATGTGGCTGATATAGCCAAATCCAATCATTTGAAGGGGTGTCATACTTTTGTATATATAGTGTATATATACAGTTGAAGTCGGAGGTTACATACACTTAGGTTGGAGTCATTAAAACTCGTTTTTCAACCACTCCACAAATTTCTTGTTAACAAACTATAGTTTTGGTAAGTCGGTTAGGACATTTTTCCAACAATTGTTTACAGACAGATTATTTCACTTATAATTCACTGTATCACAATTCCAGTGGGTCAGAAGTTTACATACACTAAGTTGACTGTGCCTTTAAACAGCTTGGAAAATTCCAGAAAATGATGTCATGGCTTTAGAAGCTTCGGATAGACTAATTGACATCATTTGAGTCAATTTGAGTTGTACCTGTGGATGTATTTCAAGGCCTACCTTCAAACTCAGTGCCTCTGCTTGACATCAAAAGAAATCAGCCCAAAAATTGTAGACCTCCACAAGTCTGGTTCATCCTTGGGAGCAATTTCCAAATGCCTGAAGGTACTACGTTCATCTGTACAAATAATAGTATGCAAGTATAAACACCATGGGACCACGCAGCTGTCATACCGCTCAGGAAGGAGACGCGTTCTGTCTCCTAGAGATGAATGTACTTTGGTGCAAAAGTGCAAATCAATCCCAGAACAACAGCAAAGAACCTTGTGAAGATGCTGGAGGAAACAGGTACAAAAGTATCTATATCCACAGTAATATTAGTCCTATATCGACCGCTCAGTAAGGAAGAAGCCACTGCTCCAAAACCGCCATAAAAAAGCCAGACTACGGTTTGCAACTGCACATGGGGACAAAGATCGTACTTTTTGGAGAAATGTCCTCTGGTCTGATGAAGCAAAAATAGAACTGTTTGGCCATAATGACCATCGTTATGTTTGGTAGAAAAAGTGGGAGGCTTGCAAACCGAAGAACACCATCCCAACCGTGAAGTACGGGGGTGGCAGCATCATGTTGTGGGGGTGATTTTCTGCAGGAGGGACTGGTGCACTTCACAAAATAGATGGAATCATGAGGGAGGAAAATTATGTGGATATATTGAAGCAACATCTCAAGGCATCAGTCAGGAAGTTAAAGCTTGGTTGCAAATGGGTCTTCCAAATGGACAATGACCCCAAGCATACTTCCAAAGTTGTGGCAAAATGGCTTAAGGACAACAAAGTCAAGGTATTGGAGTGGCCATCACAAAGCCCTGACCTCAAGCCTATAGAAAATTTGTGGGCAGAACTGAAAAAGTTGGTGCGAGCAAGGAGGCCTACAAACCTGCCTCTGTTACACCAGCTCTGTCAGGAGGAATGGGCCAAATTTCACCCAACTTATTGTGGGAAGCTTGTGGAAGGCTACCCAAAACGTTTGACCCAAGTTAAACAATTTAAAGGAAATGCTACCAAATACTAATTGAGTGTATGTAAACTTCTGACCCACTGGGAATGTAATGAAAGAAATAAAAGCTGAAATAAATAATTCTCTCTACTATTATTCTGACATTTCACATTCTTAAAATAAAGTGGTGATCCTAACTGACCTAAGACAGGGAATTTTGACTAGGATTAAATGTCAGGAATTGTGAAAAACTGAGTTTAAATGTATTTGGCTAAGGTGTATGTAAACTTACAACTTCAACTGTAAGTTAAACACAGGTTTAAAGTTATGTTTCCACCCTATAAAGAAATGACTGTGCTGAGGGAGTTAGCAAACATTATAAAGTACACAAACTAGCTTCTGTGGGAGTAGCTACTGGGGGGGAGTGCTGTTTGCAAAGCAAGGCAGTGATTCTACAAAGCTCGTCTGAGCCCAGATGGGATCTAGAGGGGGGGTCTACTGGGGGAGGATGTCCCAAGTTTTCTGATCCTTGAAGTGTAGGCTACTCTAGGGCTGGGCGGATATGGCAAATAAATTATCACCATATCTATATATTTTTTTCATTCGATAATGATTATCACGATATTAATCAAATAATGTTTAAAAGGTGCATATCTGCTTCAAACTCAAGAATGCCTGAACAAACCGTGGTTAGAGCGTTGGGCCAGTAACCGAAAGGTTGCTAGATCGAATCCCCGAGCTGACAAGGTAAAAATCTGTCGTTCTACCCCTGAACAAGGCAGTTAAAGTCAAAGTCACCATTATTAGTCAGTTGTACAACCGAATGCCTTCAACCGAAATGTGTCTTCCGCATTTAACCCAACCCCTCTGAATCAGAGAGGTGCGGGGGGCTACCTTAATCGACATCTTCGGCACCCGGGGAACAGTGGGTTAACTGCCTTGTTCAGGGGCAGAACGACAGATTTTTTCCTTGTCAGCTCAGGGATTCAAACTTGCAACCCTCTGGTTACAAGTCCAACGCTCTAACCACTAGGCTACCTGCCACCCAGTTAACCCACTGTTCCCCGATATGCCGTCATTGTAAATAAGGAAAAGGAAGGAAAATTGTTCCATGTTTGCGGCCAGGCACGTACCTGGGGTGAATTAAATTGATAAGCCTCTTGAAACCTTCCTTTTCGCTCTGTGCTAATTGGTAGCATGTCCTTAGCAATGCAATACATAATAGCATTTGTGATGTCTTTGTCTTTTTCGATGTTTGCTCGTATGGCATAAATGCGGTCAGTGTTGACTGCTTCAGGCAAACATCCCTAGATTGGCTGGTGCTTGAGGGGAGTTTATCAATACCGTGGCGCAAACTCAAACTTCCTGCATGTTCCAAAGAGTGATTTTGCTTCAGATGTTGAAAAAGGTTTGTCGTATTACAAGACTTCGTAGCCACCTGTCTACGGCACAATTTGCTCGGAACATTGCTCTGCACTTTGTCGGACTTCAAAAAGCCAAACCACTTCCAAATTACTGAAACAGTTTAACCCTTTCTATCAATCATTTCTTCAGTGGAAGCTGCTCCTTCTTCATGGCTATCACTGCCACTGTTTTCGCCTACATCACTCATTTTTCGTGGTAAATAGTGGCAACTCCATCACTTGAGGTGCTAAGTGGTTTTTAGTGGGCGTATACCTCTCCACGTGCATATTGTCACTTCTACGCACGTTCCTGCTGCGTCACAGAGGTGAAATGGACTGCTGTACCTAGTTATTCTATATTTACATTATCAAAAATGAATCTAAACGTTTTTATATCATTATTGAGGGAAGTAATTACCTCTAATTATTGATATTGATTTATCGCCCAGCCCTAGGCTACTCCATTCCAATAGTAGCTGCCTTGTTCTTCACAACCATGTTTGCTTTGTGTGAGGGTGAGTTGAAGTAAAGACACAATAGGTTAAAGAAAAAACAAGTAACCTTTACTAAATCTATAAATAACATACAGTTCATTAGGAGGGCCTATATGTCAGAGCAGAGGGTAGGGCAACTTAAGCAGCGGTCTAAGGCACTGCATCTCAGTGTCAGAGGCGTCACTACAGACCCTGGTTCGATTCCAGGCTGTATCACAACCGGCCGTGATTGGGAGTCCCATAGGGTGGCGCACATTTGGCACAGTGTCGTCCGGGTTAGGGTTTGTAATTGTAAATAAGAATTTGTTCATAACTGACTTGCCTAGTTAAATAAAGGTTAAATAATAATTACAAATTGCCTAGTGTCTATGTCACCTGCAATACTTTCATATTGGGGTCAGGACAAATCATTCTCAAGTCCCTTGTTCCAATTCTTAATTCATTCTCAGTCCAGTTTGGGTCAGAGTGACATATGCACTGAAAAGCTGCCGGGGTCAATTAACAACATTACTGCCAATTATGATTATCATGTATTAACAACAACAAATTAGGATCCTCTTGTAATTTGAGTGAACTACTGTATGACTACCGTATGTTTTTGGCAGGCACACTTTAAAAAAATGCCAGCTTAGAAGTTTAGGGAGAAAATAATCATCTTTAGCTGCTGCCACTTTAACCAACCTGATCCCCCCTCACCTCCTACCATCTGTTCCGGGGTAGAGCCGCCTGTTTCCATGGCAACGCAGTACCCCTCTTTCCTATATGGGTTGTGGGTTATTTTGTGTGCCCCACCATGCACTATTCCAAGTGTAACCCTACAATGATTGGTGTGTGTGTGTGTGTGTGTGTGTGTGTGTGTGTGTGTGTGTGTGTGTGTGTGTGTGTGTGTGTGTGTGTGTGTGTGTGTGTGTGTGTGTGTGTGTGTGTGTGTGTGTGTGTGTGTGTGTGTGTGTGTGTGTGCTTGCATGCATGCCTGCGTGCACACGGTGATGATGCAAAGGAGCCTAGACTGAAATAGGAGAAACATCAAACCCCCGCTGACTACCACCAACACCCCATCCCCCCTCACAAAGCCCGCCTAGGCGTCCACCCATCCCCCTAAAGGTGTCTGTATGCTTCCCAGACGAAACAGTTTGTGCATATATTATGACAACATTTTGTGACGTTTTTGTTCGTTTTGGACTTCGATGTGGGTTTTTTCGGCTGTTCGGGCACACCAGAAAATGTCTGAAGGCATGCCGAAGTTCGGAGTTGAAGTCTACACCCCTTCGTCGGTGATTGGTCAACAGTAGGGACTCTTCAATAAAGTATTTGTTGTCATTCAACGAGAGACGACACATTTTCATGCACATTTTCTCGTTGAAAAATGGAATGTAAAATTGCATGACTAAGATCTCTTTGGCAAAAACGTCAAAATAAATTACTATTTTGAGGCTACGGCGTCTCAAAATGGACAAACAGTACTATTGCCGCTTTTTCTAGTTTTTCAAGCGAAGGTCTTTTAAAGGAGTTTGCGAGCACACTCGTTTGGTTCGGCTAGCCAAGTTTGGCTAGGCGCCAGCCGAACTGAAGTATGCTGATGCCTTAAACCCTCAAAAGCCCAACAGGCCAACCTGTGTGTCCCGACCCAACTGACCCAATACACTGAGCTGAGGTGCTACTAGGTGGGAATCTGTTGCCTTGTCTCCCCAGTAGTGGGGTGTGCATGACTGCAGGGCAGTGTCCCCATTTGCATCCTATTGCAAGTTTGTTTTGCCTTAAAAAGAGCCCACCAAACAAACTACACTATCCACCAAACAAATTACACTATTTACTCTATAATGTCTCAGATGTAAAAACAAAAAAAGGAGATTACTGTACAGAATGCAAAAAGTTAAATACATTTCTCTCTAAAATTACAATTTCAGTGCAAGATGGCAGTTTGCATTTCTACGGCACTGCCTTTAGCCACTGTTCCTCCCAACAGTCAATGCAATTATTGTTTTACATATGTAAATGTGCCACTTATAAGTGACCTTAGGGCTTGAGGCTTTGCACAGCAGTGTGCGACTGTTTTATGAATTAATTTAGCCTCATATCAGTTGTAAACTGAGCTCCAAGGTGCTACATTAGGCTACAACGGCCCACAAACACAGATGGGAAGCATTAGGCTTGCTGGCACCTGGCTTCACTTCCCCAAACGGTGAATGAAGTAGTAAAAATGCAGGGGAATTTACTGCTGAACTTAATTACTGCATTCTCAGTAATGGAATTGCCAAAAACTAACAGGTGCAGCTAATAATCACACCCGCCTTTGATATGCAAGAGAATTTCATGAATGGGATTTCCAAGTGGGATTGGGCATGTTTATGATACAAGTGTTTTGCATTTGGCTGAGGCATTGGGGTGTGTATGAATGTATGTCACAACACAAACAATATGATTGATGTGGATGAAAAAGATGTTTATTGAAAGCAATCCGTCTGACGGAACCACAGATAAGACATGTTATTGTTTCATAGCCCATCCAGCTATGAACATCATTAACCATCATTAACATCAAGGACCATATAAAACAACATAGCAAATAGACGTTATCAAAAACACATGGACAGCAGAGTTGCAAGCACCAGTCAGAGGTATATTCTGTGTGGTAATGGCGAAGGGCACCACAAAGCTTTGAATCAGAGATTGATCTTGCAACGTGAACAAACAGTCTGTCTTGTGCCTCCGACATGTAACCCGTACTCTCAGAATTAAGTTATACAAGGTAAACACAAAAAGAGTGTTAATAAAAAGTGTTAATATTCTATTCTTATAATTATTCAAACTGAACCCAACCCGCAAAATGTTTGTTTTTGCGCCTCAAACGTGAACCATGCATGCCACCTCCCAACAGGACACAGTAGCGTCACGTGTGTGTCCATAATCTCTGGATCTGTACATGTAAAGAGTCTTGCAAACAATAAGCACAACAATTGATCCAACGTCTTACAAATGCCATGGTCTATTGTGAGCCAGCGTGATGGTATGGTGATCACCTCAAGAATGTGAGGGGAACATTACAACCAGTGGGGGAGTGAGCCAGGCTCTAATAATTCAACTGCCTCAAAGCACATCAGCATGACTAAGGGCTTGGACAGAGAAAGACTATAGAGTTGCTGAGGGCAGTGTAGTGCAATTCCACAGCCACAGATTTGTTGCCTAGTGACTAAAACAAGCACAGCCACTTTTTCTTGGGGAAGAGGGTGGGGGTGGATTTTGAGTTAATGCTGTTGGCACATACTGTATGTAGGTGTGAGTTTTTCCTCTATTGACCAGAATACTTAAATTGTATAGCTCGTCAATTCTGTGACAATTCGTATTTTAAAATGTTTAAGTACAACCAGGGGTGGAATTGGTGGGGAATATCAGTTTGCAATGTAGCTGGATATCCAATGATTTTAAAGTGGTGAGTTCCCAGGGTGATTTTCCTCCTCTTCATTGTGATATCCTTTTTTTTACTGTGCTCCAAAGTATGGTGTAGAACCCTGGGTCTCATTTCTAATTTTCTCTGCCACTCACTCCCCCATTCCGTCTTCCTCGGCCTATTACACTGACAAAAGAGCTGTCTATAACTCCTTAATGGGTAAACTCACGGCAGAACGAAAATATTCAGGCAAAAGCCAGTTATGACCTTTCACAAAAGCAGGGAGTATGTGGCATTGAGGAAGACAAACATCACGAGGGGATGATTCAACCACTAGTCTACACAGGTCACACACAGTGGCACAAATGGAATAAGCAGCTGTTGGACAAAGCACTTTACCTAGAGTTTGGTAATATTACGTCAACAGTTGTAGCATGATGGACGCTCCAATCTGGAGAAATGTGATCAGAGTAAACATTTTTTTATTTAACTAGGCAAGTCTGTTATGAACAAATTTGTATTTACAATGACTGCCTACCCCGGCCAAACCCGAACGACGCTGGGCCAATTGTGCACCGCACTATGGGAAAGAGCAAGCTGCACTCCAGGGCACAAAGCAAATCTTAACAGCACACTATTGTCAAGCAACTTGAATAACCTCTACGTGTTGGGTTCCTGCTGTTTAGAGTTTCTTCCTCTGTGGTGAAAAGGAAGCTTGTAAGTCTAGTTAACGAGGGGACCCCACATTTAAATCCATGAATGAAAGCACGCTTGTGAAATCTCCCCAAGAAGATGGACGGGGAGCACATTCCATCTCTGACCTGTTTGCAGTGAAGAGCAGTATGATGGGCTTTGAGTGGCAAAATGCCTTGGCCAGACAATAAAACTTGGTCATCCATAATCATGAAGTCTTATCGCAAGCAATTTATTGAACACAATACATCTGCTTACTTGCCAATTGCATAGCGATGTTGCTTGAATTTCTGTAAATACAGGAAAAAGAATGACCATGATAATTGACTGACTGGCTGGCAACTAAATGGTAGGCTACCCCGAGATTGCTGAAATAATTTAACAGTGATCTAGTGGAATTGTGTCTAGTTGATGACATCCTTGTGTGGATGAAAAGTCAACACATCTCCACCTCACAGAAGACTGGAGTGCCTTTAATGTACTTCCTTGTGTGTGCCAACTGATGACAATGGAGGATATAAATGCACTGTATATGGAAGCTAGTCTGGGAGGAAGGATTCCCACCCCCATCTTGCCAAAGAAAGTGTCGAGAAGGAGGAAAGGTTTCAAATAACAACTACTTCCGAACACCCGCTCCAACAGGAAGGAGGGGCAGCTATGTGCCACATAACAGCTGGGGGCACAACCCACAACAATGAGGATTGTAGCACCATTTTCAAATTCCCACATCACCAACATGCAGGTAAAACTCATCAGACTGTAAATCATAAGAATTATCATAGACATACTGCTACAGCTGCCTAGTTGTGCTAACTGAAATCTTACAATGATACATTTCAATTTTCTTAAATCTCTATTATAGGGGTGCATACATACATTTCATTATGACAGATGTGCGTACAAATTCTACATGGTTGATGTTATAGTTATTGTTGTTCTTATTAATATTGTAAACAGTTTATTGTGAGAACAAATGAACATTGCACAACGTCCAGCCATAGTCTGTCTGAACTCAGGAGAGAGAGGGATTTTTTTTTTTTAGAAATTGTACTGCCGTCATTATTTGCAAATGTAAACGGTTAAATATGTTTCGGTGGCTGACTGTTGGAGAACACAGTTGTGTGTATCGCATTTGTATGAGAAACAAATACTCCGGTTCTGAGGATGAAGAGTGTCGACGTAGATCCTTGTCTCAGATTTCATGAGAAGGTCCTGAAGAGGGGGGTGGGGTGCATGCGCGCGTAGGGGAGGAGAACATTGGGATTTAGGGATGTTCTTTGTCTGTCTCCCCCCGAATTTTTCGAATGCGGGTAATAAAGTGAAGCTTTTCTTTTTTTTTTTCTATAGTGGAGAGAAAAGTGACCAGACATTTGAGGATTTTATTTTAGCCATAGCCTACAGGCAAAATTCAAGGAATTTAGAAACGGAGTAAGTAGGATTCAATGTAAGATTAATAACAAGTACGTCAACCAACAAAACGGAGCATTAGTTTTGTGTTTAGGATATTTGTTTGTATCTGAGGGCTGTGCGCTATCTTAGCTAACGTTAGCTGGCTGCTTGAAGCAATTGTTTCCCTCCTAGCTAACTTAGCTACTGCGGTCAATATTTGATGTAAGTAGATCTCCTCTGTCTAATTTTAGATACCAAACAGGTGACTGATTGACTAAGTGTGACTAGAGAGAAGTAGGCAGCTAAATATTTGGTTAGCTAATTGGTATCTTGATTTAGGCTGGCGTGCTCCTTCGTTGTGCGAGGGGATGAAGGTGGTGGAAGCTATCGAACGCAGCACGAGGGGCACAGTAGAACGTATTTCTAACGCATTTTCCACGGCCGTATGTTATGGCTTCTCTATGGCTGGCAACTTTTCGTATACGTGTACATGGGGCAGTATAGTTAGTCGATTAAAGGCAAAATAGCAGAAATCGACTTTTTGAGCCACTGGAGGCCAGTTCTTCGGCGCGAGCAGCCTACTGCTTGCTCTCCGGTGCGTTCAGGCTAGACATCTCTTAATGTTGGAACGTGCCTGGAATTTGTACGTTTTCTACGAGATCCTAAAGAGGCAATCTGCAGTCGAAACAACAACGAAACCCCTTCTTCGTCACCTTTTTTTTAATGTAAATAGATTATGGATGGGGCTGGAGAGATGGAATGACTCACGGATTCATAGACGGGGCCACCCTTGATATCAAAAGGATAGTTGGAACTAGGTTTTGAGGCTGATAATGTTTGTTTTCGATTACATTGTTTACAAACTATGGCGTAAACAAGGTTATATTTTGTTTTCTGATGGGGTAGGATAGTTGAACTAAGCTCTAGAGGCATTTAAGTTAAATGTGTCGTTTAATTTAAAAGTACAAACATGGATTTAGCAATCAGATTGCCGCTTTTTAATTAATGTGTTATTTTTTTATGGGTTAGTTACCTTTCATCCAGGTTTTTGGGTGTGTTTTGAAAAACCCGTATTTCATACACAAATTATATGTATGTGTGTGTGTGTGTGTGTGTGTGTGTGTGTGTGTGTGTGTGTGTGTGTGTGTGTGTGTGTGTGTGTGTGTGTGCTTCGGCATCCACTTACTTACCTGTGACGAAAACCATCTGGGGCTACAAACTCAATCCCTTATCTAAGGCAGTTTATGGTCAAGAATTTCCAATGCCCTAATCATCCGTTTCTGAAATGTACTGTGCATAGCTCATTGATGTAGTTTAGAGTAAATATATATTTAGTGCCAATTTCATAAGATCCTTGCCCAAGCTTGTGACATCTCAAGAAGGAAAAGCTGACAGAACTGGTATTATCCATACTGAGCAAAACTCATGAGGGCTTCCTTTGTGAGACACTCACATTGATGTTAATGCCATCTGGTGGATATTAGTGATATCTTGCTGATGAATCACCACATCTGTCTCCTGATGGTGGTAGTGCATTGCAGCCAAGGAAAGATATAGGTGCATTTGCTCATCTAGCGTGGTATGTGCCTTTGAATTCCTTGAGCCTTCTGATTTTGCTAGGGTTTTTAATTTTTAATATTACCAATCAAATAGACTATATGAGTATCCATTCATTGATTGACACTGTTTCATAGAGGCCTATACTGACAAACAAAATTAGAGGCATACATCACACAGACCCATTTTATCATTTTATTAGTAGCCTATGCATATATCACATCTACATACTTCAGTTGGAGGTCTTCTCTTCATATTATTTGGGCAGTTTCAATATTGTAGTATTTGTAGGCACTGAAACTGATTTGTGCTAAAAGTATAGGCTATATTATTTGCCTAAAGAGTTGAGATATTTGATGACAAGCAAGTCTCCTATATCCACTAGAATAGTCCATGAGGGAAACAGTCTGGTCTTTGTTCTACATAACTATTCTCACCCAATAGCTGGTCTGAATTTCCCAGGAATAATTGGCAATGAAGTTGGAATCGTTTAAGGGGGTGTGTCATTGGTGCTCACATGTGTTGCAAACTCTCGTACTGAGGAGGAATCCTTCTGGTCATTTTTTTCAGCAATGAGCTGCACACTTCTGGCAGTTGAGAGGTTGTCGTTATAGAGTCGGGTTAGACGCCATTCTTGAGAAATCCAAATAGTAAATTATGACTCAATAAAAATGTAAGTTGAATATTGCATAGGTTATTCTATGTACTGCCTCACTCTCAGGAGCTATACAAAATGGTGTAGGCCTAGTCTGTTTTGCTCACTTTTTCTCCCCCCATATAGATTTGAGTGTCCCTCTCCCCCTACTCCGGAGTCACCATGAGCTGGAGTTTCCTGACGCGTCTCCTGGATGAGATCTCCAACCATTCCACCTTTGTGGGCAAGATCTGGCTCACGCTGCTCATCGTCTTCCGCATTGTGTTGACGGCTGTAGGAGGCGAATCCATCTACTACGATGAACAGAGCAAGTTTGTGTGCAATACGCACCAGCCCGGTTGCGAAAATGTGTGCTATGACGCTTTTGCGCCGCTCTCGCACATCCGTTTCTGGGTCTTCCAGGTGATCATGATCACCACCCCCACCATCATGTACCTGGGCTTCGCCATGCACAAGATTGCCCGCATGGACGACGAGGAATACAGGCCCCGCGGTAGGAGAATGCCCATGGTGAGCCTAGGGACCAACCGGAACTACGAGGAGGCGGAGGATAATGGTGAGGAGGATCCCATGATCTCGGAGGAGATTGAGGTGGAGAAGGAGAAGGAGAAGAAGAAAGAGGAGAAGCCCAACAAGAAGCATGACGGGCGCCGGCGCATCAAGCGCAACGGCCTCATGAAGGTGTACATCTTCCAGCTGTTGTCGCGTGCTGCTTTTGAGGTCTCCTTCCTGTTCGGCCAGTATATCCTCTACGGCCTGGAGGTGTCTCCCTCGTACGTGTGCACACGCTCCCCCTGCCCGCACACGGTAGACTGCTTTGTGTCGCGCCCCACAGAGAAGACCATCTTCTTGCTCATCATGTATGGGGTGAGTGCCCTCTGTCTGCTCTTCACCTTGCTGGAGATCCTCCACCTGGGCTATAGCGGCATCCGGGACTGTCTTTGCCGCCCTCGTCCTCGCCCCCCAATTTCCCACCAACTGGCTAGCCAGCGTCCCACACTATGTGGTCACCAGGTGCCCACAGCTCCTCCGGGCTACAACACACCTCTAAAGAAGGACCCCAAGGGCATGCGGTTGGACTACAACCTGGGCGACTCGGGCCGCGAGTCGTTTGGGGACGAGACTTCACAGCGGGAGCTGGAGAGGCTGAGGAGGCACCTGAAGCTGGCCCAACAGCACCTGGACCTGGTCCACCTGAACGAGGACAACAGCAGTCCGTCACGGAGCAGCAGCCCCGAGTCCAACGGGACGGCCGTGGAGCAGAACCGCCTCAACTTTGCCCAGGAGAAGCAGAGCAGCACCTGCGAGAAAGGTGTGTTTATCTGGGCTCTGGCATGAGTCACAAAAAGTATAACATGTTGGTTTTAAGATAATACTTCTGTAGTATTTTGCATGTAATTGTCATTTTATAGTGGTTCGAATCAATTAATGGATGTTGTGGATGAGGTACAATTATTGTCTACTTGAAACTGACATTACATTTTTCTCCTTTTGCCTTCAGGTTTGCGAGCCTAACTTCTTCATTTGCCCACCTGGCCCTCTAAGGATATATTCTCGCATCTGGGACAGTGGGGGTATGAGGGAGCATTGTGTGGGAACAGGTGTTGTGTGTATGTGACTCGAGGAGGATGAATTGGTCTGCCTTTCAGTATTGAGGCCAGTGAACGCTCAACTAAAACATGCCAAACTCAACGAGCAGGCTCTTCCTACCCAGCTACACTTGACCATGTCTGAAGATCCAAAGTGACCCAACTGTTTTCAGAACATGCCTATTAGTCTCTCAGGGCAGCTGTGCTGTTTTGTTGAGCTTCCTTTAGTAGTTTGTAGTTATTCCTCTTTGTTGGAGTTTAGCGGGGTCCATCTCAAGTTGGCTTTGAGCCTAAAACTGGAGTTTACATTTCAGCCATTCCAAGAGGGTAAGGGAAAGGAAAGTGTCACAAAACCATGTCAAATTTGTTTTTTTTTTGTGTGTTTTGTGAGGAATAAGGAACCACAGTGAGTCAGTGTTTGAACTGTGAACTGGTATGATAATAGACAGGGCTCTCTGCTGTTGAGCATAAGAAAAAGGTACTAAGTGGCCAATTCAGAGGGTGCTGGTGATATTATGGAGTGAATAACTGTCTTCCATGTGCAACAGCTTACAATTAGTAAATGGTTAAAACTATTTTTGGTCAACCACCAGTCACAACTGTTATATTCGAGTTATAGCACACCAACAGCAATACGTAGTTTGCAAAAATAACTTATCATGAAACCCCCCTTAAATCTGATGCCAAGTCTGGGAACTGGAAGCCTTTTTCGGGCACCTTTGTCCAAAGGATCAAAAACCTGGGTAATGCTTGAATTCATGTACATTATCTTGTATGTTTGTAAAACATGCTTTTGATACTGTTCTTTTTGTTTTAGTTTCATATGGTAAGTGTTTGGATGACATTGACACTTGGAAGTGCAAAATGAAGCCTTTAAGTCAGTGGTATTCAAAGTTGTGGTCATGCCCAAATAATTTTGTACACATTTTTGTATGGGACAAATGTTTTTGAGAAAGATAATTAGAAAAAAAAAATGTATTCAGTAAATGTATCTATTGGTTTCTTCATTTTGATAAGGGATGAAAGCGTAATGAATTGAAGGTTATTTGTTGATGTAAAAGATTGGAATTGGCCAATTTCTTTCCTTTTAAGATTCGGGGTGGGGTTGCAATACATTTTTGCGAGGGTGGGGAAATGGGGTCCCCGCTAAAAATGTTTGCATACCACTGCTTTAAGGCCACTGTGACCAACTAGTAACAATTATGATGTTCCCTGCTTGGTGGCGGGGGGGGGGGCATCAGAAAGCAAGTCAATTGCCCCCCAACTCGGGGTTCTTTTTATACATTGTTGTGTGTTTCCCCTGAAATTTGGACCTGTATATTTGTGGCTTTGATACTTCTCTACACATTTCAAAATCTATGCTCGGTTCATTGAGGCAATGAGTGTTTACGTGCACACTAATAATTCTAGATTAAACTGATTATGGCAGTAGGCAGAGTATGGCAATAGTCATGTAAACACTACCCTGCTAATCTTGAATCGGCGTAATGTCAAAATCGGAGTAAGCATACGCTGATTAAAACACCTGGTTTTCTGAAATCTTTAGAATTATTAAGGCTGATTCAACAAAAAGAACGTGGTCAAATGTTTATTTTTAGGATTTTCTGCATTTAAGTCCCATTTAGGTAGCCTGATTTCATACGTAAAAAGGATTATTAGGGAAATTATTCTTGCATAGCTTTTAAACTATTATATATTAATCTGACTATCCACAAATCGTATTGTGTGCATGTTACCGTACTCTGATGCAAATTCAAAAGCCTTAAACTGTTAAGAATGACCCCCATGCTCCAGTCTTATCTTTAACAGTTAAAACAACCCAATGCCTTGAACATGATCATCTATAATGCAAATGTTCATGTTATCTTTTGAAGGTTAAAATGACCCAATGCCTTGAATGTGATCGGATGCTGTCAGTGCACTAACAGCAGTGCCATTAAGTGTAAACTCATCTCAAACTATTTTTTATACTTGCTTTAGTACCTTTTTTATTTCTTAAACTTTTTCAAATAAATTCATGTCTACCTTGAGTGAGTATCTGCAAATTGTATGTAATGCAATGTGTAGGCTGGTGTTTATTAGGTGTGTGCATTTTCTGTCTACAATTAACACTGAATTGTGCCAGCAAAATATCTTAGCCCTCACAGGATTTGCAGCTGGATTGATTTTGTAATTAGTGTGAGGGCCGTACTTATTTGATCACATCGATGCAATTCCTAGCTGCAGTGTTCCAAACATGTTTTGCGCCATCATAATTTGGGGATATTGGCAAATGTCACCCTGAGGGTTTGCTGTTGCTTGGTTTGAATGAAATATTAATTACAGTTACCAATGATCCCTCCTGGTGTCTGAGCTTCCACCGTATTGTATTCACCTGTCAAGTACTGTCCTATAAGGGCAAATGGAGGAAACAATACCAGTTATAGACCATTATCAATGGTAACTTTGAAGAGTTGAAGTGCGTTATCTGGCATGATTACATAAATAATGCAAGAGTTCAAGCAGGTGAACCGCATTCCTCTGAAAGGTTTGTCAGGACTGTGCAGTTCCACTTCCAAGCTGAAAAACCCGATGCAGGTTCTCTCTCTGTACCTGATGTGCCTCTATGACTGCTGGTGTCAGGAGGATGAACCAGAGGACTTTAAGCTACTTGCAGGCCCTCTGACCAACTACTTAAGGATGGACTTGACCACCAAACCCATTGATGCCTTTGACTGCAGTTGTCCGGGGAGTAACTCACTTCAAAGTGGGAACACCTTTTGCCCACAGGTGAACCCAGCAAGTCCAGTCAGCCTGCATTGTCCTCCTATCAGACCCTCCTGGAGCAGCTAATGGAAGTAGGCCTCAAACTCCTTGTAGTCTTGCTTCACTCTGCATTTCCTCTTTCAGATGTACAGATTTCTCTACTCCACTATTGCCTTAAACACATTTTGGAATACTTTTAAAATGTGGACCTAATGCTCTACAGTCCACAAGGCCATGCGGTCACTTCATAACACATCAGCCCCCTCCTTTCTATGCTCTCCTCTCAGGGGGCATCTGTCGATTGGAGTAAGGGCCAGTGATGTTCCCATCCTTTACCAAAGTGAGGCTACCATTAAGGTATGGGTACAGTACCTTGGACATTTGGATGTGCCAAAATGCCAGGCAACAAAATACGAAACTTTGACAAAGTTAGACGCTGCAAAGGGGATACTTTTTCAAGACACTATTGCTGTGATGGTGATAATGTATTTCCCATTCAGGATGGGTCTCGACGGGGTTGTAGTGGAGCAGGTCGAGAGCTTCAAGTTCCTCAAGTGTCCACATCATTAAGGAATTAACATGGTCCACATACCAACACAGTCGGGAAGAAGGCACAACAATGCCTCTTCCCCCCCTCAGGAGGATAAAGATTTGGCGTGGGCCCTCAGAGCCTCAAAAAGTTATATAGCTACGCAATTGAAAGCATCTTGAATTGCTGCATCACCGCTTGGTATGGCAACTGCTTGGCATCCGACTGCAAGATGCTACAGAGGATGCGTACGGCCCTGTAGATCACAGGGGCCGAGCTCCCTGCCATTCAGGACCTCTATACCAAGTGGTCTCTGCTACCACACGGCACCGATGCACCAAGTCTGGAACCAACAGGACCCTGAACAGCTTCTACCCCCAAGCCATGAGACTAAATAGTTAACCAGATACCTACCCAGACTGCCTAGACGCTTTACCCCTACCTATATGTAGGCCTACATATCTACCTGTTAAGACAGGTTGCCTATTTAACAATGCACTGGGTGAGGTAGGAGCTCAAACAGATAAAGGACAAGGACAAGGACAGGGCAGAGACTTGATGTTCAGGTTTAGCGAGTATGAGCCCACATTTATTTCCTCCTTTCAAATAATTAATTTCCAGCATTTATTTGTATGTGCTAAGAAAAACATTTACATGAGCATATTTCATATAAAGAATTCACATGATCATATTGTACATCATAAATATTACTTGTCATACACAACAATCTCATAGTCAGTAGCCAAACCATAATTATATCAAACCGATTATTTCCATGTCATAATTCTCTTCATAAACGATCATTCCCTCTACAGCAATTACAAAATAAATTCATTTCCAGGCATTTCCGTAAAAACATTCTACCACTATTCAAAACAGTGCATCTTCAGGATGCACACTAATTGACACAAACCAGAAAGGAAAATGTAAATATATGGTGGGTTACTCAAGTTGGATATTGGACACATGCACAGAGGAAATAAAAAGGGATAAATGCTAGAGATCTTCCAAGGCATATTTCTTCTTCTGTGAGGTTTAACGGTGGTTGGCATCCAGTATGTTGCATTACTGCCCCCAGCTGAACTGTAGTATAAATCCATTACACTTTGTGAAACAAAAAATTAACATTTTTTAAATAACCCTACACTCATTAAAACCCATCTCCTTATTCCACTACTTTAACCCTATCTGATTCTACCACAGGCCGACAACCCGAGAGGACGGGACACTACCACTGAACACACCCTGTAACTCTTCTGAAGTCAAATCTCCTACCCAAGTACTTCTCTGCAGCTGCCACCACAACATCTATTTTCGGTGATTTACATTCCATTTCTGCAGTACAGTTGATAACCATTGCTATGAACGCTAAGAAGCCAACCCTACTGAAGCGTAGCAGTTATTGGCCTGTCCCTCTGTGCTGGCACAGATCTATTCACAGGGATCCTCTCAGAATCCCTCACCCATCTTCCTCTACATTCTTCACTGCCTCAGCATACAAACACCTTCTGCACCACTCTGACTCAAGCTGCCTTTCTTACACCAGACACTTCTGATACCCAGCAACATGTGCACCTCTACAGTTGACTCATACAACTCTATCCACTGAAACAACACAATCCTCTATCCCATGCCCTCCTGCACACTTCCCACATCTTGGAATCTCCCTCCTACACGCTGCTGCGACATGACCATAATTGTGGCGTTTGTGGGGAATTCACTGCGCCAGCAGGATAACGGCGGGCATCACAAATTTCAGGAGTCTTCAACTGCTCCACCTCCACACTTAATGCTACCCCAGAAATCACTCCTTTCAATGGTGCCCTGTCCCTAAGAGACTCAACAGCACCCACTATCTTTTCCGCCCAACCTGAAACCACCCATGGATCAGCCAAAAGACCTGGTTCCACCCTCTTCAAAAATCCCACTTCCACTGGACCAAACGTATCTTTTTGTACCGGTTTCCTCCAGCATCTTCACAAGGTCCTTTGCTGTTGTTCTGGGATTGTTTCCAGCTACAATAGCCATTTACAACATTAACATGTCTACACTGTATTCGGATCAGTTTGATGTTATTTTAATGGACAAAAAAAAATGCTTTTCTTTAAAAAACAAGGACATTTCAAAGTGACCCCAAACTTTTGAATGGTAGTGTACATGGACACTGGTGACTTTAATAATTGAACACTGGTCCCTTCAATGTTTACATACTGTTTGGCCCACTTCATATGTGTTTACTGTATTCTAGTCAAGGCCATCCTATTCAACTATTGCTGTACATATACTATTCTATCCTACGTATTCTTCAGGTATACTACAAATTCTACCCATATAATGTCCATAATGTCTATACATCCCATCACATATATATACATACACAGTACCAGTCAAAAGTTTGGACACACCTACTCATTCAAGGGTTTTTCTTTATTTTGACTATTTTCTACATTGTATGGAATCATGTAGTAACCAAAAAAGTGTTAAACAAATCAAAATATATATTTATATTTGAGATTCTTCAAAGTAGCCCTTCATTGCCTTGATGACAGCATTGCACACTCTTGGCATTTTCTCAGCCAGCTTCACCTGAAATGCTTTTCCAACAGTCTTGAAAGATGATATATCTACCGTAGCTTTGATTGTGGCGATCATGTCAACATCATACTTTCAACATCTTAGCTAGCAAGCTGTCACGTCTGCTCCCTCAGACTTCAGTGATTTCAAGACAACTTGGAACTCTGGAAAAAAACAAGCTCCGACTGGGGAAAAAATATGTTTTGAACGGTCGTCCAACTCTAAATTCCAAGTCGGAAACTCTGGCATCTTTCTAGAAATCTGGCTTGAGGATCACTGACATCATGATTCAACCTTGTTTTTTTCAAAATTTCCAGTTGTCTTGAAAGCACCATAAATCCAGAGAATGCCAGACTTTAATGACAAAGTTTGATGACAAAATTTGCCCACGAAGGACTGTCATTCCACCTTCCTATTCAAGTGACACCAGCACAACAAAGTGAGTCCAAAAATGTATTTTATGCTGCTGCATAAATTATGTAACATGCCAGGGAGATATGTATACTGTAGCTAAGAAAGTAATAATAAGTGTATGTTGTGTAGTAGCCTGTTAGTAGCCTATTTGCCTCACCCTAATAATTTGGTCCCTTTCCCCTCATAATTTAGCCTACTGTTCTGACTTGTGCACATGTAGTCTATAGCCTGTTTTAGAGAAATGTCATCATTGAATATTGTAAGAGCTTTCATTGTCTGCTCATATGCCCCCTTTATTTATCCTACGGTTCTGACTTGGTGAACAGGAAGAATACTGTAAAAACGGCCCATGTTCTGATTTATGTCGCTGTACTTTTCAAAAGTGCTGATCCAGTATTGATACCCTCCGTCCTAGCTCGCTCATTAATGTCTTAATCGAAATTATGGATTGCCTCTTATCCGCTTGTCGTCCCCTTATGCCATAGTCTGTACATCTCAATTGTCAGTAGAAACCACAGTTGTTTAAGCAAGTCAGTCATATCAGCTATGTTTTTTTAAGGCAGTAAATAAGGCTGAATGAACTGTTTCGCTGCCAGACAAGGCTACGCTGATAGCCAGGTGTAGCAGTGGTAAGGATTCACTCCAAGGTCCTGAAAAGAAATATCTGCTGTTGGGACAGCTTTATGTAGGCCCTAACAGTTTGTGGGCACCGTTTGTCACTGTTATAGTGCAATTAATGTATTGTTTAGTGTTGTGTTGTGTGTTGGCTTTGCTGGCATGCGTCTAATTTTTTGTGTTGCCCCAGCTACATTTACATACTAAAATCACCACTGGCAAGGATGAATAGATTGTTATTGTTTATATGGCTTTGCCGGTTAAAATAAACAGAGAAAGGGCCATTTAGAATGAAACAGTAACAAGACCAGGACAAGAATGTGGATGTATTACAATATGGCTGGGAGTTAATCACACATGCACATGCATGTAGGCTATACAGTACAGGGCAGGAGCTCAGCGAAGCTGAGTACCAACACCTAACATTTTCAACTGCTTGAGTGCCTGCACCTCTTATACAATATTAAGTTTTGTGAATCTCCTGCACCTAAATTTAAACAGTACAGGCATACAAAATGAGTACCGGCACTGATGACCGTGCAAGAATTCCCCCTCCTGGACATTGTGGGCATACTGTATGCATCTTGTTTTTTTATTTGTTTTGTGGCTCTGCAACTTCTAGCCCACACCCATCCTCACCTCTCTCCCTCTACATGTGAGAGACGGATAGATTGTGGCCTTAGCCAATCATATAGTAGCCATGCACCTTGTGCATCCCCTGACCATTAACTGTTTCTTGGTTCCTATTGGTCAGTTAGCCCGACCCATGCTCTTACAAGGGTACAACTATATGCCTTAGGTAGGCCTCAGCTCGACATTTTCCTTCCCAGTGTTATCCTTGTGAGAGCGTGGTTGGATTTATGCCTTTGGGGTGCGTGCATAAAAGTCAGTTCGCTCTTTGTTATAGACCAAATCAGAAAATTGTTAACAAAGCTGTTCTGGTAGTTCCGGGTTGCGAGTGTCATAAAGCTGGACTTGAGAAAGCACAGGAATGCATACGAAAACCACCACCGGACTAGCTAGATTATCGAATGAATAATGAATATACTTTGTTTTCTAATGTTTCTATAAAATCATCAACACTATTCTATTGTTATTGAGCCTTCATTTTTCTAGGTTGGTAGCTAGATAGCTAGTTTGCTTTGTTCATGGAGGAAGCAATAGCTAGCTACAAAGCTACAGTGGTTGCAGCTGACCTGTATGCTAGCCAAAGCCACATATGTTTTTCTAATTACATAGCCAGCCAGCTATCTCTAATATAAAAATAGCCACAATTATCTCACTGTATTTTAACTTATCCAATTTTCACCCACCGGCACTGTGCAGCATGCCTCAGGGTTCGTACAGACAGTGGCAAGTCAAAATCAAGAACTTACATGTACATTTTCAAGCACTAATATTTATTTTCAAGGACCATCAATTTGTAATGGTTAATATTATGCATTGTTTGCCATTAGAAGGAGGTATATCGCCACAACCTCTTGAAGTAGTATTCATCTCTACATTACAAGTTCTACTCAATAATACGTTGTTTCACTACTTATTTACCACATATACATGAGTGGTAAGTCAGTACTGATTTTGTAATTTGAGTAGTGAGTTTTGGGACATGCCTACTGGTGAACACACATTTCCTATTCGCATTACTCCAGCTTAATGATTGTTTTTATTGGGCATTTGGGAATCTATTATTTCATAGCTACGAAAAAGTGCCTTGCTTCCGACTGGCAGCTTTAGTGTCGCCAGTCGGGAGAAGGGCGGGTGGGCTGTGTGAGGAAAACCGCATGTGAACGGCCACCAGAACGGCAGGAGCACTGCTGCCGCTTGATAAAGCGGAATATCGCGGGCGCCCCGTGAAAGAGACGATTGGCTCTGGGGGTTCTTGCAGAGAAAAAGTCCCATAATGTAGAACTGGTGCCAGCCCAGGATGCAACGTTGGTGCTTTCCCCCTTCATGTGGCTCTTCAGGGCCGATACACCCATACTCGTAATGTCAAAGTCTGACACATTTTTTGGCACCTTACACGGTGTGGGTTGGTTGGGTACAGTGATGTAGTTCTAAAAAAAGAAGGCTAAACTATACTGAACATAAATATAAGACTCAACATGTAAAGTGTTGGTCCCATCATTCATGAGCTGAAATAAAAGATCCCAGAAATGTTCCATACCCACAAAAGGCAGGGTTGAATCTACATTTGCCCGGCATTTTAGCTAGCGATTTGACATTTGGCGACACCAAATCAGTCAGTTCTGTACATGCCTGGCTGAGTGGCATTGTGGGTGGAATAAGCGAGCTCGCCTGGCAGCCACAGCCCAACACGTGAGGTACCAAACATGGTACCAAGGTAGCAAAAAGGTCTGGCCCACATCTGGCCTGATTCCAGCATGCCGGATATAAAACTGCTGGCCCGGGTCTGGCAGCCGGATCCGTCCCGAGTCCGAAATGAATGATGGTACCGACTATGCCCGAGTCATTCGGGACAGATCTGGCAGCCTGAACTGAACCAAAGCTGCCATTTTAGGGCCAGAATCGGCCCAGCAATGGCCCAAATCCCCTCAATTTTTACTAGTAAATGTTTGCTTGTTTTCTTTGGCAACAATGGTATAAGTGGAATAAACGCCTCCGATCTATACATTATCTGTAACTAATAAACACGGGTAGTGCCAAGTTGTCTATTATTTCCAGATAATGTACAAAGCATCAGTGTTTATCCCTTACATGTATGTATGTGTGTATGTAAATGTAAGTATGTCTCTCTGGGTCTATCCGCCATTTTGTTGCTGTGTTCGGTCCTTTCCTTTCTGCCTCCGTCTCTGTGTGGTGCAAGCTGTAGCCACCTTATGACAAACTTCCCCGTCTCTCCATCTGTAGCCTCTAATGTGAAAGTGTTTCACCTGACAGTACCTATGAAAATCTGAAAAAAAAGAGCAAAAGAAGTAGTAACTACAATTAGTCCGATTTTGACACCACACAAAAATCCTAGAAATCACAGTCCGGACCTCAAATGGGAAGCACATCAACACAACACAATAACCACAGAGGTTTTCAATTTCAACACTGAGTCAAACAGATCAAGAGATATAAATATGTACCTGTTGTAGCACCACAGTGTGGTCATCTGAATGTGCTTGCATACAGTTCATTCGGAAAGTATTCAGACCCCTTCACTTTTTCCACATTTTGTTATATTACAGCCTTATTCTAAAATATATTAAATAATTTTTTTCCTCATCAATCGACACACAATACCCCATAACGACAAAGTGAAAACAGGTTTTTAGAAATGTTAGCGAATTAATAGAAAATAAAAAACGGAAATACCTTATTTACATAGTATTCAGACAATTGAGCTCAGGTGCATCCTGTTTCCATTGATCATCCTTGAGATGTTTCTACAACTTGATTGGAATCCACCTGTGGTAAATTCAGTTGATTGGACCTTATTTGGAAAGGAAAATCTGTCTATATAAGGTCCTACAGTCAGGGATGCAAACTGGTGAGGGCCCAAAAAGGTGCCAAATCTTATTTGCACTAAAACACGCAGAAAATCCATGCTAGTAGGATAAAAAGTTTATTTACAGTACCATTAAAAAGTTTGGACCTCCTCATTTAAGGGTTTTTCTTTATTTTGACTATTTTCTACATTGTACAATAATAGTGAAGACATCAAAACAATGAAATAACACATATGGAATCATGTAGTAACCAAAAAAAGTGTTAAACAAACCAAAATATATTTAATATTTGAGATTCTTCAAAGTAGCCACCCTTTGCCTTGATGACAACTTTGCACACTTTTGGCATTCTCTCAACTAGCTTCATGAGGAATGCTTTTTCAACAGTTTTGAAGGAGTTCCCACATGTGCTGAGCACTTGTTGGCTGCTTTTCCTTCACTCTGCAGTCCAACTCATCCCAATGTGGAAAATAGTAGAAATAAAGAAAAACCCTTGAATGAGTAGGTGTGTCCAAACGTTTGAATGGTACTGTATATCAGCTTTAAAATGCTAATCTCTAGTTAATTTTAGGCTGGATCCCTTCTTGAAATACAGGTATTAACTGTGTACTAATTAAACAACAAAGAATATGATCTACATGATCGGTCTCTGTGTAAAAGTGTTTCATGTGAACCTAACTCATAGCTTAGCATTTTTAGGAAAGCAATCCAATGTTATTTGTTGCCTAGACTTTACTGTAAATGACACTCAAGTCCACAGAATAAACAATACATTAATATTGCAGTTAGCCATGACAGCCTTTATAATAGAACGCTTGTGACCACACACATCTAAATATTGCACTTCGGAAAAAAACATCTTAAAGTATATATAGAATGAAACTACACTGCTCAAAAAAATAAAGGGAACACTAAAATAACACATCATAGATCTGAATGAATGAAATAATCTTATTAAATACTTTTTTCTTTACATAGTTGAATGTGCTGACAACAAAATCACACAAAAATTATCAATGGAAATCAAATTTATCAACCCATGGAGGTCTGGATTTGGAGTCCCACTCAAAATTAAAGTGGAAAACCACACTACAGGCTGATCCAACTTTGATGTAATGTCCTTAAAACAAGTCAAAATGAGGCTCAGTAGTGTGTGTGGCCTCCACGTGCCTGAATGACCTCCCTACAACGCCTGGGCATGCTCCTGATGAGGTGGCGGATGGTCTCCTGAGGGATCTCCTCCCAGACCTGGACTAAAGCATCCGCCAACTCCTGGACAGTCTGTGGTGCAACGTGGCGTTGGTGGATGGAGCGAGACATGATGTCCCAGATGTGCTCAATTGCATTCAGGTCTGGGGAACGGGCGGTCCTTAGCATCAATGCCTTCCTCTTGCAGGAACTGCTGACACACTCCAGCCACATGAGGTCTAGCATTGTCTTGCATTAGGAGGAACCCAGGGCCAACCGCACCAGCATATGGTCTCACAAGGGGTCTGAGGATCTCATTTCGGTACCTAATGGCAGTCAGGCTACCTCTGGCGAGCACATGGAGGGCTGTGCGGCCCCCCAAAGAAATGCCACCCCACACCATGACTGACCCACCGCCAAACCGGTCATGCTGGAGCATGTTGCAGGCAACAGAACGTTCTCCACGGCGTCTCCAGACTCTGTCACGTCTGTCACGTGCTCAGTGTGAACCTGCTTTCATCTGTGAAGAGCACAGGGCGCCAGTGGCAAATTTGCCAATCTTGGTGTTCTCTGGCAAATGCCAAACGTCCTGCACGGTGTTGGGCTGTAAGCACAACCCCCACCTGTGGACGTTGGGCCCTCATACCACCCTCATGGAGTCTGTTTCTGACCGTTTGAGCAGACACATGCACATTTGTGGCCTGCTGGAGGTCATTTTGCAGGGCTCTGGCAGTGCTCCTCTTTGCACAAAGGCGGAGGTAGTGGTCCTGCTGCTGGGTTGTTGCCCTCCTCCACGTCTCCTGATGTACTGGCCTGTCTCCTGGTAGCGCCTCCATGCTCTGGACACTACACTGACAGACACAGCAAACCTTCTTGCCACAGCTCGCATTGATGTGCCATCCTGGATGAGCTGCTCTACATGAGCCACTTGTGTGGGTTGTAGACTCCGTCTCATGCTACCACTAGAGTGAAAGCACCGCCAGCATTCAAAAGTGACCAAAACATCAGCCAGGAAGCATAGGAACTGAGAAGTGGTCTGTGGTCACCACCTTCAGAACCACTCCTTTATTGGGGGTGTCTTGCTAATTGCCTATAATTTCCACCTGTTGTCTATTCCATTTGCACAACAGCATGTGAAATTTATTGTCAATCAGTGTTGCTTCCTAAGTGGACAGTTTGATTTTACAGAAGTGTGATTGACTTGGAGTTACATTGTGTTGTTTAAGTGTTCCCTTTATTTTTTTGAGCAGTGTATTATAGTGGTTACGATTATAGTGGCCACTATAGTAGACATCGATCAAGTGCTCAAGGCTACATGTGTTAAAAAATAAAGTCCACTGAGTAAATTTGTTTATAATTCCCCCGTCACTCAAACAAGTGTTACAGTATGTCAAGTTCTACACATCAAAAAGCAACAACTTTCATAATGAGCCACCTATACAGTAACTCTTGGGTTTTTTGGTTGATTAAGAAAGCTTAGGTTTATACTGGTTTATGTAGTCGAGTCAATATAATACCATATACATTTGAAGTCAATATTTCTCAAAGGATGGAGTTATTTCCAGATATTCTGGAAAGCTAGCTAACTCATTGATCCAGCTTTCAGGAACAGTCCCTGTGGTGGTGTACTGACCAACAGAACAGAAAAGTAAAGTAGAAAAATGCTTTACAAACAGACAATAATAGTATTCAAGTAATAGATTTCAGAGGGAATGTTAAACGAAACCCAAATAGAACTTTCTCCTTTCCTATACGCACAAACATTTTCACAACACTTTAAATAATATATGAATTGTTAACATAAAACTTAGTCCATCAAATTCAGGTCAATGGTAGTAGAAAACAGGCCTCTGAGATGCTACTGTGTCCTAGGCTAAGAACATACCAGGATTTATTTGACAAAGGGAGAGGACTGGACAGAAGGAAAGGGCTGGGTATAGGGGCAGTCCTACTTATTTTTCTTAGCCTGGACAAGCATTTCAAGTGCCTGCTTGCTCTATTTTGCAGCATGCTTGAGCCTTGCCCTCTTCTTCTCTTCAGCTGCCGCCCTCTTGCTCTCCTTAGCACATCCAGATGGCTGACAGCCATACTCGAGTCGTCGCCTTCGGTCTTCCAGCAGACTCTGCTGCCTATAGGTCTTGTCTACTGTTCCTGCTGACCTGACGTTTCTGCAGAGCCTTTGGTCACTTCGAAATGTCTTTGTTTTTGAAAGCAAAGCACATTTTTTGTCCGTTAAAATGACTATTGTAGCTGGAAACGGCTGATTTTCTATGGAATATCTACATAGGCGTACAGAGGCCCATTATCAGCAACCATCACTCCTGTGTTCCAATGGCATGTTATTTTAGCTAATCCAAGTAAATCATTTTGAAAGGCTAATTGATCATTAGAAAACCCTTTTGCAGTTATGTTAGCACAGCTGAAAACTGTTGTCCTGATTAAAGAAGCAATAAAACTGGCCTTTAGACTAGTTGTGTCACACCCTGGTCTGTATCTGGAGCATCAGCATTTGTGGGTTTGATTACAGTCTCAAAATGGCCAGATGCTGATGCTCCAAATACCCAACTAGTCTAAAGAAGGCCAGTATTATTGCTCCTTTAATCAGGCAAGGAGTGGTATACCAGTTAATACCATAGCTAATTGGTTCCTCGATGTAATCTGATGTCGTAACATTAGCTAGCTAGCTGTCTGATGTTGTTTGCCAGCTAATTTTAACACCATCAACTCAGTTATTTGATCAACAAAATTAATTTCTCTGGCTAGCTAACGGACATTTTGATCCAGCTAGCAAGATACTTAACAATGCTAACAATTCTTATTCCACCTCACTTGCTCCCTCACTTCAAACTTTCCAAATGCCAGTTGTTTTTCTCACCTACCTCTTCGTTGTCGTTCAGGGGACGCGCTGCTGCTGTAACTAGCAAGTTGGTTGTTGCTTCTCTCTTCAGTTGTGTGCTGCATTCTGTTGTTATGTGAACGATTGGCTGAACCCAGGCTCGAGCCATGGATACAGCCATTATGGCTCCAAACGCGCATCACTCGTTCACTTACAGCCCCCCACCGTCATCGGATCTACACGAATTTCGCTGAAAGGTGACTAGTTTGTAACCCTGCACAGTTGACAGTGCATGTCAGAGCAAAAACCAAGCCATGAAGGAAGGAATTGTCCGTAGAGCTCTGAGACAAGATTGTGTTAAGGCACAGATCTGGGGAAGGGTAACTTCCAGAAGGACAACTATCTCTGCAGCACTCCACCAATCAGGCATTCATGGTAAAGGGGCCAGACAGAATCCACTCCTCAGTAAAAGGCACATGACAGCCCTCTTTGAGTTTGCCAAAAGGCACCTAAAGGATTCTCAGATCATGAGAAACAAGATTCTCTGGTCTGATGAAATCAAGATTGAACTCTTTAGCCTGAATGCCAAGCGTCACGTCTGGAGGAAACCAGGAACTGCTCATCACCTGGGCATGGTGGTAGCAGCATTATGCTGTGGGGATGTTTTTCAGCGGCGGGGACTGGGAGACTAGTCGGGATCGAGGGGAAAGATGAACGGAGTAAAGTACAGAGAGATCCTTGATGAAAACCTGCTCCAGAGCACTCAGGACATCAGACTGGGGTGAAGGTTCCCCTTCCAACAGGACGACGAACCTAAGCCGACAGCCAAGACAACACAGGATTGGCTTCGGGACAAGTCTCTAAATGTTATTGAGTGGCCCAGCCGGAGCCTGGACTTGAACCCGATCGAACATCTGGAGAGACCTAAAAATAGCTGTGCAGCGACTCGAGGCTGTAATCGCTGCTAAAGGTGCTTCAACAAAGTAGTGAGTAAAGGGTCTGAATACTTATGTAAATTTGATATTTCCGGGGGGGTTTAAAACCTGTGTTTGCTTTGTCATTATGGGGTATTGTGTGTACAAAAACAATTGAATCAATTTTAGAATAAGGCTGTAACGTAACAAAATGTGGAAAAAGTGAAGGGTTCTGAATTTTTCTGAATGCACTGTATGTCTTGATAGGGTTTGGAACATGTGTACCAAGTTTGTTTACAATACAAATATCCGCATCTGATTTATATGCACTTATGTGCCAGACCATGCCCACATGAATGTTTATTGGTCAGTTGTTTGACATTCTAGTCTGGAAAATATTGTGTAGAAAGACCTTGGTCCATAAATGCCATACAAGTAATTTAAGTGTTTTTCAAAAACTCTACATGGTGGAAAATCCTTCATGGCAGACATTGTGGGTCCTTGAGGAAAATTTGTTCCTTGAGAGAAGAGGGACCTATGCACAGAATTCCAGTACTCTAGGTCAGGGATGGGCAACTGGCGGCCCGTGGACCGCAAAGGTGTTCGGAAAATAAAAAATGTCTGTGATCTATTGTCAGGCTATGTAATAATAGTATTCTAATTATATGGTCAGACCACTGTCTGTCTTTCACACCAGTGTCACACACTGATCTGTTTCACCTGTTTTTGTGCTTGTCTCCACCCCCCTCCAGGTGTTGCCCATCTTCCCCATTATCCCCTGTGCATTTATACCTGTGTTCTCTGTTTGACTGTTGCCAGTTCGTCTTGTCTCGTTAAAGCCTACCAGCGTGTTTTTCGTACTCCTGTTTTCTTGAGCCCCTGTTTTCCAGTTATCACGGTTTTGTTGTCTCTTGACAACAAGGTAGACGAAATTCGAGCAAGAGTTGCCTTCCAGAGAGACCTCAGAGAGTGTAACATTCTGTGTTTCACGGAAACATGGCTCTCTCGGGATATGTTATCGGAATCGGTTCAGCCACCGGGCTTCTCCATGCATCGCGCCGACAGAGTTAAACACCTGTCTGGGAAGAGGAATGGCGGGGGTGTATGATTTATGATTAATGACTCATGGTGTAATCATAACAACATACAGGAACTCAAGTCCTTCTCCTCACCCAACCTAGAATTCCATACAATCAAATGCCGGCCATTTTACCTACCAAAAGAATTCTCGTCATTTATAGTCACAGCTGGGTACATTCCCCAATAAGCGAACGCCAAGACGGACCTCAAGGAACTTCACTGGACTCTATGTAAACTGGAAACTATATATCCGGACAGTGCATTTATTGTAGCTGGGGATTTAAAAAAAGCTAATTTGAGAACAAGGCTACCTAAATTCTATCAGCATATTGATTGCAAGACACGCAGGGTTAATACTCTCGACCACTGCTACTCTAACTTCCGCAATGCATACAAAGCCCCCGCCCTCCCTTGGCAAATCCGACCACGACGCCATCTTGCTCGTTCCGTCTTATAGGCAGAAACTCAAACAGGATGTAACAGTGACGAGAACCATTCAACGCTGGTCTGACCAATCGGAAGCCACGCTTCAAGATTGTTTTGATCACGCGGACTGGAATATGTTCTGATCAGCCTTAGAGAACAATATTGACCTACAGTGAGGGGAAAAAGTATTTGATCCCCTGCTGATTTTGTACGTTTGCCCACTGACAAAGAAATGATCAGTCTATAATTTTTTTTTTATAAATTGATTTGCATTTTAATCAGGGGAAATAAGTATTTGACCCCCTCTCAATCAGAAAGATTTCTGGCTCCCAGGTGTCTTTTATACAGGTAAGGAGCTGAGATTAGGAGCACACTCTTAAAGGGAGTGCTCCTAATCTCAGTTTGTTACCTGTATAAAAGACACCTGTCCACAGAAGCAATCAATCAATCAGATTCCAAACTCTCCACCATGGCCAAGACCAAAGAGCTCTCCAAGGATGTCAGGGACAGGATTGTAGACCTACACAAGGCTGGAATGGGCTACAAGACCATCGCCAAGCAGCTTGGTGAGAAGGTGACAACAGTTGGTGCGATTATTCGCAAATGGAAGAAACACAAAAGAACTGTCAATCTCCCTCGGCCTGGGGCTCCATGCAAGATCTCACCTCATGGAGTTGCAATGATCCTGAGAACGGTGTGGTATCAGCCCAGAACTACACGGGAGGATCTTGTCAATGATCTCAAGGCAGCTGGGACCATAGTCACCAAGAAAACAATTGGTAACACACTACGCCGTGATGGACTGAAATCCTGCAGCGCCCGCAAGGTCCCCCTGCTCAAGAAAGCACATATACATGCCTGTCTGAAGTTTGCCAATGAACATCTGAATGATTCAGAGGACAACTGGGTGAAAGTGTTGTGGTCAGATGAGACCAAAATGGAGCTATTTGGCATCAACTCAACTCGCCGTGTTTGGAGGAGGAGGAATGCTGCCTATGACCCCAAGAACACCATCCCCACCGTCAAACATGGAGGTGGAAACATTATGCTTTGGGGGTGTTTTTCTGCTAAGGGGACAGGACAACTTCACTGCATCAAAGGGATGATGGACGGGGCCATGTACCGTCAAATCTTGGGTGAGAACCTCCTTCCCTCAGTCAGGGCGTTGAAAATGGGTCGTGGATGGGTATTCCAGCATGACAATGACCCAAAACACACGGCCAAGGCAACAAAGGAGTGGCTCAAGAAGAAGCACATTAAGGTCCTGGAGTGGCCTAGCCAGTCTCCAGACCTTAATCCCATAGAAAATCTGTGGAGGGAGCTGAAGGTTCGAGTTGCCAAACGTCAGCCTCGAAACCTTAATGACTTGGAGAAGATCTGCAAAGAGGAGTGGGACCAAATCCCTCCTGAGATGTGTGCAAACCTGGTGGGCAACTACAAGAAACGTCTGACCTCTGTGATTGCCAACAAGGGTTTTGCCACCAAGTACTAAGTCATGTTTTGCAGAGGGGTCAAATACTTATTTTCCTCATTAAAATGCACATCAATTTATAACGTTTTTCACATGCGTTTTTCTGGATTTTTTTGTTGTTATTCTGTCTCTCACTGTTCAAATAAACCTACCATTAAAATGATAGACTGCCCACTGACAAATAAATGATCAAACGTACAAAATCAGCAGGGGATCAAATACTTTTTTCCCTCACTGTACACGCTGACTCGGTGAGTGTGCTTATAAAGAAGTGCTTTGGAGTGCATGTAGTACCCACTGTGACTATTGAAACCTACCCTAACCAGAAACCGTGGATGGATGGGGCAATCACGTAACACTGAAAGAGCGATCCACCACATTTAACCATGGAAAGAGGTCTGGAAATATGGCTGAATATAAATAGTGTAGTTATTCCCTCCGCAAGGCAATCAAACAAGCGAAATGCCGGTACAGGGACAAGGTGGCGTTGCAATTCAATGGCTCAGACACAAGACGTATGTGGCAGGGTCTACAGGAAATCACCTTCTACAAAAACAAAAACAGCCACGTCACTTACACCGACGTCACGCTTCCAGACAAACTAAAAACATTCTTTGTCTGCTTTGAGGATAATACAGTGCCACCGTTGAGGCTCGCTAACAAAGACTGCGCCCCCCACTCTCCTTCTCTGTGGCTGAAGTGAGTAAAGCATTTAAACTTGTTAACCCTTGCAAGGCTGCTGGCCCAGACGGCATTCCTAGCCGCGTCCTCAGAGCATGCGAAGACCAGCTGGCTGGTGTTTACAGACATATTCAATCACTCCCTATCCCAGTCTGTTGTCCCCACATTCTTCAAGATGGCTAAGATTTAAAGTAAAACTGCAAAGAAATTAACTTTATGTCCTGAATCCAAAGCGTTATGTTGGGGGCATAGGCCAAAATACACTGGAGTTGCTTACCAAGATGACATTGAATGTTCCTGAGTGGCCTAGTTACAGTTTTTATACTTAAATCGGCTTGAAAATCTATGGCAAGACTTGAAAATGCCTGTCTAGCAATGATCAACAACCAACTTGACAGAACTTGAAGAATTTTGAAATGTATAATGTTCAAATATTGTACGGTCCAGGTGTGCACAGTTCTTAGAGACTTACCCAGAATGACTCGCAACTGTAATCGTTGCAGAAGGTGCTTCTACAAAGTATTGACTCAGGGGTGTAAATACTTATGTAAAAGAGATATTTCTGTACTTCATTTTTCATACAATTGTTAAAATTTGACCTTATATAATCACAACCACCTGGTGAGATTAGCATAGGGCTAAATGTACCAGGTTTTGTGATGGGAACTGTTCACCTGTAACTACGTCAATGTCAATTTTAATTGTCTGGTGCTTAAACAGCTGTACAGCTGTACATTTCGATGAAACATGGTGAAGCCCCAAAATTGCCCTCCCTGGAAGCCTGTGTTTCAGACATAAGGAAGTGGATGGCGGAAAATTTTCTACTTTTAAACTCTGACAAAACAGAGATGCTAGTCCTAGGTCCCAAGAAACAAAGAGATCTTCTGTTGAATCTGACAATTAATCTTGATGGTTGTACAGTCGTCTCAAATAAAACTGTGAAGGACCTCGGCGTTACTCTGGACCTTGATCTCTCTTTTGATGAACATATCAAGACTGTTTCAAGGACAGCTTTTTTCCATTTACGTAACATTGTAAAAATCAGAAACTTTCTGTCCAAAAATGATGCAGAAAAGTTAATCCATGCATTTGTAACTTCTAGGTTAGACTACTGCAATGCTTTATTTTCCGGCTATCCGGATAAAGCACTAAATAAACTTCAGTTAGTGCTAAACACGGCTGCTAGAATCTTGACTAGAACCCCAAAATTTGATCATATTACTCCAGTACTAGCCTCTCTACACTGGCTTCCTGTTAAGGCAAGGGCTGATTTCAAGGTTTTACTGCTAACCTACAAAGCATTACATGGGCTTGCTCCTACCTATCTTTCTGATTTGGTCCTGCCGTACATACCTACACGCACGCTACGGTCACAAGACGCATGAGCCTCCTTACTGTCCCTAGAATTTCTAAGCAAACAGCTGGAGGCAGGGCTTTTCCTATAGAGCTCCATTTTTATGGAATAGTCTGCCTATCCATGTGAGAGACGCAGACTCGGTCTCAACCTTTAAGTCTTTATTGAAGACTCATCTCTTCAGTAGGTCCTATGACTGAGTGTAGTCTGGCCCAGGAGTGTGAAGGTGAGCGGAAAGGCACTGGAGCAACGAACCACCCTTGCTGTCTTTGCCTGGCCGGTTCCCTCCGCTGGGATTCTCTGCCTCTAACCCTATTACAGGGGCTGAGTCACTGGCTTCTGGTGCCGTGGCGGAGATCTTGTGGGCTATACTCGGCCTTGTCTCAGGATGGTAAGTTGGTGGTTGAAGATATCCCTCTAGTGGTGTGGGGGCTGTGCTTCGGCAGAGTGGGTGGGGTTATATCCTGCCTGTTTGGCCCTGTCCGGGGTCTCGTCGGACGGGCCACAGTGTCTCCCGACCCTCCTGTCTCAGCCCCCAGTATTTATGCTGCAGTAGTTTATGTGTCGGGGGGCTAGGGTTCGTCTGTTATATCTGGAGTATTTCTTCTCTTATCTGGTGTCCTGTGCGAATTTAAGTATGCTCTCTCTAATTATCTCTCTCTTTCTTTCTTTTTTCTTCTTCTCTCTCTCTCTCTCTCTCTCTCTCTCGGAGGACCTGAGCATTAGGACCATTCCTCAAGGCCTACCTGGCCTGATGACTCCTTGATGTCCCGAGTCCACCTGGCCGTGCTGCTTCTCCAGTTTAAACTGTTCTGCCTGTTTTATGAACATTTTAAAATCTTGTCCATGTTCTGTTATAATCTGCACCCGGCACAGCCAGAAGAGGACTGGCCACCCCTCACAGCCTGGTTCCTCTCTAGGTTTCTTCCTAGGTTTTGGCCTTCTAGGGAGTTTTTCCTAGCCACCGTGCTTTTACACCTGCATTGCTTGCTGTTTGGGGTTTTAGGCTGGGTTTTTGTACAGCACTCTGTGACATCAGCTGATGTAAGGGGGGCTTTATAAATACATTTGATTTGATTTGATTTAAACTTAAACTAAAACGTAAACTTTTTCTGATGTTCACAAGTATGGCACCATAGTTTCTAAAAAATCTGCAAATACTGTACTTGAAAAGTGGCTGTTTATTTGTGGAATATGACAATGTGTTGTTCATTATATACCTGACTTGTCACTAGTGTCTGCTTCACAGACCACAGAGAGACTTTTCAATCTCCCTCTGCATCAAAGAGGGCCACAATAGAAACCATTTTTTTTTTTTTACTTTGTTGCATTATCCTCTTTTATTTTTAAATGTATTATCCGCGTGTGGTTGAATTGTTTTTTTAAATTGTAAAATAAATTGTCATCCCCAAACATTGCCATCGCTTGTTCTTTTGAGAAATAAAGGCAACACTAACTTTTGTAGCATTTCCAGTCTGTGATTATTGTCATCAGTTGTCCAATAGAGGAAGCTGTTGCATCAGATCCTCTGGTCTTTGGGTTAGAACAAAGGTTTACAATGCAGTGTTTACTCCTTTTAGGTCACAGTGTATACTCATTTTCCTCAGTGTAATCAGAATGCATTATAGTTAGTGACATCAAATCAAATCTTATTTGTCACATACACATGGTTAGCAGATGTTAATGCGAGTGTAGCGAAATTCTTGTGCTTCTAGTTCCGACCATGCAGTAGTATCTAACAAGTAATCTAACAAATTCACAACAACTACCTTATACACACAAGAGTAAAGGAATGAATACGAGTATGTACATATAAATATATGGATGAGCGATGGCTGATTGGCGTAGGCAAGATGCAGTAGATGGTATGGAGTACAGCATATACATATGAGATGAGTAATGTAGGATATGTAAACATTATATAAATGCATCGTTTAAAGTGGCTAGTGATACATTTATTTCATCCAATTATAATTATTAAAGTGGCTAGAGATTTGAGTCGATGGCCGAACGGCATAGGCAAGATTCATTAGATGGTTTAGAGTACAGTGTATACATTTGATATAAGTATGTCGTATAAGTAAACATTATATACAAAATTGTTTAAAGTGGCTAGTGATACATTGTTACATCCAATTCCTATGTTTAAAGTGGCTAGAGATTTAAGTCAGTATGTTGGCAGCAGCCACTCAATGTTAGTGATGGCTGTTTAACAGTCTGATGGCCTTGAGGTAGAAGCTGTTTTTCAGTCTCTCGGTCCCAGCTTTGATGCACCTGTACTGACCTTGCCTTCTGGATGATAGCGGGGTGAACAGGCAGTGGCTCGGGTGGTTGTTGTCCTTGATGATCTTTTTGGCCTTCCTGTAACATCGGGTGGTGTAGGTGTCCTGAAGGTCAGGTAGTTTACCCCCGGTGATGCGTTGTGCAGTCCTCACTACCCTCTGGAGAGCCTTACGGTTGTGGGCGGAGCAGTTTGCTGTACCAGGCGGTGATACAGCCCGACAGGATGCTCTCGATTGTGCATCTGTAGAAGTTTGTGAGTGATTTTGGTGACAAGCCGAATTTCTTCAGCCTCCTGAGGTTGAAGAGGCGCTGTTGCGCCTTCTTCACCACGCTGTCTGTGTGGGTGGACCAATTCAGTTTGTCCGTGATGTGTACGCCGAGGAACAAAACTTTCCACCTTCTCCACTACTGTCCCCTCGATGTGGATAGGGGGGTGCTCCCTCTCCTGTTTCCTGAAGTCCACGATCATCTCCTTTGTTTTGTTGACATTGAGTGAGAGGTTATTTTCCTGACACCACACTCCGAGGGCCCTCACCTCCTCCCTGTAGGCCGTCTCGTCATTGTTGGTAATCAAGCCTACCACTGTAGTGTCGTCAGCAAACTTGATGATTGAGTTGGATGCGTGCTTGGCCACGCAGTCATGGGTAAACAGGGAGTACAGGAGAGGGCTGAGAACGCACCCTTGTGGGGCCCCAGTGTTGAGGATCAGCGGGGTGGAGATGTTGTTGCCTACCCTCACCACCTGGGGGCGGCCCGTCAGGAAGTCCAGGACCCAGTTGCACAGGGCTGGGTCGAGACCCAGGGTCTCGAGCTTAATGACGAGCTTGGAGGGAACTATGGTGTTAAATGCTGAGCTGTAGTCGATGAATTCTTACATAAGTATTCCTCTTGTCCAGGTGGGTTAGGGCAGTATGCAGTGTGATTGCGATTGCGTCGTCTGTGGACCTATTGGGACGGTAAGCAAATTGGAGTGGGTCCAGGGTGTCTGGCAGGATGGAGGTGATATGATCCTTGACTAATCTCTCAAAGCACTTCATGATGACGGAAGTGAGTGCTACGGGGCGATAGTCATTTAGCTCAGTTACCTTAGCTTTCTTGGGAACAGGAACAATGGTGGCCCTCTTGAAGCATGTGGGAACAGCAGCCTGGGTAGGGACTGATTGAATATGTCCGTAAACACACCAGCCAGCTGGCTGCGCATGCTCTGAGGACACGGCCAGGGATGCCATCTGGGCCGGCAGTCTTGCGAGGGTTAACACATTTAAATGTTTTTCTCACATTGGCTGCGGTGAAGGAGAGCCCGCAGGTTTTGGTAGCAGGCCGTGTCGGTGGCACTGTATTGTCCTCAAAGCGAGCAAAGAAGTTGTTTAGTTTGTCTGGGAGCAGGACATCATGGTCCGCAATGGGGCTGGTTTTTGTTTTGTAGTCCGTGATTGACTGTAGACCCTGCCACATTCCTCTTGTGTCTGAGCCGTTGAATTGTGACTCTATTTTGTCTCTATATTGACGCTTAGCTTGTTTGATTGCCTTGCGGAGGGAATAGCTACACTGTTTGTATTCAGTCATGTTTCCGGTAGCCTTACCCTGGTTAAAAGCAGTGGTTCGCGCTTTCAGTTTTGCGCGAATGCTGCCATCAATCCACGGTTTCTGGTTGGGGAAGGTTTTAATATTTGCTATGGGTACAACATCACCAATGCACTTGCTAATAAACTCGCTCACCGAATCAGCATATACATCAATGTTGTTGTCAGATGCTGTCCGGAACATATCCCAGTCCACGTGCTCGAAGCAATCTTGCAGCATGGAATCGGATTGGTCGGACCAGCGTTGAACAGACCTGAGAACGGGCGTTTCCTGTTTTAGTTTCTGTTTGTAGGCTGGGAGCAACAAAATGGAGTCATGGTCAGACTTGCCGAAAGGAGGGCGGAGAATAGCCTTGTATGCATCATGGAAGTTGGAATAACAATGATCCAGGATTTTACCAGCCCGGGTGGCACATTCGATATGTTGGTAAAATTTCGGAAGCCTTGTTTTCAAATTAGCCTTATTAAAATCCCCAGCCACAATAAATGCAGCCTCAGGATATGCGGTTTCCAATTTACCTAGAGTGAAAGGAATTTATTTCAGTGCCGTCGATGTATCAGCTTGAGGGGGGGGATGTACACGGCTGTGATTATAATCGAGGAGAATTCTCTTGGTAGATAATGCGGTCTGCATTTGATTGTAAGGAATTCTATGTCAGGTGAACAAAAGGACTTGAGTTCCTGTATGTTGTTATGATCACACCACGACTCGTTAATCATAAGGCACACACCCCCGCCCTTCTTCTTACCAGAGAGATGTTTGTTTCTGTCGGCGCGATGCGTGGAGAAACCAGGTGGCTGTACCGACGTGTCCTGAGTGAGCCATGTTTCCGTGAAGCAAAGAACGTTGCAGTCTCGGATGTCTCTCTGAAAGGCAACCCTCGATCGGATTTCGTCTACTTTGTTGTCAAGAGACTGTACATTGGCGATTAAAATACTTGGGAGAGGTGCCACGATGCGCCCGTCGACGTAGCTTGACCAAAGACCGGCGCTGCTTCCCTCTTCTCTGGCGCCGCCGTTGTTTTGAGTCGCCGGGTACGATCCAGTCTATTGTCCTGGCTGGGGTAACAAACAGAGAATCCTCTTTGGGAAAGTCGTATTCCTGGTCGTAATGTTGGTAAGTTGACGTTGCTCTTATATACAATAGTTCCTCCCGGTTGTATGTAATAAAACTTAATATTTCCCGGGGTAACAATGTAAGAAGTAATACATAAAAAAACAAAATACTGCATAGCGAGGCTATTTTGTAAATGACATTTCCAAAGTGAAGGATCGGTAGGATAGTCAGTTTTACGAGGGTATGTTTGGCAGCATGAGTGGAGGGTTTGTTGCGAAATAGGATGCCGATTCTAGATTTAATTTTGGATTGGAGATGCTTAATGTGAGTCTGAAAGTTTGTCTCTGAAAGAGGGCTGTGAGATAGTGTGCTGAAATTCACCGGCAAATCATAACAGCAAGTTAATTTAATTGATTTAGCCTCTGTTACTATCATGGTTGAGGAGAAGACCCTTTCACAATTCCTGACATTTAATCCTAGTAAAAATCCCCTGTTTTAGGCCAGTTGGGATCACCACTTTATTTTAAGAATGTGAAATGTCAGAATAATTGAGAATTATTTCTTTCAGCTTTTATTTATTTCATCACATTCCCAGTGGGTCAGAAGTTTCCATACACTCAATTCGTATTTGATAGCATTGCCTTTAAATTGTTTCCCACAATAAGTTGGGTACAATTTGGCCCATTCCTCCTGACAGAGCTGGTGTAACTGAGCCAGGTTCGTAGGCCTCCTTGCTCGCACACACTTTTTCAGTTCTGCCCACAAATGTTCTATAGGATTGAGGTCAGGGCTTTGTGATGGCCACTCCAATACCTTGACTTTGTTGTCCTTAAGCCATTTTGCCACAACTTTGGAAGTATGCTTGGTGTCATTGTCCGTTTGGAAGACCCATTTGCGACCAAGCTTTAACTTCCTGCCTCATGATGCCATCTATTTTGTGAAGTGCACCAGTCCCTCCTGCAGCAAAGCACCCCACAACATAATGCTGCCACCCCCGTGCTTCACAGTTGGGATGGTGTTCTTTGGCTTGCAAGCCTCCCCCTTTTTTCCACCAAACATAACGATGGTCATTATGGCCAAACAGTTATACTTTTGTTTCATCAGACCAGAGGACATTTCTCCAAAAAGTAAGATCTTTGTCCACATGTGCAGTTGCAAACCGTAGTCTGTTTTTTTTATGGCCGTTTTGGAGCAGTGGCTTCTTCTTTGCTGAGCGGCCTTTCAGGTTATGTCGATGTAGGACTCGTTTTACTGTGGATATAGATACTTTTGTACCGGTTCCTCCAGCATCTTCACAGGGTCCTTTGCTGTTGTTCTGGGATTGATTTTCCCTTTTCACACCAAAGTACGTTCATCTCTAGGAGACAGAATGTGTCTCCTTCCTGAGCGGTATGACGGCTGTGTGGTCCCATGATGTTTATACTTGCATGCTATTGTTTGTACAGATGAACGTGGTACCTTCAGGCGTTTAGAAATTGATCCCAAGGATGAACCAGACCTGTGGAGGTCTACATTGTTTTGCTGAGGTATTGGCTGATTTCTTTTGATTCTCCCATGATGTCAAGCAAAGAGCCACTGAGCTTGAAGGTAGGCCTTGAAATACATCCACAGGTACACCTCCAATTGACTCAAATGATTTCAATTAGCCTATCAGAAGCTTCTAAAGCCATGACATAATTTTCTGTAATTTGTCAAGCTGTTTAAAGGCACAGTCAACTTAGTGTATGTAAACTTCTGACTCACTGGAATTGTGATACAGTGCATTATAAGTGAAATAATCTGTCTGTAAACAATTGTTGGAAAAATTACTTCTGCATGCACAAAGTGGATGTCCTAACCGACTTGCCAAAACGATAGTTTGTTAACAAGAAATTTGTGGAGTGGTTGAAAAACGAGTTTTAATGACTCCAACCTAAGTGTATGTAAACTTCCGACTTCAACTGTACATTGCTTGTTTTGTCACATCAACTGAAATTAGGCTAACTATTAGAAATTTAGAAACCAGGAAATGGTGGAGAGATTTCTGCATACTGAACCAGTCGAAACTCCCAGCATGCACACCTGCTGATTAGAAGGTCCTGTGTAAATTGTATTTTCAACCAACAACCAGTAAGCATATTTAAAAACAAATAATTTTATGTTTTTACTCAAGTAGTATGTTCCTAGGTTACTTTCACTTTTACTTCATTTTCTATTAAGGTATCTTTACTTTTGACTACATTTTCCACCAGCTGTTGTACAATATGAAACAAAACATAATTTTGACTGCACTGGGCCTCTGTTCTATATATATTTACCAAGCAGCTAGCTTAGCGAGCTCTCAAGTGTAACTAGCCAACGAGTGATAAGTTGTGTTAAGCTCTATCTGGCAGATCCTGTGCAATTACTCCTATCTAATACTTTGTTTGAAACGTGATTGAACATGTTTTTAATGTTGCCTTAGCCCATGACCTGGATGGTGTGAAGGTGAAGGGATACAGTGCCTCATCTCGCATGGACTATTTTCAGTATCAACATGAGTACACAGTGGGCTTTGGACTCCACCATATGAACTTTACTCATTAAAGCCGACCCAGGATGCCCAAACACTTATCCCACTTCTACTATCAAGTCATGAGGGACAATGGCTTTCCCCTACCTGAGGAACAGAAACCACCGTATAGACACATTCCCGCAAGTTTTAACTGGAGCACTGCCAGGTCTTCTTACCAGGCGTCTGTGATCATATTTTACAACTGCATGTTTCATTTACCAGTAGTTTTATTGAGAACAAACTTGAAAACAGAAATTAATATGAACTATTAGAAAACATGGTACTGGGAATCAACGAAAGGTATTAAAAATAGTATGAAAATGTATGTCCTATTGACATGGGCCCTTCTTGGTTTATTTTATACCTAACTGATAGTAATACACATTTTACTTGTCAAGTGTAATGTATCTTCCCTTAATACCAGATTGAGGGCAGTTGGGGAGCACATGGAAAGGGCCTAAGCAAATGGGCCAAGTTTGCCCACACTCCTTTTATAGTTGGTAATGATGACAGCTGGGACACTGCTTGTGACAGCTACAATAAGATCGACGAGGATGTGGAGGTATTAAAGATGTTGAAAGTGTGTCACACTACCACTTCTCCGTATCCTGGACCAGGGTTGTGCCTGAAGTCACCAACAAATTAATCAACGAAGCCGGCCTCAACTACTACCAAAGATTGCTGGATTCACTGCTTGCTGCCAACATCCAGCCTCAGGTGAGCCAGGCATATTTCCATGGTCAATAGGGATATTGTAGGACTGTAATATTCTGTGGTGTACCCTTTGGTATTTTATGCTAATACTTACAGTATACCTCTACATAATTAGCAAACAATAGTAGTGGAGACAGTGCTGTACTTGAACTTGTTTGAGTGCATGATTGCCATTTCACAATACCATTCTCGCGTGCTCTGCGAGTCCCTGAGAACTGTTCTTAGACGATTACTACATTACAGAGAAATAAACTATTTTGGTTTTATACATTGAAAATTATATGCGCAATGGAACATTCCAAGCACTCCTGAGGTTAGGGTGTGACATTCTATTTCCACTCGGCTAACCCCCTTTTTATATTTTTATCTATACTTTCCAGGTTACCCTCTACAAGCATGACAAAAAAGTACACATAATATACTGCTCTGTATTTGCATTACCTACCAGTAACATCTGTTTTTACAGGCTTCCTGAGTTTACCCCTGGAGAGATCTAGAGGATCAAAAGGCACCCATGATTACTTTGGGTTCAACCACTACTGTTTTGTTCTGGCATTCCCTAATGACCTAGGAATGCAACAGGACTATGAGGGAGACAAGTAAGCTCTGGTCAAAAACATATTCAATAGAAAGCAGAATTACATTTAAAAATAGGGCCAATTATTTTATTATTACAGCACACATATCAATGTGTGTTAATAAAAAAAAAAAAAAATACAGTTACAGAAACACTTTCAATAGTGTAACATTAGCTCGGTGTAGTGTGGGACAATATAGACACTGAGTGAAAAATTTAACACTATTAGGGTTGATTTAAAACTTTTTGCTGTATAGATACATAATGCGTGTATATCATGGCAGGGGATGACGAAGTGCTGAAAAGCACAATATTTACAGTAGATGAGATAAGTCAGTGAGATTTGGTATTTGGTATTTTATTAGGATCCCTATTAGCTGTTGCGAAAGCAGCAGCTACTCTTCCTGGGGTTGTCACGTCCTGGCCATAGATAGCCCTTTTTGGCTGCTCTATGGTGTTTTTGGTCAGGACGTGATCAGGGGTTGTTGTTCTAGGGTGTGTATTTCTTTTGATTGGTTTCGTTAATGGTTCCCTATTAGAGGCAGCTGAGTTTCGTTACCTCTAATTGGGGACCATATTTAAGTTTGTGCGCGCCTGTGTTGTGCCACATCAGTGTTACGGTCTTTTCAATGTTTGTTGTATTTGTAATTAAAGTATGTATACTGGAACCCTCGCTGCATCTTGGTCCGCTCCTTTTGAAGATCGTGACGGGTCCACAAGGAAATGGAATATGAATTGAAATACTGTATGAATACATTGTTGAAGAAACCCTGTTCTTTATCCATAGTGCATTGAATATATTTGAGAACTTCCATATTGAGTTAAATTTGAGCTGATTTGGCTGTTGCATTTATTTTTGCTAGGTTGTCCCTGTCATTTCATTTTATTGTTAGCTAGTGGTGGATAAAGGGCGAGGAAACATCTAACATCAAGTTGTAAAACTTCCCCTTTAACCTGTGTTCCAGCCGTCTCTGATTGAGACCGGCTCATTTGGGCTTAAGATCACTCTTAGGATTCCGGAAAAATCTGAAATTCATCAAGAATGAGTATGGAAACCCGCCTCTATACGTCACAGAAAACGAGGTCTCGGAATGAGGGGAAGTGTCCCTGGACATCTACGACAGGACCCATTACTATATTAACCAAGCCCTAAAAGGTACAGTACAAGAACACCGTATTCATAGCAGATATGGAACTGATATGTCTCATGAATAATCATTTTGCTGATACTGCTTTTTCAAGTTAAGTCCTCATCGTTTTTCATTTATTGCCTAAATTATTTTGTAGTTTTCAAGTTGATGTGATTTTTATTACATTTTATTGGTTGGAGTCATTAAAACTAGTTTTTCAACCACTCCACAAATGTCTTGTTAACAAACTATAGTTTTGGCAAGTCGGTTAGGACATCTACTTTGTGCATGACACAAGTTGTTTACAGACAGATTATTTCACTTATAATTCATTGTATCACAATTCCAGTGGGTCATAAGTTTACATACACTAAGTTGACAGTGCCTTTAAACATCTTGGAAAACTCCGGAAAATTATGTCATGCTTTAGAAGCTTCTGATAGGCTAATTGACATCATTTGAGTCAATTGGAGGTGTACCTGTGGATGTATTTCAAGGCCTACCTTCAAACTCAGTGCCTCTTTCTGATGAAACAAAAATAGAACTGTTTGGCCATAATGACCATCATTATGTTTGGTGGAAAAAGGTGGGAGGCTTGCAAGCCGAAGAATACCATCCCAACTGTGAAGCACGGGGGTGGCAGCATCATGTTGTGGGGGTGCTTTGCTGCAGGAGGGACTGATGCACTTCACAAAATAGATGGCATCATGAGGCAGAAAAATTATGTGGATATATTGAAGCAACATCTCAAGACATCAGTCAGGAAGTTAAATCTTGGTTGCAAATGGGGTCTTCCAAATGGACAATGACCCAAAGCATACTTCCAAAGTTGTGGCAAAATGGCTTAAGTACAACAAAGTCAAGGTATTGGAGTGGCCATCACAAAGCCCTGACCTCAATCCTATAGAACATTTGTGGGCAGAACTGAAAAAGCATGTGCGAGCAAGGAGGCCAACAAGCCTGACTCAGTTACACCAACTCTGTCAGGAGGAATGGGCCAAAAATCACACAAATTATTGCGGGAAGCTTGTAGAAGCCTACCCAAAACGTTTGACCCAAGTTAAACAATTTAAAGGCAATGCTACCAAATACTAATTGAGTGTATGTAGGTTCTGGCCTTTGTAGGGAGTTTTTCCTAACCACTGTGCTTTTACACCTGCATTGCTTGCTGTTCGGGGTTTTAGGCTGGGTTTCTGTACAGCACTCTGTGACATCAGCTGATGTAAAAAGGGCTTTATAAATACATTTGATTTGATTTTAAATTTGATGTAAACTTCTGACCCACTGGGAATGTGAAAAAGCTTAAATAAATCTTTCCCTGTACTATTCTGACATTTCACATTCTTAAAATAAAGTGGTGATCCTAACTGACCTAAGACAGGCAATGTTTACTAAGATTAAATGTCAGGAATTGTTAAACTGAGTTGAAATGTATTTGGCTAAGGTGTATGTAAACTTCCGACTTCAACTGTACCTGTTTTGGCCCCTTGCTTTTTTCAATCTTTACTAATGACATGCCACTGACTATGTATGCGGATGACTCAACACTACACGCTTCAGCTACTACGGCAACTGAAATGACTGCAACACTTAACAAAGAGCTGCAGTTAGTTTCAGAGTGCGTGGCAAGGAATAAGTTAGTCCTAAATATTTCTAAAACTACAAGCATTGTATTTGGGACAAATCATTCACTAATTAATCTTGTAATAAATAATTAGGAAATTGAGCAAGTTGACATGACTAAACTGTTTCGAGTAACCCTGGACTGTAAACTGTCATGGTCAAATCATATTGATACAACAGTAGGGGAGAATTATGTCCGTAAAAAAGCGCTGCTCTGCCTTCTTAACAGCACTATCTATAAGACAGGCCCTACAGGCCTTAGTTTTGTCATACCTTGACTACTGTTCAGTCGTGTGGTCAGGTGCCACAAAATAGGAATTAGGAAAATTGCAACGGGCTCAGAACCTGGCAGCACAGCTGGCCCTCAGATGTACACAGAGATAATATTAATAATATGTAAATCTCTCCTGGCTCAGAGTGGATGGGAGATTGACTTCATCACTACTTGTTTTTATGAAAGGTATTGACATGTTGAATGCACCGAGCTGTCTGTCCTGAACTACTGGCGCACAGCTCGGACACCCATGCATACCCCACAAGACATGCCACAAGAGGTCTCTTCACAGGCCCCAAGTCCAGAACAGACTATCGGAGGAACTCTATTCCACATCAAGTAACTGATGCAAGCAGTAAAATTTGATTAAAAAAAACAGATAAAAAAACACCTATTGGAACATTGGGGACTATGAAGCAACACAAACATAGGCACAGACACATGCATACACACACGATAACATACACATGGATTTAGTACTGTAGATATGTGGTAGTGGTGGAGTAGGGGCCTGAGGGCACACAGGGTGTTGAGAAATCTGTGAATGTATTGTAACGTATAAACTGCCTTAATTTTGCTGGACCCCAGGAAGAGTAGCAGCTAATGGGGATCCATAATAAATACAAACACAACATGTACAACACTCATTGAATATGGCCAGTGTCAGTAAACATCGGCAAAAACGTGTAATTAAATTGCTGCCAGCAGAGCTGGTTAGGCTGTTTTCACGTTATCCAGAGGTAAACAAATAATCGGCCAGAGCGTCAAGCGTGCGCTCTGAACGCTCTGAGAGCGAAATGAGGTGGGTGGGGCTAAAGCTTAAGAGGGTGTGGATTAGACAAAGAAGAGCTCTTCACTAGATACCAATACATTCAAAGGCAATTTTCTCAAAAGTGAGTTTACAAGTTTTTTAACTTTCAAAGCAGACTTACTTTCCCATTGTTCATCGAAATGCAGTGTTTGATATACACTTTTGTAGCTCTGAGAAATCTATCCTCAGGTCTGATGAGTCCAAATTTGAGATTTTTGGTTCCAACCGCTGTGTGTTTGTGAGATGCAGAGAAGGTGAACAGACAATCTCTGCATGTAAGCTCTGAGCTGTCCGATCATGCACATTGTCTATTGTCTCGCTGTATGGTTCCCACCGTGAAGCATGGGGGAGGAGGTGTGATGGTGCTGGGGTGCTTTGCTGGTGACACTGTCAGTGATTTATTTAGAATTCACGACACACTTAACCAGCATGGCTACCACAGCATTCTGCAGTGATACGGCATCCCATCTGGTTTGGGCTTAGTGGGACTATGTTTTTTTTCAACAGGACAATGACCCAACACACCTCCAGGCTGTGTAAGGGCTATTTGACCAAGAAGGTGAGTGATGGAGTGCTGCATCCGATGACCTGGCCTCCACACTCACCCGACCCCAACCCAATTGAGATGGTTTGGGATGAGTTGGACCGCAGAGTGAAGGAAAAGCAGCCAACAAGTGCTCAGAATATGTGGAAAGTCCTTCAAGACTGTTGGAAAAGCATTCCAGGTGAAGCTGGTTGAGAGAATGCCAAGAGTGTGCCAAGCTGTCATCAAGACAAAGTGTGGCTACTTTGAAAGTGTGGCTACACTTTTTTGGTTACTACATGATTCCATATGTGTTATTTTGTAGTTTTGATGTCTTTACTATTATTCTACAATGTAGAGCATTGTAAAAATAAAGAAAAACATTTGAATGAGTATGCGTGTCCAAACTGGTACTGTGTGTGTATATATATATAAGAAGACATCACACTGGTGCCAGACAATACTGAAGAATTGGACAAATAGACAAGTGAATATAAAGTTTTTTGTGTGCGTAGCAGTTTGGATTAATTTGAGTGTTTACATACAATACATGTTGACTACGAGACCTGAGACAAAGAGACTTTTGCTGTAATCTCAGGTAAGGTACCACTGAAGGCCCCAGTATTCAGTAAGGCAGCTTGAAGAAGATGTCACCATCCAGGTCAGTGTCACAGCATGCAGTGGCCTTATAGGGAGATGACAATAAAACCATTATGTACCTTTCATTACCAAAGCCGTGATAGCATTCATTTCAAATGTTGCTGAACAATCCAACAATTTAGGTCAACAACCTAGCTAAGTCAGGTTAGCTAGCACAAAAAGTGAATATTGCTTCTATTCACAATCTGCTTGTGTTGCTTCACACACGTATATTCACATTACAATGAACTGAAAGACGTCAGAAATGGCAGAAACACCGCAGAGGCAGGAGAGATGGATCTTGATCATCCATGCTGTTTTTCCCGTCTGTCACCAAGTTGACTGACAGGGGGCGCTGTATTGAAGTCACCACGCAGCCATCTTGGTACTCTCCGCCTTTGTAAAAAAAGGTTTTGGAAGCTAATGTCTACATTACTTTTTGGCATGTTTATTCTATTACAGACACCTTAATGCATACTTTAAAATTATATTATGTAAGCTAAACATGAAAGAAAACATACATTTAAGGAAAATATATTATTTTAGAGTACTAATGTTACTGTCCCCACTACAACAGAAAATAAAATACTTGTAATTTTGTTCATTAATTTAAATACTGTAGAATTCCATTCATTCCTATGGAGGATTGCTCCCACTGGGGAGTGCCAAAATGGCCAACCGGTAGCTTCAAAGCCTCTCAATGGGCAATACATAGCATCAGCAATCCAGAGTTTATATACATAATTGGTTGAAACACGGGTGCAGAATGGCAACCCCTCACCTGATTGGTCGGAAGAAATTCCAATGCGCTCACGTGATTAGTCGGAAGAAAAAGCCCTGCCCACACCAGAGCCATCATGTCTTTTTCTCTTGCAGAAAGACACAAGCACAGATAACCCCTGATTTACAACTATAACCATTTTGGCACAAGTTACAAGTTGCGTTTGTGTTAAAACTCCAAGCGCGCAGATGGCAAATGTATTTTTTATTCACAGAAGAAAATTCACCAGTTGCAAGTTTAGTAATTTAGTTGCATTCTTCCTCAAATTGAGTTGCATGCCTGCAAGTCGTATTGAATGTTTTAAAATAACAAGTTACAGTGAGGGAAAAAAGTATTTGATCCCCTGCTGATTTTGTACGTTTGCCCACTGACAAAGAAATGATCAGTCTATACTTTTAATGGTAGGTTTATTTGAACAGTCAGAGACAGAATAACAACAAAAGAATTCAGAAAAACGCATGTGAAAAATGTTATAAATTGATTTGCATTTTAATGAGGGAAATAAGTATTTGACCCCCTCTCAATCAGAAAGATGTCTGGCTCCCAGGTGTCTTTTATACAGGTAACGAGCTGAGATTAGGAACACACTCTTAAAGGGAGTGCTCCTAATCTCAGCTTGTTACCTGTATAAAAGACACCTGTCCACAGAAGCAATCAATCAATCAGATTCCAAACTCTCCACCATGGCCAAGACCAAAGATCTCTCCAAGGATGTCAGGGACAAGATTGTAGACCTACACAAGGCTGGAATGGGCTACAAGACCATCGCCAAGCAGCTTGGTGAGAAGGTGACAACAGTTGGTGCGATTATTCGCAAATGGAAGAAACACAAAAGAACTGTCAATCTCCCTCGGCCTGGGGCTCCATGCAAGATCTCACCTCGTGGAGTTGCAATGATCATGAGAACGGTGAGGAATCAGCCCAGAACTACACGGGAGGATCTTGTCAATGATCTCAAGGCAGCTGGGACCATAGTCACCAAGAAAACAATTGGTAACACACTACGCCGTGATGGACTGAAATCCTGGTCCCCCTGCTCAAGAAAGCACATATACATGCCCGTCTGAAGATTGTCAATGAACATCTGAATGATTCAGAGGACAACTGGGTGAAAGTGTTGTGGTCAGATGAGACCAAAATGGAGCTCTTTGGCATCAACTCAACTCGCCGTGTTTGGAGGAGGAGGAATGCTGCCTATGACCCCAAGAACACCATCCCCACCGTCAAACATGGAGGTGGAAACATTATGCTTTGGGGGTGTTTTTCTGCTAAGGGGACAGGACAACTTCACCGCATCAAAGGGGCGATGGACGGGGCCATGTACCGTCAAATCTTGGGTGAGAACCTTCCCTCATCCAGGGCATTGAAAATGGGTCGTGGATGGGTATTCCAGCATGACAATGACCCAAAACACACGGCCAAGGCAACAAAGGAGTGGCTCAAGAAGAAGCACATTAAGGTCCTAGAGTGGCCTAGCCAGTCTCCAGACCTTAATCCCATAGAAAATCTGTGGAGGGATCTGAAGGTTCGAGTTGCCAAACGTCAGCCTCGAAACCTTAATGACTTGGAGAAGATTTGCAAAGAGGAGTGGGACAAAATCCCTCCTTAGATGTGTGCAAACCTGGTGGCCAACTACAAGAAACGTCTGACCTCTGTGATTGACCTCTGTGATTGCCAAGGGTTTTGCCACCAAGTACTAAGTCATATTTTGCAGAGGGGTCAAATACGTATTTCCCTCAGTAAAATGCAATTCCATTTATAAAAATTTTCACATGCGTTTTTCTGGATTTTTTTGTTGTTATTCTGTCTCTCACTGTTCAAATAAACCTACCATTAAAATTATAGACTGATCATTTCTTTGTCAGTCGGCAAACGTACAAAATCAGCAAGGGATCAAATAGTTTTTTCCCTCACTGTACAATTTTGGGATCATTATATTTTTCACACATCATGATACAAGATTGAAAAATGAAATTGCACATTTGCGAATTGTACAGTGCTGTATGCTCTGTCTTTTATACAAATCTGTCCAAATTGGCTCTAATAAATGGGTTTCCATCAGATTTGCAACTATAGGCCTAGTGAGGGTTTTGTCACAAAGAAATACTGCATACTGTAGGTGTAGCGAATGTGCCCACTCTGGTGTGTTCTAGCCAACAGCTTGTAGATATTGTACGGGTATAGCCTATACATGATGAGATTATCATAAACAAAAGTGAGCGATTACTTTTATTTGTCAAAAGGTAGCCAATCATTGATCATCATGTCACCAGCTTAAGCCCCTCAATTTGTATTGAAAGGAGCATCAAGCTCATCCCTGTGCACTTTCAGCACCCTGTGAAGTTGATCAGTTCTTTAATCTGTAGCCTAATAAACTGCATGCTTTCCCATGATGTCCTGACATTTATTGCCATGATAACAAAACATTGTGACTGGTTGTGTTTACGCCACGTATAAAAGGTAATACATTTTAAAAGTGAAATTATAAACATTTAGGTGAGCAAGGAATAGCTGCTCAGATTGGAGAGTAGGCAGAGCGCTCCTTAATCTGTCCTTAAGAACTGGGCCTGCTGGGAGCATATGTGGCCACATTATTATAGGACGACTTGGGAGAATGATGATCTGCAACAGACAGCGCATCTCAGTATCAGAAGTAAAAATACAGCCAGAAAGGCCTGCTACTGGGTCTTTCTACACCTTCTGAACTGTGGAGAGTAGACCCACAACTGATCCAAATGGAATGAAACATTCAAATCACAGGGCTTTTGCGCCGTTATACAAATGACATTTTAACTGCAGCCTTAAGTTGAATTTTGTACTCACTTGAAAACAATAATTCAATTATTCATTGCATTGTGGTGTTGTAGGGTAGTCGAAGTAGAATACACCTTGACATAGGGATGGTGCACGCAAGCAGATGAGGAAATGTGGCTAGGATGGAACATGCAAAAAACATGCAAAAGAACAAATGTAAAACAGGGAAAAAACACACTACCCTCCCGTGCCCAATTAAAAAAACACGCAACTCCGTTCCATTGATTCCATTCCAGCCATTACAATGAGCCCGTCCTCCTATAGCTCCTTCCACCGGCCTCCTCTGATGCAAAGGCTAAACTTTGTAGCATTGTTCACGTCTATGGTCATTGTCATCAGTCGTCCTGTAAGGGGCAGTGCTACACCAGTTATTCTGTGCTGTGGCTTGGAAAGGCTCAGATACTGTACACACACCACAGCTCGAGGGAGATGCAATTCACCTCTTATCAGGTTGGCTTTGGAAAACGTAGGGGGTGCTCTTACCTGATGTGACATGGAGGTCCATGGAAAGGAAGTGGTTTGTATAGGGAAGAATCTCGGGTGCGATTCTTCCTGTCATATTTTGTGACATTTAAGATTTACCCAATTGATTTCATAACTCTAGGGAATTATTTTTCAAACTCTCCTGGCTAATATAATAGATTCATGCCACTGACCATCTTTGTTTGCATTTCTACTGGTCAGTATTTTGGGGAGAGTACCTGAATGCTCTTCAATGACACAATGTTAAATCACTAGGGCAGCCACACAGGGCAAATGTACACAAAAACCCTGCCACCATTCTACCCCATGTGTGACACCTGCATCAACTAGGAAGATGAGAATAGCTCTTGTTTTGTGGTTTTAATAAAATGCTCAGTGGGTGTAAGTGCCCGCTCTCTGCCACAGAGAGAGTGATGGGGATTGCAAACTGCCACATGTCAGCATCGCTCCTTAGTTGGAGCGATGCTGACAGTTTGCCTAACAGCTAACTGCTTCACAAGCACACAAAGCACATTGTTTCTCGTGGACATGCCACTGTTTCTCCAGCCCATTATCAGCCTCAAAACGCCATCCTGTCATGTGTTTGCTAAAAGTTAGGCATCAACCTATTGATGCTTATGTCAACTGGCCATGCTCCCAGCAAGCTTTGCGGTGCCAATGGAAAAAGATGAGCATAAACCAATTGATGCTTATGTCAATATGTTGCAGTCAATAGAAAATATGAGTGTCACTTGGTTGACGCTTATGCCAATACATTGCATTCAATGGGAAAAGATAAGTCTCACACAGTTGACGCTTATTTAAATACATTGTATTCAATGGGAAAAGATTTGTGTCACAGGGTTGATGCTCATATCAATACATTGCAGTCAATGGAAAAAGATGAGAGTCAATACATTGCATTCAATTGGAAAAGATGAGTGTCACAGGGTTGACGCTAATGTCAATACATTTCATTAAATGGGAAAATCTGAGTGTCAACCAATTGGTGCTTATGTCAATACTATACTTTAAATGGGAAAAGTTGAGTGTAAAAAAAGGGTTGAAGCTTATGTCAATACATGGCAGTCAAAGGTATATTTTTTAAAATCTTTCTCCCTTCCCTCCCTTATTCTCTCTCCTTTTTATACCCCCTCCTCTTTTCTCTCCCTCCCCTTTCTTTTACACCTTCCACTCTCCCCCCTCTCTCCCCTTCTCTATCTTTCTCTCCCTCCCTCTATCTCTCTCCCCTCTTATCTCTCAGTTCAATTTCAATTTAAGGGCTTCATTGGCATGGGAAACATATGTTAACATTGGTAAAGCAAGTGAAATATATAATAAAACATTTTTTTTTACAATAAACATTACACTCAGAAAAGTTCCAAGGGTATAAAGACATTTCAAATGCCATATTATGTGCAAATATTTAAAGTACAAAAGGGAAAATAAATAAACATAAATATGGGTTGTATTTACAATTATGTTTGTTCTTCACTTGTTGCCCTTTTCTTGTGGCAACAGGTCACAAATATTACTGCTGTGATGGCACATTGTGGTATTTTGCCCAATAGATACGGGTGTTTATCAAAATTTGGTTTGTTTTCAAATTCTTTGTGGGCCTGTGTAATCTGAGGGATATATTTGTCTCTAATGGTCATACATTTGGCAGGAGGTTAGGAAGTGGCGCTCAGTTTCCACCTCATTTTGTGGTCAGTGTGCACATAGCCTGTCTTGAGAGCCAGGTCTGCCTACGGCAGCCTTTCTCAATAGCAAGGCTAGCTCACTGAGTCTGTACATAGTCAAAGCTTTCCTTAAGTTTGGGTCAGTCACAGTGGTCAAGTATTCTGCCACTGTGTACTCTCTGTTTAGGGCCAAAGAGCATTCTAGTTTGCGCTGTTTTTTGTTGATTCTTTCCAATGTGTCAATTAATTATCTTTTTGTTTTCGCGTGATTCGGTAGCCTAGTGGTTAGAGCGTTGGGCCAGTAACCAAAAGGTTTCTAGAATCCCTGAGCTGACAAGGTAAAAACCTGTCTTTCTGCCATAGGGCAATGGGTTCTATAACTGATTCAAGTATTTTTAGCCAGATTGTAATTCAGATTTTATGTTCCTATTGATGGCAGATCGTTCACAGCTCTGTGCAAGTTACCTGTGGTGCTGATGTTTAGGCCGAGGTATGTATATGATTTTGTGTGCTCTAGGGCAACAGTGTCTAGATGAAATTTGTATTTGTGGTCCTGGCAACTGGACCCTTTTTGGGAACACCATTATTTTTGTCTTACTGTGATTTACTGTCAGGACCCAGGTCTGACAGAATATGTGCAGAAGATCTAGGTGCTGCTGTAGGCCCTCCTTGTTGGGGACAGAAGCACCAGATCATCAGCAAACAATAGACATTGGACTTCAGATTCTAGTAGGGTGAGGCCGGGTCGCCAATTCGTTGATATATATGTTGAAGTGGGGGGGGTTAGGCTGCATCCCTGTCTCACTCCACAGCCCTGTGGAAAGAAATGTGTGTTTTCTTTGCCAATTTTAAACGCTCACTTGTTGTTTGTGTACATGGGTTTTATAATGTTTATCCCCCAACACCACTTTCCATCAATTTGTATAGCAGGTCCTCATGCCAAATTGAATCAAATGCTTTTTTGAAATCAACAGAGCATGACAAGACTTTGCCTTTGTTTTGGTTTGTTTCAATTAAGGTGTGCAGGGTTACAATGTGATCTGTCGTACAGTAACTTGGTAAAAAGCCAATTTGACATTTGCTCAGTACATTGTTTTCACTGAGGACGTCTGATGTACGAGTCTGCTGTTAATGATAATGCAGAGTATCTTCCCAAGGTTGCTGTTGACGCATATCCCACGGTAGTTATTGGGGTCAAATTTGCCTCCACTTTTGTGGATTGGGGTGATCAGTCCTTGGTTCCAAATATTGGGGAAAATGCCAGAGCTAAGGATGAGGAGTAAGAGTTTAACTATAGCCAATTGGAATTTCATTTAGGATACCATCAACACCACAGGCCTTTTTGGGTTGTAGGGTTTGTATTTTGTCCTGTAGTTCATTCAATGTAATTGGAGAATCCAGTGGGTTCTGGCAGTCTTCAATAGTGGATTCTCTTGATTTGTGTTTGATCATGTATATGTTTTTGCTGTTTGTTTGTTATAGGCTCTTTTCTCTGTAAATATCAATGATGTCGCTCTTGCTGCTGATGATTCTCTGATCCACCTCTACGCAGACGACACCATTCTGTATACATCACTACTATAACCGGCGCCGACAGAGATGGCAGCCTCGCTTCACGTTCTCAGGAAAACATGCAGTATTTTGTTTTTTTATGTATTACTTCTTACATTGTTACCCCGGAAAATATTAAGTTTTATTACATACAACCGGGAGGAACTATTGGATATAAGAGCAACGTCAACTTACCAACATTACGACCAGGAATACGACTTTCCCAAAGAGGATTCTCCTTTCGTTAACCCAAACACAACAACAGACTGGATAGCACGTGGCTACTCAAAACAACGGCGGCGCCGAGAAGAGGGAAACGCGCGGTCTTTTGGTCAAGCTACGTCGACGGCGCATCGTGCACCTCTCCGAGTATTTTAATCGCCAATGTACAGTCTCTTGACAACAAAGTAGACGAAATCCGATCGAGGGTTGCCTTTCAGAGAGACATTCGAGACTGCAACGTTCTTTGCTTCACGGAAACATGGCTCACTCAGGACACGTTATCAGAGTCGGTACAGCCACCTGGTTTCTCCACGCATCGCGCCGACAGAAACAAACATCTCTCTGGTAAGAAGAAGGGCGGGGTGTGTGTCTTATGATTAACGAGGCGTGGTGTGATCATAACAACATACAGGAACTCAAGTCCTTTTGTTCACCTGACATAGAATTCCTTACAATCAAATGCAGACCGCATTATCTACCAAGAGAATTCTCTTCGATTATAATCACAGCCGTGTACATCCCCTCAAGCTAATACATCGACGGCACTGAAAGAAATTCATCGGACTCTATGTAAACTGGAAACCACATATCCTGAGGCTGCATTTATTGTGGCTGGGGATTTTAATAAGGCTAATTTAAGAACAAGGCTCCCGAAATTTTACCAGCATATCGAATGTGCCACCGGGCTGGTAAAATCCTGGACCACTGTTATTCCAACTTCCGTGATGCATACAAGGCTATTCTCCGCCCTCCTTTCGGCAAGTCTGACCATGACTCCATTTTGTTGCTCCCAGCCTACAAACAGAAACTAAAACAGGAAACGCCCGTTCTCAGGTCTGTTCAACGCTGGTCCGACCAATCTGATTCCATGCTGCAAGATTGCTTGAGCACGTGGACTGGGATATGTTCGGATAGCATCTGACAACAACATTGATGTATACGCTGATTCGGTGAGCGAGTTTATTAGCAAATGCATTGGTGATGTTGTACCCATAGCAAATATCAAAACCTTCCCCAACCAGAAACCATGGATTGATGGCAGCATTCGCGCAAAACTGAAAGCGAACCACTGCTTTAACCAGGTAAAGGCTACCGGAAACATGACTGAATACAAACAGTGCAGCTACTCCCTCCGCAAGGCAATCAAACAAGCTAAGCGTCAATATAGAGACAAAGTAGAGTCACAATTCAATGGCTCAGACACAAGAGGAATGTGGCAGGGTCTACAGTCAATCACGGACTACAAAAAGAAAACCAGCCCGTCGCGGACCATGACGTCCTGCTCCCAGACAAACTAAACAACTTCTTTGCTCGCTTTGAGGACAATACAGTGCCACCGACACGGCCGCTACCAAAACCTGCGGGCTAACCTTCACCGCAGCCAATGTGAGAAAAACATTTAAATGTGTTAACCCTCGCAAGGCTGCCGGCCCAGATGGCATCCCTGGCCGTGTCCTCAGAGCATGCAGACCAGCTGGCTGGTGTGTTTACGGACATATTCAATCAGTCCCTATCCCAGTCTGCTGTTCCCACATGCTTCAAGAGGGCCACCATTGTTCCTGTTCCCAAGAAAGCTAAGGTGACTGAGCTAAATGACTATCGCCCCGTAGCACTCACTTCCGTCATCATGAAGTGCTTTGAGAGATTAGTCAAGGATCATATCACCTCCATCCTGCCAGACACCCTGGACCCACTCCAATTTGCTTACCGTCCCAATAGGTCCACAGGCAGCCTTGTCGCAATCACACTGCATACTGCCCTAACCCATCTGGACAAGAGGAATACTTATGTAAGAATGCTGTTCATCGACTACAGCTCAGCATTTAACACCATAGTTCCCTCCAAGCTCGTCATTAAGCTCGAGACCCTGGGTCTCGACTCCAGCCCTGTGCAACTGGGTCCTGGACTTCCTGACGGGCCGGTCCCAGGTGGTGAGGGTAGGAAACAACATCTCCACCCGCTGATCCTCAACACTGGGGCCCCACAAGATGCGTTCTCAGCCCTCTCCTGTACTCCCTGTTTACCCATGACTGCGTGGCCAAGCACGCATCCAACTCAATCATCAAGTTTGCTGACGACACTACAGTGGTAGGCTTGATTACCAACAACGACGAGGCGGCCTACAGAGAGGAGGTGAGGGCCCTCGGAGTGTGGTGTCAGGAAAATAACCTCTCACTCAATGTCAACAAAACAAAGGAGATGATCGTGGACTTCAGGAAACAGGAGAGGGAGCACCCCTATCCACATCGAGGGGACAGTAGTGGAGAAGGTGGAAAGTTTTAAGTTCCTCGGCGTACACATCACGGACAAACTGAATTGGTCCACCCACACAGACAGCGTGGTAAAGAAGGCGCAACAGCGCCTCTTCAACCTCAGGAGGCTGAAGAAATTTGGCTTGTCACCAAAATCACTCACAAACTTTTACAGATGCACAATCGAGAGCATCCTGTCGGGCTGTATCACCGCCTGGTACGACAACTGCTCCGCCCACAACCGTAAGGCTCTCCAGAGGGTAGTGAGGACTGCACAACGCATCACCGGGTTAAACTACCTGCCCTCCAGGACACCTACACCACCCGATGTCACAGAAAGGCCAAAAAGATCATCAAGGACAACAACCACCCGAGCCACTGCCTGTTCACCCCGCTATCATCCAGAAGGCGAGGTCAGTACAGGTGCATCAAAGCTGGGACCGAGAGACTGAAAAACAGCTTCTACCTCAAGGCCATCAGACTGTTAAACAGCCATCACTAACATTGAGTGGCTGCTGCCAACATACTGACTTAAATCTCTAGCCACTTTATACATAGGAATTGGATGTAACAAATGTATCACTAGCCACTTTAAACAATTTTGTATATAATGTTTACGTATCCGACATACTCATATCAAATGTATACACTGTACTCTAAACCATCTACTGTATCTTGCCTATGCCGTTCGGTCATCGACCCAAATCTCTAGCCACTTTAATAATTATAATTGGATGAAATAATGTATCACTAGCCACTTTAAACAATGCCATTTATATAATGTTTACATATCCTACATTACTCATCTCATATATATGTGTATATACTGTACTCCATACCATCTACTGCATCTTGCCTATGCCGGTCAGCCATCGCTCATCCATATATTTATATGTACATACTCGTATTCATTCCTTTACTCTTGTGTGTATAAGGTAGTTGTTGTGAATTTGTTAGATTACTTGTTAGATACTACTGCATGGTCGGAACTAGAAGCACAAGCATTTCGCTACACTCGCATTAACATCTGCTAACCATGTGTATGTGACAAATAAAATTTGATTTGATTTGATCAGGCCTTTCCTTTCTTCGGGATTGGTGTCCTTTCCACGGGACGGTTGAGCTAGCGTAGGCTAATGCGATTAGCATGAGGTTGTTTGTAACAATAACATTTCCCAGAACATAGACATATCTGATCTTGGCAGAAAGTTTAAATTCTTGTTAATCTAACTGCACTGTCCAATTTACAGTAGCTATTACAGTGAAAGAATACCATGCAATTGTTTGAGGAGAGTGCACAATTTTGAACATGAAAAGTTATTAATAAACAAATAAGGCACATTTGGGCAGTCTTCATACAAAATTTTGAACAGAAATGCAATGGTTCATTGGATCAGTCTAAAACTTTGCGCACACACACTGAAGCCATCTAGTGGCCAAAATCTAAATTGCACATGGGCTGTAATAATACATTATGGCCTTTCTCTTGCCAGTCAAAGATGATGGTTAAAAAAAATACAAAATAACGGTTGGTTTTTTATTTGTATTACCTTTTACCAGATCTATTGTGTTATATTCTACTACATTCCTTTCACATTTCCATAAACTTCAAAGTGTTTCCTTTCAAATGGTACCAAGAATATGCATATCCTTGCTTCAGGGCCTGAGCTACAGGCAGATAGATTTGGGTATGTCATTTTAGGCGAAAATTGAAAAAAAGGGGCTAATCCTTAAGAGGTTTTAACAAACCTCCAAACGAGCTTCAATGCCATACAGCACTCCTTCCATGGCCTCCAACTGCTCTAAAAGGCTAGTAAAACTAAATGCATGCTCTTCAACTGATTGCTGCCCGCACCTGCCCCCCTCGCCTAGCATCACTACTCTGGACGGTTCTGACTTAGAGTATGTGGACAACTACAAATACCTAGGTGTCTGGTTAGACTGTAAACTCTCCTTCCAGACTCACATTAAGCATCTCCAATCCAAAATGAAATCTAGAATTGGCTTCCTATTTCGCAACAAAGCCTCCTTAACTCATGCTGCCAAATATACCCTCGTAAAACTGACTATCCTACTGATCCTTGACTTTGGATGATGTCATCTACAAAATAGCCTCCAACACTCTACTCAGCAAATTGGATGTAGTCTATCACAGTGCCATCCGTTTTGTCACCAAAGCCCAAATACTACCCACCACCGCAACCTGTATGCTCTCGTTGGCCGGCCCTCGCTACATATTCGGCGCCAAACCCACTGGCTCCAGGTCATCTATAAGTCTTTGCTAGGTAAAGCCCCACCTTATCTCAGCTCACTGGTCACCATAACAACACCCACCTGTAGCACGCGCTGCAGCAGGTATATTTCACTGGTCATCCCCAAAACCAACTCCTCCTTTGGCCGCCTTTCCTTCCAGTTCTCTGCTGCCAATGACTGGAACGAATTGCAAAAATCACTGAAGCTGGAGACATATCTCCCTCACTAACTTTAAGCATCAGCTGTCAGAGCAGCTTACCGATCACTGTACCTGTACACAGCCCATCTGTAAATGGCACACCCTACCTCATCCCCAAATTGTTATTTTTTTTTTGCTCTTTTGCACCTCAGTATCTCTACTTGCACATCATCATCTGCACAGATATCACTCCAGCGTTAATGCTAAATTGTAATTATCACTATGGCCAATTTATTGCCTTACCTACCTAACCTTATTACATTTGCACACACTGTACATAGATTTTTCTACTGTGTTATTGACTGTATGTTTGTTTATCCAATGTGTAACTCTGTGTTGTTGTTTTTGACTCACTGCTTTGTTTTATCTTGTCCGGGGTCGCAGTTGTAAATGACAACTTGTTCTCCTACCTGGTTAAATAAAGGTTAAATTTAAAAAAATTAAATAGGGCCAAACAGATTGGAGAACTGGTTTACCCATACATCTCCATTTTAGATAGATAACTCTTCGTGTTGTTGTTTGTTTAGTGTTTTACAATTTTCCCAGAAGTGGTTAGAGTCTATGGATTCTTCAATTACATTGAGCTGATTTCTGATGTGCTGTTCCTTCTTTTTTCCGTAGTGTATTTCTGTATTGTTATAGTGATTCACCACAGTGAAGGTGTAGGCTCAGGTTTTCTGGGCCTCTATGTTTTTGGTTAGATAGGTTTCTCAATTTCTTTCTTAAGTTTTTCGCATTCTTCATCAAACCATTTGTCATTGTTGTTGATTTTCTTATGTTTTCTGCTTGACATTTTTTGATTTGATAGGGAAGCTGAGAGGTTTAGGTTTTCTACTGCCAAGTTTACAACTTCACTATTACAGTGAAACGTTTTGTCCAGGAAGTTGTCTAAAAGGGTTGAATTTGAAATTGAATTTGTTGTTGCCTCATTGTTTTTTGGTAGGTTTCCACACTACTTTCCTTCCATCTACAGCATTTTTTGTATTCTCTCTCTCTCCTCCCTCCTTCACCCTCTCCCTCTCTCTCCCCCTCCCTCCCTCTCCCATTCTCTCTCTCTCCCTCTTTCCCCTCCACCTTCTCTCATTTCTCTCTCTCCCTCCCCTCTCCCACCTCTTTCTGTTGACTCTCTCTCCCCTCCCTCCTCTCTCTTTCCCCCTTCCCTCCTTCAACTTTCCCTTTCTCTCTCTCCCTCCCCCCGCCATTATTTCTCACTCCTTTTTCCCCTCCCTTCCCCCTTCTCATCTCTCTCCCTTCTCTCTCTCTTCATAATCTTTCCCACCGCCACAGACTGTGTCTGTCTGTCTCTGTCTGTCTGCCTGCCTGGCCTGCCTCTCTTTCTGTCTGTCTGTCCATTGCAGCTGTATCACTAACTTTCTTGCCTTGAATGCAATGTAATGACTTTATACATCAATGCCCATGACGCATCTTTGTGCGTGAATATCCTGTCTGTGGAGGTGGGAGGGAGGAGGGAGAGAGAGGAGGGAAAGAGAGATGAGAAGAGGGGGAGGGTGGAAAATAAGAAGGGAGAGAGAATGGGGGATGGAGAAAAAAGAGGGAGAGTGAGGGAGAGGGTGAGAGAATAGGGGGATGGAGAGAAAATGGGGAGAGTGAGGGAGGGGAGAGAGAAATTGAGAAGGTGAAGGAGTGAGGGAGGGGGAGAGTGAGGAGGAGGGAGAGAGAGTCGAGAGAGAGATGGAGAGAGAGAGAGAAAGAGGGTGGAGGGGTGAAAGAAGGGGGAGGGAAAGAGAAGAGGATGGGGGATAAAGAGGAGGTAGAGAGAAAGAGACACATGGAGGCAAAAATAAGTAGAGAGATGGAGGAAGGGAGAGAGAGAGAGAGAGAGAGAGAGAGAGAGAGAGAGAGAGAGAGAGAGAGAGAGAGAGAGAGAGAGAGAGAGAGGGGGCAATTAGAGAATAGAGCGAAAGAAAGACATGTGTTTCTGTCTGTGAGTCTCATATTTTCATATTTTTCATATTAACATAAGCGTCAACACTGTGACCCTCATATTTTCCCATTGAATGCAGTGTATTGACATTAGCATCAATAGTAATTGACGCTTAATTTTTGCAAAAACATGACAGGATGATGTTTTCAAATGATATATTGGTTTCTCTTTTTTTACATTGAATATGTTCCTATTATTGAATTGTAGGTTGCAAGGTGGTAAAACATGCAAACTAGTAGTAGTTGTAGTACATATCTTATACAATCTCTCTAAGATAAGTGTGCAGAGCAGTGAGGTGTTGTGTGAGTGTTTGTTTCTTTTTGCTCCCTGTGCAGAGCTGGATGTCTCACAAACTCCCTTTCCAGGAAAGAGGCAGAGGTCTTGCCACTTAAAATGCTAGAGCAGGAAAACATTATTGTAAAGGAATGGTGTGGGGTGGGACACGGAATGATAGCCTCAAACCGAGCAGGAATATTTTCACTTCATTAATGGCAACATGATACTGGAAGAATGTTTCCAGCTGGGACAGGGCGATCAAAATGTAGAGCCTTTAACGCCACACCCGCAAAAATTCACCCAAAGCTTACCCATGACGTTGCGCAACGATTTAAGTCAGTAAGTCATCATTTCTGTGTGGTGAGGTAAATCCATTTTAAGTAATTTAACATAAAGCTCAGTGAGTAAATCACTGCTTTACCCATACTAACACTACCACATTGCCTAACACGCAGACCACATCGGCAACGTTGCGTGCGCATGCGTTTCAAAAGACATTTACACATACATGTTACACATGTGAACGAGCATCTACTTAGCCAAGCCTAAAATAGAACTTGGTTCTATTTGAGAGGCTCCATGCGCTGCAGGTCCCCCCCCCTTAAATGATACCAGGAAGATACAAACCCACGTGGATGCTTGAAAGACAAACGAGAAGAGATTAATTAAGGATAATTCACTCAAAACGAACTATGTTTTCTTTTTTATCTGTGGCTGAATTGTCAGTGTATGATGATTTTATATGACTTCGGGGCAAAGATTCTACAAAGTTCCAGCTAAAAATAGGACCATATGTGTTTCAGGTAAAATAATAATCCATTGTTAATCTCATAGGACTAATTACCTAGCAATAGCAAACTAGCAAAATGTCCATAAATGTGTCATGTGTGTTTCAACATGCCTCCGAATTAATATAGTTGATTCACAGTTGGTTTTGATGCTTTAACCTGTGTGTCATGATCGTGTCTAGTGTGAATGGACAAAATCAACATGCGTGCGATGGCGTGGAGGCATGCGTGTTGCCGATGTAGTCAATATGTTACACTCAAACCAGATCGGCCACCTTGTATGCTCCAGCATTGCAAAATATATGTACATGCACTCCTGTGCATCAACGGGCGTTTGCGTAGCACTGCAAGTCCCGCCTCTCCCATCTAATCCTTGGCTTTCGGGAGCATACAAACCCACGTGGGTATTTAAAAGATGAACGAAGATAAATGAATCATAGATAACTTCCTAAAAATGAACTAGGATCGTTTTGAGGTCATATGAATTGAACTACTCTGCCATTTTCAAAGTCACCCCCATGGGCACAGACCTCAGTTCAACGTGTAGTTTTGATTAACATTTCGTTGAGTTGTCAACTAACCTTCGTTTTTTTTATACAATTCCCTTTTTCAAATCCAATCAGTTTTCCACGTTGATTCAACATCATCACATTACATTTTGTTTGTTTTTCCCTTCCCTTCTTTCACCCAGCAGTTGGCTGCCATCTGACAATGGCCCATTGAAACTGTCACGTCCAGGCCTGAGAAGACAGGCTGTTGTGTTTAGTTTTGTTTTTGGTGTAGGGTTTTTTAGGTTCTAGGTGATATATTTCTATGTTGGGGTAATGGTTCCCAATTAGAGGCAGCTGGGTGTCGTTGTCTCTAATTGGGAACCATATATATGTTTGGGGTTTTCTATTAGGTTTTGTGGGTTATTGTTTGAGCATAGCTTGTTTGATGTTTAGTTGTGGTCAGCGTCACAATCTTCGTTTTGTTGTTTTGTCCCAGTTATCTTCGTAATAAAAATGTATACTGGAAGCATCGCTGCGTCTTGGTCTGTCCCTTCAGGAGATCGTGACAGAATAACCCATGAACCCCTAGTGCAAACTACAAACATATATATGGTTCCCAATTAGAGACAACGACACACAGCTGCCTCTAATTGGGAACCATATGTTTGTAGTTTGCACTAGGGGTTGGTGGGTTATTCTGTCACGATCTCCTGAAGGGACAGACCAAGACGCAGCGATGCTTCCAGTATACATTTTTTATTGAATAACGTACCACAAAAAGACCAAGCAGCGATGTCAAAAGGAGTCCTGGACATGGGAGGAGATATTGGCTGGGAAGGGGCCTTGGAGGAAGACGATGGAGCATCGTCACCCCAAGAAGGAGATGGAAGCGGTGAAGGCTAAGCGAGGGAGTTATGAGGATTTATATGGAGCGTGGAACCCGGAGAGGGGGAGATATGTTGGGACTCGCCTGGCGCGGAAACCCGAGAGGCAGCCCCAAAAATCTTTTGGGGGGGGGCACACGGGGAGTTTGGCTGGTTCAGGATGGACTCCTGAGCCAACTCCTCGTGCTCTCTGGAGGAAGCGTTGGAGAGAGCATCGCACTGAGCAGACACCGTGCTATGCAGTTTTGCGCACCGTGTCTCCAGTGCGCATGCATAGGCCAGTGCGCAAAATTCCAGCGCCACTCATCTGTCGGGCTAGGGTGAGTGTGCAACCTGGAGGAGTGGTGCCGGCTTTGCGAGCGAGGTCCCCAGTACACCTTCTGGGACCGAGATATCCTGCACCGGTTCTGCGTGTGGGGTCTCCGGTTCGCATCCACAGCCCAGTGCGTGACATTCCAGCTCCCATCATCCAGGAGGCAAGGGTGAGTGAACAGCCGGGGAGAGAAGTACCGGCTCCACGCACCAGGTCCCCTGTACGCTTAGATAGCCCAGTACATCCAGTTCCGGCTCCGCGCACCAGGCCCCCTGTGCGCTTAGAGAGTCCAGCACGTCCTGTCCCTGTTCCACGTTCCAGGATCCCTGTTCTACGCTCCAGGATTCCTGTTTGTGTTGTGGATCCAGCACGACCAGTCCCTGTTCCACGCTCCAGGATCCCTGTGCTCGTCGTGGACTCAGCACGTCCTGTCCCTGCTCCACGCTCCAGGATCCCTGTGCCCGTCGTGGACTCAGCACGTCCTGTCCCTGTTCCACGCTCCAGGATCCCTGTGCCCGTCGTGGACTCAGCACGTCCTGTCCCTGTTCCACGCTCCAGGATCCCTGTGCCCGTCGTGGACTCAGCACGTCCTGTCCCTGTTCCACGCTCCAGGATCCCTGTGCCCGTCGTGGACTCAGCACGTCCTGTCCCTGTTCCACGCTCCAGGATCCCTGTGCCCGTCGTGGACTCAGCACGTCCTGTCCCTGTTCCACGCTCCAGGATTCCTGTGCCCGTCGTGGACTCAGCACGTCTGTTCCTGCTCCACGCACCAGAGGGCCAGTGCGCGTCCCATGTCCGGGACCTCCAGAGAGGGTCCCCAGTCCGGGACCGCCAGAGAGGGTCCCCAGTACGGCTAATTGCCCAGGGCCTCCGGTGCGTGACCTCGAGTCAGCACGGCCAGCACCGGAGCCGCCACCTGGGACTAAAAGACCCACCGAAGACCCCCATGGACTTGTGACGCTGTCGGAGTCCGCGCCTTTGGGAGGTACTGTCACGTCCAGGCCTGAGAAGACAGGCTGGTGTGTTTAGTTTTGTTTTTGGTGTAGGGTTTTTTAGGTTCTAGGTGATATATTTCTATGTTGGGGTAATGGTTCCCAATTAGAGGCAGCTGGGTGTCGTTGTCTCTAATTGGGAACCATATATATGTTTGGGGTTTTCTATATGTTTGGGGTTAATTCCTCAATTTTGCACTTCTGTGTTTATCAGAGTAGCATTCTGTCCCATCCAACAGGCACCAAATGTGAGAACTAATATTGAATTTGCCAATATGCCATTTTCTCTTAGGCTACCCATCCCAGCACTCCTCTGCTCTGCATAGCCACAGAAGTGAAACCATGGCCAGACAGTCACCTTCTTCTTGAGTAGGTCATTGTATGTCATTATCAAGTTTATAGAATTTAGGCTATTCACTAATTCCACCTCTGTGTCTGTGTTTCAGGAGTCAACAGACAACAACAATTCAGCCTCACGGAAGTTTGACCAGAAAAATGTACACATTAATTTGAGTAGCTTATTGTGAAGGTAAGCCTATGTCACTGTAAAAAACATCATAACTCACACACGCCCAGAAAACTGATAAAGAAAGGATTCTCTCTCTCACAAAAAAATGGTAATCAGGTCACCCACCGTCCATGATTATCCAACCCTGCTAAAATCCCTACACCACCTAGGGGAAGTATAGTAGGGTCAGAACTACAACTATGCTGGACAATCATGGATGGCTTGACCCGGGTGCTGATGTACACAGTGGGTAGGAACCCCACAGACTGTCTTAACTGTATGTAAAGAGAGAATCCCTGCCCGATTCTCAGTTCTCTAGGCTAAACTGCGAACAGCAAAATGGTCATGTATGGACCGGATTCATGATAAACATAATGACAATTCAACAACCTACCAATGTGTTTCATGTGGCTTACAGGACTGAAGACTCCCAAGATGAGTGATGCAGACCAAGGCTGAGCACGCAGCAATATTACAATATTGACATAAAGTGAGGATGTGGATGAAATTGTAAAAAATATATACAGTGAGGGGAAAAAAGTATTTCATCCCCTGCTGATTTTGTACGTTTGCCCACTGACAAAGAAATGATCAGTCTATAATTTTAATGGTAGGTTTATTTGAACAGTGAGAGACAGAATAACAACAACAAAATCCAGAAAAACGCATGTGAAAAAAAATGTTATAAATGTATTTGCATTTTAATCAGGGAAATAAGTATTTGACCCCCTTTCAATCAGAAAGATTTCTGGCTCCCAAGTGTCTTTTATACAGGTAACGAGCTGAGATTAGGAGCACACTCTTAAAGGGAGTGCTCCTAATCTCAGCTTGTTACCTGTATAAAAGACACCTGTCCACAGAAGCAATCAATCAATCAGATTCCAAACTCTCCACCATGGCCAAGACCAAAGAGCTCTCCAAGGATGTCAGGGACAAGATTGTAGACCTACACAAGGCTGGAATGGGCTACAAGACCATCGCCAAGCAGCTTGGTGAGAAGGTGACAACAGTTGGTGCGATTATTCGCAAATGGAAGAAACACAAAAGAACTGTCAATCTCCCTCCGCCTGGGGCTCCATGCAAGATCTCACCTCATGGAGTTGCAATGATCATGAGAACGGTGAGGAATCAGCCCAGAACTACACGGGAGGATCTTGTCAATGATCTCAAGGCAGCTGGGACCAAGAAAACAATTGGTAACACACTACGCCGTGATGGACTGAAATCCTGCAGCGCCCGTAAGGTCCCCCTGCTCAAGAAAGCACATATACATGCCTGTCTGAAGTTTGCCAATGAACATCTGAATGATTCAGAGGACAACTGGGTGAAAGTGTTGTGGTCAGATGAGACCAAAATGGAGCTCTTTGACATCAACTCAACTCGCCATGTTTGGAGGAGGAGGAACGCTGCCTATGACCCCAAGAACACCATCCCCACCGTCAAACATGGAGGTGGAAACATTACACTTTGGGGGTGTTTTTCTGCTAAGGGGACAGGACAACTTCACTGCATCAAAGGGACGATGGACGGGGCCTTGTACCGTCAAATCTTGGGTGAGAACCAGCCAGGGCATTGAAAATCGGTTGTGGATGGGTATTCCAGCATGACAATGACCCAAAACACACGGCCAAGGCAACAAAGGAGTGGCTCAAGAAGAAGCACATTAAGGTCCTGGAGTTGCCTAGCCAGTCTCCAGACCTTAATCCCATAGAAAATCTGTGGAGGGAGCTGAAGGTTCGGTTTGCCAAACGTCAGCCTCGAAACCTTAATGACTTGATTTCCCTGATTAAAATGCAAATCAATTTATTAAAAAAATTTTTTTTGTTGTTATTCTGTCTCTCACTGTTCAAATAAACCTACCATTAAATTATAGATCATTTCTTTGTCAGTGGGAAAACGTACAAAATCAGCAGGGGATCAAATACTTTTTTCCCTCACTGTAGAGTACCCCACCAACCTCTACAGGATTGGTGTCCCCCCTGGCGGGATGGATGAGCTAAGGTAGGCTATTGCGATTAGCATGAGGTTGTAAGTAACACGAAAATTTCCCAGAACATAGACCAATCTGATATGGGCAGAAAGCTTAAGTTCTAAGTAATCTAACTCACTGTCCATTTTACAGTAGCTATTACAGTAAAATAATACCATGCTATTGTTTGAAGAGTGCACAATTAACTTGAACATGTTTTAATAAACCAATTAGGCACATTTGGGGTGTCTTGATACAACATTTTGAGCAGAAACGCAATGGTTCATTGGATCAGTCTTAAACTTTACACATACCCTGCTGCCATCTAGTGGCCAAAATCTCAATGGATGTTTTTTCTTTGTATTATCTTTTAACAGATCAAATGTGTTATATTCTCCTACATTAATTTCACATTTCCACAAATTTTAAAGTGTTTACTTTCAAATGGTATCAAGAATATGCATATCCTTCAGGTCCTGATTTAGATTTGGGTATGTCATTTTAGGGGATTTTCTTTTTTTTAAAGGGTCAGATCCTTATTAACCAAGGGAGGTGGAAACCTTATCAACTAATCCACATAGATAGTCTATACTGAAGTTGAACACGTTAGAAGGTTCTTTGTTGAGATGAGAGTACAGAAATCCCTGAGCGGTGTCTTATGGAGTGAAAACTAATTCACCCAATTTCTCTTGATAGCTTTTAGGATCTTTCCCCTGGGAACGTGGTTTACACAACCAACAGCTTCGATTTCACAAGGAGAAAAGGTTTCGGTGAGGAGGCAGCAAAGCAGGATAACATCTCCAGTTACCTGGTTTCACACAATTGTACAACATGAAAGAAATACAAAAAAACATTAATTTAGTTTTAGCTGTTCTAAACATTCCAAAAGTGTGAAACAGAAATGCAGCATGAATAGTGAGTTTCAATTTAGTCTTCTAAGCATCTGGGAGGAATTAAGTTAGAGTATTGTTGTGTCTGGTATCCCTAGCAACGTTGGATGTGGGAATCCAGGTTAAATAGAGTGGTGCTGTGTGTAAAGTTTTACAAGACTCATTAGTGGGGCACTGATTGAGCAGGGGAAGGGAGGAAACCTCACACACAGCTTGAGTAAACGGATCAGATAGCTGGGGGGATCTGTGGACAGGGCTGATGCCTTATCTAAGACCATGTTTAGAACGACATGTAATATTAAAGTTCGACATAATCGGATTATTGCCACATTAGACACAATTGGACGGTGGAGGTAGACACCCCAAAGACTAATTGTGGTCTAGTTGTAATCATATCTTGCTGACCATCTCCGGATGTAGACGAGGAAGGTACATTGAGTCTGTGTTTTTGGAAAGTGTAAATGCGTCAGGCTACCAAAAACAGTTTCCCTTACATTTCAACCCCAAATTCTCAAACTTTCAACACTGTTCGAAAGCACAACTTTTAAATCCCTTATCCATCCACAGGCTCTGTTACCCTCAGCTGAATTGTATTTTCATCTCACTTTGAGCAGAGAGATATTTTCAGAAAGGCATGTGTCATTCAGTTGGTTCTGATGACTGCAGCCCTGTTTAGCTCTCTCGAAACTTGATTGCTACACTAATGAACAGGCATCTCTTCTCCCTTGTGCTCTTCCTCCCCTTAACTTCCAGTCCCTTTCACCTTCACTTGGTAGATTATTGTTGAAAAAGTTAATTTGCCTATTTAACTGATTGTCCCTACACTCTACAGCCTGGCTTTGATTGACCTCTTGTAAAAATTCAAAAATAAAGATCTAATCCTTAGAGGCCCAGTGGACGTTTGGAGTCCTACAACGCTTTACACGCTGCAAGAAATAATAAAAATCCAGTTAAAAGACCAAACACAGGTTCTTACCATAGCTAGTTAGCATAAACAACAGTAGTTATCAGCATTGCGGTTGGCTCTTTGCTTGTCTGATATACAGTATTTATGACACTTATCTCTCATTATGAACAAGATCACCGCTGAGTCATCCATCAAACCCCATTCCCATGGTGCTATATCTTACACAACCTGTGATCCTTATCTGACAGATGCATTGCTTTCAGCATTCAATTAGCACAAAGTTCTGTCTGGTTCTTTCTGGTGTGCCGCTGCTCTTCCGGAAACTATTAATTAGTCCTCCGGCATGACAGGAGGTGTCCCATCATTCCCCTTGCTAGGACCTTCCCCTTTTTTAAGAATGAAATCTGCATTATGCTAGGGCAGGTTTTCACTAACTCTGTCTTAGGGCCCCCCCTTGGTGCACATTTAGGTTTTGGTCAGTTGGTTACTTGAATTAGCTGTGTAGTGCTAGGGCAAAAACCAAAACGTGCACCAAAGGGGGCCCCAAAACCGACTGTGCTAGGGTGTCTTCTTCTTTTAGAGAGAGGGTGCCAGGTCCTACCCTGTTTAAGGTGACATCCACACACAAGAGAACAAGAGACTGATAGCACCATTAGGTTTTACTTCAGTGAGCACCTATTACCGTCTAGTAGGCTTGCGGCGTGCCAGGGTTGTGTGGATGGGGATGGTGGATGGGCGTTTAAGCCTCAGGCTCCGAGGGTCGCAAGTTCAGGTTTCCCAGTGGTGTTATTGTTTTTTTAAACCTTTCCCGAACCTTAACCCTTAACTTAACGACTCAGAATTAATGACTAAACTTAAGTTCAACCCTTTCACGTACCTTAACCATTTAGAATAAATGCGTAAACTCTAGTTCTAGTTGATCTTTGTGGAGTTTGACTGGCAGCTAAGATACTGCACAACATGGTGTGATTAAAACGTCAAGCCATGGTGTAATTCTGTGATAGCTAAGATAAGGCACTACATCGCGTCATTAAAACATCAAGCCATGGCATAATTCTGTTGCTGCAGTTATGCCACAAATGTGTGTTTTATTAGGAGATTGGGTTGAACCATACGTGTACACAATTTGGGCTGTCTCTGAGCTCATAATATTACTTGATCAGGGTGAAAAAGATACATTTATCTATCCACTGCTACTGAAGTGGTAAATCCAAGGCTTTTTATGGGGGGAAGTTCAAGAGATTAGATTTTAAGGCAATTGATCTCACAAAGATGGATAATTGGTGGAGTATCGAATTATTCCAGCTAAGCTAATGCCCAATTTCTTTGCTTAATTTCACTTAGCAATGTACGTGAGCCTGAAAGGGTTATTTATACCCTCTCCGTGTTAGGTTACGGCGTAAGCATATCTAATAACACTCTAATAACACGATGAAAGACAACACCAACCTTTTAGAGTCTGTATTTCACAGTGCAAATCATCACTCTCACTCTGTTTTTGATGATGACTCCTTACAAGTTGTAATGCAAAACTGACATCCTCATTTCCCCCTATTTCAGTTTTATTAATGAATCCTATTTTAGTTTAATTCAAACAACTGGGAGGAGGTGAGGAATATAGCCATCTTGGCATGAGGGGCCTGATGACCTGGGGGAGTGATGGGAGAGAGGCAAGACAGGGTGGAGTTCGGGGTGGGGTGGAGGGGTTGGCCGGGGTGATGATACCTTCGATATCTGGTCTTCCTCTTAAAGCGAGGAAAGTTAGAAGACATATTTATTCAAGCATGGCGATCATTCCTACAAGATGTCTAGGTATTTGAACCTGTGACTTCCAGAAACCTCATTAAATGGAAACTTGCTGGGATTTAATCACATGCCGGATTTGAGGACGGGACCATTTTGCGCTGCACAGCTGAATATGTAAATTATAACATTGTAATTGGAAGTGAGCGACTGGTAGATTAACTCTTGCTCCCAGATCATTATTGAGCACTGCTGTCTTCCTAAACTCTGCTTGAATGTTTGATATCTCAGGACTTCTCGTCTTCATAAAATAGGAAATATGCATATTAAAGTCTTTGTTAAAACTGTTTTTAGAAGCTGTTTTTAGCCACGCAACTGTAAAATTAATGTTGGGAAGCCTTGGCATTTCTTACCACTGTGGTAGATGCTAAATTAATGTTGCGGTGTAACGGTTTAATAAATACAATGCACACATTCAGAATGCTGCATTTTGAGTGCAAAAGTACTTCAAATTTGAAATGGAGTATGGTTGTATTACATGCGTCTGCACTATTTCATTTGAAACTCGTACAATAAAAGGTTTTAAAATAGATGCTGTCATATATACTGGGAGTAACACACATTTTATTTTGTGTTGTTGAATAGAAGCACAGAGGATTGTTATTTTGGTGAAATATCCCTTTATATGCCCTCAGTTTCTAGATAGTTGTGTAAAAGCCATGGTGGCCTTCCAGTGTTCATATCAGGATTTGTAGTTGGGGTCAATCTCTTTTAGAAGAATCCTCTAGTCTGGCGCTCAACAGAATTTGATTCAGATGACAGGTGATTACATCTGACCTAATACCAGTTTGGTGTTGCCAATCTAGATGTACATGATTGAAAAATCACGTCACTCAAAAACCTGTGTGCCAGCACGTCTGTGCTTTTGACAAAGCCTATACATTTGCTTACTTATAGACTTTAACAGCGGATGCCTTGAACACACAGACATCTTGGTAACAAAACTAGTGCACTGACTGTTGTGGTTTATTTAGGGAGTTTAGATGCCCAGCCGTCGTTATGTAAGAGATGATAATCCTGCGTTACCATGGAGACGGCGCTCCCAACTGACTTGGCGTTCGCTGTGAGGAAGGTACAAATCTAAGCCCTCACTCACTCTACAAAAGCCCTCTTCCTCGTCCTGCCAGGAAGCGTTGGTGTCGTCGACCGTGGATTAGAAGGGTATTGTGGGTATTGCCTGTGTGTGTGGTGTAGCAAGGCTTTCGTGGTACTTTGGCTCCGTTGGCTGTGCGCTCACATTTTTCTGTCTCTTTCAATGTTCCCAAAGGACGCGTTCTGGGCTTCTGAGTGAGCTCACCTTGTCAATGCACACCGAAAAAATTATTTCACCACATAAGAGGCATAGAATGGACCGTATCGCTCCAATAAGCTTTCTTGTAGGTGTGCAAAACCAGAGAGTACCCTGATGTAAAAAGGGTTTATATACTGTTGTCCGAAGCAAAAGCAACCTCGCACCTTTTGAAAAGCGTACTCCTCTTTCAGTACGATCTGAGTCGTTAAGCCAAACAATATGAAAAGCACAGTGTACTTGACAAACATGTGAAACTACATGTCCACAGCTGTAAATCGAGTACGCCTGGATAAGCTCCACTAGGTCCCAGGAATTGAGAGGCTGTGCAGTTGAGCACAGTAACAATATGGGGTATATGGTGTTTCATTAACACCCTGGGATAGTGGCAGACTCGTGTGCATGTGTATGTGTGGGCAGAAAACAGAATAGAATAGATACTTTATTGGCCATTTTGTGAGAAACAGAATACTAACACATGGTAAGCCGGAGCAGCACCCAAGAATGGAGAGCGTTTTGGGGTTAACTCACTAAGCAACGTCTTTTGGACGTTTTTTTTTGGTCCTGTCTGATCCGGACGTCTTTTGCTTGTCTTTTTTTGGTGCAGTCTGGACCAAATCGGAACCAATCATAGACGTCAATGTTTCACAACTTTGGACAGAACAGTACAGCACAGTACAGTCAGGGATAAACGTTGATTTTTTTTAAAATCCCGGTAGCGGACCTCCTACTGAATGTGGTTGGGCCTAATCATAGAATTCCATATAGAATCCCTATTAATTCAATAGGATCTCTGTGGGCCTAGTCGTAAAGATTTCTCATTGGATTTTTCAAAGGGCTCCTTTATTAGGCTACCTAAGCACATTCATCCACTCACAACATATTTCCAGGCTGTTTCCAATTAAAAGGGTCCAAAAAAGATCAATAGCAAAATCATAAAATACAGTGTTACAAGTACACAGCACATGAAGAGGATAGGAACATTTTAATAACACGGAAATTGTGTTTTGTCCTGATTGACCATATTAGACTGAAAATAACCCGCAAGGCCCCATCTATCCCCTGGTGGCACAGAAAGTTAATGATCTGGATGCAGATCCGAAGAGTGCAGGTTAAATCTCCCATGTTTCTTTAAAAAAAATTTAACTCAGTGCCTTCAGAAAGTATTCATACCCCTTAACTTATTCCACATTTTGTTGTGTTTCAGCCTGATTTCAAAATGGATGAAATCGATTTTTTTCTCACTATTAATATACAATACCCCATAATGACAAAGTGAAAACTTGTTTTTAGAAATGTTTGCAAATGTATTGAAAATGAAATGCAGATATATCTAATTTACATAAGTATTCACACCCCGGGGTCAAAACATGTTAGAATAACCTCTGGCAGCGATTGCAGCTGTGAGTCTTTCTCGGTAAGTCTCTAAGAGCTTTGTACACCTGGATTGTACAATAGTTGCACATTATACTTTAAAAAACATTTCAAGCTCTGTCAAGTTGGCTGTTGACCATTGCTAGACAGCCATGCTAGACAGCCAAGTCTTGCCATAGATTTTCAAGATGATTTTAAGTCCAAACGGCAACTGGTCCACTCAGGAACATTCACTGTCTTCTTGGTAAGCAACTCCAGTGTGTATTTGGACTTGTGTTTTTAGGTTATTGTCCTGCTGAAAGGGGATTTTGTCTCCCAGTGTCTGTTGGAAAGCAAACTGAACTAGGTTTTCCTCTAGGTGCTTATCTCTATTCCGTTTCTTTTTATTCTAAAAAAACTCCCTAGTCCTTGCCGATGACAAGCATACCCATAACATGATGCAGCCACCACCATGCTTGAAATATGAAAAGTTATACTCTGTGATGTGTTGTTTTGGATTTGCCTCAAACATAACACTTTGTATTCCAGACATATTTATTTGATAATGTTTTGCAGTATAACTTTAGTGCCTTATTGCAAACAGGATGCATGTTTTGGAATATTTGTATTCTCCATAGGCTTCCATCTTTTTGCTTTGCATTTAGGTTAGTATTGTGGAGTAACTGCAATGTTGTTGATCCATCCTCAGTTTTCTTCTATCACAGCCATTAAACTCTGTGACTGTTTTAAAGTCATCATTGGCCTCATGGTGAAATCCCCAAGCAGTTTCCTTCCTCTCCGGCAACTGAGTTAGGAAGGACGCCTGTATCTTTGTATTGACTGGGTGTATTGATACACCATCCAAAGTGTAATGAATAACTTCACCATTCTCAAAGGGATATTCAATGTCTGCTTTTTTTTATACCAGTCTACCAATAGCTGCCCTTTGCGAGGCATTGGAAAACCTCCCTGGTCTTTGTGGTTGAATCTGTGTTTGAAATTTCCTACTCGACTGAGAGACCCTACAGATAATTGTATGTATGGCGTACAGAGATGAGGTAGTCATTTAAAAATCATGTTATTGATGTTAAACACTATTATTGCACACAGAGGGAGTCCATGCAACATACTATGTGACTTGTTAAGCTACATTTTACTCCTGAACTTATTTAGGCTTGCCATAACAAAGGGGTTGAATACTTATTGACTCAAGACATTTCAGCTTTTCATTTTTTATTAATGTGTAAAATTTCTAAAAACATATCTAGACTATGACATTATGGAGTATTCTGTGTTGGCCATTGAGACACATTCTTGTTTTAATCCACTTTAAATTCAGGCTGAAACACAACAAAATGTGGAAAAGTCAAGGGGTGGGAATACTTTCTGAAGGCACTGTATCAATGTTATCAAAAGTTAAGTATTTAGTCCCATATTTCTTGCACGCAATGACTACATCAAGTTTGTGACTCGTACAAACTCGTTAGACGCATTTGCAATTTGCAATTTGTTTTGGTTTTGTTTCCGGCTATGTTTTGCCCAATAGTAACTAAATGGTGAACAATGAATTGTGTCTTATGTCATTTTCTTTCAAAGTGAGTAGATAAGATGTTTCTGAACACTTCTAAATGAATCTGGATAATACCATGATTAAGAAAAATCATGAACGAATCATGAATAACTATTAGTGAGATACCGTTCAGAGGCAAACAAAATATTCCTCTCAACATTACCATTAACAGGGGAGCTTTGCATTTTTTAAGGGGTATGATCTTTATTCATGATTTTGGGAGTATGATCATCATTATTCACAAGTCATTCATGAATATCCGTAATCATGGTAGCATCAACATTAATGTAAAAGTGTTCAGAAACATCTTATATTCTTATTTACAATAAAATGTACTCCAAAATGACACAATTCATTCTTCACAATTCAGTTCCTATTGGGCAAAACACAGCCAAAACAAAGTGCAAATGCATCCAACAAGTTTTAGAGTCCCGAGCATGATGTATTTATTGTGTGGTAGGAAAATGGGAATTTTTGACTACTTCAATACACTGAATTTGTCCAAATACTTATGACTTCTTCAAATGGGGGGACTAGATACATAAAGTACTTTAATTTCTAAACGGTAAAACAGATATGATGTTGAGGGAGAGGTTGTTGTCTTGACACCACACTGCCAGGTCACTGACCTCTTCCCTGTAGGCTGTCTCATTGTCACTGGTGATCAGGCCTACCACCTTTGTGTCGTCAGCAAACTTGATGAAGGTTGTTGGAGTCGTGCATGGCCACACATAACTGGATGGACAGGGAGTACAGGAGGGGACTTAGCACCCACCTCTGTGGGGCCGCAGTTTTGAGGGTCAGCGTGTCGGAGGTAATGTTGCCTACCCTCAAATAAAAAGTGACATTCTGTAGACGCCTCATATGAAACATTTAATCTCAAATCCAAAATGCTGGAGTACAGAGCCAATTTAAAAAGAAAATTGCTTCACTGTCCAAATACATATGGAGGGGAGTTTATTTGTAGGCCTTGGGATGATCAAAACAATGACAGGGTTTATTTGAAGTAAAAACAAGGCTATAATAGGTGGACTATGTTAGATTTAGTAGCATAGGGGAAGCTAAGTGGCAATGGCGGCAACATCAGCAACCAGCTATCCCTCCTCCACAATGTAAGGTGCTGTAAGTGGATAAGAGGGATTAATGATATGTATACCACAACTTGGCAGCCAAGCATGTCAAGCAAAGCCAAGCAGGCAGAGTAGCAATAGTGGGTTCAGCAGTGTGAAAGCTCCCACTATGCCACTATGGCACCCTTTTCAAAAATCTCAAAGCCACAGGCTTCCTGGCACTCTCTCTGCCTGCCTCCCTGCTGCATCTTCTTATTTTAATCAAACGCTATCAATCTGATTTACTGCCGGCATTCCTTTAGATGTGTCAGTTAGCATGAGCCAAGCTCGTAATTAGCCAACAGGTTCAAAGCACAGAGGTACAAACAGACAACAAACGAAAGAACAGGGACAAAAAGTGGCTTACAAGTCAATACTAAAACACTGGAACACCATTCAAAGGGGAGACTCGCGGCAAATCCAGGGGTTGCGAATCTGTGTATGAATGACTATAATACAAGAAGATACAGCTTTTGTGCTCCTTTTGAACAGAGTGGTTGTACCATATTAGTGCTCTGTATATTCACCCCTCTAGCCTCGAGGCCAGCAGACAGAAGGGTGCTGTTCAAGCCTCGTGCAAGTGTAAAAAAATGGGAACTCAACTGGCAACTAGAGGGCTGCTGGTCTCTGATCCCATGTACCATCTCTTGCTGTTGTGCCCTTAAGAAAGGCACTTCCCAGTAAGTAAAATCACGTTTAAAAAGACATATTTTCCAGACTTTGAAGTTAGGTTCATTTTAGGTTCAGAATGAAAGTTGTGAAGACGTCTTTTCCGGACATTTAAAATGCATATTTTCCGGACGTTAAAAATACATCCTTTCTGGACGTTGAAATCAGGTGCATTTTCGGTTCCGAATTAAAGTTGAAAATACGTATTTTCCGGATGTTGAAATTAGGTACATTTTCAGTTCTGAAAGAAAGTTTAAAATACATAATATACAGACATTTACAAACATCCATAGATTAGGGTCCAATGAATTTATTTCAATTGACTGAAATTTTTGCATGTTGCGTTTATATTTTTGTTCAGTATACATTACCATGGCAGTCCAGCATCAGTTGATAGAACATTTCAAAATACCATGGAAATTATTGCATCACAATACCAGGCATCCATGAGTTTACCAGTCAAATTGCCAGGGTTAGAGCTTTGAAGTCCGTTCTATTTATCCCATTTCTATCATTTCTAATCCCAAATGAGGTTGACACTGAAAGTAATCAGAAAATAGCTAACTTCAATTCTACACATTTTGTCATGGGGCAAAGAGATAAATGTGCAGTTTTATAGATAATCTCATGCTATTTGACACATTTTGCCATGAGGCTGAGAGAAAATGTTGCTGTTTTAAAGCTAATTTCCTGCAATTCTACACATATTGTTATGGGGCAGTTTCCCAGTATGCTCTATTCCAGTTAGATTTTTAGCATTGTTTGTTTCAATATCTGTGTTTTTGTACATTGATTGATGAACTAATCAATTAATTTATGTTATGTTACATAAAGATAAATAACATACATTTTTCTAAACTAATCCAATCTGTTTGTTGGACTTATTGCACCCATTACTGAAATGGTTGTTCCATTTTAGATGGTTTATTAGTGGTATTGGATAGATGGAGGCAAAGCGAGAGTCCTATCTCTGCTGACAATCTGTCCATGTTAAGAAGATCCTTAATTATTAAGGGGAGTTATTGTAGGGGGGGAAATGTGAAAGTGTTGAATTTAGTCAAGATAAACATGAACTGCTATTTTGATACATGAGACTTATTTGATCTAATAGAAGTTCCGTAATGCTTAGGTTGTTACAAGTGTAATGATATACATGAAAGTGTGAAATTTGAGACAGTCTATGCATAATCATGAGGCTAGCATAGCATCTAACTTTCCATCTAACTTTCCCTCATCGAATATTTAAAATAATATTTCAATAACAAGATGTATCCACCAATCGAAAGAGAGGAATAGGGGGGAGCTTGACAGCCCGCTGTTCCGCTCTGTGGACAATGAATCCCATTGTTAGTGAGGTTTAATAAGTACTGTATCTCGTCAATATCCATATCTCTGGTGGTATTCAATTGCAGTGAGGTAGCCAAAATTTAAATAAAATCAAAGCATTAAACCATTCTTGGAACAAAAAATTAAGAGTGTAGATTATTGTATGGGACAATGTACAAATATTTTTGGGAAAAATATTTTGATAAAAGAGCTTAAAATGTAATGAATTGAAGGTTATTTCTTATTTGTTAATGTAAAAATCGAAATGTACCAATTTTAAGGTATTGTCATTATAGTTGAGGAAGGGGTGGGGCCACCAGAAATTCTGGTGAAAAGAAAATGGGGTCCCCGCTGAAAAAGTTTGAATACCACTGGTTAGGGTAATCTTATACATCTTTCTGACCCTGGCTTTAGCTTATGCTGGTCACCACTGTCCAAAACACAGTGAAGGCTGGTCACCAGCGAAAACACAAACGAAGGCTGGTCTCCAGCGAAAACACAATGAGGGCTGGTCACCAGCAAAAACACAATGAGGGCTGGTCACCAGCAAAAACACAATGAGGGCTGGTCTGCCAGCATAACCAGCTACACCATGCTGGTCGGCCAGCAGAACCAGCTAGACCATGCTGGTCAGACCAGCTTGACCAGCTAAACCATGCTGGTCAGACCAGTTTGACAAGAATCTGACCAGCATGGACAAGCTTGAAATGTACCGTATGCTGATCTACATCATTTGGATAGTGTTAGTGGATGGGAGGCCTTTGTGGCATAGTATCCCTGGTTGTCACGACTTCCACCGAAGTCGGTCCCTCTCCTTGCTCGGGCGGCGTTCGACGTCACCGGTTTTCTAGCCATCGCCGATCCACTTTTCATTTTTCCATTTGTTTTGTCTTTGTTTTCTACACACTTGGTTTCAATTCCCCAATTACATGTGCATGTATTTAACCTTCTGTTTCCCCCATGTTTGTGTGAGTGTTTATTCATTGTTCAAGTTGGATATTTACGTCTGGTTGATTGTTTGCCGGGTTCTGTGGTTTATGCCCGTTATGTTTGTGATACCGGTATTGTTCCCGCACCTTGCATTGTTTTGTGTACTGGTGCTGTTGTATTATTAAATACCTTGTCCACACATCTCTGCTCTCCTGCGCCTGACTCACTGAACCAGTACTCACGATTCTTGACACTGGTATCTTGACACTGGTATAGAAAGCAGAAGCCTTGAGGGGAAATACTGTACATAATCATAATATTTTCCTCTGACTGAGACCAAGATAATAGGCCTCACTTCCAGATCTCAACACACCTCCATTCCCTTCAGTGACATCCATCTCCGTATCCATCCAACCATCCATCCATTTCCATAACCAGAGAAGCTTGATGTTTAATGCTGTGCTCGGTTCTCCTTTGCTTCACTGAGAGTGTAATGTCATCACAGTGATACGCATTCACTGAGCAATCCACTGAAGGATTAACTGAGTCCTTTCCATTATTTTGGGAGGGGATTGAATGTGTTGTCTCTTGATTTACAATGCGGTAAATTGCCTTGCCAAACAGTTTAGTGGACATTATCCTGTGAGTGGAGGAGACTGCTATAGTGTGGTGTACATAGTGGGTTTTTTTAAAAACTTTTTTGTTTCTTTGTAGCTCAAGAGGAAAAGCTAGTGATATATGATCATTTTCTTTTTGAAGAGGAAACGTTCAGGAGGTATGGCTCAAATACTCAAACAATGTCATGTGATGGGTAAAGAGCCTGCTGTACCACTGGCATGAATTGTTATGCACATTTTTTCTATTTCTTCAATTCATAACTAAACAGAGCTATGAAAACGTTGGTCAATGCCGTAATGTTTGTGAAATTGATCATAAAAAAATGATATCTGCACAAATGTGTGCTGCCCACACTTGATAACTGAGGCCCAGTGTGAATGGAAAAGGCTGGTGGAGCCATCGACCCAGAGTTTTTCTCTTAGCAATCAGAGTAGTTTAAAATTGTAATTTATAATTGATGCAAAAATATATGAATGTAGATGTCGATGGCTCCACCTGCCTTTTCCACAATGTGCTGGAAATAACGATGCTATAGGCTCTTTGTTGAGTACAGCTCCCATCAGATGCTGTAGTTAGTCCGTCCAGTAATGGTATCGCTTATTCTACTTCTGCTGCATTAGGCAAAAAGGTATTTTCTTGTATAATGATGCAGATGCAGGTAATTTGCAAACATATGAAGCAGAAATCTATGTTTTTTCTATAGTAAATATTGAAATAATGGGATGTTGACAAAACCTCTCATTATTCATAACGCTACTATTAAGTTTTGATGATTGTTCATCATTCTTGTTAGTCTTCCCGGCTTTGAACGCAAAGAGTGTGTGTGTGTGCAAGTATGTGTGTGTGTGTGTGCGTGCGTGTGTTTCTGCGTGCATACTTGTGTGTTTCCCCACCACATGAAAATGCATTGGCTTTCTACGGGATTATGACATGCAGTGAGCAAATTCCAAATCTGCTTTTAACTTGTGCTTTTTGTTAATCCACGCCAATACGTCATTTTTCGAGTGGTGAAGCAAATCGTCAGATAATGACTGACGTCAATGACTCCGACAACAAAGAGGAATGGGTTCATTAGTTTAAACTGCTTCTAGCCACTGTCATTATTATTTTTGACTGCACTGTTATTGATTTTTACTGTCATTATTGCCAGTGCAGCCATATATAACCTCAGTATTTGGCAAGCAGCCAAATGACTAATACAATTTCAACAAATGTATTATAATGGTTTATGACACAATTTCAACAAATGTATTATAATGGTTCATGACACAAAATAAACTATCTATAAATTAATAACAGTTTGTAAAATACTTATACACCCATTGATTAATGCTTTTTAAGTAGGCCTACCTTAATGTAAGTGTTACCCTTGCACATTGTTGATAAATTTGCCATGACTTCAAGATGATTGGCTCCTTAAGTAGGAGCAGATCCTGAAAGTCTTTATCAAATCAATATTCTTATAAACAAAGCAACCTATGAGTAACTGTTTGTTTTGCTACTGATTCAATTGCCATGTTCCCAACACAGCTTCATCAGAATAGCTACTTCATATTGTGAATTGGGAAAGTGGACTCACCTCAGTTTAATAGGCAATTTTAAAAAGACATATAATAGCATCAGGGTTGGGGAGTAACTGATTATATGTAATCTAATTACAAAAAAACGAACTAATCAGTTACGTTACCAGCAAAAATATTTCAATCAGATTACAAATACTTTTGAAAAAATAGATGATTACTTTTAAATTCAGAAACGATGTTTGCGAGAAAAAAAATACCTAATGACACCTTCAATTTAGCATTGAAAAAAACACAGAAGTTTAAGTTTGTTCCACCTGAGCGAGTCTGACCACATGTCAGAGAGCACTATGATGATGACCATCTTTCCTGTCATTTTTTTTTTTTGTCTAGCCAACATAGTGTCGCTCACACTAAAAGATGTGGCACAGACGGGGTCACCGTACAATAGGGGTGGGTAAACCTTTGGGCTCGAGGGCCACATCGGGATTTTGAAATTCAACGGAGGGCCGCATTTTTGGGGGGACCAATTGTTTGTTAAAATCAATTTGCGGGGGGCCTCCCGAGTGGTGCAGCGGTCAAAGGCACTGCATTGCAGTGCTAGAGGCGTCACTACAGACCCGGGTTCGATCCCAGGCTGTGTCACAGCTGGCCGTGACTGGGAGACCCATGAGGGTTAGGAAAGGGTTTGACATGCTGAGATTTCCTTGTCCCATTGATTTGCACTTTTCGCACCAAAGTATGTTAATCTCTAGGAGACAGAACACGTCTCCTTCCTGAGCGGTATGACGGCTGCGTGGTCCCATGGTGTTTATAGTTACGTACTATTGTTTGTACAAATGAACGTGGTACCTTCAGGCGTTTGGAAATTGCTCCCAAGGATGAACCAGACTAGTGGAGCTCTACAATTGTTTTTCTGAGGTCTTGGCTGATTTCTTCTGATTTTCCCATGATGTCAAGCAAAGAGGCACTGAGTTTGAAGGTAGACCTTGAAATACATCCACAGGTACACCTCCAATTGACTCAAATTATTGCAATTAGCCTATCAGAAGCTTCAAAAGCCATGACATCATTTTCTGGAATTTTCCAAGCTGTTTATAGGCACAGTCAACTTAGTGTATGTAAACTTCTGACCCACTGGAATTGTGATACAGTGAATTATAACTGAAATAATCTGTCTGTAAACAATTGTTGAAAAAATTACTTGTGTCATGCACAAAGTAGATGTCCTAACCGACTTGCCAAAACTATAGTTTGTTAACAAGAAATTTGTGGAGTGGTTGAAAAACAAGTTTTAATGACTGCAACCTAAGTGTATGTAAACTTCTGACTTCAACTGTATATACAGTACCAGTCAAAAGTTTGGACACACCTACTCATTCCAGGGTTTTTCTTTATTTGTTACTATTTTCTACATTGTAGAATAATAGTGAAGACATCAAAACTATGAAATAACACATATAGAATCATATAGTAACCAAAAAAGTCAAACAAATCAAAATTTATTTTCGATTCTTCAAAGTAGCCACCCTTTGCCTTGATGACAGCTGTGCACACTCTTGGCATTCTCTCAACCAACTTCATGAGGTAGTCACCTGGAATGCATTTCCATTAACAGGTGTGCTTTGTTAAAAGTACATTTGTGGAATTCCTTTCCTCCTTAATGCATTTGAGCCAATCAGTTGTGTTTTGACAAAGTAGGGGTGATATACAGAAGATAACCCTCTTTGGTAAAAGATCAAGATCATATTATGGCAAAAACAGCTCAAATAAACAAAGAGAAACAACAATCCATCATTACTTTAAGACATGAAGGTCAGTCAATCCGGAAAATGTCAAGAACTTTTCAAGTTTCTTCAAGTGCAGTCGCAAAAACCATCAAGCGCTAAGATGAAACTGGCTCTCATGAGGACCGCCACAGGAAAGGAAGACCCAGAGTTACCTCTGCTGCAGAGAGTTACCAGCCTTAGAAATTGCAGCCAAAATAAATGCTTCACAGTGATAAAGTAACAGACACATATCAACATCAACTGTTCAGAGGAGACTGCGTGAATCAGGCCTTCATGGTCGAATTGCTGCAAAGAAACCACTACTTAAGGACACCAATAAGAAGAAGAGACTTGCTTGGGCCAAGAAACAATAGCAATGGACATTACACCAGTGGAAATCTGTCCTTTAGTCTGATGAGTTCAAATTTGAGATTTTTGGTTCCAATCGCCGTGTCTTTGTGAGACACAGAGTAGGTGAACGGGTGATCTCCGCATGTGTGGTTCTCACCGTGAAGCATGGAGGAGGAGGTGTGATAGTGTGGGGGTGCTTTTCTGGTTACACTGTCTGCGATGTATTTAGAATTCAAGGCACACTTAACCAACATGTCTACCATAGCATTCTGCAGGAATATGCCATCCCATCTGGTTTGTGTTTAGTGGGACTACAATTCGTTTTCAACAGGACAATGACCCAAAACACACCTCCAGGCTGTGCAAGGGCTATTTGACCAAAAAGGAGAGTGATGGAGTGCTGCATCAGATGACCTGGCCTCCACAATCACCCGACCTCAACCCAATTGAGATGGTTTGGGATGAGTTGGACCACAGAGTGAAGGAAAAGCAGCCAACAAGTGCTCAGAAAATGTGGGAACCCTTTCAAGACTGTTGGAAAAGCATTCCTCATGAAGCTGGTTGAGAGAATGCCAAGAGTGTACCAAGCTGTCATCAAGGCAAAGGGTGGCTACTTTGAAGAATCTAAAATATAAAATATATTTTTATTTGTTTAACACTTTTTTGGTTACTACATGATTCCATATGTGTTATTTCATAGTTTTCACAATTATTACACAATGTAGAAAATATTAAAAGTAAAGAAAAACCCTTGAATTAATAGATGTGTCCAAACCTTTGACTGGTACTGTATATATATTTTGGTCTCCTGAGTGGCGCAGCGGTCTAAGGCACTGTATCTCAGTGCTCGAGGCGTCACTACAGACCCCGGTTCGATTCCAGACTGTATCACAACTGGCCGTGATTGGGAGTCCCATAGGGCTTTTACCAAAACATAGGCGGGGCAACTGTTTAGTTATTGTTTCATTTGCGGATTTGCCCTATAAACAGTAGCATATTATCAAGACATCAAAGTGTCACCAACAAAAAGGTAAACAATAGACCTAAAGCAAATGCAGAATATGGCATTCATTTTTAACATGTAAATAGCACTTTTCAGTAGTGCTCAAAGCATGCCATGAGCGCAACATTTTTTTTCAACTCGAATCAATGAGCCGAATCAGTCCTCCATGACAACAAAATCATAAACAACAGACTAGGGCTGACTAATAAATCCTTAGTTTTGGGGTTATGCTCAGGTAAAACAATTTGGCTAATCTATCCTTCCATATTTCCATGTCCTATTCTAAAAGATCAAGGGGTTTAACATTGATTGGAATGACTGGAATTCTGATATACTTAAAAAAAAATGTAAATATTTAATTAAATCGTATTATTATATGTAGTGAAAAGCAATGGGTTAGAAGAAGCCTACATAATCAACCCATAAAGTAAAATGTAACATCCATATATGGCCAGCTACAACATTGATTTGTCCTGCAATAGATGTCATGCAATTGGTAACATACACTTGTGTCTTCTTCTAATGCCCCTTAAAGGGAAAGTAATCCGATTACGTTACTGATTTTGGGTAATCCAAAAGTTACATTACTGATTACAATTTGACAGGTAACTAGTAACTGTAACAGATTACATTTAGAAAGTAACCTACCCAACCCTGCTCGTGTGATGCCACGCTGTCTCGCGAAAACAATGACGTGATTACATGTAATTTAGCTACAACGAGCTGTGGCTCAAAGCAGCCTCATAAACGTTTTCAGTCAGACATTCACAATTGCCATACAGAGTTGAAATACTGTATCTAGCCAACATTTTGAAGTTAATAACATTGCTTGCTTGTGAACGTCAGAGCTGTAACGATTTGACACTTTGGCAAGCACAAACGCATACTATTAGTTGTCCTAATCATCGCTCCTGCTCGAGAGTCTACACACTCTGGGTGAAACAACTTCGTCATCTCACTGGCTTCTCTGGCGAGCTCTCATTGGCTATGGGTGACCACCCTCATATTGCGTCTCCGAACCGCTCACATTAAACTAGCGTCGGTAACGGCCCAGCGTCCCCGAGTAGGCAACGACATGAGGATGTTGTCGTGTAGCGTATCCTCGTTTTTTTACGGGGAAAGTCTTTGGAAGTCATTTGGGTAATCCAAACATTACGTTACTAATTACAGCGCTGGACGGGTAACTAGTAACTGCTGCAGATTCCATTTAGAAAGTAACCTATTCAACCCTGGACAGCATTATGTGGCACCATGAAGTTACTCCAGTGTCAAACAAGCCGACCGACATCAGTCGGTGAACCCGCCTCCGAAGGAAACGCAGGGAAACGCGACCGCCGGGGTATAGCGCACGACACGTGATTTATTGGTTAGCCAAAACCCCCAGTATGGCGGAATCTGTGAATGACTCTCGCCCTGGCGCTTTCTCCGACGGGTCCTAAACTCCACCGGTTCGATAGAGCGGGGCTGCTGCATACGGCGCCTGGATAGACATCACAACATTCAGGAGGGCGTTTGTTCAGGTAGCTTTCTTTTACACAAATACGACAATCTGATACAGCGGTTGTGATATTAGTCAATTTCAACGATGTTTGCTAGATTTGATATAATTAGCAACTCTATTCAGACCGTGGTGAAGTTGTTGTCCGCGGTCTATTTCTTGGTAGCTATGGTTTTGACTTTCTTTTTCAATTCAAGTATCGCCTAGTTACCTATTTCTTTGGAAGGTGGTGGGTGTATACTATCTTAATGTCATAATGTATATTATGAGTAGCTACATTACTTACACGGGCGATATTTTGAAGCAATTACAGTGATCTCCATGGTCCAATAATCAAATCGGACAAACATGTAACGTTAGTCCTGTAAGATTCCACGAACACAACTGTTACATTATCACCCGAGCTTCCCAGTGTGTAACTAGCTGAAATAAGATACTTGAGTTATCGCTGATTATGCATGTTACAAATTGACACTGTTGCACTTTACTTTTGCGTGAATTCGTTCTCTAAAATCTGTAGCTCGTAGTTACAGAATCATGTAGTTAATGGAGTTAATTCGCAAGTCACAATTAAGATGAGTTGGTATTGGTTGCTAATTAAAGGGTGCCCGATCATAAACGCATATTTTGACCAATGACTAAAATAAGTCCACAGAAAAAAAGTGGTGGATAATATGGAAAATAGCATTGCGTCAGCTAGGCTGTATGCTGAAAGGCTAACTGTTGAACTCTTCCTTCTCTAATCCGGAGTGTCATAACACCGTCAGGACACATATAAATTGCATTCGGGAAAGTATTCAGACCCGTTGACTTTTTCCACATTTTGTTACGTTAAAGCGTTATTCTAAAATGGATTAAACTAAAATGTCCCATTAATCTACACACAATACCCCTTAATGACAAAGCGAAAACAGGTTTCTATATATTTTTTGCAAATGTGTAATAAACAGAAACACCTTATTAACATAAGTATTTTGACCCTATACTATGACACTCGAAATTGAGCTCAGGTGCATCCTGTTTCGGTTGATCATCCTTGAGATGTTTCTACAACTTGATTGGAGTCCACCTATGGTAAATTCAATTGATTGGACATGATTTGGAAAGGCACACACCTGTCTATATAAGGTCTGACAGTTGACCCGTGCATGTCAGAGCAAAAACCAGCAGAGCTCCAGAGTTCCTCTATGGAGATGGAAGAACCTTACAGAAGGACAATCATCTCTGCAGCACTCCACCAATCAGGCCTTTATGGTAAAGTGGCAAGACGGAAGCCAGTACTCAGTAAAAGGCACATGACAGCCCAATTAGAGTTTGTCAAAAGGCACCTAAAGGACTCTCAGGCATGAATGCCAAGCCTCACGCCTAGAGGGAACCTGGCACCATCCCTACAGTGAAGCATGGTGGTGGCAGCATCATGCTGTGGGGATGTTTTTCAGCGGCAGGGACTGGGAGACTAGTCAGGATTGAGGGAAATATGAACGGAGCAAAGTACAGAGAGATCCTTGATGAAAACCTGCTGCAGAGCGGTCAGGACCTCAGACTGGGTTGAAGGTTCACCTTCCAACAGGATAACAACCCTAAGCACACAGCCAAGACAACGCAGGAGTGGCTTTGGGACGAGTCTCTGAGTGTCTATGAGTGGCCCAGCCAGAGCCCGGACCTGAATCCGATTGAACATCTCTGGAGAGACCTGAAAATAGCTGTGCAGCGACGCTCCCCATCCAACCTGACGGAGCTTGAGAGGATCTGCAGAGAAGCATGGGAGAAACTCCCCAAATACAGGTGTGTCGAGGACTCGATGGGGTAATCGCTGCCAAAGGTGCTTCAACAAATTGCTGAGTAAAGGTCTGAATACTTATGTAAATGTAATATTTCAGGGGTGTTTTTTGCAAACATTTCTGTTAACCTGTTTTTGCTTTGTTATTATGTTGTATTGTGCGTAGATTGATGAGGGGTAAAAACTATAATACATTTTAGAATAAGTCTGTAATGTAAGAAATGTGGAAAAGGTCAAGGGGTCTGAATACTTTCCAAGTGCACTGTATTTAGACCTGTTGTGACATACAGTATATTGCATCATTTCATGGCTGTTTATGACACCAACATAAGAGTCAAAACCTACCACGATAGTTATTTTATGGTTACTTGTTAACAGTATGTTTATGTTATATAACATTTTCTGAAACTGACCATATTAAATGATCATTGCTCACAAATTGATGTCAGACATGCACCTACCCCAATGCCGATGACTGGGATGAGCAGATTTCAGGAGCAGGACACCCTATTTTTGACTGATGACTACTGACATAAGGGCATGTACATGATATGCCTATCATGCTTATATATTATTATGATGGCCATAATGCTTCATGACAGTGTCATAAAGTGTATTTTCTGCAAGTTATTTGTAAACAATGTAAGATGGTTAACTAAAAAACAAAAAAAATGATATCATGTATGGTCAGTCCCTGCATCCACTCCTCTGTCTATGATTAAGAGTTTCTCCAGCTGTTTACCAAAAACAGTGGTGAGCTGACCTCTTTGTTGGTGTTTGAACTGCAAATTGCCCCTTTAAGTTTCTCTTTAACTTGTAACAACATTGTATTAAAGGCGCAATATGCAGAATTCGCCCTATCATGAAATTCGAATAGTTAGCCTAATTTCAGTTTGTGATAAAACAAGCAATGTAAAGTGTAGAGAATCATTGTACCATCTAAACAGCTGATATCTTTTCAGCTGTTTGATGCTGGTGTAAAAGACTCAAAAACTAAACTTAGAAATGGGAAGCATAGAAATAGCGCACATAGAACATATCTACTGCTTCTTAGGCTTGCTTTCAATGCGACTGACAGATCTATAACTCACATTTCTATGTGAATTTGGTCAGTTCTCCAAAGGTTTCATATTGCAGCTTTAACTTTACAGCATTTCAATACTTGTTTTGCAGGCTATATGCATTGCTATTGCATAGACATGGAATTGAGTAGTTTGTGTAATTAGTAGAATATGCTCTTTTCCTTATTAATCATGTTATGATGTTGTTAGTGATTGTTCAAATGGGTATGTCAGAGTTTGTTGGTCTTTGGATGTGTTGAACTTGACTTATTGGGGTTATGTGTTGGTATGGTATTTGTAGGCATATGTCTGTGTTTGAGTTCGTATATGAGGTGAGGAGGTGACATCAGTGAATCAGGGTTAGCTAAACTGGAGTCAGAGGGAGAATCTCAATTGCATTGCCTTTATTCCTTGCATTCTTTTTCCTAGCCTCCTTCCCAAAATCCATTGGATGAGAAGGTCAAAGGGGAAGGCCCTTTGACCTTCTCATCAAATGGGTTTTGAGAAGGCGAGGAGAGGGGACGTGAGGAATCAAGGCAATGCAATTGAGATTCTCCCAGGGGCCTCAAGTTAAGTAGTAAACATACAAGCTCTAATCTGTGCTCTTGCGCCCGGCGTCTAGCTGAAGCTATTTTTTCCACATTCCAGTTCTCAAGGACTGGCGTTCCTGACTCGTAAATTCCAATCCTCACAGGAAGAAGGTCATAGCAGTCTTCCAAGAACTTGGCACTGACAGAGGACCGCTCCTTAATGACAACTCGATCTCGGGGAATGGGACTGAATGGTGTAGTAACAACCCAAGTTTTCTACTGCTGAGAATAAAAATATGTTTAAAGCCAGAATCCATAATTGCTACATTCATTTTTGGACTTACTGTATAAATTAATGATATATACCCATTGATTCTTGAAGAATAAAACCCATAAATGCCTCATAAGCTTAGTCAAACAGTCAAAGCGTGTCCTGTATTGTATGGTACGTTTTAAGAGAGGTGGTGCAATATTTTTTATTTCTTATGTGTACTTTGCGTAACAACACCTGGTCAGATTCATCTGATTTCACAGGACATGCTTTGATACCAGGGTCGTGTTCAGTAGTGCACATCATAGCAAACTTTTCAAATGTTTTGCAACAGAAAACAAAAATTAACCTATTAGTTTCCTATTAGAAACGTTCAGTTAGTAACTCCCTGTTTCACTCTGTTTCAAAATGTTTTCTCCCCACTGAACATGGCTCAGCCAATAGAAGGTTTCTCAGACTGTTGTGCCGGGGGCTCTGAGAATAGCCCTGGCTTCACCCTCCTGTACCCATTGCCCCCTCAGCCCCATTAACAAACAGTTTAGCATCCCATTGAGCGGCTCGGAACTCAGACCCGGCTGTTGTTTATTTGGCCTGTTCCAGACGATTTCAAAAAGTCCCCAAGAATTGGCAATTATGCAGAGTTGTCAATTAGAACGGTCTTGTTTGTTGACGTTGTCGCTCTAATGAATGCTAATGGTCCATTAATGTCAGGGAGACAAGGTGACATGACGCTACGCCTCACCAGCGGGGCACAGTAAACAGAGTTTGCCTCGTTCTCCCTCATTCTACTGCTTGTTAAAGTGCTGCAACGACTATGGAGATGTGAAGAAATGGAGGAAGAATGATGGAGTGAGTGTGGTAACGTGAGTTCGAGAATGGCAGAGAACAGGTTAATGGGATTGCGGAGGGAAGGTAGGAGAAAAGAAAAGGAGAGACAGCGATGGTAAAATGATGGTAGAGAGGGCAAGTTGACCCGGCTGTCGTTTAGATGGCTCGGTAGATGGCAGGGAAAGTGTTCACTTCCTGCTTTTTGTTTGGCTGAAAATTGACTGGCTTTTGTGGCCGCGGCACAAGGCGGGGTGTCAGGGCTCCCACAATAGAGACACGCTGAGCTGAGTTTATTGTCAATGTTGAGTAAGTAACCACTCAATGCTGAGGCTTGGACGGGAACTTAGCCTACACATGACCGAATTTATAATTAGCCTACACATGCCAGAATTTACATTTCCCATGTCTTTTCTTCTCCAGTGAGCTGAACTTGTAAACTAAAATAGCACATTTCTGACATAGTATTGCACGGTTGAAAGATGTTTAACTCTGCTGCTAACATTTATAGAACTGGATAAGATGTTATTTTATTAAACCAGATGTCTAGCAGCGTTGCTGCCATCTAAAAGTAAAATAGGATTAAATGCAAACGTACAGTTGAAGTCGGATGTTTACATACACCTTAGCCAAATACATTTAAACTCAGTTTTTCACAATTCCTGACATTTAATCCTAGTAAAAATTCCATTCCCTGCCTTAGGTCAGTTAGGATCACCACTTTATTTTAAGAATTTGAAATGTCAGAATAATAGTATAGGGAATTATTTATTTCAGATTTTATTTCTTTCCTCACATTCCCAGTGGGTCAGAAGTTTACATATACACTCAATTAGTATTTGGTAGCATTGCCTTTAAATTTTCAACTTGGGTCAAACGTTTTGGGTAGCCTTCCACAAGCTTTCCACAATAAGTTGGGTGAATTTTGGCCCATTCCTCCTGACAGAGCTGGTGTAACTGAGTTAGGTGTGTAGGCCTCCTTGCTCGCACACGCTTTTTCAGTTCTGCCCACACATTTTCTATAGGATTGAGGTTAGAGCTATGTGATGGCCACTCCAATACCTTGACTTTGTTGTCCTTAAGCCATTTTGCCACAACTTTGGAAGTATGCTTGGGGTCATTGTCCATTTGGAAGACCCATTTGCGACCAAGCTTTAACTTCCTGACTGATGTCTTGAGATGTTGCTTCAATATATCCACATAATTTTCCATCCTCATGATGCCATCTATTTTGTGAAGTGCACCAGTCCCTCCTGCAGAAAAGCACCCCCACAACATGATGCTGCCACCCCCGTGCTTCACAGTTGGGATGGTGTTCTTCGGCTTGCAAACCTCACCCTTTATCCTCCAAACATAACGACGGGAATTATGGCTAAACAGTTCTATATTTGTTTCATCATGCCAGAGGACATTTCTCCAAAAAGTACGATCTTTGTCCCCATGTGCAGTTGCAAACCGTAGTCTGGCTTTTTCATGGCGGTTTTGGAGCAGTGGCTTCTTCCTTGCTGAGCGGCCTTTCAGGTTATGTCGATATAGGCCTCGCTTTACTGTGGATATAGATACTTTTGTACCTGTTTCCTCCAGCGTCTTCACAAGGTCCTTTGCTGCTGTTCTGGGATTGTACGTTCATCTCTAGGAGACAGAAGGTGTCTCCTTCCTGAGCGGTATGACGGCTGTGTTGTCCCATGGTGTTTATACTGGCGTACTATTGTTTGTACAAATGAACGTGGTACCTTCAGGCGTTTGGAAATTGCTCGCAAGGATGAACCAGACTTGTGGAGGTCTATAATTTTCTTCTGAGGTCTTGGCTGATTTCTTTTGATTTTCCCATGATGTCAAGCAAAGAGGCACTGATTTTGAAGGTTGGCCTTGAAATCCGTCCACAGGTACACCTCCAATTGACTCAAATGATGTCAATTAGCCTATCAGAAGCTTCTAAAGCCATGACATAATTGTCTGGAATTTTCCAAGCTGTTTAAAGGCACAGTCAACTTCTGACCCACTGGAATTGTGATACAGTGAATTATAAGTGAAATAATCTGTCTGTAAACAATTGTTGGAAAAATTACTTGTGTCATGCACAAAGTAGATGTCCTAACCGACTTGCCAAAACTATAGTTTGTTAGCAAAGAAATTTGTGGAGTGGTTAAAAAACAAGTTTTAATGTCTCCATCCTAAGTGTATGTAAACTTCCGACTTCAACTGTATCTTTGTTTGACAGTTAGTCTTTCACTATACTGAAAAAGCTGATTCCACATAAAGTAGACAGGGACTAATGAGTAGGCCTATTATTAGTGCTGGGAATTGCCAGGGACCTCACGATACGATATTATCACAATACTTAAGTGCCGATACGATTATGTATTGCAATTCTCACGATTCTATATGTATTGCGATTCGATACTGTGATTTTATTGCGATTCCAAACATATTGCTCACCACATATATCTTGTCCCTGCAGAGGGACAAGAGAGAGCCATGAGGAAACCGCCATGAGAATACACGTTTTGTTCAGTCATAGAAATATAAGTGCTTAAAATAAATTGGCTCCCTATTTAAAAAGAAGGTGGAGAACAGGCTATGAAGGAAAATTACTTGAGCCAACCAGGACAAAAATAATATTGCGATATTGCTAATACAATACGATATATCGTATATGTAACTGTATCAAATCCCCCTTCCCCATCACTACCTGTTATGTGCTTATATTATCTTGGAGATTCATTATTTTATGCAGTAATAATGTTTGTTTTACCACATGGTTGATCAGCAACTAGGAAATCAGAAAGTAAACTCTGCACTATAAGATTGCAAGGCAACATTGGAGAGAAATTACTGCATTCAGTGCATTCGGAAGTATTTCCGACGCTTTGACTTTTTCCACATTTTGTTACGTTACAGCCTTATTCTAAAATGGATTAAAGATATTTTTTCCCCCTCTTCAATCTACACACAATACCTCATAATGACAAAGCAAAAACAGTTCATTTTATAAAATATTAGAAAAGGAAATACCACATTTACATAATTATTCAGACCCTTTACTCAGGGGGCGGCAGGGTAGCCTAGTGGTTAGAGCGTTGGACTAGTAACTGAAAGGTTGCAAGTTCAAATCCCCGAGCTGACAAGGTACAACTCTGTCGTTCTGCCTCTGAACAGGCAGTTAACTACTTAGGGAGCAGCGCTAGCGCCCCACTCCCGACACTACCCGGTGAAATGTAAGGCGCCAAATTCAAAATCCAAAAGTTGAATTATTAAACATTCATCAATATACAAGTGTTGCAAAGTCATCAAAAGCTCTGCTTCTTGGCAATATCACAGCATTGTCAGATTTCAAAAAGGCTTTACGGTGAAAGCACAACATTTGATTGTTTGAGGATAGCGCCTACAATATTTAACCATTAGCATAAATTCATAAACCAGTGCGGTTCACACAAAACCTAAATCTTATGAAAGGAAAATACAGTGGGGCGCGCATTCAGTCTCGCACCCGAGAAAACTTGTTGACATTTCAGGTCCCCTGACCATTTCCTGTTCCTATCCGTTCCTCTTACTCCATTCACTCCCAGTCTTTGTATATAGACTGTTGACATCTAGTGGAAGCCATAGGTACTGCAATCCAGAAGCTGGATTGCCTTGAAGTCAATGGGGAGAGTGTCAAATAGAGAAAAGGTCACAAAAAACTGCATTTCCGGATGGATTTTCCTTGGGTTTTCGCCTGCTATATCAGTTCTGTTATACTCACAGACATTATTTAACACTTTTAGAAACTATAGAGTGTTTCCTATCCAATAGTACTAATTATGTGCATATCCTATTTTCTGAGCCTGAGTGGCAGGCATTTTACTTTGGGCACGCCAGACTCTCCAAAACTGCCGCTCCCTAAGAGGTTAACCCACTGTTCCTAGGCCGTCATTGAAATTAAGAATTTCTTCTTAACTGACCTGCCTAGTAAAATAAAGGTAAAAAAACAACTTTGTTGAAGCACCTTTGGCAGCGATTACATCCTTGAGTCTTCTTGGGTATGATGCTACAAGCTTGGCACACCTGTATTTGGGGAGTTTCTCCCTTTCTTTGCAGATCCTCTTAAGTTCGGTCAGGTTGTATGGAGAGCGTTGTTGCACAGCTATTTTCAGGTCTCTCCAGAGATGTTAGATCGGGTTCAGGCTCTGGCTGGGCCACTGAAGGACATTCAGAGACTTGTCCCGAAGCCACTCCTGCGTTGTTTTGGCCGTGTACTTAGAGTTGTTGTCCTGTTTGAAGGTGAACTTTCACCCCAGTCTGAGGTCCGGAGTGCTCTGGAGCAGGTTTTCATCAAGGATCTCTCTGTACTTTGCTCCGTTCATCTTTCCCTCAATCCTGACTAGTCTCCCAGCCCCTTCAGCTGAAAAACATCCTCACAGCATGATGCTGCCACCACCATGCTTCACCGTAGGGATGCTTTCAGGTTTCCTCCAGACGTGACTCTTGGCATTCAGTTCAATCTTGGTTTCATCAGACCAGAGAATCTAGTTTCTCATGGTCTGAGAGTCCTTTTAGGTGCCTTTGGCAAACTCCATGTGGGCTGTCATGTGCTTTTACTGAGGAGTGGCTTCCGTCTGGCCACTCTACCATAAAGGCCTGATTGGTAGCGTGCTGCATAGATTATTGTCCTTCTGGTAGGTTATCCCATCTCCACAGAGGAACTCTGGAGCTCTGTCAGAGTGACCATCGGGTTCTTGGTCACCTTCCTGACCAAGGCCCTTCTCCCCCGATTGCTCAGTTTGGCCGGGCGGCCAGCTCTAGGAAGGGTGTTGGTGGTTCCAAACTTCTTCCTTTTAAGAATGATGGAGGCCACTGTGTTTTCTGGGACCTTCAATGCTGCGGAAATTCTTTGGTACCTTTCCCCAGATCTGTGCCTTGACATAATCCTGTCTCTGACAATTCCTTTGACCTCATGGCTTGGTTTTTGCTCTGACAACTGTGGGACCTTTATATAGACAGTTGTAGAAACATCTCAAGGATGACCAATGGAAACCGGATGTACCTGAGCTCAATTTCGAGTCTAATAACAAAGCGTCTGAATACTTATGTAAATAAGGTGTTTAATTGAGTTATTTTTAATAAATTTGCCAACATTTAAAAAAATCTGTTTTCACTTTGTCATTATGTGTGTTGATTGATTAGAGAGAAAACAATTATTGAATACATTTTAGAATAAGGTTGTAGCGTAACAAAATGTGGAAAAAGTCAAAGGGTCTGAATACTTTCCAAATGCACTGTATGTGCAGCCAGTCCATAACATAATGGATACAGCGAATGCAGAATTCTAAAGTTCAACAACAGAATAACCTCAAAACATCAAATCTCAGCAACTAACAATTCAAGCCCACAAAGCCATATTTAAGTGATTATTCCCGAGAAGACGGTGTTTTTAGGATATATTGGCACGGGTGTTGTTAGGCCCAAGACGAGGTTGAGGTCCGGAAAACCGTGCAAATATATCCTCCAAACACCGGCTTCGAGGGCATTATCACTTTTATACAACGGGTTACCAACATATTCAAATAAGGATTGACATAGTTTCATTAAACTTTAATTTATTAATACTATTTCATCCTTCCACAAGATATAGTCCCGACACAAATCAAGGGTTCAAAGACGCGACCCAGTCGTTCAGTCTTTTTGTTCTGTATCTATGGACGCGACCCAGTCGTTCAGTCTTTTTGTTCTGTATCTATGGACGCGACCCAGTCGTTCAGTCTTTTTGTTCTGTATCTATGGATGCGACCCAGTCGTTCATTCTAAATGTTCCATTGCCATACTGGCTGCTTTTTATAGTGGAGATCAAGTGTATAAGTTGCCTGGATGGGCTGATGAGACAGTGGATTGCGCAATCAGATGGAACATAGTAAATAGGCATTTTTACGTCATAGATTTAGCCGGTGGCAACTTTTGTAATAGACCCCCCCCCGGCTGGAATGCGGTTTTAACCAATCAGCATTCAGGATTAGACCCGCCCGTTGTATACATTACAGTGTCTTCACCACTTTAGACTTCTTCTATACAAGGCCTAGATAAGAAATCTCAATGATAGGTATTGTGTAGCGGCAGGTAGCCTAGTAGTTAGAGTGTTGGACTTGTAACCGGAGGGTTGCAAGTTCGAATCCCCGAGCTGACTCTGTCGTTCTGCCCCTGAACAAGGCAGTTAACCCACTGTTCCCCGGGCGCCGAAGATGTGGATGTTGATTAAGGCAGCCCCCTGCACTTCTCTGATTCAGAAAGGTTGGGTTAAATGCGGAAGACACATTTCGGTTGAAGGCATTCGGTTGTACAACTGACTAATAATGGTGACTTTTTTGACTAGAAGGCTCTGGTGTTGACAAAGTTTGACAGTTCTGAGCTTTAAAGCTGACAGACATCGGTGTCAGGGTACTTGATTCTAACAAAATGGCAGAATATCCTAATGTGAAAAGTAGTTTAGTCTGTGAACAGCACCAGTTATAGTACAATGCCAGAGTTGAATGTTAATGTAGTTTTAATTGTCTCATCTCAGACTTGTCGAACATGGAATAATATTTTTGTTACCTCTTTGTTTGCATTCCACCATAAAATATTTGGCAGACATTTAGTATAATAACTTGAAATAAGTGCATGTAGAGTCAGAAGCGTTTTTTACTGCCTAACGTCGGACTAAAACCTTAACCGGGAAGTCAGTTGTATTTCCAGGGGCTGTTTTGTTCTTTTCAACTGTTGAGAATGTTGTACTTTTCGACAGAACTGTCAGTTTTGGGTGCATTGCTGTCTATTGCACATTGAAAGGGTCAAGACTTCTACCTATTTGTTTTGTGTTGCTGTCTCAGTTTTGAGATATGAGCCTCCCCAGCCCCCACGCTCTCCTAGCCAACACATACCACACTCCCTGCCCCTACGAGAACTCCAACATCACACTGAGCAATATCCCAGTGATTGTCTGTGCTTGTGCCTGTCCTCTTTTTTTTAAACTGCTGATTGATGTGAAACCTGCGGGCTACGGCTCGTCTCTCTGTTCTTCGAGAACATGAGCATGCAGCAGCGAGTATTGTGTCAACACGGGGAGGGTTCTGTCATGTCAGATAAGGTGTCACTTTCCTCTCAGCACAGCTAGGCTCCACTTTCTCCCGCCTTTCCGTCTCTCCCTTTCCTCTCCCTTGCTGTCTCCCAAGTGCCCTACCATCAGCACCAATGAGTTCAGACAACCATGGTCCTCACACCAGACAATATTTTTAGGGGAAGGGTTTTGCACCCTAAACGCTCACCTGTTCCTATCCAAGCCTCCATCCCCCCCATTCCACTCCACCCCGCCATCACCTGGCTTAACAAAAACTTTCAGGAGCAGCCTCTGCCATTAGATGGGGTGGAAAACCCCAACCACAACAAAAACACAGTAACGTGTCAAGCCGCCATCGCGTCATTTTTCCGATACATACGTGCAGGCATGTACATACACTACCGTTAATTGTGGTCCCTGAGTGAATTATTATTCATACTCAATTAGGCCCGAGACGCAGGCAGCAACTGTCGAACACCAGAAGTACTTTTCAGTGATTCATTTTGCGCGCCGGACGGCCCTAATTGTTGTTTACCTCTGGCAATCTCGACCCTATGTTATTTTTATGCAGACATGATTACCTTCGGTACAGTTCGGAGCACTGGGGAAATTAATTCCTTTATTGGCTGCAAGAGACACATTTCTGTCAAGCGAGGAGGCATTTTCAGACCTGTATGTTATTGATGTGCACTTCTTATCCAATTGGTCGGTCAAAAGGGCCTACAACTGGAAACATTAAAGGTTCAATGCAGCCGTTTTGATCTCAATATGAAATAATTTCTGAGTAACAATGAAATACCTTACTGTGATTGTTTAAAATTAAAATGGTCAAAAATCAACAAAAATAGCTTCTTAGAAAATAGCCATTTCTAAAGCAAGACTTTTGCTAGCACTGTCTGGGAGTGGTCTCAGTGGGAGGGCAAAGCTGAAAACGAGTGGTTATTGGCAGAGAGGTTTGGAACTCTTTCTTGTTGGTCTATTAACTAATTTACCGCCTGGTGATAAACTCCATCTCCCCAAAAAAGTATTTTTAAATATCTCTTACACTAAAAGGTCATTATCATAATTTTCACAATTTCACAGTATTATTCCAACCTCATGGTGTGGAAATATATCTAAAACACAGGTAAATCATGTTTTGGACTGCACTGGGCCTTTAAGATGGAGATGTTAGCCTTTTACAGTCAAATAATGACCTTGTTTGTCATGAACCCTAGTCTATTCACAAATGCTCAACATTATATGGCTTTGGTTTGACATTTATGTGTTACACAACATTCATATGCGACAGACCACAACTTCCCCTGATGAACAAATATGGCTGGGTTGACTATAGCAGCGCAAACGTGCGCTGGGAAATCTCTCATGGCGCGGCAGATCAGACGACAAGCCAACACTCCCCCTTACCAGATTGTCACTTTGAGTATTATGTCACTGGATCCTTCCAGGCCATATGTTATTACACGCACACGCATGCACACGTACACTGAGGAGATCTCGTCAGCACAGACTAGTATTGGTAAGTGTTTTTGACCCGTTCCTCCTGAGTGGTATTAAACTAAGTAGGGCACATACCGTAGCAGAGCCTTTTGTAAATTAACATCTGTGTTCCTATTGCACAAGTTCAGTTGTTTCCTCCTCGTTTCTAAACGTTTTCTCCCTCCTGAACACGACCCTGATTTCATTTGGTGTCAAATAATTGGTTGACCTTGGAACCGTTTTGCATTGAGGAAACAGAAGGGCAGATGTTCCAGTTCAAGGGTTGCAGTCCAAATCTCTACCCTACTTAGCCAAGTGTCCACTTGTTCACGCTCCCTCATTGATTTCAAACCATAGGATTGGTATAAGGATGTGTTTAACCATATTGCTCACACCTGTCCATTCCTTGTAAATCCATGAAAGTGCACACCTCGGGGGGGAAGTATGGCAAATCGGAGGGCAGCCCGAGAGTGTTGAGTGTTGCTCAGATGTGTATTGTTTTTAGGGATGTTTGCCATGCCGGAAAGAGTGGAAATGATGTGTTGTGTGTCAAATAGCGAGTGAAGACAACTAAATGCTGTCTTGTTTGACAGTTTGGACTATTATATTGGAGCAGAGGGGGTAGATTGAGACCGTGTGTCGTGTAGCCTCACCAAAGCAATGGAACTAATGTGCATCGTTGACACCGGAAAGTAAACACTGTTGTTTAGAATGTCGGAGGTGATGGAAATATTGTGCTGTACAATGGCAGTAAGACAGGCTTTGATGCTGCTTTTGGAGCCGAGGCCTAGGGTTTTGCCCAGGCCCATTCTTCTGAATAAGTTATTAACCTACTCCAATGAAGGCCATATTTGGCTGTTATTATATATGTGGTTAAATACAGGGCTGACCTTTTCATTGTTAAGTACCGCTCTCTTTACTGAAGAGGGCAGTGTGTGTGTGTGGCGCGTGTGGGTGTAACTGCCTGTATGTGAGTCTGTCACTGTCTCATTGTTTGCCCTAGCCTGTGGACAGCATTGGCACCTTTTAGGCCCTTGTAGTGAAGAATCTGTTACAATTGAGACAGACTATTTCTGTACAGGATGATATCTAATAGTCTACAGGACTGAAAGAGAGACAGTCTGCACATATACAGTGCATTGACTTTTTCCTCATTTACAGCCTTATTCTAAAATTGATTAAATAGTTTATTTCCCTCATCAATCTACATACAATACCCCATAATGACAAAGCAAAAACATCCCCACAGCATGATGCTGCCACCACCATGCTTCCCCGTAGGGATGGTGCCAGGTTTCCTGCAGACGTGACTCTTGGCATTCACGCCAAAGAGTTCAATCTTGGTTTCATCAGACCAGAGAATCTTGTTTATCATTAAGGTGACTTTTGGCAATCTCCAAGTGAGCTGTCGTGCTTTTTACTGAGAAGTGGCTTCCGTATGGCCACTCTACCATAAAGGCCCGATTGGTGGAGTGCTGCAGAGATGGTTGTCCTTTTGGAAGGTTCTCCCATCTCACAGAGGAACTCTGGAGCTCTGTCAGAGTGACCATCGGGTTCTTGGTCACCTCCTTGACCAAGGCTCTTCTCCCCCGATTACTCAGTTTGGCCGGGTGGCCAGCTCTAGGAAGATGTGGTTGGTGATTCCAAACTTCTTCCATTTAAGAATGATGGAGGCCACTGTGTTCTTGGGGACCTTCAATGCTGCAGACATTTTTTGGTACCCTTCCCCAGATCTGTACCACGACACAATCCTTTCTCGGAGCTCTACGTACAATTCTTTCGACCTCATGGCTTGGTTTTTGCTCTGACATGCACTGTCAACTGTGTTTTTAATTTTTTTATAAATGTGGATATATTGGCACGGGTGTTGTTAGGCTCAAGACGAGGTTGAGGTCTGGCAAACCGTGCAAATATATCCTCCAAACACCGGCTTCGAGGGCATTATCACTTTTATACAACGGGTTACCAACATATTCAAATAAGGATTGACATAGTTTCATTAAACGTTCATTAAACGTTAATCTATTTTAGAATAAGGCTGTAACTTAACAAAATGCGGAAAAAGTCAAAGGGTCTGAATACTTACCCGAAGGCACTGTACAAAGGCTTGTACAGGTGCATTATATGTGAAGTAATTTGCCTATATAGTATTTATTTAATGGGAGCATATTTGGTCCACATATGACTAACCTCACTCAAACTTGTGTGTTCATGTCCCTTGACAGGTTGAATTCACGGGAGTGGAGAAGCGAGCCAACGGCAATACCCTGAAAGCTGTGTTGTCTAGAATGAGCCCTTGAGACGCCCCCTTCATCATAGTCTCCCTCGCAGTGTTCATCCAGCCGAACAGCGGATGGTGTTCATCTTCCATCCCCAAGAGGAGTACTGAGGCCATCGTCCTCATTCTCTTCATCAGTTTCGCTTCTCAGGAGTGGTACCCTACGATGAATTCCTACAGTCGACAAGGTAAGAGATTGTCTGGGCTTGCTAACAGTAGCCAGCAAGCAGCCCTAGCACCCTGGGAATTGAAATGCACTCTGGGAATCGTAGTATGCTGTGTAAAAGCAATTGTATTTATATGGTGTGTAGATCTATTGCAATATAGAAGCTTCAGAAATTAGCTTAAAGTGCTTTTTTATGTCGCTTTGGAAATAAACTATTAATTTAAAACATTCAATTATTTAGCTGAAATGAATAATGAATCATAGGCCTAATGAATGTCATTTGACCCAATATTAAGGCCATAGATCAAATTCCGATTTAAAACAGTTTAGATGTAATTGTAACATTATTTTGTATGATCTGAGTTTTAGAGATGGTTTTGCATAAGGAATATTTCTGGGGCTTACATTCCTGGGGCCATCTACATTATATATTGCCGCTGCTAAATGTTTATGGGGGAAACAATGAGTATGCTTACATGCACACTAATAATGCGACATTAAACTGATTATGGCAGAAGGCAGTATGACTACTAATGAGCGTAAGCTCATAATCAAAGTTAACATATGCGATTTAAAATACCTGGTTTTCTGAGCAATCTTTAGAATTGTTAGGACATGTAAACAGCTTAATCGGCGTTCCAGCGGTGTATTTGATCTGTGTATGTGGCAGCAGCGTGTAGCACAAGCCTCCCTCTTATGCGCGAGCAGGATTGTGGAGTAACGGATTACAAAAATATTGTAGTCAGATTACGGATACTTTTTAAAAACCTAGATGATTACTTTGAGAATGACTTTGAAATTCAGAAAGGATGTTTGCGAGAAAAAAAATATTGGACACTTTTCTCAATGACATTCAAATCAGGATTGAAAAAAGGCGCAAGTTTAAGTTTGTTCCACCTGAGCGAGAGACCACTATGATGACACACCAAATGTGTTTGATGGATCGCGGGAAAAGAGCAGCAAAAGGCTTTTGTAGGCTACAGTCCAAGCTATGTCTTCCAATGGTGTGACTGCTGTCGACGCCCAAAGATTATCCAACTTGAATAAACAGTTGGAGGTAAGGATGACAGCAGTGGTGTAGTCTACGGCGATACGGATATCACTTATTATTGATCTCTACATAGCGCATTGACGTGATTGTGAATCACACTGCTGCTCTCTCATTTTTAGCTACAGTATTTGCGCCTTACGGATTGTGGTTGTTGTTGATGGCTGTTCACAAATCCAAATGTGTATTTGAACCCAATAATGGTTGAATTCAAGAAGTTTAACCTGCCTATCAATCATTGTTTTTGATACCAGTGGACAGCCAGTGAAATATGCGCTCTTGCAACAGCTGCATAGTGCAGATCCCAGCCTATGGAATTAAAGTGGGGCTTTTATTGCTCAATCTAATGCTGATGAAAAAAATATCCACAGGCCTTATGGACACATGCTCAAACTCGCACACTTTTGATAGACTTAAAGGGGCAATCTGTTGTTGCTACATCAATTTTTGGACTTATAAATTACACATATATATATATATCCATTGGTTCTTGAAGAATATAACTTAGAAATGCCTCATGAGCTTAGTTCAACTGTCACACTCCATGAGACCCAACATATATTCTTTCTGTAATGTTTGTAAACATTGTAAATGTTAACAAACACTGTATAGCCTCATAAAATGGTTAAAACAATAATTTTGATATCATGGATGGTCAGTCCTTGCATCCATAGCTCTGTCTATTAATCTGGGAGTGGTTACATTTCTCCAGGCCCATCCCTCAGCTTTTTACCAAAACATAGGCGGGGCGACCATTTTGTTATTGTTTCATCTGTGGATTTGCTCTTTTAACAGCTGCATATTAAGCTTGGTCGTAAATGGGTCTTCCAAATGGACAATGACCCCAAGCATACTTCCAAAGTTGTGACAAAATGGCTTAAGGACAACAAAGTCAAGGTATTGGAGTGGCCATCACAAAGCCCTGACCTCAATCTTATAGAAAATTTGTGGGCAGAACTGAAAAAGCATGTGCGAGCAAGGAGGCCTACAAACCTGACTCAGTTACACCAGCTCTGTCAGGAGGAATGGGCCAAAATTCACCCAACTTATTGCCAATGCCGCCTGACTCTCCCCGCCAATGACGAGTGACTCTCCGCCAATGACGAGTGACTCTCCGCCAATGACGAGTGACTCTCCGCCAATGACGAGTGACTCTCCGCCAATGACGAGTGACTCTCTACCAATACCACCTGATTCTGGACCAATGCATCAGCTGTCGCCCGTATCTCTGCCCTCAGAGAATGTTTCTCTTTCTGCTGGTCTGCCTTCAATGACTCGATCTCTGTCTTCAAAGTTTGAATCTGATCCATGTGCACCTTCATCAGATGAGCATAATGGTACCGCCCTGAGCCCCCATCGATTACAGTGGCCTATGACAGAAACGGTAGATTAAGAATTAAAAGTGACTCCAACACACAAATGCTGCGTGCACATTATAAGAATCTAGCAAAACTAACCGCTTTCTTGGCAACCATGCGTTTTTTCAGTGTGGCTCGTTGTCCAGCCCTTTGTCCACTGATCTCCACGGATGTAGTCTCTGAAAAAACACATTCACGTTTTTAGTACACAATGTATATATATATATATTTTTTTACCTTTTATTTAACTATCGATTTTATTACACGGTATGCCTACACATTGATAGGCTATATACATTTTTAAAGAAAATACACTGAAACCAAAATACCTTTTAGTTTTGGTGATCCCCTCAGCTCCGGCTCATTTTCAAGTCCTGTTGAAAATCCTAACCCTGGAACAGGTAGCACCAGAGAAAGAAGCTGGCTTAGAAGAAAATGATGTCCATTTCGTCTGTCATCGAATACATTGCAAGTTGGGGGATGTTCACACCTACAGTAGCCGGGCTATAAAGAGTCTATTGTCCTGCTGACAGGGCTTCACCTGCTACAGTACACTTGTGAAAAACAAGTGTTTGAAAACTTCAAAATGCCTCCAGCTATCCATCACTACTGTAAATAAAAACACAGCATCTTGTTTACATCCTGTTTACATTCTTTATTTTAAGCACAATGTCACAAATAATTTGTATCTACCTTTCCAATTACTTTTAGAGTTTGGGATTTACAAATGTGCGCTTTTCATGTTATTTTTCGTTAAATCCAGTTCGTATTTAATTAAGTATAACTTTTGACTGACGCCTTTAGTGAGCGGGCTAATGCTCTAATATTTAATTTCTGCCCTCCGAATTCATATCTAAGGGTCATTTTTCGCGCCATTATTAGTTACATTGTTTTAGTTTGAACGTGCAGACAGGCACTAAGATTAGTGGGAAAGTTTCCCTGGTCAGCGCCATCATTAATGCAATGCCCCTTAAAGTGTTGCTCTGTCCACCCCCTTCCTCCTCCTCCATTCCCCATGGGCTAGGTCTGTCTTCTGTGCGCTGCTCTGCGGCCCGTCCTGTGCCTCCTGCCCTTGTGCCTTGAACCTGGTGTCCTTTCAGTGGATACAGCTGGAGAACTGCAAGGCAATCCCATTGTGCGCCACTCGGGAGCCATGACCAATATGACCAGTATATATTATCCTGCTAGAAATGTTTTTTTTTGCAGAATTCACAGCCTGCTGCTGAAGTCGTGCGCTATTATCAGTTTCTATTTGGTTTATGTCGCCCATTTGTTGTCTGTTAGAGACACAGTAGCGCCTTGGGACCCAAAAGCATAATCAGTGCTCTAACTCCCCCTTGCGCTGGTCTGGAGCAATGAAGTAGGGACACAGGGTACCATACTAAACCACAAATGACCTCTAAGTTCCGCAGCATATTCGCAAAACTTTTAGTTGAGCAACCACTGTATATAACCAACCCATAAAGTAACATTTAACATCCATATATGGCCAGCTATGTAAACTTTAATATTTATTTATCCTGCAATAAATGTCATTCTAATATCTCTTAAGGGGAAAGTAATCTAAAAGTAACTGAATGTAATCAGATTACGTTACTGAGTTACTTTACTGATTGCAATTTTGGACAGATAACTACTAACTGTAATGGATTACATTTTGAAAGTAATCTACTAGTGATGCACCGATATTACATTTTTTGCCAATACCGATATCCAATATTTTTCTTCCAAAAAAAACGATACCGATAACCGATATTTACAATTTTTGCAGCCTTTTAAGCATTCTAGTACAGTTAAATAGTTAACACACACACATGGAAACACAAGTCTAATGCACTGCATCTCAGTGCAAGAGGCGTCACTACAGTCCCTTGTTTGAATTCAGGCTGTATCACATCCAGCCATGATTGGGAGTCCCATAGGGCAGCTGTCACGACTTCACCCGAAGTTGGTCCCTCTCCTTGTTCGGGCGGCTTTCGGCGGTCGACGTCACCGGTTTTCTAGCTGCCGCCGATTTACTTTTAATTTTCTATGTTTTTGTCTTCATTATACACACCTGGTTTCCAATCTCTTAATTATTTGTTCCTTATTTAAACCCTCTGCTTCCCTCATGGTTTTGTGCATGGTTTGTTGTATGTTAGATGTTCTTGTTATGTGAGCTTGGATTTTACTACCCATTTTGGTAGTTTGTATTTTGAGTAAAGATACGTGATTACTCATCTCCGTTGTCCTGCGCCTGACTCTGCCTACCTGCTACACAGAGACTTCTGACAGCAGCACACAATTGGCCCAGCTTCATCCGGGTTTGGCCGGGGTAGGCCGTCAATGTAAATAAGAATTTGTTCTCAACTGACTTGCCTAGTTAAATAAAGGTTACACACACACACACACCACACTGACCAAAAAGTTATTTTGTTGGCATTTATGTATGTTCCCATTACCAGTAAAACATAATCAAAACCTATTTCTTTCACTTACTTGCTGTGCTGTTTCGTTGTTCATTTGTTCAGTCGTTTCATTCTCAACCAGGATTGCATCATACATGTCAAGCAGTGAAGTTTCAGCTCTGTCTGTCCGTGCGCACTGTCACTGTGTTCGTTTCCATCTTGTCCAGCTGTGTATGTAACATTTCACGTAAACCCTGTTTCTTGTCTGCATCGAAGTAGCGGTCCTTGTACATAGCGTCGAGCATGGTGGCGACACAGAAAAGAGAGAATGCCACCGAATCGCTTGTTCACAGCCTGTGTGGGCAGTTTTGTTGCCAGGGCAAGCTGTTATCAAGGGCAACTGTTTCATTCGCCAATGTGGGCCAGTAAAAACATCCACCTTGTCAGGAAAAGGGGCCATCTTCACTCCATAGAAACTAGTCAGCACTAACGTCGCACACTAGCTAACTGGTTAGCTTAGCATTGGCGAAGTTAGAATGGGCATGCGCAATCCACTGTTATGTGGCAGAATAGGTGGAGTTAGAATACGAATACTACACTGAACAAAAATATAAACGCAACATATAAAGTGTTTGTCCCATGTTTCATGAGCTGAAAAAAAAGATCCCAGAAAAGCTTATCTAAAATTTTGTACACATTTGTTTACATCCCTGTCAGTTTTGTTGAGCAGGCGTTTCAATGCCATGACGGAGGGTTTCACGTCTGCTGCAGGTGCAGTTGATGAGCTTATTTCTCGAATCAGTTGTTCGAATGGAGGTAGGAGTGTGTTCATGTTTCCAAGTTTCAAACATGCTCTAAAATGCCATTGAAATGGCAGCAGCAGTATGACAACCAGCACATTCATGAGCATACAATACGACTTTCCTCAGTACGAAATCCTAGACGACCCACTGTGCTGTCAGACTCAGCATGCTCATGGGGCTGATATCGCTGGTCCAAATGTCAGTCGTGAAGCTAATAGTAGTGACGCTATTACTGTGTAACTCCGGTAGGGCAACATCTGAAAAATAGTACCAAAGAATTTTTGTTTTACCGGAGGTCGACCAGTCGGCGAAAGCCAACATCACCCAGGACAGAGAACGGTTGATTGTCAAAGGCAATGAATTCCATTATCTTGGCGTTTAATGGATTTCGCCTTTGAGTTTTCTTTTCTTACTCTTTCAAATGACTGCTCGACTTGTTGACTACTCGATCCACAGAGCAGACATTGTGGGCTAGGTTAGGAATGCTGTTTTGCACGTGTAGGTAACATTTTACGTGGCGTCATTTAGAGGTCGACCGATTAATCGGCATGGCCAATTTAATTAGGGACGATTTCAAGTTTTCATAACAATCGGTAATCTGCCTTTTTGGATGCCGATTACATTGCAATCCACGAGGAAACTACGTGGCATGCTGACCATCTGTTACGCGAGTGCAGAGTCAAAAGGACCTTGTGGCTGCAAGTAGCCACGGCAAGTTGCTAGCTAGCATTAAACTTAGTTTTTTATAAGATATCTTCACATAATCACTAGTTAACTACACATGGTTGATGATATTACTAGGTTAACTAGCTTGTCCTGCGTTGCATATAATCATTGCGGTGCCTGTTAATTTATCATCGAATCACAGCCTACTTCAAATTCGCAAAACGGGTGATGATTAAACAAAAGTGCATTCGCGAAAAAAGCACAATCGTTTCACAAATGTACCTAACTTTCTTAAAATGAATACAGAAGTATATATTTTTAAACCTGCATATTTAGTTAAAAGAAATTCATGTTAGCAGGAAATATTAGCTAGGGAAATTGTGTCACTTCTATTGCATTCAGTGCAAGCAGAGTCAGGGTATGTGCAACAGTTTGGGCCGCCTGGCTCGTTGCGAACTGTGTGAATACCGTAATTAATTTTCCAGAATTGTACATAATTATGACATAACATTGAAGGTTGTGCAACGTAACAGCAATATTTAGACTTAGGGTTGCCACCGTTCGATAAAATACGTAATGGTTCCGTATTTCACTGAAAGAATAAACGTTTTGTTTTCGAAATGATAGTTTCCGGATTTGACCATATTTATGACCAAAGGCTCGTATTTCTGTGTTTATTATATTATAATTAAGTCTATGATTTGATATTTGATAGACCAGTCTGACTGAGCGGTGGTAGGCAGCAGCAGGCTCGTAAGCATTCATTCAAACAGCACTTTACTGTGTTTTGCCAGCAGCTCTCAGCAATGCTTGAAGCACAGCGCTGTTTATGACTTCAAGCCTATCAACTCCCGAGATTAGGCTGGCAATACTAAAGTGCCTATAAGAACATCCAATAGTCAAAGGTAGTATATGAAATACAAATGGTATAGAGAGAAATAGTCGACGCGTCATAATTCCTATAATAACTACAACCTAAAACTTCTTAACTGGGAATATTGTAGAACTGGGAATATTGAACCACCAGGTTTCATATGGTCTCATGTTCTGAGCAAGGAACTTAAATATTAGCTTTTTTACATGGCACATATTGCACTTTTACTTTCTTCTCCAACACTGTGTTTTTGCATTATTTAAACCAAATTGAACATGTTTCATTATTTATTTGAGACTAAATACATTTTATTTATGTATTATATTAAGTTAAAATAAAGGTGTTCATTCAGTATTGTTGTAATTGTCATTATTACAAATATATATATATGTAACAATCGGCCGATTTAATCGGCATCGGCTTTTTTTGGTCCTCCAATAATCGGTATCGGCGTTGAAAAATCATAATTGGTCGACCTCTAGTGTCATTATTTCATGTACCTACATTATAAACAAAGATGTTCTCATCATCATTCCGATATGTTCACCGGTATATCGTGCATCCCTATAACCTACCCAACCCTGTGCGCGAGTGAAGTGTGTTCTGCATTCATCAAAAGTCCCATCAGGTAGCCTGATTTCAGATGCGTCCATGTAAACAGGATTATTAGGGAAATCGTTCTTCTTGCAAAGCATGTAAACGGTTTAAACAGAGTATTATATTCATCTGACTATCCACAATAATACAATTGTATTATATACAATTGTATTATTATGCGTATGTAACCGTGCTCCTTGAGTCCTTTATGAGGCTCTGGCCAAAGATCCCTGATCACAGGTCTGAGAGAGAGAGAGAGAGAGAGAGTTGAGATCCCTGGTGGTGTTGCCCAACTAATTCTGTAGAATGATCTAACAATGTAAAGAGCTTTACCTTCACCATGGGTCTGGTTGGAGACCTAGGTGTCACCTTCTGTTGCCTCGGCCTGTTAATCCTTTTAAAGAAACAGGATCTGAGAGAGGGAACTTTCAGCCAGGGACCCCCAACTGTTTCACCACCCATGATCCAGCAGGGATCACCCACCCAACACTTAACACCACAAAGATCCTGGTTGTCTCAACCGGGCGAGGTCAAGCTTTTTAATTGCTAGTCTGACCGATCGTCATTCACTTTTGATTACATGTACAGACAGATGGAAGGACGCACTCTCTTTCACACACGTGCACGTACAGTACCAGTCAAAAGTTTGGACAAACCTACTCATTCCAGGGTTTTTCTTTATTTTTACTATTAGAATAATATTGAAGACGTCAGAACTATGAAATAGCACACATGGAATCATGTAGTAATCAAAAAAAGTGTTAAAGAAATCAAATATATATTTAATATTAGAGATTCTTCAAAGTAGCCACCCTTTGCCTTGATGACAGCTTTGCACACTCTTGGCATTCTCTCAACCAGCTTCATGAGGTAGTCACCTGGAATGTATTTCAATTAACAGGTGTGCCTTGTTAAAAGTTAATTTGTGAAATGTCTTTCCTTAATGCGTTTGAGCCAATCCGTTGTGTTGTGACAAGGTAGGGGTGGTAAACAGAAGATAACTATAACCCTATTTTGTAAAAGACCAAGACCATATTATGGCAAGAACAGCTCAAATAAGCAAAGAGAAACGACAGTCCATCATTACATTAAGACATGAAGGTCAGTCAATCCGGAAAATTTCAAGAACTTTTCAAGTTTCTTCAAGAGCAGTCGCAAAAACCATCAAGCGCTATAATGAAGCGCTCATGAGGACTGCCACAGGAAAGGAAGACCCAGAATTACCTCTGCTGCAGATGATAAGTTCATTAGAGTTACCAGCCTCAGAAATTAATGCTTCACAGTGTCCAAGTAACATACACATCTCAACATCAACTGTTCAGAGGAGACTGTGTGAATCAGGCCTTCATGGTCGAATTGCTGCAAAGAAACCACTACTAAAGGACACCAATAACAAGAAGAGACTTGCCTGGGCCAAGAAACACGAGCAATGGATGTTAAGCCGGTGAAAATCTGTCCAAATTTGAGATTGTTGGTTCCAACCGCCATGTCTTTGTGAGAGGCAGAGTAGGATGATGATCTCTGCATGTGTGGTTCCCACCGTGAAGAATGGAGGAGGAAGTGTGATCGTGTGGGGGTGCTTTGCTGGTGACACTGTCTGTGATTTATTTAGAATTCACGGCACACTTAACCAGCATAAGCTACCACCGCAGCGATATGCCATCCCATCTGGTTTGTGCTTAGACCCACTATCATTTGTTTTTAAACAGGTCAATGACCCAACACACTTCCAGGCTGTGTAAGAGCAATTTGACCAAGAAGGAGTGTGATGGAGTGCTGCGTCAGATGACCTGGCCTCCACAATCACCCAACCTGGCCTCCACCCAACTGAGATGGTTTGGGATGAGTTGGACTGCAGAGTGAAGGAAAAGCAGCCACCAAGTGCTCAGCAAATGTGGGAACTACTTCTAGACTGTTGGAAAAGCCTTCCAGGTGAAGCTGGTTGAAAGAATGCAAAAGTGTGTGCAAAGCTGTCATCAAGTCAAAGGGTGGCTACTTAAAAAAATCGAACATATAAAATATATTTCGATTTGTTTAACACTTTTTTGGTTACTACATGATTCCATATGTGTTGTTTCATAGTTTTAATGTCTTCACTATTATTCTACAATGTAGAAAATAGTAAAAATAAAGAAACCCCTTGAATGAGTAGGTGTGTCCAAACTTTTGACTGGTACTGTACACGCAAACACACACAATCCTATAGTGCCTGCTCCTCCCCTCCGGTAAATCTGTCCCTGTGCCAGACTGCTTGGGTAAGCTTATTCTGGGAACACAACCCAAGCATGCCGGAAGCAGCAGCAGTAGTAGCAGCAGCAGCAGTAGTAGCAGCAGTGGAGGGTTACGATGCCACAGTGAGGGACACGGTAGGCCCCCTAATTGAGATGTCTTAATGATTTATTCATCGAGGCGATGCCGTCTTACACTGGGAACAGAGGCAATAATCACTCTCACTACTCTGAAATTGAGAAATCTTCTCTTCTCTCCTCTCTGTGCTTTTTAGGGTGTCATTCTCATAAATTCCCACAGTTTGCACACTATTAACTTCTTAGGGAGCAGCGCACGAGGTGACCGTTTTGGAGAGTGGCGTGCCCAAAGTAAAATGCCTCCCATTCAGGCCCAGAAAATAGGATATGCACATATTTAGTACCATTGGATAGGAAACACTCTGAATTTTCTAAAAGTGTTAACATTTTGTCTGTGAGTATAACAGAATGGATATGGCAGGCGGAAACCCGAGGGATTTCTGTCCTGGAAAAAGTGGTTTTGACAGATTGCCTCATTTGGAACCCCTGCCTTATGAAAATTCCCATATAAGGGCATATGAATGCAGTACCTATCGCTTCCTCTGGATGTCAACAGTCTCGAGAAAGTGTTCTGATTCTTCTTAGATGCTTTTAGAGCAGAGAAGAAGACGAATAAGGAAATGTCCACAGAGAATGTCAATAGGAGTAAATGCGCGTTCACGGCTTGCACGCTCTGTGTTTTTTTCCTTTCTTATCGCCCAGTTTATATTCCGGTTGAAATATTATGCTATTTATACATAAGTGTTCCTAAGGATACATTTACAATTATGTTTGATTGTTCTTGGACAAGTTTATAGGTATAAGTTGAACGAGTTCTCTTCACATTTCAATAGACGATTAGAGAGAAAATATAACGCGCCAACCAAACGGAGATTTATGGATATAATACATTACTTTTTCTAACAAAAGAACCATGGATTGTCTTCGTTGGACACTTGGGAAGCCCTCAGCAGAAGTTCTTCAAAAGGTAATTGATTTGTTTTCGCTGTGAAATGTGTTTTGTGTGAACCGCATGGTTTATGAATTTATGGTAATGGTAAAAATATGTGGGTGCTATCCTCAAACAATCAAATGTGGTGCTTTACTGTAAAGCCTTTTGAAATCTGACAACGCTGTGATATTGCCAAGAAGCATAGCTTTGGATGACTATGAAACACTTGTATATTGATGCATGTTTAATAATTCAACTTTTGGATTTTGAATTGGGCGCCTTGCATTTCACCTGGTAGTGTCGGGAGTGGGGCGCTAGCGCACCTTGCTGCTCCTTAATAAGTTAAGGCTGGAAGGTGTGTGTGTGTGTGTGTGTGTCTTCGTAAATATCACATTTATTTATTGTGATAGCCTGATGGTTTGTTGTCAGGCTCTCTGTCCAAGCCCCACACTGTAAAACTTTCCCCTGTAAATTTACAGCATTATTCTGGCACCAGAGTTGGCAGCTTAATACTGTAATTTTGCTTTACAGCAGAGATACTGTAAAATATTTCACAGTACTATTTTCCTTACTGTAAAACATATTACAGCCTCCCGGCTGTAAATTTAGAGAGATGTTGTAATGTTTTACGGTAAGGAAAATAGTACTGTGAAGTATAGGAAATAGGGTGCAATTTGGGACGTAGCCATAGATCCTGCAACTTCCTGGCAACATTGTGCTGGTTGTGCGCAAGGCTGCGTTCGTTTTGATGCCTGGTCATGGTTAACTAGGGGAAGCACTATAACTTTATACCAACAAAACCAATGGAGCAAATTCCATAACATTTCCACATGGAAATAGCTTTTGATTTCTATGATATAGTTTACAGTAGACTATATAAGGTGGTCTATGCAGGTATATATTGCATGATACTTTTAAAAACATTTGTACAATATGAAGGGCTTTACATGAATTCATGATTTTTTACTTGGTCTGTAACAACATGGGCCCAATAAGTGACTGTACATTGTATTTGGGTTGTATGATGCAAGAAACCACTTCACAAAATACAACTAATTATTATTACCATCCAGAGAATTAGACAATGTAGGCTACCCCTCTGCTATTAGGCTTATTTGCATATTCAAGCCTGACTCAAAATACACACTGCCCCTTCAATTAAGACATAAGCTGTGTTCAAATACTCCTACTAACCGTACTATTTGTGACGTAAATTAAGTATATACACTACCAGTAAGACATTTGGACACACCTACTCATTCAAGGGTTTTTCTTTACTTTTACTATTTTGTACATTTTGTACAGGTTTCCTAGAAGTTACGAAGTCGTAAAATGTCTAGTTAGTTATTTGTTATGCTAACAAGCTAACAAGAGGTTGCATAGCAACAGCATCAACTTCCGATAGACAGGCGAATCGCCAGTGCGCTCAACTGAAAGGATACATTTACAGTATACTAAAATGAACTTATAGTATGTAGTGTAAAGTATGTTAGTATGGGTATTCGAACACAGCTATAAGCTTTTTACCTGACTGGCTTTTCAAAGACAGCTTGAAATGTAGCCTACACGTTTGTGCTCTTGTAGGAAGCAGTTACTCCGCATTGCTGACCTATACTTATCTATAACTGGGCTAACAACTCGCTAACTAGCAAAGAATATCAACAAATGTGCACACGCTCTGCGCTCTGATCTGAACTGATCTGAATAGCGCGTTGACTCATGGGTGATTGAAAGACCGCTAGTGGGCTACCCCTGCCAATAAAGATCTTGCAAAGTTAGATTTGTTTTGGTTTGTTGCATTGAAAAGGGGCTGATATAATGTTGCTTCGATCACAGAAAAAACGTTGATCTATATAATGCAAACTAATGGGGTGAACTCAGTGAAGTTCAATCTCTTGCGTCTCTGCGCAGCATGGCATTTCGTCTGCACTGCAGCCCTGGAGGAGGTGCGCAGCTTAGAGGGAACATTGCTTATGACTACACAATTTGATTGAACAATGATGGGGTCAGGTTTCCTAATACTTTTCTGTGCCTGTGTGTACCTGTGTGTGTGTGACGGTGTCTGTCTGTGTGCGTACATGTGCCTGTCTCTGTCTCTCTGTCTGAGGAATCTGTGAGGAATCTGTGGTGCACATGCCTCTGGGTGAAGTAAACAGCGCTGAAATGGAAACCCCAACAGTGTAGCTGCACTGTTTACATGGCTCTGCCCCCCCTGCTGGAATGGGTGCCATCAGGCCAGGAGAAGACTGATAATAGTGTGTGCAGGCTTTTGTTCCACCCCAGCAGACACCACAGAGTTTACCCCGTACACAGCCAACACGCAATTAAGTTATACCGGTGCTATTTATTTTCACCCGAAATAGAAATACATTTTTGTTTTAATTGCTTTCAAACAACATGATGAGTTTGCTTTTTAATGTTTTTCCTTAACAATACTTATTGACACACATAAATACATTTCCAATTTTCTAAAATAATAATTATAGTAATAGTATGCCCAACATTTTCATAGATTTTCAGAATTCTGTGACATTTTGCAACATAGGAAATTATGTTTCAGATTAACCACAGACATTTCCCTTTTTTCAATTTTTTTTTTGTCTTCTGACCTTTTGCTTGTAGTATTGCCTAGTTAGATGAAAGATTACACATCACATATCTCTCACATTTGTACAGGTTTCCTAGAAGTTACGAAGCTATCGTGCAGATATTGTGGTGTCTGGTTGAAGATCTCATGGTAACAAGCTTAGGTGTGTTTTTGAATGAGATTGTAGGTTGTTAGGGATCCCAGTCATTTAGGTGTCTAGCTGTCTTAAAAATTTGAAATGTTCTCACACATTTAACATACTTTTTATGAGTTTGTCTAATACACACTTCCACAGTTCATGGTCAACCTAAGGTTATCCTTTAACACAGAATAACACCCTTTAACTTGTAAACTGTCCATGTTGGCTTCGTATTTGTATGTGTTTTGCTGTTGGGTCTTCAGTGTCAGGGTGTTTTGCAGCCAACCTTTCATGATTATTTTGGCCTCATAGTCCTCTCATAGTCATGTTATTTGGCATGTTAATGTCTTTACTTTCCCCCTAAGCATCTGGCAGGTGTCTTACTACAAACAATGAAGCCCTTATTAAGGCGTCAGCAATATTCAGTTTGGCTGGCGCCTAACCGAACGAGTCCTCAAAATAGTCCGAATTCATCTAAGAAATCTGTCATTCATTTTGACATTTTTGCAGAGATCTTAGTCACGCAATTTTACATCTACCTAAGATGTTTAGTGCAGTCTTTCTCAATGAAAGAATTTGCATGAAAACGAGTTGTCTCTCGTCGAATGACAACAAAGACTTTATTGAAGAATCCCTACTGTTGACCAATCACCGACGATTGGTCAACAGATCGGCAACGTCGAGCACTGGAGAGGCGTGACTGCAGAGATGGAAATTCCGGTTGATGTTGGGGTCCAGGATGTTGTCCACCGGGACCCAACAGCTACCCCTCCCAGTCCACCAGGTACTGAAGCCGACCCCCATGACGTTGGGAGTCCAGTAGGGACCTGACGGCATAGGCGGGGGGTCCCATCGATGTCCAGGGGAGGCAAAGGGGTATCGCGGGTGATGGCATCAGCCAGGGGACCAGGAACCACCGGCCTGAGGAGGGAAACAAAAGACCCAGTAGTTGGTGGTGAGTTGTAAACGATATGTTACTTCATTGACCCTCCGGAGGACCTTGAAGGGCCCACAAACCGGGGACTTCCGTCATGGCAGGCGGATCAGGAGGTTCCTGGTGGAGAGCCAGATGCGATCACCAGGATGGAACACTGAAGCCTCACTGCAGTTGTGGTCTGCCTGCTCCTTCTGGAACCATTCGTCCACCACAGTGGCTTTGGTCTGGCTTGGGGTCTATGGGGCCAGGGCCGGCTGATATCCCAGCACGTACTGGAAAGGAGTCAGCCCAGTGGAGGAGTGACGAAGTAAGTTCTGGGCGTACTTGGCCCAGGGAAGGAACCGGGCCCACTCACCCTGCCGGTCCATGCAGTGACTCCTAAGGAACCTCCCCAGCTCCTGGTTGGTCCTCTCCACCTGCCCATTGGACTGAGGCCGGTACCCGGATGTGAGGCTGGCCGTGGCCCCCCAGCTTCTCAATGAAGGCTCTCAATACCGCGACATGAATTGGGGGCACGGTCGGAGACTATGTCTGGAACAGCGACGTGGAGAGCTGTAGGGAGACCAGAGAGAGAGAGATATAACGGTCAACAGCCGATCCCTTACCCCTGTGGGGACGTAGATGCACTCAGGAGGGCAGGTAGCAGGCGCAGGTTCTCTTTCCGGAGCCTGGCAGATCTCCACATCTACGTCCCAAAACATGGGGCCAACAATACGGGAGGATGGAATGATGGGCTGGAGGGCACCTTCAGGACTCTCAACCAACGTGGAACCACAGGGTAAGGGAAATCATGTCCTCCTGGTGACCAGGCAGTGATTTTCATCCGTGACCAGGAGATGGTGGGGTTATGACGTTGGAGCCACGGGAGGCCCGAGGATGACTTTGTGTGGTGATGATGAGGAAGGAAAAGCTTTCTTGGTGCATGGGTCCCACGGTGAGGGTGAGTGGTGCTGTGATGTGTGTGATTGTGCCGGATCCCAATCATCTATTATCCAGGGCTTGGACCGGAAAAGAAGAGGAGAAAGGGTACTAGGTGATGTTCAGGGAGGAGGCGAGGGCCTGGTCGATGAAATTCCCCGCAGCACTGGAGTCCACTAGAGCTGTAGTGACAACACCTGAGGGACAGCCAGCCAGTGAAATGGAAACCAGGAAGGGTTTGTCAGAAAATGATGATGAAGAAATACTCACGCCTACCCTGGGAAAAGGATGATCACGGGGCCGTCCCTCTGCTCCAGTGGACCTCGGGTTGGGACGCACTGGACACCGCTGGAGGTGCCCCTACTGGCCGCAATAGGAACGCAGCCCCAGCTGTCTCCGGTGACGCCGCTCTGCACGGAGAGGTGTGTGACCCCTATCTCCATGGGTTCAGGCTTTTCCTCAGGACGGCTAAAGGAGGAGGGTGAGGGAGTTGCCGGCACTCCTGAAGAAGGTTGTCCATACGGATGGCCATCGCGATGTGCGCGTCAAGTGAAAGGTTATCGTCCCGGCTTGCCAACTGCGTGTGGACCTCCTCGTGCAGTCCTCTACAGAATAGGGTGCAGAGCACTGGTTCATTCCATCCGCTGGAGGTTGCCACAGTCCGGAAGGTGAGGGTGTACTCTGTAGCGGTCTGGGCACCATTCCAGAGTTGGAATAGTCGCTCACCTCCCTCTCTGCCCTCCGGTGGATTGTCGAAGACCGCCCTGAACAGAGCCATGAACCTCTCGTAGGAACCCAGCTCTTCCTCTCCTCTCTCCCAGACGGCTGTAGCCCACTCCAACGCCCACCCGGTCAGTAGGGAAATGACTGTGGCAACCTCGGAGCTCTTGTTGGTGGGAGATTAATCAAGGTGATGATGAGGTCCAGGTGTGCGTAATAATGGGGAGTAGGTCTGCGTAATGATGTTGCCAGGACCGGTGGTTAATAGGCCAGCGATGTCGAGCACTGGAGAGGGGGAGCAGGAGTAGGAAGTGACATAGCGTCATTCTTTTGGATTTAGCGATCTAATATTTTGAATGCTAGAAAGTGATCAAAATTATTATTTTGTATAGAACTATAGAAACAAAGAAGGCTATTAAAAACAAGTTTTAAAACCACATCTTTTGTAAGAGATTTTCTAATGCCCCAACAGGGGACTCGGAGAGGACAACTAAAAAGAACAGTGATTTAGCTTGGCTGTGGGGAGCTTAAGGCCTTCATCATTCCCTCTCTCTCTCTCTCTTATTTCCAGTGTTCTTTGCGTGGAGTATGCTAGCATTTAATAGCAAACAGCAACAACCACACCCACAGTAGGATGTTGAGCTCACTCAGCATGAGCTTTGGTTGAGATGCCAACAAACACAGCCCAAATATCCAAAATTTTTACTGCTCAGTGACGTTACTGTTGTTCGGAATGGTGTTGAGCTGCCAATCCAAAACCGAGCATCACCAGTGTTTAGTTACTACAGTGCAGTGAAAAAGTATTTGCCCCCTTTCTGATTTTCTCTCTTTTTCCATATTTATTATACTGAATGTTATCAGATCTTCAACCAAAAAAGTATACTTATTTTATATATTTAATTAACGAAGTTATGTAACACCCAATTCCCATGTGTGAAAAAGTAATTGCCCCCTTACACGCAATAACTGGTTGTGCCACCTTTAGATGCAATGACTGTAACCAAATGCTTCCTGTAGTTGTTGATCAGTCGCTCACATCGCTGTGGAGGAATGTTGTCCCACGCTTCCATGCAGAACTGCTTTAACTCAGCGACATTTGTGGGTTTTCAAGCATAAACTGCTTGTTTCAAGTCCTGCCATATCTCAATTGGGATTAGGTCTGGCCTTTGACTAGGCCATTCAAATAGTTCAAATTTGTTGCTTTTTAACCATTTTCATGTAGACTTGATTGTCTGTTTTGGAAGTTGGTTGACCAAGAGGAGTCTGTTCTTTCGACTATTTGACTGGTCAATATTTTAAACCGTGTATTTTTCCAAATGAATAAAATCAACTATATGAAGGCTACTGATCTTGTCTGGTGATTTAAGCACACTGTAATTAAATAATTAAGATACACAAATGACTCGAGGGAGCCAAAGATCAAGATAGCCTAACCAGAAGAAAAAAACCTGTTCCCGAACCTCCTCCCGCAGCTGCTGGTCTTCACAGATTCTGCCACTACACTCCTGAAGTTGCCGGTAATAGGCTACACCAGGGGTCAACAACCTTTTCCATTTAGAGTGCCAATTTATCTTACAATTTCTACCAATCTGCGTGCCAGTTATGATTTTCATATGCACATTTTTGTGGAACAGTTTCATTTAATTTATAATAAAGTCTTCCTATCTCAAAATCACTGTCATGTGATTAATAAAAATTATATCTAAATCTAAATGAAAATGTATATAGTTCTAAGAGTAACTTCTATTGCAATTGCCAACTATGTAAAAATAGCCTACAAAGCCAACAAATAAATAAAAACATTGCGACATGCAGGTAGAAAATATCCTGATAAAAATAAATCACATTGGCTAAGCATGACCTGTCTGCAAGGAACTTGAAACATTGTATCAACTGTCAACTTGGTCCAGCCAGAAGCTTGCACTAACAAACTTTGTAACATTGTATAAAATATTCTGAACCCTCAGAGTTTCCCCATGCAGTGAGCTCCGGAAAGACACAACTGTAGGCTATTTGTGTAAGGGATAAGAAGTAATCAGGTAGGCCTATTTAATGACGTTTCCACCAAACCAGAGCATGACATTCTTTTCCCCTTTCACGCCAAGTGGTTATCGGAAGGGAGATAATTTGAACGATTTTTTCATATAGGCTACATTGTGGAACTATTATCATTCTCAATGGATGTAAAAACAGACTTTGTTTACTTGCTGTTTGAAGTGAAGAATACATTTCTTTGAGAAGCTCCACAGCTGAATAGTGGTGGTGAGTTAAGACAATCAGAAATACTATCAGATCCAGAAATGGGCACATTTATAAGCCTACATTTATGCGTAGGCCAGGTAGCCTAGGCCTACTTCAATACGTAATCAGGTGCGTGTCCTTACTCAAGATTGACAGGAGCGGTCCTGGATCATGCAGCAAGACAATGATCCAAAACACATAATCAAGTCAGCATGAAAATGGCTAAAAATCAACAAATTTGAAGTTTTGGAATGACCTAGTCAAAGTCAAGACCTAATCCCAATTGAGGTGTTGTGGAAGGACTTGAAACCATCAGTTCATTCTTGAAAACCCACAACTGTCGCTGAGTTAAAGCAGTTCTGCATGGAAGCGTGGGACGAAATTCCTCCACAGCGATGTAAGAGACTGATCAACAACTACAGGAAGCGTTTGGTTGGAGTCATTGCAGCTAAAGGTGGCACAGACAGTTATTGAGTGTAAGGGGGCAATTACTTTTTCACACAGGGGCATTGGGTGTTTCATAACTTTGTTTATGAAATAAATATGTATTTGTTCACTCAGGTTCCTTTTATATAATATTAGGTTTTGGTTGAAGATCTGATAGAATCAAAAATAGGGAAAGGTAGAGCATTTAAAAGGGGGCAAGTACTTTTTCACAGCACTGTATGTCTTTGCACTACCCTTCTTGGAAAATGTATATTTTTCCAAACTGGATGAAAGTTTATGGGTATATTTTATCCAACAAACATCCTGCTATGTTAGCCTCCCCATGAAAGGCCAATTGTGTCTCACCCCAAATGTTCTGGCCATCTTCACTGTGTCCAACAAGCTGAGGTCCCAGGCACTGATTATGGTTGCGCTATTGACCCAGTGCAGGTCAGGGCATTCTGGAACGCTGGCGCGACCTCTCTCGGGTTCTGGATCCAAGGGATTATGCGTCAGCCTGGACACGGCAGTCCCTTACTGTCTCAGGCCGAAGTTCTCTATTACGTTCTCTCTGGTCGAGTGGGTCCCGACTTTTTTTCCTTTGACATTGTAAGTTTGGTTATATAAATGGATTGTGGAAGGAGGCCACATTGTACGTTTCATTTGAGTTCTGATCATGTTTATTTTTGCTTCGCTGTCTCATGTGCTTTGGCTGAAGACCCGTTGCTTTTCCCTGAAGTTGTTGAAAGTCTTCAAAGAATTCATGAGGCCGGATTAGAATTTCAGTGTCGTCGATCTTGAGGCATGCGTGTCATTTTCTGCTTCTTTTCACCGTTGCGTCATCACGCTGGCATGCGGCAGGAATGCGCTCCCAGGGCGAATGGAACAAAAATGAAATGACAATAAACCAGCAGCTTTTTAACTAGCAGTCTTTTTCAGTGACATTTAGTGAAGTCATCCCAGTTGGTAACATTTACCAAACTGAGACGGAGATGAATCCTTGTCAACAGCAAACAGGTGATCGAAACCAACCAAGAATGGGTCAGCTTTGAACTGCTGTGGATGTGACCTTTGACCAATACAGGTTAACACAGCAGTGAGATCGGATTGACAACACAGTCCTACATATTGGGAAAGGGATTCTCTACAGACCTTCTGTATGGCCGATGAGAATGCAGGTTTTTGCTGACCTTATTCTATATTGGATAAAGGGCTACATAACTTTTGATAATGTTACCAGTATGGTCTTTTATTTGAACAAGCCATTTCTTGGTCAACAGGTTGTTCCCCCTAGGAGCCAGGAGCTAAGATTTTTCACTGGTCCACTTGAAAGATAGCAGAAACCTTGTCCACTTCTTTAGAGTTAATCCTTTTCCATTTCTAGAATCCCTAGGTCGCATTTGAAATGGCACCCTACTCTCTACATTCCTCAAGTGCGACAGTCTCCACTGAAGGCCTTTGTCCATGTTAGACTTGGGTGGCGATGCCTGGCTGGGTGACATGTACGTTTTGCTTGGCGTTTTGTAACTGGGTTGCATCCCTGGCCAGGTCGAGCTAACTCATGTCGAGCCAGCATGCACACACATACGCACATGTCTGAGCCAGCACCCCCTCTCTCTCCCCTCCACTCTCCCGCTGTGAGTAATTGCTGGCAGGCCAAGCCGGGGGGATCTTGCGTCAATAAATCGTCATGATGGGCAACTCCCCTGCCTGGAACACAAACACAGAGAGGGCGAAGCGCTGAGAAAAGAGGCCCAAGCCAGCCCTAGTTAAAGGCCCTCGCAGGCCTACGGACTTACATACTATGTGAAGTATGAGCGTGCTGGTTTTATTGGGCGTGGATACATTGTGAAGGAGCTGTTCCAGAGACGGTTTAGATGTGTGGTCCAACGGGAATGAGGGTAGATCTGATCTGATATTTTATCTGTTGTTAAGCACAGAACATAACGGTTTTTATTAGCTCTCAGGACCCCTTAAATGTTGTGATCCAAGCAAGGCCTGAGTTTTATCCAATGCTTTTGAAGTTGTAACCTTGACAGCGTTGTTGATGCTGATCGACAATTCACTGTTATTCCCCAAAAGAACATTGCCACTTCTCTTTGCACAGGATCGCACTTCTGCCACCAATGCCATATTTGATACACACATATGGGCTGTGCACCAATTGGTGTATGACACTGAAATAAAATAAATCTATCAAAATCAATCAATGTTCCACCTGCTCCCCACCAGCAAATGCTTGCCAGGTCTGGAGGAGAAAGTACACTGGATAGACTGAGACAAGTCAGCTTGGGTTGCCAGGTCTTTTGGAGAGTATATCAGCTTGGGGGATAACCAAGAGTTTGTTAAGCACCTTGAGTCCTGTTCTAACTCTCGGTCTGTGGCAGATGGTTGTAAATAATTCATGTCAAGTTTGCGGGAAGTGCACGGCCAAGTGCAGATTTATCCCCAATATTATTCCATATCAGAGAGAGAAAATGATTCAGAGACTTTTACAACGAATAGCAAACAACACTCACTCCTGTAATCTCACTCGGCAATATTAAGCAAAAGGGAATGCTGCTAATTGAGTACCAGTTTGTTAAAATCTTTTTTGGAGGAGTTTGATACTTTCCGTTCCACGTTAGAATAACTTGGGGGACCATCACTGGCATCACAGGACTAGTCATTCATTTTGAGCAGCACGATTTTGGGATGTCAACACCGTTAGCTCCCTTTGCGACATTAAGAAGATACTTGTACTGTATAATGTGTTTTACAAATTGCTTATTAAAATTGCTTTTGCAGAAGAGAAGGGGAAGTTTTGCTTCTAAAGCGTTTTCGTGTTTTTTATGTTTTAGTCAAATACAAAATAGGTGGTATGGGAGAGGAGCAACCAACAACAGTTGTAGGGGTTAAAAGGGTAAGGAGATGGAGAGGCTAGTTGTCACCTACAGAAAGGGTTTGGCAAAGACACCGCTGATACATGGAGCTGGGTACATAAGTAGATGTAGGAATCAAATGGTCGGGTCCGGTGACATTTCAAGCCCCATTTACCCCACACTGATATGTGACTACCCTCGTTGCCATGTGACAGCAGCTTCACAAGAGTAGTATATTGTTATTGATTTTGAGACAATAGCTTACAATATGGTGGTGTAAATGTACAGTAGTTACCCATAATACCCCACATAGGGAGAGTTTACATCAGTTTGACGTCTTTTCAAAGTGTCACCTCATCATCGGAAAGAGACAGTTAATCCATCTCACTAGGTTACCCCAGTTTAGTAGGAGCATTTAGAATTGAGTTTCTGCTCCTTCACTACATCCCAAAAAAACTAAATCTCCACTGTCTGTCACTTTAACTCTCAATCTTTCTCTCTCTTTCTCTCGCTCGGTCTTTCTTTCTTTTTAATCGAATAATGACTTGCTCTGGGAGCAATCAAAAGCCTGCAGTGGTGGATTACAGTGGTTGTCTAGTCTCTGGGCCATGCGACTGGAAAGCGAAGCGTTATCTTCAAAAGAGGGGCTTAACCTCCACCACCCCTCCCAGAAGAATCCTCATTCACTGGGGCTAAGGCCCAAGAAAAGGCTCCCCGATGTTAATTGATATAATTCAGGGAAGAGGTTTAAAATGCTGCTTCAATATGATTGAAGTTAAGCAAGGAGGCGGCTTCAGATATCAAACGTTGAACTATTTTTTTTTTTCCTTTTACGGATACCTCACGTTCAGTTTCTTTCAACCAGCAAGTACTTAAGAATGTATCGACCGATTTTCAAAACTGCTCGAGGGATAGAAATAGTGTTCCCTTGTATCTTGAGTAGATCATTTGAACATCACAAAAATATTTTGGTTCTCATTCATCCTCTACTGTGGAAAAATGTCCTCAATGGAAAGATGGAAATGAAGGCATAATATGAGTGGGACCAGACTAAACAAATCCTCTGGAGAACAATGGAGCTGACTGTGGAGTTAAGATTATACTGCCTCATCATTGTTCCTCTCCTACAGTTTTCCATAATATTCCATTCAGCTAATCTCATTGGAGGATGAACCAAGCAGGCATATTGTCTTTGTAATGAATTTAGTGAATGCTCAAGGCACTGCTTTGCCAAAAGGGAAGTTGACAATTAAATCATTTTTCAAGAAATCTCAAGATTCAATGTGCTATTGTTACAAATAAGTATTAGGATGCGGTTAATCTTCCTTTGTGGTTGTTTAAAAGAAGAGTTTGTTTATTAGACCAGCTATAGGCTAGCACAGATGCAGCCCATCCCAGCGCTGCAACAGCAGAAACCAGCCATCACAGAATGGCAGTTAGGAACAGGCAACAACTTCAGACTAACCCAGGAGGACTGACGTATGTTTTAAAGCATACTAAGTGCAAACGTTCGGTTTGTCTCCAGACCAGGGTTCAAATAGTTTTCTTTCAAATACATTGAGCCTTTCATTGAGCCTTTCCTGCCTGCTTGGAATGCCATATGGGCAGGTTTGTACATTTGGGACTATTCCACTGGCTACATTGTGCCAGGCAAACTCAATCAAGTGCAGCTAAATGCATCTGAAAGAATCTATATATTTTAACCTATGTCTTGTTGTCTCTTAATTTCCCATCCCCCACCATTTATAGGAAACAATAAAAATTGACCTCCAGTCAGGTTGGTCACCTCAGTAAATGAGGGTGGAATCTGGGATAGGGTTCAACCCGGGACAGGGAGCCGCGGCAGGAGCAGGTGGGGTGAGGACATAATCCTAGGCTTCTTGTGGAAAATAAAATACCCCCGCTTCCCCCCTCCGGTTACACAATCTCAATAGGCTGGGCTCACGCCACTCTGAGTTCGGAATGAACATTTCCAGGTACTAATCCCACGGATAGCCCCGCAACGAAGACCTTCAAACTCCTGGCAGCCTGGAGTTCTGTATAGTTTATTGTTAGTGTTTTCCCTGTTAAGCCCACCACCATGAGTAGTTCCTACTCAGTTGCACGTGTCTTAAATGGATCGCACAGAGAACTGGGAAACATCTCTGATGGAGAATTCAGCCCAATTCAAGGTAAAACAACATAAACAGTTGGAAGGGAAATGGTGAAATAGCTGGCAGGGTTTGCCATTGTTTCAATGATGGAGCCATTTCCTTCTGAAGCACTAGAAAAATACCACTGGCAGCAGAGCAACTAGGGACAGAAGCCTCATCGTCCATACTCATCCTGACATGCACATGCTTGCATGAGTGGATTGTAGTGCATACGTGTTTTATGTTGCATGGTGCTCATATGTGTTGGTTGCAGCGTGCTCACATGTGTCCAGGGTATGGTTGACGTGGGCTCTCGGCCTCCACTTGCTTGTTCCTTGCATCTGCGCGATTTTATGTGTTTCTTGTACGTGTGTGTGTGGTGTTTTGCTGTCACAGCTGTTGTCCGTATGGTCACCATGAACCCCCCACATTCCTCTGCTCTCCCCTTGCCTGGGTGTGTTTTGATTGGGCACCAGCGGCTTCAGCGGGCCCCCTCTGTCCATGGGAGCCCCAGGGTGGAGAGCCAACGCCACTGTTGTCTTTACCCAGGGATCTCTCTCTTCCTCCTTCTCCTTCCCTATCCCTCTCCTAAAGGCCCGCACAGACTGTACGAAGCCGTCTTATGCCACGATTTTGCCATCCCAGACAAAATGTCTACGTCGTGGGCAAATTCTTAGGTCGTAAATGATTGTCAGATGCCTTGGCTCGTTCAGTGTGACAGGGTCTAGGTCTGCCAATTAAGTACCATTATGTGCAGTCGTAGGCTTCGACAGTTATGGCAGTGTCAGAAATGAAGCCTTTATCGTGTAGTGTAGTTTGTGTTACGAGCCCATCCCGGTGACTGACCAATAAGAACACAGCGGGCACTGAGTATGCGCACGATAATACAATTTATTTATTTGTATTTATTTTTTTATTTTTTTTACCCCTTTTTCTCCACAATTTTGTGGTATCCAATTGGTAGTTACAGTCTTGTCTCATCGCTGCAACTCCCATACGGACTCGGGAGAGGCGAAGGTCGAGAGCCGTGCGTCCTCCGAAACACAACTCAACCAAGCCGCACTGCTTCTTGACACAATGCCCACTTAACCCAGAAGCCAGCCGCACCAATGTGTCAGAGGAAACACTGTACACCTGGTGACCGTGTCAGCGTGCACTGCGCCCGGCCCGCCACAGGAGTCGCTAGTGCGCGATGGAACAAGGACATCCCTGCCGGCCAAACCCTCCCCTGACCCGGACGACGCTGGGCCAATTGTGCGCAGCCCCATGAGTCTCCCAGTCGCGGGCCGGCTGCGACAGAGCCTGGACTCTCTAACCCAGAATCTCTAGTGGCACAGCTAGCACTGCGATGCAGTGCCTTACACCACTGTGCCACTCGGGAGGCCCGATTTTAATAGGATTATTGTGAATAGTCAGATTAAAGGGATACTTTGAGATTGTATCTACTTCCCCAGAGTCAGATTAACTTCTGTATACCATTTATATGTCTTTTTGTCCAATATGAAGGAAGTTGGAGGTAGTTTTGCGAGCAAATGCTCACAAGCATTAGCATTAACTTGCACATTTATCTTCTGCACATCGACCATCCCAGTGTTTAATTGCTATATTGTAATTACCCTGCCACCATGGCCTATTTATTGCCCTACCTGCCTTATCTTACCTTATTTACACCTTATTTATTTTATTTTTTCATTTTTCTACTGTATTATTGGCTGTATGTCTGTGTATTCCGTGTGTAACTCTTTGTTGTTGTATGTATCAAACTGCTGTGCTTTATCTTGGCCAGGTCGCAGTTGTAAATGAGAACTTGTTCTCAACTGGCCTACCTGGTTAAATAAAGGTAAAATAAAAATAAATAAATAAAATGCTAGCACATACCCATAGACTTCTAGTCATTGTGCTAAAGCTAGTAGGGGAATTGCGCAAGCGCTAGTTAGCAACATCCTTCAAACTGCACACAGAGATATAAAAATGGTATCCACGAGTTCATCTAAATCTGGGGATATTAAAAAAAGGGCCTCATTGCCAAAATCACAAAGTAACCCTTCAATGACCTATAATGTACATTTCTATGTATAAAATTGGTACCAGACTGCCCACCTTGGAAATGTGATGTACTTGTAGAGTATATTGTTTTAAACAATTTGTCTAAAAATGAAATTAATGTGAAAAATTTCAGAATCTAGACATACTCCATATTTTAGAGCACAATATAAGAAGTATAATTTAAAACAATATTTTTTCTGTATCATGTATGGTTCACGGATCTTAGGGTCTTACAGGAGGAATGTGTAGCTCTAAAAGGAGCTTAAAATTGCCACTTCATCATGATTTTCCCCCCAAAATGTGTGATACCAATGTAAAAAGTACTGTATATCGAACATCCTTCTTCCCAATGAAGGTTCTATGTGAGAATTAGCAGAACAATCTGAGATACCAAAAATATTTCCCATCCATGCTTCCGTGGAATCGCCCAAAGACGAAATGACAAGAAAGCTTCCAGTCATTGCGCTAAGGCTAGTTAACATTGTCTCACAAAACTACCATGAGTTCATCTGACTCTGGGGAAGTAGATAAAGGGCATAATTGCCAAAATCCAGAATTATTCCTTTTAATATAATAGTTTGATTTCAAAGTTTACATGGTTTGCAAGAAGAACGATTTCCTTAATAATCTTGTTTACATGCACAGAATCTCAAATCAAAATAAACTTTCTACCACAGCGACCATGTTATTTTTGGGAACCCTGTTTGATTCCGAGTTCTGAATCAAGTTTATGTGAATACTACATTGTATACAAAACATTAGGAACACCTTCCTAATATTGAGTTACACACCCCTTTGCCCTCAGAACAGCCTCAATTAGTTGGGGGCACTCTACAAGGTGTCGATAGCGTTCCACAGGGATTCTGGCCCATGTTGACTCCAATGCTTCCCATAGTTGTGTCAAATTGGCTGGATGTCCTTTGGGTGATGGACCAGGAAACTGTTCAGCAGCGTTGCAATTCTTGACACACTCAAACCGGTGTGCCTGGCACCTACTACCATACCCCGTTCAAAGGTACTTAAATATTTTGTCTTGCCCATTCACCTTCTGAATGGCACACATACACAATCCATGTCTCAATTTTCTCAAGGCTTAAAAATCCTTCTTTAACCTGTCTCCTCCTCTTAATCTTCCCTGATTTGAAGTGGATTTAACAAGTGACATCAATAAGGAATCCTAGCTTTCACCTGGATTCACCTGGTCAGTCTACAGTATGTCATGGAAGGAGCATGTGTTCCTAATGTTTTGTACTCTGTGTATTTCTAAGATACATACTTTCAGTTTCCCCAAAATCACTTCACTCGGGCATAAGCATAGAGGGAGGCTTGGCTGCTGGCACATGCGCAGGTCAAATAGAGAAATACACAGCTGCAGTTGACGTAGCCTATGTCAGTTGACGTAGCCTTGCAAAGTTGATGTGAAGATTTTAATTTGGTAACATCACACAGTGTGACATGTAATATTGGTAAAAGACTGAATCCAACATACAGTGTGGGAAGACCTAAGGCCAGTGCTCCGGTATTTCCCAGTGCCCAGTAGGCAGAAGTAGTGACCTGTGGTTTGGCCTGTCTGCTAATGTGCTTTCTCTGACCTACTGAACCAGTGTGAACCAGAATTCTCAAAGTCTCTATCACATTCTCTATACCAATGACTATCCCAGTTTTCTTTATTCATTCTATCACAGGCACTTTTACCTTCCCTCCCAGCTCTTGACATTCTCCCTCTGATGGGATTTCTCTCCCCACCTCAGCAATACGGAGAAGACAGGAATACTTTCAGGAGAATGCGGTCTCTTTTAAGATGAATGCAGCAGCATTTTCTTCTCTCTTTCTTCGCTCTGTTTCAACCTTCTGCTGAGAATTTGGAATTCAGTTTATCCCACTGTCATGGGAGGAAACACGTAGCTATGTCTGACACTTTTAAAAGGCTCTGTGGAGTAGTGTTGGCTGCGTTGCACGCACACACAGACACACACACACACACACAGTTTAATATGGGTTGAATTTGTCGGGTAGGCTGTCTGTTTTATTTCTCAGAGTTGTCCTTTAGTGCTCTCTATAGTAATCAGTCTGTTCCCTTGCCTTTCTTCTGGATAACTGTGTGAGTTCCCTGTGTCATCTCAGTCCAGACAGGGTTATGCTATGTAAAGGGGCCATTCTAACAGACCTCTCCAAGGGGAACATTTCTACTTTAATGTCAAAAGTTTCAATCAAGAACGAGACATGTCCTTCCTGGGAATTTCAGTCTTAATCATAGTGGACTAAAACTCCACTCCATGGCGAATGAAGTTTATGAGGAACTTCACCACCGGCGTGGAGCCGTGACCAGGGTGCTAGCACGTGCCCATAGACTTCCAATCATTGCACTAAATCTAGTTAGCATTAGTTTGCGAAACTACCTCTACCTGCCTTCATACTGGACACAAAGACATTAAAATGGTATCCACGAGTTAATCTAACTCTGGGGAAGTAAATAAACAGCATCATTGCCAAAATCTTGAAGTATCCCTTTAAAGGCCGGATCCGCAGTTGCTTTTCTCAACAGAATGCACAGCTTGTGTTGTGAGAGATACATTGTGTGTCTTTGCGCTAAATCCCGCCCACTTGAACAACCATTGTGCTTGGCTCTGGGAGCCAGGGGAGTGAGAGGAAGCATCTCTAGCTGCTACACCTGCTGCCAGATTCAAACACAACAGACACTGACAAGTATCAAAGTCACAAATAAATGGCCAAAGTTCTCCTGTTCAGGTCAGTGTTGACATTGTTGCCTTTATAATCAAGTTAGCCGGCTAGCTACTTGCTATCTAAAGTTAGCTGCTAACCTTTGTGTGTTTGACAATGTAGCTATAAGTAAACGTTAGCTAGCTAGCTAGCTAGCTGGCTTGCTTCTTGTATTAGGATTGTTTTGTACTTAATAAGGAGTCTTCTCTAGGTATCGACCTCTTCTAAAATGCATGAACCTCATGAGATGCCCTAATGCTTTTCAACTAAAGTTTGCTAGCTAGCTAAATCTAGATGTGCAGAATGTTGACATGACAATATGTAGCTATTGTTTGTTGATGATAATGCTAGCTAGCTAGGTGGTTGGCAGAGTTTTTGCCTCATGATCATCACAGACAATACATCCAGCTATAAAGTTTGGTACAGTAACATCACACAAACATGTATTTCTCAGGGATCTGGTTGAGTCAACACTGAATGAGAACTAAGAAATTCTAGATTTTGTTTGTTATGCTTTGTGATTCAATAATTATACACTACATGACCAAAAGTATGCTCGTCAAACATCTCATTCCAAAAGCATGGGCATTAATATGGAGTTGGTCCCCCCTTTGCTTCTATAACAGCCTACACTCTTCTGGGAAGGCTTTCCACTAGATGTTGGAACATTGCTGCGGGGACTTGCTTCCATTCAGCCACAAGAACACTAGTGAGGTCGGACACTGATGTTGGCCGATTAAGCCTGGCTTGCAGTCGGCGTTCCAATTAATGCTAAAAATTGTTCGATGGGGTTGAGGTCAGGGCTCTGTGCAGGCCAGTCAAGTTCTTCCACACCAAACCATTTCTGTATGGACCTCGCTTTGTGCACGGGGCATTGTCATGCTGAAAAAGGGCCTTCCCCAAACTGTTGCCACAAAGTTTGAAGCACGGGATCATCTGGAATGTCATTGTATGCTGTAGTGTTACAATTTCCCTTCACTGGAACTAAGGAGCCTAGTCCGAAACCATGAAAAAACACCCCAGACCATCATTCCTCCTCTACTAAACTTTACAATTGGGGCAGGTAATGCTCTCCTGGCATCCACCAAACCCAGATTCATCTGTCAGACTGCCAGATGTCAAGCATGATTCATCACTCCAGAGAACGCGTTTCCACTGCCCCAGAGTCCAATGGCGGCTAGCTTTACACCATTCCAGTCAACGCTTGGCATTGCGCATGGTGATCTTAGGCTTGTGTGCGGCTGCTTGGCCATGGAAACCCATTTCATGAAGCTCCTGACAAACAGTTATTGTGTTGACGTTGCTTCCAGAGGCAGTTTGGAACTCGATAGTGAGTGTTGCAACCAAGGACAGACGATTTTTACATGCTACACGCTTCAGCACTCGGCGGTCCCGTTCTGTGAGCTTGTGTGGTCTACCACTTCGCGGCTGAGCCGTTGTTGCTCCTAGACGTTTCCACTTCACAATAACAGTGCTTACCGTTGACCGGGGCAGCTCTAGCAGGGCGCAGGGAAGAAATTTGACTAACTTACTTGTTGGAAAGGTGGCATCCTGTGAAGGTGCCATTTTAAAAGTCACTGAGCTCTTCAGTAAGGCCATTCTACTGCCAGTGGTTGTCTATGGAGATTGCATGGCTGTGTGCTCGATTTTATATACCTGTCAGCAACGGGTGTGGCTGAAATAGCCGAATCCCCAAATTTCAAGTGGTGTCCACTTGCATTTATATATACAGTACCAGTCAAAAGTTTGGACACACCTACTCATTCCAGGGTTTTTCTTTATTTTGTCATTATCTACATTGTAAAATAATAGTGAAGACATCAAAACTATGAAATAACACATATGGAATCATGTAGTAATCAAAAAAAGTGTTAAACAAGTCAACATTTATTTTATATTTGAGATTCTTCAAGGTAGCCACCTTTTGCCTTGATGCCAGCTTTGCACACTCCTGGCATTCTCTCAACCAGCTTCATGAGGTAGTCACCTGGAATGCATTTCAATTAGCAGGTGTGCCTTGTTAAAAGTTAATTTGTGGAATTTCTTTCCTTCTTAATGCATTTGAGCCAATCAGTTGTGGTGTAACTAGGTTGGGATGGTATACAGAAGAGACCAAGTCCATATTATGGCGAGAACAGCTCAAATAAGCAAAGAGAAATTAGTCTATCATTACTTTAAGACATGAAGGTCAGTCAATCTGGGAAATTTCAAGAACTTTTCAAGTTTCTTCAAGTGCAGTCGCAAAACTGGCTCTCACGAGGACCGCCACAGGAAAGGAAGACCCAGAGTTACCTCTGCATCGGATAAGTTAATTGGAGTTACCAGCCTCAGAAATTGCATCCCAAATAAATGTTTCACAGAGTTCAGGTAACAGACACATCTCAACATCAACGGTTCAGAGGAGACTGCTTGAATCAGGCCTTCATGGTCAAATTGCTGCAAAGAAACCACTACCAAAAGACACCAATAAGAAGAAGAGACTTGCTTGGGCCAAGAAACACGAGCAATGGACATTAGCCTGGTGGAAATCTGTCTTTTGGTGTGATGAGTCCAAATTAGAGATTTTTGGTTCCAACCGGCGTGTCTTTGTTAGACACGGAGTAGGTGACCGGATGATCTCTGCATGTGTGGTTCCCACTGTGAAGCATAGAGGAGGTATGATGGTGTGGGGGTGCTTTTCTGGTGACACTGTCTGTGATTTATTTACCCAATTGACATGGTTTGGGATGAGTTGGACCTCAGAGTGAAGAAAAGCAGCCAACAAGTGCTCAGCATATGTGGGAACCCTTTCAAGACTGTTGGAAAAGCATTCCTCATGAAGCTGGTTGAGAGAATGCCAAGCGTGTGCAAAGCTGTCTTAAAGGCAAAGGGTGGCTACTTTGAAGAATATAAAATATATTTTGAAATCTTTTTGGGAAACAACATGATTCCATATGTGTTATTTCATAGTTTTTATGTCTTCACTATTATTCTACAATGTAGAAAATAGTTTAAAAAAATAGAAAATCCCTTGAATGAGTAGGCATGTACAAACTTTTGACTGGTACTGTATAGTGTGTGTGTGTGTGTGCATATATAAACTGAGCAAAAAAAGAAACGTCCTCTCACTGTCAACTGCGTTTATTTTTAGCAAACTGAACATTTGTATAAACATAACAAGATTCAACAACTGAGACATAAACTGAACAAGTTCCACAGACATGTGACTAACGGAAATGGAATAATAAGGCGGGGTCAAAATCAAAAGTAACAGTCAGTATCTGTTGTGGCCACCAGCTGCATTAAGTACTGCGGTGCATCTCCTCCTCACGGACTGCACCAGATTTTCCAGTTCTTGCTGTGAGATGTTACCCAACTCTTCCAACAAGGCACCTGCAAGTTCCCGGACACTTCTGGGTGGAATGGCCCAACAGGTCCCAGACGTGCTCAATGGGATTGAGATCCGGGCTCTTCGCTGGTCATGGCAGAACACGGACATTCCTGTCTTGCAGGAAATCACGCACAGAACGAGCAGTATGGCTGGTGGCATTGTCATGCTGGAGGGTCATGTCAGGATGAGCCTGCAGGAAGGGTACCACATGAGGGAGGAGGATGTCTTCCCTGTAATGCACAGCGTTGAGATTGCCTGCAATGACAACAAGCTCAGTCCGATTATGCTGTGACACAACCACCCCAGACCATGACGGACCCTCCACCTCCAAATCGATCCCGCTCCAGAGTACAGGCCTCGGTGTAACGCTCATTCCTTCGACGATAAACGCGAATCCGACCATCAGCCCTGGTGAGACAAAACCGCGATGAGCACTTTTTGCCAGTCCTGTCTGGTCCAGCGACAGTGGGTTTGTGCCCATAGGCGACGTTGTTGCCTGTGATGTCTGGTGAGGACCTGCCTTACAACAGGCCTACAAGAGCCCTCAGTCCAGCCTCTCTCAGCCTATTGCGGACAGTCTGAGCACTGATGGTGGGATTGTGCGTTATTGTTGCCATCCTGTCCCGCGGGTGTGATGTTCGGATGTACTGATCCTGTGCAGGTGTTGTTACACGTGGTCTGCCTCTGCGAGGACGATCAGCTGTCTGTCCTGTCTCCCTGTAGCCCTGTCTTAGGCGTCTCACAGTACAGACATTGCAATTTATTGCCCTGGCCACATCTGCAGTCCTCATGCCTCCTTGCAGCATGCATAAGGCACGTTCACACAGATGAGCAGGGACCCTGGGCATCTATCTTTTGGTGTTTTTCAGAGTCAGTAGAAAGGCCTCTTTAGTGTCCTAAGTTTTCATAACTGTGACCTTAATTGCCTACCGTCTGTAAGCTGTTAGTGTCTTAACGACCGTTCCACAGGTGCATGCTCATGAATTGTTTATGGTTCATTGAACATGCTTGGGGAAACAGTGTTTAAACCCTTTACAATGAAGATCTGTGAAGTTATTTTGATTTTTACGAATTATCTTTGAAAGACAGGGTCCTGAAAAAGAGACGTTTCATTTTTTGCTGAGTGTTTTTATATATATATATATATATATATATGCCAAATACATTTAAACTCAGTTTTTCACAATTCCTGACATCTAAGTAAAGATTCCCTGTTTTAGGTCAGTTAGGATCACCACTTTATTTTAAGAATGTGAAATGTCAGAATAGTTGTAGAGAGAGTGATTTATTTCAGCTTTTATTTCTTTCATCACATTCCCAGTGGGTCAGGAGTTTACATACACTCAATTAGTATTTGGTAGCATTGCCTTTAAATTGTTTAACTTGGGTCTAACGTTTCGGGAAGCCTTCCACAAGCTTCCCACAATAAGTTGGGTGAATTTTGGCCCATTCCTCCTGACAGAGCTGATGTAACGTGAGTCAGGTTTGTAGGCATCCTTGCTCGCACATGCCTTTTCAGTTCTGCCCACAAATTTTCTATGGGATTGAGGTCAGGGCTTTGTGATGGCCACTCCAATACCTTTACTTTGTTGTCCTTAAGCCATTTCTCCACCACTTTGGAAGTATGCTTGGGGTCATTGTCCATTTGGAAGACCCATTTGCGACCAAGCTTTAACTTCCTGACTGATGTCTTGAGATGTTGCTTCAGTATATCCACATAATTTTCCTTCCTCATGATGCCATCTATTTTGTGAAGTGCACCAGTCCCTCCTGCAGCAAAGCACCCCCACAACATGATGCTGCCACCCCCCCGTGCTTCACGGTTGGGATGTTGTTCTTCGGCTTGCAAGCCTCCCCCCATTTTCCTCCAAACATAACAATGGTCATTATGGCCAAACAGTTCTATATTTGTTTTATCAGACCAGAGGACATTTCTCCAAAAAGTACGATCTTTGTCCCCATGTGCAGTTGCGAACCGTAGTCTGGCTTTTTTATGGCGGTTTTGGAGCAGTGGCTTCTTCCTTGCTGAACGGCCTTTCAGGTTATGTCGATATAGGACTCGTTTTACTGTGGATATAGATACTTCTGTACCTGTCTCCTCCAGCATCTTCACAAGGTCCTTTGCTGCTGTTCCTGGATTTATTTGCACTTTTCGCACCAAAGTACATTAATCTCTAGAAGACAGATACGTCTTCTTCCTGAGCAGTTTGATGGCTGCGTGGTCCCATGGTGTTTATACTTACGTACTATTTTTTGTACAGATGAACGTGGTACCTTCAGGCGTTTGGAATTTGCTCTCAAGGATGAACCAGACTTGTGGAGATCTACAATTTTCAGGGCTGATTTCTTTTGATTTCCCATGATGTCAAGCAGAGAGGCACTGAGTTTGAAGGTAGGCCTTGAAATACATCCACAGGTACACCTCCGATTGACTCAAATGATGTAAATTAGCCTATCAGAAGCTTCTAAAGCCATGACATCATTTTATGTAATTTTCCAAGCTGTTTAAAGGCACAGTCAACTTAGTGTATGTAAACTTCTGACCCACTAGAAATGTGATACAGTAAATTATAAGTGAAATTGTCTGAAAAATTACTTGTCATGCACAAAGTAGATGTCCTAACTGACTTGCCAAACCTATAGTTTGTTAACAAGAAAATTGTGGAATGGTTGAAAAACGAGTTTTAATGACTGCAACCTAAGTGTATGTTAACTTCCGACTTTAACTGCGTGTGTGTGTATGTGTATATATATATATATATATACACACACACACACGTTTAAAAAGAATATCATACATCCTTCCTCCTAATGAAGTTTTTTTGTGACAATTGCCCAAACAAAAATATTTTCCATCCATGCTGGCATGGAATCGGCCCTTTCTATGTAGTCTACCAGTTATGCAGTAAAGACGTTTGTAGCCTAGAAAGAGATGCTAATCTATCAATCCATTACTCCGTATTTGAGTGGATTGACCAAAGGGGGTGAAAAGAACCAGCTGTACTCTGGCCCTTCAGACTAAGGTTTCAGCCTCGGTCATTGTTGCTCTTTACCAGATTATCTCCATCATCTCTCCCTTGGATTGTGATGTATTTTAATCTGGGATGGGCATTATCCAAACAAATAGGCTGCAAGCAGACCACCTCTGACGTCAGTAATGTTGCTCATTGCTCAACTACCATCCCCAATGCTACCTGTTTCCAGAACTGCCTTTCCACTTGTTGCCGGGTTTTTCCCAGCAGGCAACAATTGTTACAATTATGTCATTATGACGTCTTCTAAAATCTTCTCAACCAGCAAAAAACGACTTTACAACCAGAAGAGGACGTCATGAAGACAGTATCAGTATTGAACAGAGCTTCTGCAAGCATTCAGGAGTTGGGATGTTGCTGACTACTGCTGAGTTTCTATTTTATTAGTGTTTGTTTCCCCACAGTCATTCAGTGAGTTTATTTTTTAAAAAATACAAAGTGCATGAACTTCAACCACTGGTGCAAATCAGTAGGAGTTTTTAGAATGGTTTGCTCTTGCACACACACCTGAGATAGAGAAATGTATTCACTAGTAGGCTAGTGGCAAGTCCCCCCCAAAATGTTGAGATACCCCTATCCCAGCGGTGAACCGCGAGGGCCTTCTAGGCCTTCGGAGAAGTTTTCATTTCTATTTCATCTTTACAATAAGTTTCATCTTCTGATTTCATCACTTCAGTTTGTGTTGGAAAGAGAAGGGTGAACTATGCACTAGGCAGAAATCACTCCGCCATTTCCTGGTCGGTAAAATTCTAATGGTTCACCTAATTTCAATTTATGTGTAGAGAATCATTGTACCGTCTAAACCCCTGTGAAATATATTTTCCATAACCCAAAATATTGTATATTCAGCTGTTTGAAGCTGGTTTACAAAACCAAAAGTAAAAGATGGCAAAACGAAACTTCAGGACGGGAAGCATAGAAATAACACACATAGAACAGATCTACTGCTTCTTAGACTTCAATTGGAATGAAAGATCAATAACTCACATTTCTATGTGAATTTGGTCAGGCCACCCAAAAAGTTTTTTTATTGCAGCTTTAAAGCTATTTCTCTGCTTCTCGTTAAGTTACACCTTTGCGTGTTTTACTGTGGACTGTTTTTGGTCCCTCTGAAGGCCTAGGTCCTATAGTCACAGTTTGCCACTGCCCTACCCGAGGTATAACAAAACACAACCATGTTTTTCCGTATCTGCAAGGTATCCCATATGAAATGGAAGGTTGTCTAAAAGTATTTTACTGCAAAAGTGGTTTCATTTCTATATTGACACACACCCTTAACTCAAACAGTGCAGAATGCCTGGGTGGAGGGGGGTGGGCCACATAAATTCATGTAACCCAATATTGCTCTGACATTGCAACCTTTTTGAATACGAGTAGTCAATTGCCCTACATACACAAACAAACAACATTTAGGATGTCTTCACGCATTTTGGAAATATAGATCTGTAATCACACAGATACAATGGGCGGAAATATCAACTATGAATATTTATGGTAAATGTTAACTTCACATTTTGGTAGCTGTTCAATAGACAACTTTGCTCTCAGTACTGTATGGTCCTGCTTGACAAAAATGCATAAAATTACACGATTTTTGATGTTGATGTAATTGGCTCTAGGTAACAAGTGGGCTTCAACATCGAAAATACATTTTTTGGGGTCCAAGGTTCATAAAGGATTTTGTATCTTTAGCCCTTATCTTTAGCCTCTTGCATTTAAGTCAGGGGGCCATCACACAATCACCTGTAAATATGTACATTTGTAATTTTTTATGAATTGAGTATAGCACTCATGCCTATAAAGACTGTTAGTATAAATAAATGTTATACTGAATCCAATATGGTAAATGTGATTACACTCAAACACCTTTGCCTGCATATAAGTAGCTCTTGTTCATTTTGTAATGTGTTATTCTGTCTTTTAAAGGCTTTTCATAAGGCTCTTAGGATATCTTGGGAGTGGCACTGCCATGCCTCTGTTGTGTTTTGAATAAGACAAGCCAACTACTTTTTCAATGTGTGTTCATGTTTTAATCTCATTCACACACTTACAGCATACCAACAATGGGCAATTCCACAAAATATAATAACAAGCCTTTCACGACACAAGCACACCGTAGCGTAACCAAGTTACAGGTAAGCAACTGTAACACAACAGCCAGCTACACTAGCAGTGTATGTACACACTCTTTTCCCCATCAGAAATAAGTGTGCAATGTTGATTGAAAGTGCAGTATTTGAGGTGACCAGGACTTGTGTGTCGTAGCAGGGTGAGAAGACAATGTAGCTAGTTATTTATTTGTTTATTTCACCTTTATTTAACCAGGTAGGCCAGTTGAGCTTCAATGGCGTACAACACTCCTTCCGAGGCATCCAACTGCTTTTAAATGCAAGTAAAAGTAAGTGGGTAGTATATGGGGCTTTGGTTACAACTGCGACCTGGCCAAGATAAAGCAGTGCGACAAAAACAACAACACATAGTTACACATAAACAAACGTACAGTCAATAACACAATAGAAAAATCTATGTACAGTGTGTGCAAATGTGGAAGAGTAGGGAGGTAAGGCAATAAATAGGCCATAGAGGCGAAATAATTACAATTTAGCATTAACACTGGAGTGATAGATGTGCAGATGATGATGTGCAAGTAGAGATACTGGGGTGCAAAAGAGCAATAAGGATAAATAACAATATGGGGATAAGGGTAGTTGGATGTGCTATTTACAGATTGGCTGTGTACAGGTACAGTGATCGGTAAGCTGCTCTGACAGCTGATGCTTAAAGTTAGAGAGGGAGATATAAATCAAATCAAATCTAATTTTATTTGTCACATACACATGGTTAGCAGATGCTAATGCGAGTGTAGCGAAATGCTTGTCTAACAAGTAATCTAACAAATTCACAACAACTACCTTATACACACAAGAGTAAAGGAATGAATACGAGTAGGTACATATAAATATATGGATGAGCGATGGCTGATCAGCGTAGGCAAGATGCAGTAGATGGTATGGAGTACAGTATATACATATGAGATGAGTAATGTAGGATTTGTAAACATTATATGAATGGCATCGTTTAAAGTGTCTAGTGATACATTTATTTAATCCGATTATAATTATTAAAGTGGCTAGAGATTTGAGTCGATGGCCGAACGGCATAGGCAAGATTCATTAGATGGTTTAGAGTACAGTGTATACATTTGATATGAGTAATGTCAGATATGTAAACATTATATACAAAATTGTTTAAAGTGGCTAGTGATACATTTGTTACATCCAATTCCTATTTTTAAAGTGGCTAGAGATTTAAGTCAGTATGTTGGCAGCAGCCACTCAATGTTAGTGATGGCTGTTTAACAGTCTGATGGCCTTGAGGTAGAAGCTGTTTTTCAGTCTCTCGGTCCCAGCTTTGATGCACCTGTACTGACCTCGCCTTCTGGATGATAGCGGGGTGAACAGGCAGTGGCTCGGGTGGTTGTTGTCCTTAATGATCTTTTTGGCCTTCCTGTGACATCGGGTGGTGTAGGTGTCCTGAAGGTCAGGTAGTTTACCCCCGGTGATGCGTTGTGCAGTCCTCACTACCCTCTGGAGAGCCTTACGGTTGTGGGCGGAGCAGTTGCCGTACCAGGCGGTGATACAGCCCGACAGGATGCTCTCGACTGTGCATCTGTAGAAGTTTGTGAGTGATTTTGGTGACAAGCCAAATTTCTTCAGTCTCCTGAGGTTGAAGAGGCGCTGTGGCGCCTCTTCACCACGCTGTCTGTGTGGGTGGACCAAGTCAGTTTGTCCGTGATGTGTACGCCGAGGAACTTAAAACTTTCCACCTTCCACCTAAGACTCCAGCTTCAGTGATTTTTGTAATTCGTTCCAGTCATTGGCAGCAGAGAACTGGAAGGAAAAGCGGCCAAAGGAAGTGTTGGTTTTGGGGATGACCAGTGAAATATACCTTCTGGAGCGTGTGCTTTGGGTGGGTGTTGCTATGGTGACCAGTGAGCTGAGGTAAGGCGGTGCTTTACCTAGCAAAGACTTATAGATGACCTGGAGCCAGTGGGTTTGGCGATGAATATGTAGTGAGGGCCAGCCAACGAGAGCATACAGGTCGCAAGGGTGGGTAGTATATGGGGCTTGGTTGACAAAACGGATGGTATTGTGATAGACTACATCCAGTTTGCTGAGTAGAGTGCCGAAGTCAAGGATCGAAGTCAAGGTCCTTTGCAAAACATAGTCTGGCTTTTTTATGGTGGTTTTGGAGCAGTGGCTTCTTCCTTGCTGAGTGGCCTTTCAGGTTATGTCGATATAAGACTCGTTTTACTGAGGATGAAGATACTTTTGTACCTGTTTCCTCCAGCATCTTCACAAGGTCCTTTGCTGTTGTTCTGGGTTTATTTAGCACTTTTCGCACCAAAGTACGTTAATCTCTAGGAAACAGACCGCATCTCCTTCCTGAGCGGTATGGCGGCTGCGTGGTCCCATGGTGTTTATACTTGCGTACTATTGTTTGTACAGATGAACATTGTACCTTCAGGCGTTTGGAAATTGCTACCAAGGATGAAGCAGACTTGTGGAGGTATACCTTTTTTTTCTGAGGTCTTGGCTGATTTCTTTTGATTTTCCCATGATGTCAAGCAAAGAGGCACTGAGTTTGAAAGTAGGCCTTGAAATACATCCACAGGTACACCTCCAATTGACTCAAATGATGTCAATCAGAAGCTTCTAAAACCATGACATAATTTTCTGGAATTTTCCAAGCTGTTTAAAGGCACAGTCAACTTAGTGTATGTAAACTTCTGACCCACTGGAATTGTGATACAGTGAATTATAAGTGAAATAATCTGTCTGTAAACAATTGTTGAACAAATTACTTGTGTCATACACAACGTAGATGTCCTAACCGACTTGCCAAAACTATAGTTTGTTAACAAGAAATGTATGGAGTGGTTGAAAAATGAGTTTTAATAACTCCAACCTAAGTGTATGTAAACTTCCGACTTCAACTGTATATTATTCTTTGTTGCTGTTTACACACTACCACAGTCAGAGGCTGGCACCAAGATAGCATTGAATGAGCTGTGTTCCGCCATAAGCAAACAAGAAAACGCTCACCCAGAGGCGGCGCTCCTAGTAGCCGCGGACTTTAATGCAGGGAAACTTAAATCAGTTTGACCTAATTTCTAACAACATGTTAAACGTGCAACCAGAGGGAAAAGAACTCTGGACCACCTGTACTTCACACACGGAGATGCATTCGAAGCTCTCCATCGCCCTTCATTTGGCAAATCTGACCATAATTCTATTCTCCTGATTCTTGCTTACAAGCAAAAATGAAAGCAGGAAGCTCCAGTGACTGGATCAATAAAAAAGTGTTCAGATGAAGCAGATGCTAAGCTACAGGACTGTTTTTTTAGCACAGACTGGAATATGTTCTGGGGTTCCTCCAATGGCATTGAGTAGTACACTACATCTGTCATTGGCTTCATCAATAAGTGCATCGATAACGTCATCCCCACAGTGACCGTATGGACATACCCCAACCAGAATCTATGGATTACAGGCAGCAACCGCACTGAGCTAAAGGTTAGAGCTGCCGCTTTCAAGGAGCGGGATTCTAACCCGGAAGCGTATAAGAAATCCCACTATGCCCTCCGACGAACCATCAAACAGGCAAAGCTTCTATACAGGACTAAGATCGAGTCGTACTACACCGGCTCTGATGCTTGTCGGATGTGGCAGGGCCTGCAGACCATTGCAGACTACAAAGGGAAGCATAACCGAGAGCTGCCCAGTGACACGAGCCTACCGGACAAGCTAAACTACTTCTATGCTCGCTTTGAGGCAAATAACACTGAAACATGCATGATTTGATTTATATCTCCCTCTCTAACTTTAAGCATCAGCTGTCAGAGCAGCTTACCGATCACTGTACCTGTACACAGCCAATCTGTAAATAGCACATCCAACATGCGCACCAGCTGTAGCAGTGTGATCACGTTCTCCGTAGCCGATGTGAGTAAGACCTTTAGACAGGTCAACATTCCCAAGGCCGCAGGGCCAGACGTATTACCAGGACGTGTAGTGCGAGCATGCGCTGACCAACTAGCAAGTGTCTATACTGACATTTTCAACCTCCCCCTGTCCGAGTCTGTAATACCAACATGTTTTAAGCAGACCACCATAGTGCATGTGCCCAAGAACACTAAGGTAACTTGCCTAAATGACTACCGACCAGTAGCACTCACGTCTGTAGTCATGAAGTGCTTTGAAAGGCTCGTCATAGCTCACATCAACACCATCATCCCAGAAACCCTAGACCCACTCCAATTTGCCTACCGCCCCAACAGATCCACAGATGAGGCAGTCTCTATTGCTCCACACTGCCCTTGCACACCTGGACAAAAGGAACACCTATGTGAGAATGCTATTCATTTAGTACAGCTCAGCATTCAACACCATAGTGCCCTCAAAGCTCATCAATAAGCTAAGGACCCTGGGACTAAACACCTCCCTCTGCAACTGGATCCTGGACTTCCTGACGGGCCGCACCCAGGTGGTAAGGGTAGGTAACAACACATCCGCCACGCTGATCCTGAACACAGGGGCCCCTCAGGGGTGCATGGTCAGCCCCCTCCTGTACTCCCTGTTCACTGATGACTGCACGGCCAGGCACGACTCCCAACATAATTACATTTGCCGATGACACAACAGTGGTAGGCCTGATCAGCGACAACAACGAGACAGCCTATAGGGAGGAGGTCAGAGACCTGGCACAACAACCTCTCCCTAAACGTGATCAAGACAAAGGAGATGATTGTGGACTACAGGAAAAAGAGGACCGAGCACGCCCCCATTCTCATCGACGGGGCTGTAGTGGAGCAGGTTGAGAGCTTCAAGTTCCTTGGTGTCCACATCACCAACAAACTGACATGGTCCAAACACACCATGACAGTTGTGAAGCGGGCACGACAAAACCTATTCCCCCTCAGGAGACTGAAAAGATTTGGCATGGGTCCTCAGATCCTCAAAAGGTTCTACAGCTGCACCATCGAGAGCATCCTGACTGGTTGCATCACTGCCTGGTATGGCAACTGCTCGGCTCCGACCGCAAGGCACTACAGAGGGTAGTGCGAACGGCCCTGTACATCACCGGGGCCAAGCTTCCTGCCATCCAGGAACTATACCAGGCGGTGTCAGAGGAAGGCCCTGAAAATTGTCAGACTCCAGCCACCCTAGTCATAGACTGTTCTCTCTGCTACCACACGGAAAGTCTAGGTCCAAGAGGCTTCTAAACCGCTTCTACCCCCAAGCCATAAGACTCCTGAACATCTAGTCAAATGGAAACCCAGACTATTCACATTGCCCCCCTCGCCACACCACTGCCACTCTCTGTTGTCGTCTATGCATAGTCAATTTAATTAACTCTACCTACATGTACATACTACCTCAACTAACCGGTGCCCCCGCACATTGACTCTGTACCGGCACCCACCTGTATATATTATTATTTTTTACTGCTGCTCTTTAATTACTTGTTACTTTTATCTCTTATTCTTATCCATATTTTTTTTAACTGCACTGTCGGTTAGGGGCTCGTAAGTAAGCATTTCACTGTAAGGTCTACAACTGTTGTATTCGGCGCGTGTGACTAATACAATTTGATTAGATTTTTTGTCAACATATAAGGCAACTTCTGGGCAGACAGCCAGGATTGTGGACATGATTGTCTGGAAAAATCAATTTGCCAGCTCAACTTGAACAGGATAAGAGTGCACCGGATCCTCCCAATGTGCAACACAAATGCAGTGAGCCAGCGGACTAGAAAAAATGACAGTTTTCACTGTGTGAGTGCACTTGCCTTAGAGACGATTACAATAGCCACAACATAAAAAAAAATTGTAATTATGCATTTTTGTCAGGCAGGACCATACAGCACTGAATGAGAGCATATTTGACTTGGAAAGTTGTTTATTGAACAGCTACCAAAAAGTAAAGCTTATCATGAAAATGTATATTTCCTCCTATTGTATCTGTGTGTTTACAGGTCTGTATTTCTAAGATGCATTAAGAGAGCCTAATGTTGTTTGTTTGTGTATGTAGGGCCGACAACTGACTACTTGTATTCCACATTTGAGCAATATCAGAGCTTGCAATATATATCAATTCAACCACTTTTGTAGTTAAATAGTTTTACACAACCATCCATTTCATATATGGGAGACCGTAGAGATATGGAAAAACATGGTTATGCTTTGTTATAACTTCCGTAGCAGCATCTCAAAAACTAAAGCCGTTTTTGATGATTGGCCGCTGGCTTAAAGTCCCGCCTAGTCAGAGAACAACCCTACCATGACCCCCCTCCCATCTGTTCCCCATTGGGTAATTGGCCTGTCACTCATAAACCCATTGAAATAGCCATCTCACTGAGATTTGGCATTTTGTGCACTTTTGAGAATTATCTTGTCTCAGGCACTTCTGATATAAGAACAACTACATAGTGTTTTGACAAGGTAAAACGGGCAGGTACTACCGTAACTTATCAAAGCAGATTTTTTCAATTGCATTTTTCATACGATGTGCGCCCCACTGAACACGGCCCAGGGTGTGTGAGAGGCAACAACCTGTATGTTGTGGAGGGGAGATTTGTCATCCTCCCACTCTCTCATTTCGCCTGCGATGCTGCTACAGCCCATTAGCCGCTAGCTAGATTAATGAGCTAGCTGGGGTAGCGCTGGCTAATGAGAAACGTCGCTTTGGGGAGACTGCGGGTCCGCTAACGTCGTGCCAACGCTCTGGGGACAGCATAGGGTTCTCAAGCAGCGGGTTGATGAATGAACGACTGAAGGAGAAATTGAGTTCTTTGAGTTCATTGCTCTCTGTCTTTCAGTCTCTCTTTCTCCCAATCACTTTCACATGCACATGTTGACATATTCAAACCTCTCATGAGCTTTAAATTCACACAAATCACTGTTTTTTGTGGGGTCAAATTAAGCAATGTTTAGATCCGTCGTGTTAACCTCTCATGCGTGTTTTTTTCATGGTTCGGGCTAAACCTCTTAGTTAAAGGGAATCTTAACGCTACAGCATCCAATGACATTCTGTGGTTCCAACCTTGTGGCAGCAGTTTGGTTAAGGCCCTTTCCTGTTTCAGCATGACAATGCCCTGTGCACAAAGCGAGGTCCATACAGAAACGGTTTATCAAGATTAGTGTGGAAGAACTTGACTGGCCTGCACAGAGTCCTGACCTCAACCCCATCAAACACCTTTGGGATGAGCGCCGACTGCGAGCCAGGCCTAATTGCCCAACGTCAGTGAGCGACATCACTAATGCTCTTGTCGCTGAATGGAAGCAAGTCCCCGCAGCAAGTCCCCGTAGTGGAAAGCCTTCCCAGAATGTTGGAGGCTGTTATAGCAGCGAGGGGGGGACCAACTCCATATTAATGCCCATGCTTTTGGAATAAGATGTTCAACGAGCAAGTGTCCACATACTTTTGGTCATGTAGTGTACATTATTATCCATCCCCATTGGCTACCAACCATTAGCGCTATAAACCATCCCCTCTTCTTCCTAGACCTTCCTTCATGATGAATCTATAACAACTTCACCATTGTGGTATAGCCCTTTTGTGTTAGAGCGGACCAAGCCTGAAAGGGTTAAGTGTGGGTGGACTGGAGAGAGAAGGGGGTGGGGGTGGGGGTGGGGGGAGAACGGAAGAGATGGAGCGAGAGAGGGCGTGCTGAGAGCTGCCCTGGTCGCCAGAGCATTGGGGAGTGAAATGCAGATATTTATAGACACAAGGCTTTCTCCGTCTCTCTCACACACACAAATACACACACTCATACATGTGCTCAGATGCACAAAGAGGGCGACTGTTGAGCCCTCCCCCTCACTGATTTGACTGTAGTCACCACACTAATAGAGTCCCCTTCCATGTGTCTCATCAGCCCAGCATCTCACAAACCCTCCACGCTATAGCAGCTGTCTACCGAACACAGCAGACCCCCTCTGAAGTCGACAGAGTAATGCAGCATTGTGCACAAGTGAGTCACTTTTGTTTTTGTTACTTATGATGTGGTGGGGAAAACATTTTTAAAAAGCTGTTGCGATTGGGTTGAGTTGCGCGTCATTCGCATGGTTTCATAGTCATGCGTTTAGATTGTGTTGTCCAAAAGAGCCATGGGCCATGGACCAGAAGAGAGCACTGGGCCAGTAACCGAAAGGTCTCTGGTTCAAATTCCCAAGCCGACTAGGTGAAAAATATGTCTATGCCCTTGAACAAGGCACTTAACCCTAATTGCTCCAGTAAGACACTCTGGATAAGAGCGTCTGCTAAATTACTAAAATGTAAAAGGAGAATGGATTAGAGAAATCCAAAGCCATGCTCCCCAAAGAAACACCAAGGGAATCAGGGAATGATCTAATCTGTAAGATCATATCACCAGCGTCATTTTACATCCATGGAGGATCAAGACCCTTCCATTATCTAATGAAGTAATGCTTTGATAATAACGACAACGGTGATGACCTACGTAAACAATCATCCCTGGCTTACGCCGCTTACACTGTGTAATCGCCTGGCCCCTCTGCCCCCATTGACGTAGAGCGGAGAAGCGGTTATATTGGGTCTAAAAGCTCAGGCTCTGATTGTATGCAAATATTGTATGTGCGCGTGTGCATTTGTCTACCAATTGGTGTTTGTGGGAGTGTGTGTGTGCGTGCGCATGTGTGTTTGTTCTTTTCTATGTGGAGTCATGTTTCTGGTCTTCACTTCTGGTCCCTCCTCTACGTCCTCTCAGAGTTGTCCCATTAGGAAGGCCACCACCTCCAGTTTAGGCACTGTCCCTTCCAGGTTCTCTCTCCATACCTTGGGAAAGCAAGACTAAACTCTTTGCTGGGAGAAAGAAGATTCAAGAAAAGACTCTGACCCTGAGCTTGCTACGATCAAGCTCCTTTTGTCAATGGGGTCGCAGTAAACAAACAAGCCATTCTAGGCCCTTTGGAGTGTAGGCTTCGGAGCACGCACGCAAACGTGCAGATTTTAATTGGTGTAGGAAGCGAGCCAATCACATGAAGCGAGGCTCTCTTTGTGTGAGCCCATGTGGTGTGTCTTCAGTGCTAGCCAGGGGCATTTATTAGGGCTTCGACTGTTCAAAGACAATGTGTCTGTATGCCTTGTTGTTACGACAGGCTGCTTGAATGGCTCTTCGAATTGTGGCAGGGATCGGGGCACAAAGCGTTTTGTCTCTATAGCTTCGTCACCCCAGCTAGCACATAGTCAACTGGGGATGTATGTATGAAGAGTCTCAGAGTTGGCGTGCTGATTTAGGATCAGATTTTATCTTGTAGGTCACAATGAATAGGATAACACGGACAGAGGAGACCTGGACCTAGATCAGCGCTCCTACTCTGGGAAGCTTTTTGAATACGGCTGGTCCCTAAGGCTAGCCTATTTCGCGATTGATCTTTGCTTGGTTATATGCAACCTGGAGAATAAGGTCAGAGTGGAGGGACCTTGGAGGTGAGGGGAGAGGATGCAAGGAATTGCGTCAAGACTAGATGAGAACCAACTAGTTATTGAGGGCCTAGTTGGGAACACCTTGCTGAGGCCTACACTGAGACAACATTAAAATGTGAGAGAATCCGAGAGATGTTTATAACACCCGAAATATGCCTAATTACCGGGTTTGCGTTCTCCAGCGAGGAAAGGCTCCGTTTCATAAAGCAAATCTTATAATTAAAACATCTCCTCCATGATGTTAATGGCTATGGTCCTGCTTGTCAGAGAGCTCTTCGTGACAGCCCTATCATTTCCACATTCCCCTCTCCTCGCTGGGTTCAGCCATATGAGGTTCAGCTTTAGGAGGAGGAACTTGTTAACAAATGAAGGCTTAGACATTAGCGTTGGTTTCAAAAGGAATTGGGTGGTTTAACGGTAACACCTATCCTACTGGTGGAGAGTGGATTTTGGCCAATGTCTTTTTCCTTGCACTCAGGAGAAGATATAAGAAATGTTTGTTTTTCTAAAATATATATTTTACGTCAAGCTCCAGTGACTCACAAGGATTCGAATCGTTGACCTTGTCATTGTACTGTTAAACCGACTCATCTGGCCGTCTGGTGCCTTTCTTTCTAAGCAGTGCCAATGAGAATCGCGATTTGGAGGACTTACGTCTATTCACACAAGTGGATTAAATCGTCTGAATAGCTTGTTGACATCAGATGGCATGGGATCTATGCATCAACAAATGGGGCTCAAGCAGAAACCCAGCCAATCCTGCTCTGAGCACATCTAGACGAGGGAGAGCAAACACCTAAACCAGCTCCCCACTCTGGCAATCACTCTTCTGCAACTACAGAGTGAGAACAATAAGTATGATTCAGAATCAACACAGTAAACTGAGCCATTGCCAAGTAAATATAAACTCAGCAAAAAAAGAAACGTCCCTTTTTCAGGACCCTGTCTTTCAAAGATAATTCGTGAGTATCCAAATAACTTCACAGATCTTCATCGTAAAGGGTTTAAACACTGTTTACCATGCTTGTTCAATGAACCATAAACAGTTAACTACTTAGGGAGTGGTGGGGCGCACTCCCGACACTACCCGGTGAAATGCAAAGCGCCAAATTCAAAATCCAAAAGTTGAATTATTAAACATTCATCAATATACAAGTGTTGCATAGTCATCAAAAGCTCTGCTTCTTGGCAATATCACAGCATTGTCAGATTTCAAAAAGGCTTTACGGCGAAAGCACAACATTTGATTGTTTGAGGGTAGCACCTCCGATATTTTACCACTAGCATAAATTCATAAACCATCACGGTTCACACAAAACACATTTCACAGCGAAAACAAATCAATTACCTTTTGAAGAACTTCTGCTGAGGGCTTCCCAAGTGTTCAACGAAGACAATCCATGGTTCTTTTGTTAGAAAAAGTCATTTATTATATCCATAAATCTCCGTTTGGTTGGTGCGTTATGTTCAGAAAATCCAACGTCGAATCGCCCATTGAAACGTGAAGAGAACGCGTTCAAATATACCTATAAACTTTTCCTAAACAAATCAAATACCAGTTAAAATGCATCCTTAGCTATCCTTTTATGAATATAAGCGATAATATTTAACTCGGATGGTCACCTAAACGTTATATAAGTAAAATAAAGTGGGGCGCGCAGCCAGCCTTGCGCACGAGAATACTTGTTGACATCTGAGCTACCTTGGCCATTTCCTGTACCTATTCTTCCTGCTTCCTCCAATCTCTCTGAGGCTTTATATATAGACTGTTGACATCTAGTGGAAGCCATAGGTACTGAAATCTCGGAGCTGCTTGCCATAGAACTCAATAGAGAGACTGTCAAACAGAGCCAATGTGACAAAAAACAGTAATTCCGGATAGATTTGTCTAGGGTTTTCGCCTGCTATTTCTGTTCTGTTACACTCACAGACATAATGTTAACACTTTTAGAAACTTCAGAGTGTTTCCTATCCAATAGTACTAATTATGTGCATATCCTACAGTGGGGAAAAAAAGTATTTAGTCAGCCACCAATTGTGCAAGTTCTCTCACTTAAAAAGATGAGAGAGGCCTGTAATTTTCATCATAGGTACACTTCAACTATGACAGACAAAATGAGGAAAGAAATTCCAGAAAATCACATTGTAGGATTTTTTATGAATTTATTTGCAAATTATGGTGGAAAATAAGTATTTGGTCAATAACAAAAGTTTATCTCAATACTTTGTTATATACCCTTTGTTGGCAATGACAGAGGTCAAACGTTTTCTGTAAGTCTTCACAAGGTTTTCACACACTGTTGCTGGTATTTTGGCCCATTCCTCCATGCAGATCTCCTCTAGAGCAGTGATGTTTTGGGGCTGTCGCTGGGCAACACAGACTTTCAAAGATTTTCTATGGGGTTGAGATCTGGAGACTGTCTAGGCCACTCCAGGACCTTGAAATGCTTCTTACGGCCACTCCTTCGTTGCCAGGCGGTGTGTTTGTGATCATTGTCATGCTGAAAGACCCAGCCACGTTTCATCTTCAATGCCCTTGCTGATGGAAGGAGGTTTTCACTCAAAATCTCACGATACATGGCCCCATTCATTCTTTCCTTTACACGGATCAGTCGTCCTGGTCCCTTTGCAGAAAAACAGCCCCAAAGCATGATGTTTCCACCCCCATGCTTCACAGTAGGTATGGTGTTCTTTGGATGCAACTCAGCATTCTTTGTCCTCCAAACACGACGAGTTGAGGTTTTACCAAAAAGTTCTATTTTGGTTTCATCTGACATTCTCCCAATCCTCATCTGAATCATCCAAATGCTCTCCAGCAAACTTTAGACGGGCCTGAACATGTACTGGCTTAAGCAGGGGGACACGTCTGGCACTGCAGGATTTGAGTCCCTGGCGGCGTAGTGTGTTACTGATGGTAGGCTTTGTTACTTTGGTCCCAGCTCTCTGCAGGTCATTCACTAGGTCCCCGTGTGGTTCTGGGATTTTTGCTCACCGTTCTTGTGATCATTTTGACCCCACGGGTGAGATCTTGCGTGGAGCCCCAGATCGAGGAAGATTATCAGTGGTCTTGTATGTCTTCCATTTCCTAATAATTGCTCCCACAGTTGATTTCTTCAAACCAAGCTGCTTACCTATTGCATATTCAGTCTTCCCAACCTGGTGCAGGTCTACAATTTTGTTTCTGGTGTCCTTTGACAGCTCTTTGGTCTTGGCCATAGTGGAGTTTGGAGTGTGACTGTTTGAGGTTGTGGACAGGTGTCTTTTATACTGATAACAAGTTCAAACAGGTGCCATTAATACAGGTAATGAGTGGAGGACAGAGGAGCCTCTTAAAGAAGAAGTTACAGGTCTGTGAGAGCCAGAAATCTTGCTTGTTTGTATGTGACCAAATACTTATTTTCCACCATAATTTGCAAATAAATTCATTAAAAATCCTAGAATGTGATTTTCTGGATTTTTTTTCCTCATTTTGTCTGTCATAGTTGAAGTGTACCTATGATGAAAATCACAGGCCTCTCTCATCTTTTTAAGTGAGAGAACTTGCACAATTGGTGGCTGACTAAATACTTTTTTTCCCCACTGTATGTTCTGGGCCTGAGTGGGAGACATTTTACTTTGGGCACGCCAGACTCTCCAAAACCGTCACCTCGGGAACCGCTCCCTAAGAAGTTAATGGACATGCACCTGTGGAACGGTTGTTAAGAACTAACAGCTTACAGACGGTAGGCAGGTGATTGTCCTCGAAGTGGCAGACCCCGTGTAACAACACCTGCACAGGATCGGTGCATCCGAAAATCACACCTGTTGGACAGGTACAGGATGGCAACAACAACTGCCCGAGTTACACCAGGATCGCACAATCGCTCCATCAGTGCTCAGACTGTCCGCAATAGGCTGAGAGAGGCTGGACTGAGGGCTTGTAGGCCTGTTGTAAGGCAGGTCCTCACCAGATATCACAGGCAACAACGTTGCCTATGGGCACAAACCCACCGTCGCTGGACCAGACAGGACTGGCAAAAAGTGGTCTTCACTGACGAGACGTGGTTTTGTCTCACCAGGGGTGATGGTCAGATTCTCGTTTATCGTCGAAAGAATGAGTGTTACACCGAGGCCTGTACTCTGGAGCGGGATCGATTTGGAGGTGGAGGGTCCGTCATGGTCTGGGGCGGTGTGTCACAGCATCATCAGAATGAGCTTGTTGTCATTGCAGAGAATGTCAATGCTGTGCGTTATAGTGAAGACATCCTCCCCCCTCATGTGGTACCCTTCCTGCAGGCTCATCCCTCCAGCATGACAATGCCACCAGCCATACTGCTCGTTCTGTGCGTGATTTCCTGCAAGACAGGAATGTCAGTGTTCTGCCATGGCCAGCGAAGAGCCCGGATCTCAATCCCATTGAGCACGTCTGGGACCTGTTGGATCGGAGGGTGGGGGCTAGGGACATTCCCCCCAGAAATGTCTGGGAACTTGCAGGTGCCTTGGTGGAAGAGTTGGGTAACATCTCACAGCAAGAACTGGCAAATCTGGTGCAGTCCATGAGGAGGAGATGCACTTCAGTACTTAATGCAGCTGGTGGCCACACCAGATACTGTCTGTTACTTTAGATTTTGACCGCGCCTTTGTTCAGGAACACATTCCATTTCTGTTAGTCACATGTCTGTGGAACTTGTTCAGTTTATGTCTCAGTTGTTGAATGTTGTTATGTTCATACAAATATTTACACATGTTAAGTTTGCTGAAAATAAACGCAGTTGACAGTGAGAGGCCGTTTCTTTTTGGCTGAGTTTATGTACGTTTGGAATGAAGTGAGGGAGTAAATTTAAAATGTTGGTTCACAAATGGAACCGATGTCAATTACATCATTTTTATCGTGTCAAATGAGCTTGGCTAAAGCAAAGTTTTAGACACACTGGGGTTGAAATGTGGTTACTTAACCTCTTCCAGCTAGGGTCCCATTTTCCAAATTTTCGCCTGTCTGACGTGCCCAAAGTTAAATGCCTACCACTCATGGCCAGAAACTAGGATATTTACATATTTAGTACTATTGGATAGGAAACACTCTGAAGTTTATAAAACCATTAAGATATAGTCTGTGGCTATTCCAGAACAGATTTAGCAGGCAAAAACCAGAGAGATTTCTGTCCGGAATTTATTTTTTGTTGCTCTCCTCTCATTTTGAAGCCCATGTAATATTTTTCTATGGGGAATAGGACCGAGGTTGCAGTACTTATGGCTTCCACTAGATGTCAACAGTCTCTGGAAAGGGTATGGAGGAAAAAGCTCTGACCAGATCCTTAGAGAGAGAGAATTACTACGGTAGGGAAAAAGGTAAACAGGACGTGCACGTTCACGAACGTGAACGCGCCCAGCGACCAACTTTCTTTTCGCCTTTAACGTTTCACTTACCGTTCTTGTAAAATATGATCGCTATTATTCATAAAAGAATACATAAGGATGCATTATTAATGATATTTGATTTGTTTGTGAAAAGATGAGAGGTATAATTTGAACGCCGATCCCTTCACTGTAAAGCGGCGAGTAGACTGACAATGCTTGGTGGAGTAGCTGAACGTAGCGTGCCAAAAACAACGGATATTTATGGATATAATTATTTACTTTTTCTAACAAAAGAACCATGGATTATCTTGTTTGGACACTTGGGAAGACCTCAGAAGAAGTTATTTGAAAGGTAAGCGATTTATATTAGCTGTGATATGGATATTTTGAGAACCGAGCTGGATATGAATTTATGCTAATGTGGAAAATATGTGAGGTACTAGCCTCAAACAATCAAATGTAGTGCTTTTCGCCGTAAAGCCTTTTTAAAATCTGACAACGCAGTGATATTGCCAAGAAGCAGAGCTTTTGATGGCTATGCAACACTATGCAACACTTGTATATCGAAGTTAAATATTACGAATATGTATTACGAATATGTATTTTGAATTTGGCGCGTTATGTTTGCTCTGAAAACGATCCCGCTAAAGGGATCGGCGCGCTAAGAGGTTAAGGACCATTTTAACAGTTTTCGGGTGTACTCAAGTTCATATGATTGACAGTTTATGTTATGTTTATGACACTGTCATGTCCAGGTCGTAATGACACTGTCAAATAAAGTGTCTTTACCCTGTCTTTATTGAATTGGCTAGATGTGCGTACGGTACATGTGCCGTTAATCATGCCAACAATCTTTCTCTGCCTGTGCGTCTTCCCCATCCCTTTTCCTCCCAAGTAGTGAAAGATCAGGCACACACAAGCCTACATAAGGAATATAATCATAATGATAACGCAGCAATCCACTCGGCATCAGATGGGGAAGTAATCCTCTGCAAACTCCCCCTAAAACCTGAGTGAGTGAGTATGATTACTGATAATCCCCCTTCCTGGTTTACATGACATCAGCAGTAGAGCCTGAGAGCAATAGAGCAAACCCTCCCACTCGCTTCTCGCCGCTACCGTCCGACACACAGATCATTGTTTTATTACCTCCGTTTCCACCCTCCACATCTAGGCTACGTATTATGACTAGGGTTGCACATTTTGGGTAAACCTTCCGTGGGAATATATGGAAATTAACAGAAATCTATGCAAATTATTATTAATACCATTTAAATGTAGATGTTTTTTGCATTGGATATATTTACCACATCATATGAAGACAGAAACATAAACCTTTTACCTTATCATAAGTAGACATAATTGCAAATGATTAAACCCTTCCAATAGAAATAAAAAAACACAATTTAGTTATGAATTGAACTTTAATTAAATGAGTTGACTCTTCACATGGGATGATTTCACTGAACAACCAAAGAAAGGGAATATTGGTCTCCAATGATCCATCGCATCTCCCTAAAACATTTTCGACATCCATCTGTAAAATGATAGTCTAGAAAGTAAAGCTTTGGTTGTCTTCCTCTCAGGCTTCCTTGTCTTCTCCCTGGACCTCCTCAATGTCCACCTCTTGAACATCAGACTCTGAGGCCTCGTCTTCACTGTCACTTGTTGAGGATGGCTCGTTGTCAGGCTCTAAAAGCCTCAAATTTGTCCGGACGGCCACCAATTTTTTAAACCCTTGTATTGGTCAGCCTGTTGCGTGCTTTGGTGTGTGTGTTCCCAAACAAGGATCAGTTGCGCTCTGAGGCGACTGATGTTGGTGGGATTTGGAGGATGATGGAGGCAACAGGGGAAAGAGCCTCAGATCCACAAAGTCCCTTTCACCAGGTGGCTGATGAGATATGTTGGCACGACTGCCGTAGTGCATCTCCATCCCAAAGCCCTTGCTTGGGAGTGTACTTCGCCAGACTGCCAAGAACCTTGCCCTTATCCAGGCCAAGGTGGTGAGACACTGTAGTGATGACACCATAGGCCTTGTTGATCTCCGCACCAGACAGGATGCTCTTGCCAGCGTACCATTTTTTATATATTTCAGAACTGCAGTTTCCTCTGCTTGGGGCAACAGTGAAGTGGGCAGGGCAGTACGGATTTCTTCTCCTACATCTGCAAGCAGATTCTGAACATCAGACAATATGGCATTGTCTCCCTCAATCTGTGCAATGGCTACTGCTATAAGTTTCAGGAGTTTCAGGCTGCTTACCACTCTCTCCCAAAATACATCATCCAGGAGGATCCTCTTGATGGGGCTGTCCATATTGGCAGACTGTGATATGGCCATTTCTTGGAGAGACTCCTTCCCCTCCAGGAGACTGTCAAACATGACAACACCACCCCAACGGGTGTTGCTGAGCAGCTTCAATGAGGTACTCTTATTCTTCTCACTTTGCTTGGTATGGTAGATTGCTGCTATAACTTGATGCCCCTTCACATACCTAACAATTTCCTTGGCTCTCTTGTAGAGTGTATCCATTGTTTTCAGTGCCATGATGTCCTTGAGGAGCAGATTCAATGCATGAGCAACACAGCCAATGGGTGTTGTTGTGGAGGGTAGGACTCCTCGACCTTAGACCAAGCAGCCTTCATGTTCGCCGCATTGTCTGTCACCAGTGCAAATACCTTCTGTGGTCCAAGGTCATTGATGACTGCCTTCAGCTCATCTGCAATGTAGAGACCAGTGTGTCTGTTGTCCCTTGTGTCTGTGCTCTTGTAGAATACTGGTTGAGGGGTGGAGATGATGTAGTTAATTATTCCTTGCACACGAATATTCAACCACCCATCAGAGATGATTGCAATACTGTCCGCTTTCTCTATTATTTGCTTGACCTTCACTTGAACTCTGTTGAACTCTGCATCCAGCAAATTAGTGTCTGGTTGGAGGGGTGTATGCTGGGCGAAGAACATTCAGAAATCTCTTCCAATACACATTGCCTGTGAGCATCAGTGGTGAACCAGTTGCATACACAGCTTGAGCAAGACATTCATCAGCATTTATCTGACTACGTTCCTCCATTGAGTCAAAAAATACTTCTGATTCCAGGAGGACCATAAGCTGTTACTATCGATAAGGTGTCTGATTCATCATTTTCACCTCGAATAGAAGCCGAGGGGCTTTTGTTAGAGGTTGATTGGTGTGAGCGATGAAGGAACTTTATGCACTTGGCCAGATGATTCTGCATGTTTGTTGCATTCTTCACATATGATTTGGCACGGTATTTGCAAATGTACACAGCTTTTCCTTCTATATTAGCTGCAGTGAAACGTCTCCACACATCAGATGGTGCCCATCACATTTTCCTGTAAAGATTAGAAAAAAATAAGTAAAAGAAATATACAATTCCATGTACAGATAAATAGTTAAGCAGTTAGATTTAACAACTCCTTTGTAAGATAAATGTTTTAAAATGAAACATGTATGGAAACAGGTGAATTAACACTCCTCAGTTAGCAAGCTCAAACCCACATGGTAGCAAAAACTAACTAGCAGAAAATAACAAGTTAGAAATGATTTAAACACACTTTGCTGTAGGCTACCATTTACTAGTTAACAAGAAATTATGTATGTCATATAAAATATATTCACCCCCACCCAGTATTGTAATCAAAACTTACCAGAAAGCATGTAGTCCTTGGCTCAGACAGTGTAGTATTGTGTGCTCAATAGCATCTCATTAGTGTGCAAGATCTTGAGAATCATAGAATTGGGGATAGTTTAACCAAAATATGCCACAAAACCTATAATTACCTTATGTGAATCCCACAAAAAAGGTTCACTGTTATAAGCTAACATTTTTGATTCATTTAAGCAAAATTCAAAAACTTTCAAGAATTTTCCTGGAATGTTTCCCACCCTTTGCAACCCTAATTATGACACATCCATTTGAAAACCCCCTAGGCCCACATTGTAGGTGAATGGCATGACACCGTCAATGTTCAATCGGGTTGTATTTGAGCCTCCGTAACCTCCGTTGTGTTTGTGCCGAGTTATTTGTTTTTGCCGAATTTCCCAAGGATAAGAGCTTGTCATGAATTTCACAGAGGAGGTATGTTTGGGCATGTCATGTGCAGTATCTCTCATATTACAGTGACCCGCCAAGAGTCTACACACACACACACACACACACCAGCCTCTTAAATGAAATGGTCAGTTAGATTGAGGTCAGTGTGCCCCCACCCCCACCCTCGGTGGGAGCTCCCTCCACGGCCTGAACCAATGTAACACCCATGCCAAGAGCAGCTCACAAAAGCAGCGTTACGCAACGCCAGTTGCAAAAAATATAAATAAGGGAAATCTTGGAAGGTACATGATTGACGTCAGAGAGAGCCACATGTAAGAAATTCTTGGCTAATTACTTGGAATGTCCTGGGTTATTGTAAAATGCTCCAGCTTGCGTGGCGTGCTCCAAAGGCGGGTTTTCTGGCCTGGCAATCTCTCTCCTCTTCTAGCCACTCTCTGCTCTGCTCTCCTGTCCTCTCTTCACCTCTTCTCCTCCAGACCCTCTTTTTCACACACCGCTCTACTCCCTCTCTTTCCTGATCATATCTGGCCTATAGAAGCAGAAATGCAAGATAAAGTGGAGACGGCAGGCCTGTTTTGATTCCTTCTCATACCCTTTGGACTTGTTGCTGCGCCTGGAATCCCCCTCTCCTGCTATTACCTAGGGCCTTGAAATCCAAAGATGGAGCGTTTGAAATGTTGGCGGATTTTGCATGGAAAGTGGATTGCGTCACAATCTGTAAAATTGTATCACAACTAGCCACATCATTTTTGGAGGCAACTGATAAGGTGGCCATACTAACGTTTACATTTGTTTGAATCGTATCCTCTTTCCAAGCCTATTTTGTCAAAAGTATAAGAGTCGATATAACAAGGGGATGTGTAATGAGAGGTTTTTGTTGGACTCCAGTCTGCTTCTAGAGTAAAGTCAATGCCTACCCTTCTCCCAAAGTGTGCACCCAAAGTGTACACTCTACCTCATTGATTGAAAAGGAATGGACTGGTGTAAGGGCGAGTGAACAAGTAGAGAGAGAGAGAGAGCGAGAGAGAGAGAGCGCTAGGTTTTTAGCAATCCTCTCCTTGTCCGTTTTGCAGATATTCCCAAGAACACTCTAGTGAAGCTAAGGCTGCGTTGTTTCACTGAACGCTGTCTCTTTACTGTTAATATAGGAATTGCATTTAGCATCTCGTCCATACTAAGCATAACCCACCATATCCTCAGTGCTCTGTACGGTAGCAATGCAGGGTGCATGGTGGAGGGTTAAAAGAGAAACAAAAGCCAGTCAGCCCTGGGGTATCAGGGAGTGCCAGGCTAAGGGCATGTTGTTTAATCCAGACGGCTTGGCGGCCAGTTGTTTGTGCTCTGCCTCCTGGCTGGGCACCATGGCACGGCATGCAAAGCTATTCTTGGAGGATCTGGGGCGCGAGTCTTTCTGTTCTTCCCCGAGCACCTGGGGCTGTGGGTTGCTGTGTTCCCCCCCCCACCTCAGCTCACCCTCACCTTTTCTCCCCACGTGGTCTGCTCCATCACAGTCGAGACAGAGAGACCGCCACAGACTGTGTCTAAACCCAGAGCCTAGATGAACTGTTGGTAGCGTTATTCCAGAGTGACATGGTGTGTACGTGTGTGTGTGTGTGATGTATATTTGTGGTGTGTGTGTGTGTGTGTGTGTGTGTGTGTGTGTGTGTGTGTGTGTGTGTGTGTGTGTGTGTGTGTGAACTTGTTGTTCATTTCATAAAGCACATTTCAATAAAGCTGTTCACATTCAATCAATCAATCAATCAATCAAATGTATTTATAAAGCCCTTCTTACATCAGCTGATGTCACAGAGTGCTGTACAGAAACCCAGCCTAAAACCCCAAACAGCAAGCAATGCAGGTGTAGAAGCACAGGCTTGGAAAAACTCCCTACAAAGGCCAGAACCTAGGAAGAAACCTAGAGAGGAACCAGGCTATGAGGGGTGGCCAGATTATAACAGAACATGGCCAAGATGTTCAAATGTTCATAGATGACCAGCAGGGTCAAATAATAATAATCACAGTGGTTGTAGAGGGTGCAACAGGTCAGCATCTCAGGAGTAAATGTCAGTTGGCTTTTCATAGCCGATCATTCAGAGTATCTCTACTGTCCAGGGACCTGCTTTTTTCAACTCTCTAAAGACAGCAGGTCCCTGGACCGGTTGTAGCACGTCTGGTGAACAGGTCAGGGTTCCATAGCCGCAGGCAAAACAGTTGAAACTGGAGCAGCAGCACGACCAGGTGGACTGGGGACAGCAAGGAGTCATCAGGCCAGGTAGTCCTGAGGCATGGTCCTAGGGCTCAGGTCCTACGAGAGAAAGAGAAAGAAAGAAAGAATTAGAGAGAGCATACTTAAATTCGCACAGGACACCAGATAAGAGAAGAAATACTCCAGATATAACAGACTGACCCTAGCCCCCCGACACAAAAACTATTGCAGCATAAATACTGGAGGCTGAGACAGGAGGGGTCGGGAGACACTGTGGCCCCGTCCGACGATACCTCCGGACAGGGCCAAACAGGCAGGATATAACCCTACCCACTTTGCCAAAGCACAGCCCCCACACCACTAGAGGGATATCTCCAACCACCAACTTACCATCCTGAGACAAGCTGAGTATAGCCCACAAAGATCTCCCCCACGGCACAATCCAAGGGGGGGCGCCAACCCGGACAGGAAGATCACGTCAGTGACTCAACCCACTCAAGTGACGCACCCCTCCCAAGGACGGCATGGAAGAGCACCAGTAATCCAGTGACTCAGCCCGTGTAATAGGGTTTGAGGCAGAGAATCCCAGTGGAGAGAGGGGAACCGGCCAGGCAGAGACAGCAAAGGCGGTTCGTTGCTCCAGTGCCTTTCCGTTCACCTTCACACTCCTGGGCCAGACTACACTCAATCATAGGACCTACTGAAGAGATGAGTCTTCAATAAAGACTTAAAGGTTGAGACCGAGTCTGCGTCTCTCACATGGGTAGGCAGACAATTCCATAAAAATTGAGCTCTAAAGGAGAAAGCCCTGCCTCCAGCTGTTTGCTTATAAATTCTAGGGACAATAAGGAGTCCTGCATCTTGTGACCGTAGCGTACGTGTAGGTATGTACGGCCGGACCAAATCGGAAAGATAGGTAGGAGCAAGCCCATGTAATGGTTTGTAGGTTAGCAGTAAAACCTTGAAATCAGCCCTAGCCTTAACAGGAAGCCAGTGTAGAGGCTAGCACTGGAGTAATATGATCACATTTTTTGGTTCTAGTCAAGATTCTAGCAGCTGTGTTTAGCACTAACGGAAGTTTATTTATTGCTTTATCCGGGTAGCCGGAAAGTAGAGCATTGCAGTAGTCTAACCTAGAAGTGACAAAAGCATGGATACATTTTTCTGCATCATTTTTGGACAGAAAGTTTCTGATGTTTGCAATGTTTACGTAGATGGAAAAAAGCTATCCTTGAAACGGTCTTGATATGTTTGTCAAACAAGAGATCAGGGTCCAGAGTAACGCCGAGGTCCTTTACAGTTTTATTTGAGACGACTGTACAACCGTCAGATTCAACAGAAGATTTCTTTGTTTCTTGGGACCTAGAACTAGAATCTCTGTTTTGTCCGAGTTTAAAAGAAGAACATTTGCCGCCATCCACTTCCTTATGTCTGAAACACAGGCTTCCAGGGAGGGCAATTTTGGGGCTTCACCATGTTTCATCGAAATGTACAGCTGTGTATCATCTGCATAGCAGTGAAAGTTAACATTATGTTTCCGAATGACATCACCAAGAGGTAAAATATATAGTGAAAACAATAGTGGTCCTAAAACGGAGCCTTGAGGAACACCAAAATTTACAGTTGATTTGTCAGAGGGCAAACCATCCGCAGAGACAAACTGATATCTTTCCCAACAGATAATATCTAAACCAGGCCAGAGCTTGTCAGTGTAGACCAATTTGGGTTTCCAATCAATCCAAAAGAATTTGGTGATCGATGGTATCAAAAGCAGCACTAAGGTCTAGGAGCACGAGGACAGATGCAGAGCCTCGGTCTGACGCCATTAAAAGGTAATTTACCACCTTCACGAGTGCAGTCTCAGTGCTATGATGGGGTCTAAAACCAGACTGAAGCGTTTCCTATCCATTGTTTGTCTTCAGAAAGGCAGTGAGTTGCTACGCAAAAGCTTTTTCCAATTTTTTTTAGATGAATGGGAGATTCGATATAGGCCGATCGTTTTTTTATATTTTCCGGGGTCAAGGAAACATTCACTCCTGGTTGAGTGTGGTCTGTGTGGTATGCGCAATGTGAGAGATGCGTTAGAATTGAATGGGTTTGCACATCTGTGTGTGGTGTATTGGTGACTAGTAACTGGTACATATGTGTATGCCTGGAAAGCACGATCCCACTGTTCCTTGTCTGGAGGACAAGGGCTAAGTAGTGGATGCCTTTTAATCAGAACTCGGCTTGGATACCAGATGGTGGATTGTTTCCTGACAAATGTCTGTAGATTAGAGACACACGTATACACACACTGAACTGAACAGTGTTCTTATCGAACCTTTACACCCTTATGATTGAGTTCCTTTCTGTTTTGATCGCTCACGCCTTTTCATCTACGATGAGTCACATTCCTAAGAAACATTACTGTAAATGCTAGTTCAAACTAGTTGTGAATGTACAATATTCTTGTGAATGTAAAGTGTGTGTGTCGTCTAGCGCTGCCGGAGAGGGGGATTGGTGTGTGTTTCAACCAGCTGAAAGGCGTGTTCACCCAGGGAACAGAGGCAGTGACTCACACTTTCTGTTTGTCTCACCGATGTGAACCTGCCTACAGACATGATTCACTGCATGCACGCACAAACGCGCAAAGACACACACAGGCACACAGACACACTCACGCTAAAAAACACATACACACACACACACAGACCACACTGTATATCCACTCCATTCTCCGTGCCCTTTAGTAAAAAACAGCACACAACATTCTAGGAATATCAATACTAAGTGGAAGGTAATGGTTAGAATGAGAGCTTCCACCTGTGTGTGTGGGTGTGTATTTTTGTTGTTTGTCCGTGTGTGTGTCTACATATGTCGGTACATTTTTGCATGTTTTAATATGCAGAATAGAGCATGTTAGAGGCATGCTTCGACTGTGCCTGGAGTTGTGTGACGATTAATGACTTTCAGAAGCGTCACTTCAACATGATGTTACATGTCAGGAAATCTCACCCGTACACTGGCGTCCGACCACAATTTTAGAATATAAAATTTGAAATATATCATCTGCAAAAGGAGGTACATTTAGCTTTACAGTGTGCTTTGTAACCAGTGGTCGTGTCCATTTCTTTTCATTCAGTGATCTCTGGTCCTGTGTGTGTGTGTGTGTGTGTGTGTGTGTGTGTGTGTGTGTGTGTGTGTGTGTGTGTGTGTGTGTGTGTGTGTGAGAGAGAGGTACACAGAGAGAGAGACTTGGTGTAGTTCTGTAGTGTCCTTGTCCAAGGTTTACTGTTAGGATGAGGAGAGTAAAATCTCATTTTATCTCCGCTCCCTCTCTCCTCTTCCATCTCCTTCCACTCACACTTCTACCCACACTCCGCGCCCTCTCTCTGTCCCCTTTCTCTCTCTTCCCTCTCCGTTAGCCCGTGCTAATGCTAGCCCCTCCAGAGAGGCTGATGGAAGCCTGCTAGAGGAGCCTTCTCCTCAGCCTCCCGGCCAACAGAAGACCCCTACCCTCCTAATAGCCCATTAAGTCCTCCAGTGTCCTCGGCTCCTTGGCAGATCCTCTCCAGGGTGCTTTAAAGACGCCCCACCATCCCATAATCCTTTTTGATGGGGGCCTTTCTTGAGTTTTGGAGGGATCCCCTTGCTCCTTTGGGGAGACAAGCCTTCTGCCGCTACTCCATATTGAGTATCTACTTACTGTGCGTTCTAAAGGCAGGGTATGTTATGGGGCTTCTGGGGGGAGAGGGGTGGTTAGGATCGATCAGGGTATGTTATGGGGCTTCTGGGGGGAGAGGGGTGGTTAGGATCGAGTAGCTCCTCCTAGCCTACATTCCCCTCCCATCTTAGAGGGGAGCAGTGATGAACATCCTTAGATGTAGTGAGGCTGGGTGTGGCCTCTCGTCTGGACTAGGAATGCGTCGAGGGGCGGGTAAGCAGTTTGTCAACATGACCGAAACATAAACAAGTGGTTTTAGTGGAGAGGAGTCTGACAGAGCAAGTGCAATCCTTGTGGGTCCACCGTTTTGTGTGTGTGTTTATGGAGAGGCCAGAACAACTACTGGCCCCTTTCCTTTTGGCATCTGCTTGTTTTGATCGAAACCACCTAGCAGCAATATGAATGGAAGACGGGGTGGCACGATCACCATATTGATTACACCTGTCCGGTGCCTGAGTTCTGGTTACTGTGTGGAGATTGGTCTGGCTGGCAGACAGCCATCATAGCTGGGTTGTCCTGTCTGGTCTGCGCTGGGAAGACAGGTTGGCCACCGCGTGTTGGTTGTACAGTAGAGACCGGTTGAGGCTGGGAGGGAGGAGAGAGAGGGAGGAGAGGGAGGGAGGGAGGGAGGAGAGGTACAGCTTGGCTTCTGATCACTGGTCTATCAGGTGTAAGTGTGAGCTGTTGGAGTGTTGAGGTTATGTGTGGGTGGGTTAGTGTGTGTGTGTTTGTGTGTGCGCACAACCTGTATGTTCACACATGCATGTTTGTGTGTGTGCGTGCATGTGTCTCTGTCTGTGTGTGTGTTGGATCGGGGGGGGCTCCACTTGAACTACACCGGCTGTGTGCCCAGTGGGGTGGTCTCGCCTGGCAGGAGTGCCCCCTCCTCTACTTCCTGCCCGACCAGCCTGTGTCCTGTCAGTGTGGTCAACTTGGCACAGACACCCCTCACTGACCATATGGAGCACATCCATGTTTCTCCATATAGGTCTAGACACACAAACGCACAGAATGTGCTCCTTTGTCCAGCAATGCTTTTCTCTCACGACCACTGCTACGTCAACATGACCCACATCCGTCACAGCTCCCCGAGCTCTGCTCTTACTCTAAAGGCATAACGTACTTCCCTCTTTAAAAGCCCGTCTCGTGGTGTTGCGGTCGGCACAGCTAGTCAATGCAGCACTTACAGACCGGTCCGCCTGGAACGGATGGAGAAGTGTCGTTATTGGTACCGGGCTGCGAAGAAACCCGCGTTGACGTCTACAGCGCAATCGAAAAAGCGAGAACTGATCCCCAGTCAGCGGGCCGTTGGGCTAGCGGTCGGACAGAGTGGCCCGGGATGTGGTGGATGGGGGATATGTATGGTAATCCAGCTAATGCATCCATCCTCTTCCCCCTCCCTATGAGTCAAGCCTCAGTAGTATGGCTGTTTATTGATCAAGGTGACCGCTGACGGTCCCGCCACTAGCTCCCTTTTTATGGGCTATTTTTAGACCGTACATACACACTCTCTCACACAGCACACGGCCGTCTCCGCCTTTCCCCTCAATCCTGACCTTCATTTATTTGCTTGTAATTTGCCGTCTCAAAGGGGCCATTGGAGTCTTCAGGCTACAGGCTCTCTGTCCTGTCAAGATAAAGATCTGTCCACTCAGCCAGAAGCTGGCCTGATTTTGTTCTGGCTGATTGCTCCATTGAGCGGCTGACTGTCAACATGCCTCACCTCGTATGCAGCTGGAACATCACAGAATCCGGGTTCCCCCTTAAAACCTTACTGTCCATGGTTCGTAGTCGTAACGGTTGCTTTCCTTACCATTGCGTTATACGCTATTGCCCTTTCTCAACATGCCAGTTCGAGACAAGTAGAGCTCGTCGCCAACCGAGTGGTTACAATAACCTTGCTACTGTGTGGGATCGTGACATTTGAAACTCAGGGTGACGTTTCCTGTCCGTTAGATAGCCCTCGCCGTGCACAACATTGACCAGACGAACATTTGAAATGTATAGGACTTGCCTGACGACTCGAGCAGAATTCCTCCGCCGCTCTATCGTCAGCTACATACGATCATTTAAGTTGTTTGTGTTCCCGGGGATATACTGGAGTATGTACATTGGCCCTCCCTGTGTTTTTCCACTGCTGCTACTCGCTGTTTATTATCTATGCGTAGTCACTTTACAAATGACCTCGACTGACCTGTGCCCACGCACATTGACTCTGTACCGGTACACCCTGTATATAGCCTCGTTACTGTTATGAAATGTTCTAGTTACTTTTTGATTAGATTTCTTTTTTACTTTATTTAGTTAATTCTTGAGCTGCGTTGTTGGTTAAGGGCTTGTAAGTAAGCATTTCACGGTAAGGTCTACACTTGTTGTATTTGGCGCATGTGACAAATAACGTTTGATTTGATTTGTGTTGCTGTCAAAATGAGGGGTGTTTCGCAAAACAAAGTCCTCAGCGATTTGGATAATCTCTATCCAATCAAGAGTATCAAAGCCAATGCCGAATTTCTACATGCCACTTTACCCACGTGTTCTGGGACCAATCAGAGCGATTAGAATGTGTTTGCGTTCTAGAAATCATCGGGGAGGTACTCAGATCCAGACTCGTTGCGTAGAAGAAACTAACGTCCGTGGGCGTGGTTAGCGTTTGGCCCGGAGCAAGGAATTTGGGTAGCCAGTCAGGACTGAGCTCCAGGTCAGCTCAGCTTTGCATAGGTTGTTCTTTTCTATTTTGAGTAGTGAAGTCCATCTGTCCATCAGATACTTAGCGAGGTCCAAACAGTGTGTGTGATTTGTATGTGTTTTTTTCTTCTTCAGTTTAGCTGCAGATAAGGGCTTTTCTGTTGAAAGTCTGATGTCTGCTCTAAACATGTTGTGATGAGCCTCTCCACGGTTCACTGGGTCCCATCCTAAGGCTGGAGAGGGCTATTTATACCTCTCTGTCACTCTCTTTCTCCACCTCTCTCTCTCCCTCTGTTCCTTGTCCTGGCACTCTCTCTATCTCACCCTCTTGGCTTTTCTCTTTCTCTGTCTCAACATCTTAGCTTTCCTCCCTCCCTCCTCCCTCCCTCCCTCCCTCCCTCCCTCCCTCCCTCCCTCCCTCCCTCCCTCCCTCCCTCCCTCCCTCCCTCCCAGAAGGCCTTCTGTTTGATATTTCATTAAAGAGAGAGAGGTTGAGTGTGAGGCTTCCTGAGGACACACCAGTATCTCTGGTCTGTGTTTACTCTGGTTGCCGTGGAGAAGATGATGCGCTCTCAGCGGGCTGTACTGTTTGTCGGCCACCTGCCCCCTCCCGGCCCTCTCTTCTTTCCCTGGCTGTCAGGGGTCAAGGTTCAAATGCACTCCACCGCTTTAATGAAAAGAAAACGCACCCTCCTCCTTGCCGCCTCGCTTCCCCTCATGGCACGCACATCTCTCTCTCTCTCTCGCTCTCACACACTCTATTTCTCCTGTGCTCTCTCTCTCTCTCTCCCCATTTCTTTCTCTCTCTGGTCTCTTTCTGTTTTCTCTCTCACACTTTCTTTCTCTTACCTTCTTCTCTCCCTCTTTCTCTCTCTCTCCCTTTTTCTCCCTCCCTCTCTCCCTTTTGGGTCACATAAGGTGTAGTTGTAACAAATTCTCACAAAGGGAATGGAAGGCATTGGAGGGACAGAAGTGCAGTTAGATTACAATTAGGAGCTTCTCTGGGAGGGGGGGGTGTGTGTGTGAGTGCGCGTGTGTGAGAGAGACAGACGGGCCAGTCCTCCTCCGGCCCATCAGGCTTTGGTGTCATCTTTCTGCCATCTGCCACTGCCACCCTACTAACACACACACACACACACACATAAATGCTACCCATCGACAATTCTTACATCTCTGCCATCCAAATGTGTCTAATCCTTCTTTGTAACGACACTGCATTAGGACTTATATTTGCGGCAGACAAACACACACGCGCGCGCACACACAGTAAGATGCGTCCTATCGTGTGTGTCAGTAGTGAAGTTTGTCACTTGAACACCTTGAGTACCGTAAAGTAGTGTATAATGTCACGTGTGTGTGTGTGTGTGTGTGTGTGCTCTTCCTGGTTTGCCTGTGTCCCCCTGGCGTTGGCTGCTGGTTAGTGATGCGTGGCGCGTCCCCTCTCTGCTCTCTTGGCTAATTAAAATGCCATTATGGCATCGCAGGCATCACGGCCCGCCTGCTCCACCAGCCCCTCCAAAAATAGCCCTGCCAACACACACACACACACACAGACATGCACACACACACACACCCCAGCCCTTTGTTGTCTCCCCTCTTTCTCTTTGCGTTCGTCTTCCCACCATCCTTCTTTTTCAGCAGAGGGGAAGGCATGCGACGTGGTTGTGTGGAAGAGAGGGTGTGTGTGTGTGTGTGTGTGTGTGTGTGTGTCCGTGTGCATATTTGTCTGAGAGAGTGTGTGCGAGTTTGGAGATGTGTGTGTATTAGTAAGTTAGCGTGTGTGATATGAATGTTTAATCCCCCCTCCTCGCCCTCCATCATGTATTAATCATGACCCCAGTCTGGATGGGCTGAAAATAGCGCTGTGCAACCCAGAAAAACAAAGCTGTGTGTGTGTGTGTGTGTGTGTGTGTACCTACTCTACTTGTGCATTGTCCAGCCATTATAGCCAGGCTATCTCCCACTGTTATCCACATGTTGTTAAGGCTCTGCTCACATCTCAGTACAGGAGTGTCAGTTACAGTCCTTGTGCCTGTACCTGAATGTGCAATTGTTTCTGTTGTTGTGTATATTGTTTTTGTGTAGTCGCTACTTTCGCAATTGTGTTGCTTTTTTTGAGGAGATCGTAAAGTGTTGGAAAGGGCGCCAGTGAGCCGGATTAGAACCCATCCCGAATCTAGCATACATGTGTCCCGGGGGTCCGTGGCTGTAACCGCTGGACCACACAGGCCACGGGTGTGTTGGTTTGTGGGTCTGTGTACACATAGACTGATATACTGTAGACGCTTCGGCTCGGGGGACAAGAGAATCCCTCCGGATGTCTACTATAGTAAACACTGTGCCCTGACACCCCCATTTAAAACCCCTAGAGTGGTTCTCTATTTAACCCTCCATTCACTTGATTCACCCCCGGCTGTCGGGCCTGCTGCTAAGGTGGTTTGATGGGCTTGTCGAAGCAGTGAGACTGGAGCAGTGGTAGTGGGAGAGATAGAGAGACCGAGAGATATAGAAGGAGGAATAAGTTCAACGTGGGAGTGTTTCCTTCCTTTCGATAGACTAGTACGCCCAGAAATAGGCTGCTTTTCGGTCAGCCCAAGCTTTGGCATCACACGTCCCTTCGCACTTACTTTCACGCTTCCGGGTCGATTTACAATGATTTACCCATCATTGTGGATTGATGGATGGATGAAGGGAGGGATGGAGAGAGGGATATAGGAGAAGGAAACGAGGTGGACAGTGGTTTGTTTAGGAGAGCTGGTGTGACAGGTGTTGAGCCAGCAGGGAAGGTGTGCGTGCCACCACCAGTCTGGTGATGGTGAGTCCGTAGCCTTGTGATTCAGTTGTCTTTACAGTATATTAGCTCCGCTGTGCTGTGTGAGTGGGGAACGTGTGTCTCTTGTCTTCATGCTGGAAAGTCCAACAATGTTTTACTGTCTCTCGTTTTTGTTAGTCAATCGGTGTGTTTGTCGATGTGGATGCTCACGTGTGTTTTTGGCTCGGTTGAGAATCATGTCATTTATATGCGTGTGATTGTCGAGTACTGTCTCTGTGTGTGTGTGTGTTTCTCCCCCTCTCCCCCACTGGTCTATTTATAGCCAGGTCCTCCCTGAGCTGATCCAAAGCCTTTTCATGTTACCACTATAATTATCATCCTCACCAAGACGCACCCTACCGTGTGTGCGCGCAGCCCTGTGTGTATGTGCGCGTGTGTGTGTGCATGGACACACACGTGTGCATGTGCAAACATGCAAGAAATGTATGTGTTTGTTGTAAACAGTAGAAGCGTACATAGGTGCCTGCATACTCGATCCACATTAGTTTATTTTTACATGCCTCTTTCTCTCTCTCTCTCCCTCCCTCTCTCCCTCCCCCTTTCTCTCTCTGTGCAGACACTGAACCAATCACATTGAAGTCATAACAGAACGCTGAACACATGCAGCTCCAACTGTGTTGCAGCACTAGGCTAGGCAGAAGCCTCCTCTTCCTCTGCTCTTCCTCTCCTCATTCAACTGGTTTTCTCTACCTCCGTCCATCCCTGGCTTCCCCCTCTCCCTACTTCTGTTTCTATCTCTCTCTCTCTCTCTGGGATATGTAGTCTTTTAGCCGGGCCTCAGTAGATTATACACATTCCCCTTTGTTATCGATGCTGCGGACCATATTTGAAACGGACTCTCCTTCCTCTCTCTCCCCTGCAGATGGACTGCCCAGGAAAGAGCAGCCCTTGGAACTTCTGAAGCCATCTGGCCTCAACCACATCCAATCTGGTAGGAGCACCATGACTCTCTCTCTCTCTCGCTCTTTCTCCTTCTCTCTCTCTCTCTCGCTCTTTCTCCCTCTCTCGCTCTCTTGTTTTCTTTCTTTCTCTCTCTATCTTTCTTTCTCTGTCTCTTTCTTTCTCTCTCTCGCTCTCTTTCTCTGTCTCGCTTTCTTTCTCGTCTTTCTCTTTCTTTTATCTCTTTCTTTCTCTTTCTCTCTTTCAACGTTTATCTCTAGCTCTCTTTCCTTCTTTCTTTCTCCCGCTCTTTCTCTCTCCCTCTGTGTGTGTCTGTGTGTCTGTGTGTGTGTGTGTGTGTGTGTGTGTGCGCGTGTGGCTCTGCTGTGGGCTCATGCCTTACCATGTGTGTCCCTGCAGGTCTGGCTCAAGGCTAGAGACCAGCGGAAGAATGCGTCACTAAGCAACATGTCTGCACGCACATGCAACCATACTACCCCCACAATCCCATACACAGAGTCTATGGTAGAACACACGTGCATGTAAACGTACATACACTGCTTGTGTTGCTACATGCTAGGATCACTATCACCGTCAAATACTATCATCATTACCTGCATGTTAGCTAAGGTTTTTTAAAATGTATTTAGTGAGAGCGGAGCAGGGAACGGGCAGTGAGGTATCAAACGGCTTGGAACAACCTGACACTACAATCGTCCCCCAGAGCAGGACACTTGGTAATGACTATTTCAGTGGGAAAAGATGTGAGTTCATCATACGCACACACATCATGCACACAAATGAATGCACACACTCACACCACCACGTGCACATGCGAATAAACTCGTACACGCACACACGCACCCTTGTGCACGGACACACACTCACACACACTGGACTGGTGGCTTTGGGCTGTGGTCAAATACTCACAATTGTTATTTTTAGGGGGTAGATCAGCTATAACGTTGCAGAGAGATTGTGGCTTACGTCAATGTAATGTTTTGTAAATATATAAAATATATATTTTTGATATATTTTCCCTTATTGTCCCCTAACCCTAAAACCCCTGGCCTAATTGGAGTAAACTAATGGACAACAACAGGCTTCTACTTCCAGCTTATACATAATATATACAGTTGAAGTCGGAAGTTTACATACACTTAGGTTGGAGTCATTAAAACTCGTTTTTCAACCACTCCACAAATTTCTTGTTAACAAACTATAGTTTTGGCAAGTCGTTTAGGACATCTACTTCGTGCATGATACAGAAGTTTACATACACTAAGTTGACTGTGCCTTTAAACAGCTTGGAAAATTCCATAAAATTATGTCATGGCTTTAGAAGCTTCCGATAGGCTAATTGACATCAGTTCAGTCAATTGGAGGTGTACCTGTGGATGTATTTCAAGGCCTACCTTCAAACTCAGTGCCTCTTTGCTTGACATCATGGCAAAATCAAAAGAAATCAGCCAAGACCTCAGAAAACAAATTGTAGACCTCCACAAGTCTGGTTCATTCTTGGGAGCAATTTCCAAACGCCTGAAGGTACCACATTCATCTGTACAAACAATAGTACGCAAGTATAAACACCATGGGACCATGCAGCCGTCATACCACTCAGGAAGGAGACTCGTTCTGTCTCCTAGAGATGAACGTACTTTGGTGCGAAAAGTGCAAGTCACTCCCAGAACAACAGCAAAGGACCTTGTGAAGATGCTGGAGGAAACAGGTACAAAAGTATCTATATATCCACAGTAAAACAAGTCCTATAACGACATAACCTCTTAGGGATAAACGGCGCGCTAGCGGGCCGCTCCCGACACTACCCGGTGAAATGTAAGGCGCCAAATTCAAAATCCAAAAGTTTAATTATCAAACATTCATCAATATACAAGTGTTGCATAATCATCAAAAGCTCTGATTCTTGGCAATATCACAGCGTTGTCAGATTTCAAAAAGGCTTTACAGCGAAAGCACAACATTTGATTGTTTGAGGATAGCACCCTACATATTTTTAAGCATTAGCATAAATTCATAACCAGCGCAGGTCACACAAAACCCATATAAGAGCTAAAATAAATCACTTACCTTTTGAAGAACTTCTGCTGAGGGCTTCCCAAGTGTCCAATGAAGACATCCAATGGATCTTCTGTTAGAAAAAGTCATTTATTATATCCATAAATCTCTGTTTGTTTGGCACGTTATGTTCAGAAAATCCACCGTCGAGTCGCCCATTGAACCGTGAAGAGAACGCGTTCAATTTATACCTATCAACTTTGTCTAAACAAACAACATAATTTTTTATGTATCCTTATGTATCCTTTTATGTATATTTACTATAATATTTCAACCGGACGATAACGTGAACGATAGGAAAGGAAAAAAACACAGAGTGCGCGAGACCGTGAACGCCCATGTCATTCTATTGAGTTCCGGGGTCCACGTCTAAGTTCTTCTTCTATTCGCTTCTAATTCAACCTAACATCATCAAACCCTGTCTAAAGACTGTTGACATCCAGTGGAAGCCATAGGTACTGCAGTCTGTGTCCTAGATAACGTTGAATACAATTGGCAGCCAGGAGAAAAAGGTCAACAAAAAAAAATGCAAATCTGGATGGATTTTCCTCTGGTTTTCGCCTGCTATATCAGTTCTGTTATACTCACAGACATTTTTTTAACGGTTTTAGAAACTTCCGAGTGTTTCCTATCCAACAGTACTAATTATGTGCATATCCTAGTTTCTGGGCCTGAGTGGCAGGTATTTTACTTTGGGCACGCCAGACTCTCCAAAACCGACACCTCGGCTGCCGCTCCCTAAATAGATAACCTGAAAGGCCGCTCAGCAAGGAAGAAGCCACTGCTCCAAAACCGCCATAAAAAAAGCCATACTACGTTTTGCAACTGCACATGGGGACAAAGATCATACTTTTTGGAGAAATGTCCTCTGGTCTGATGAAACAAAAATAGACCTGTTTGGCCATAATGACAATCGTTATGTTTGGAGGAAAAAGGGGAGGCTTGCAAGCCGAAGAACACCATCCCAACCGTGAAGCACGTGGGTGGCAGCATCATGTTGTGGGGGTGCTTTGCTGCAGGGACTGGTGCACTTCACAAAATAGATGGCATCATGAGGCAGGAAATTATGTGGATATATTGAAGCAACATCTCAAGACATCAGTCAGGAAGTTAAAGCTTGGTCGCAAATAGGTCTTCCAAATGGACAATGACCCCAAGCATACTTCCAAAGTTGTGGCAGAATGGCTTAAGGACAACAAAGTCAAGGTATTGGAGTGGCCATCACAAATTCCTGACCTCAATCCTATAGAAAACGTGTGGGCAGAACTGAAAAATTGGCCTACCAACCTGACTCAAATGATGTCAATTAGCCTATCAGAAGCTTCTAAAGCCATGACATCATTTTCTGGAATTTCCCAAGCTGTTTAAAGGCACAGTCAACTTAGTGTATGTAAACTTCTGACCCACAGGAATTGTGATACAGTGCATTATAAGTGAAATAAACTGTCTGTAAACAATTGTTGGAAAAATTACTTGTGTCATGCTCAAAGTAGATGTCCTAACCGACTTGCTAAAACTATAGTTTGTTAACAAGAAATTTGTGGAGGGTTGAAAAATTTGTTTTAATGACTCCTTCCTAAGTGTATGTAAACTTCCGACTTCAACTGTAGATACAACCCTAAATCTGTAAACATGGGCACCCTCTTAGATATCATCCTGGCCAACTTGCCCTCTAAATACACCTTTGCTGTCTTAAACCAGGATCTCAGCAATCACTGCTTCATTGCCTGCGTCCGTAATGGGTCCGCGGTCAAACAACCACCCCTCATTACTGTCAAACGCTCCCTAAAACACTGGCCACTCTATCCACTGGCCAATCTACCATAAAGGCCTGATTGGTGGAGTGCTGCAGAGATGGTTCTCCCATCTCCACAGAGGAACTCTAGAGCTTTGTCAGAGTGACCATCGGGTTCTTGGTCACTTTATAAAGGCGAGCAGGCCTTTCTAATTGACTGTCCCGGGTATCCTGGAAGGATATTGACCTCATCCCGTCAGTAGAGGATGCCTGGTTGTTCTTTAAAAGTGCTTTCCTCACCATCTTAAATAAGCATGCCCCATTAAAAAAATGTAGAACTAAGAACAGATATAGCCCTTGGTTCACTCCATACATGACTGCCCTTGACCAGCACAAAACATCCTATGGCTTACTGCATTAGCATCGAAAATAGCCCCTGCGATATGCAACTTTTCAGGGAGGTCGGGAACCAATATACACAGTCAGTTAGGAAGCAAAGGCTAGCTTTTTCAAACAGAAATTTTTGTCTTGTAGCACAAATTCCCAAAAGTTTTGGGACACTGTTAAGTCCATGGAGAATAAGAGCACCTCCTCCCAGCTGCCCACTGCACTGAGGTTAGGAAACATTGTCACCACCGATAAATCTATGATAATCGAGAATTTCAGTAAGCATTTTTATACGGCTGGCCATGCTTTCCACCTGGCTACCCCTACCCCGGCCAACAACTCTGCACCCACTTGCCCAAGCCCCCCAACACTTCTCCTTCTCACCCAAATCCAGATAGCTGATGTTCTGAAAGAGCTGCAAAATCTGGACCCCTACAAATCAGCTGGGCCAGACAATTAGGACCCTCTCTTTCTAAAGTTATCCGGCGATATTGTTGCAACCCCTATTACTAGCATGTTCAACCACTCTTTCGTATCGTCTGAGATCCCTAAAGATTGGGAAAGCTGCCTCGGTCATCCCCCTCTTCAAAGGGGGAGACACTCTAGACCCAAACTGTTACAGACCTATATCCATCCTGCCTTGCCTTTTCCAAAGTCTCGAAAGCCAAGTTAACAAACAGATCACCGACCATTTCGAATCCCTACCGTACCTTCTCCACTATGCAATCTGGTTTCCGAGCTGGTCATGGGTGCACCTCAGCCACGCTCAAGGTCCTAAACAATATCATAACCGCCATCGATAAAAGACAGTACTGTGCAGCCGTCTTCATCGACCTGGCCAAGGCTTTCGACTCTGTCAGTCACCGCATTCTTATCGGAAGACTCAATAGCCTTGGTTTCTCAAATGACCGCCTCGCCTGGTTCACCAAACTACTTCTCAGATAGAGTTCAGTGTGTCAAATCCGGGGGCATGTTGTCCGGACCTCTGGCAGTCTCTATGGGGGGTGCCACAGGGTTCAATTCTCGGGCCGACTCCTTTCTCTGTATATATCAATGATGTCGCTCTTGCTGCTGGTGATTCTCTGATCCACCTCTTCGCAGACGATACCATTCTGTATACATCTGGCCCTTCTTTGGACACTGTGTTAACAAACCTCCAAACGAGTTTCAATGCCATACAACAGTCCTTCCGTGGCCTCCAACTGCTCTTAAATGCCAGTAAAACTAAGTGCATCCTCTTCAACCGATTGCTGCCCGAACCCGCCCACCCAACTAGCATCACTACTCTGGACGGTTCTGACTTAGAATATGTGGACAACTACAAATACCTAGGTGTCTGGTTAGACTGTAAACTCTCCTTCCAGACTCGCATCAAGCATCTCCAATACAAAATGAAATCTAGAATCAGATTCTTATTTCGCAACAAAGCCTCCTTCACTCATGCTGCTAAACATACCTTCGTAAACCTGACTATCCTACCGATCATTGACTTCGGTGATGTCATATACAAAATAGCCTCCAACACTCTACTCAGCAAATTGGATGTAGTCTATCACAGTGCCATCCGTTTTGTCACCAAAGCCCCATATACTACCCACCACTGCGACCTGTATGCTCTCGTTGGCTGGCCCTCGCTTCATATTCGTCGCCAAACCCACTGGCTCCTGGTCATCTATAAGTCTTTGCTAGGTAAAGCCCCGCCTTATCTCAGCTCACTGTTCACCATAGCAACACCCACCCATAGCACGCGCTCCAGCAGGTATATTTCACTGGTCATCCCCAAAGCCAACACCTCTTTGGCCGCCTTTCCTTCCAGTTCTCTGCTGCCAATGACTGGAACAAATTACTACATTTGCACACACTGCACATAGATTTTTCTATTGCGTTATTGACTGTACGTTTGTTTATCCCATGTGTAACTCTGTGTTGTTGTTTTTGTAGCACTGCTTTGCTTTGCCAGGTCGCAGTTGTAAATGAGAACTTGTTCTCAACTGACCTACCTGGTTAAATAAAGGTGAAAGAAATGAAAACTGTCTTGAAGGTGGTGGTGGGGATAGGATCGAGAAGGCAGTTAGAAGGCTTAAGTTGTGATATCACTTTCCTGAGCATGTCTATGTCAACCAGGGAAAATAAATCCATAGTGCCTTTGCATGGTAGGCGTAGTCACATACAGTGGGGCAAAAAAGTATTTAGTCAGCCACCAATTGTGCAAGTTCTCTCACTTAAAAAGATGAGAGAGGCCTGTAATTTTCATCATAGGTACACTTCAACTATGACAGACAAAATGAGGAAAAAAAATCCCGAAAATCACATTGTAGGATTTGTAATGAATTTATTTGCAAATTATGGTGAAAAATAAGTATTTGGTCACATACAAACAAGCAAGATTTCTGGCTCTCACAGACCTGTAACTTATTCTTTAAGATGCTCCTCTGTCCTCCACTCGTTACCTGTATTAATGGCACCTGTTTGAACTTGTTATCAGTATAAAAGACCCCTGTCCACAACCTCAAACAGTCACACTCCAAACTCGAGCTGTCAAAGGACACCAGAGCTGTCAAAGGACACCAGAAACAAAATTGTAGACCTGCACCAGGTTGGGAAGACTGAATCTGCAATAGGTAAGCAGCTTGGTTTGAAGAAATCAACTGTGGGAGCAATTATTAGGAAATGGAAGACATACAAGACCACTGATAATCTTCCTCGATCTGGGGCTCCACGCAAGATCTCACCCCCGTGGGGTCAAAATGATCACAAGAACGGTGAGCAAAAATCCCAGAACCACACGGGGGGACCTAGTGAATGACCTGCAGAGAGCTGGGACCAAAGTAACAAAGCCTACCATCAGTACGCCGCCAGGGACTCAAATCCTGCAGTGCCAGACGTGTCCCCCTGCTTAAGCCAGTACATGTTCAGGCCCGTCTGAAGTTTGCTAGAGAGCATTTGGAAGATCCAGATGAGGATTGGGAGAATGTCATATGGTCAGATGAAACCAAAATAGAACTTTTTGGTAAAACCTCAACTCGTTGTGTTTGGAGGACAAAGAATGCTGAGTTGCATCCAAAGAACACCATACCTACTGTGAAGCATGGGGGAAGAAACATCATGCTTTGGGTCTGTTTTTCTGCAAAGGGACCAGGACGACTGATCCGTGTAAAGGAAAGAATGAATGGGGCCATGTATCGTGAGATTTTGAGTGAAAACCTCCTTCCATCAGCAAGGGCATTGAAGATGAAACGTGGCAGGGTCTTTCAGCATGACAATGATCCCAAACACACCGCCCGGGCAACGAAGGAGTGGCTTCGTAAGAAGCATTTCAAGGTCCTGGAGTGGCCTAGCCAGTCTCCAGATCTCAACCCCATAGAAAATCTTTGGAGGGAGTTGAAAGTCCGTGTTGCCCAGCGACGCCCCAAAAAATCACTGCTCTAGAGGAGATCTGCATGGAGGAATGGGCCAAAATACCAGCAACAGTGTGTGAAAACCTTGTGAAGACTTACAGAAAACATTTGACCTCTGTCATTGCCAACAAAGGGTATATAACAAAGTATTGAGATAAACTTTTGTTATTGACCAAATACTTATTTTCCACCATAATTTGCAAATAAATAAATTAAAAATCCTACAATGTGATTTTCTGGATTTCTTTTTCTCATTTTGTCTGTCATAGTTGAAGTGTACCTATGATGAAAATTACAGGCCTCTCATCTTTTTAATTTGGAGAACTTGCACAATTGGTGGCTGACTAAATACTTTTTTTCCCCACTGTATCAACAAACTTCTCATCAGGTCTTACTGGACTGATACCCAGCCTAACGTTTATTATCCTGTCTCTGAAATATGCCGCAAACTCATTACATTTAGATGTGGAGGAAAGTTCACATAGGTTTGTGGGGGTAAGATTTATCATGCCGTCAATGGTTGAAAAGATCACTCTCTAATTATTCGGATTATTCGTGATCAAGTTAGAAAAATGTGCCCGTCTGGCATTTCTAATTGCCTTGTTATATATGCCAAGTTCCTCTCTCAGAATATCATAATGGACCTGCAACTTTGACTTTCTTCACTTCTGCTCTGCCGTTTTGCAATTTCTCTTGAATGTATTATTTTCCTCACTCATCCAAGGGGCTCTCCATTTGGATGTGGCCTTTTTTCAACTTTACTGGAGCTATGGCATCAATGGTTGCCCTTCATTTGCTATTCAAGTTATCAACTAAATCATCACAAGAGGAAGTGTTCGTAAGTGTTCATACACTCAATAAAATCTGTAGCAACTTCAGAGGTAAGATAGTGTTTCTTAATAATGTGTTCAGTATTACCCTGTGCTATGGGCAACAAGGTAGTAAAAAATACACAGTGGTGATCAGATAACGCAACATCAACAATAGAGGATATGGCAATAGAAAGCCTCTTGGTAATAACCAGGTCCAGAGTATGGCTTTGCTTATGGGTGGGCCCAGTAGAAAGCCCTTGGTAATAACAAGGTCCAGAGTATGGCCACGGTTATGTGTGGGCCCAGTAACATGTTGGATAAAGTCCAAAGAGCTCAAAAGATTCATACATGCAATGCCCTTGGAGTTAGTTTCTTTGTCAATATGAATATTAAAATCGCCCAACACAATCATTTTCTCATAGTTCTCAAGGACAATAGGCAGTAGTTCAGAGAAATCAGTAAAGAAAGTGGGACAGCGCTTTTGTGGCCTATAAAGGGTTATGGCCAGCACTGGTGGCTGACATTTAAACAGTTTAGTAGGATGCTCAAAAGACCCAAAGTCGCCAAATGAAATGTCCTTACAGCTGAGAGCATTAGTAAAAGTACAGGCTGTCCACCCACCCTTTTTCTGTTTTATGATAGAGTATGAAAAGCTGCAGTCCGGGGGGGCTTCAATAAGAGTCTACAGTCTGAGACAACCATGTTTCCGTGAGAAACATGCAATCATCTTTGTGCTCAGTAATGAGGCCATTCAGAAGTAAGGTTTTACTGCGCTAACATTTAAAAGTGCCATATTCAATGAGAAAAGTGCCATAACCAATGGAATAACAACCAAATTATTAACATTACAACCACGTTTTCCGACAGTCTCCAATCTATCAGAATGGTAAGAGATGACAGTTTGTATAAACTCAATAGACGGCAGAGGTAAAGTAACATGAATTAGGTTACTCACAATAATCATAGTTCCATTTCTATAGGAGTTGATATGGTTTCCAAGTCCTCTGTTGCTTATTCTGACAGGGAGAACCTGAGCACTACCAGACCCTATCTGTCAGTCTCTAAAACAGTTCGCGATGTTGCTTAGACTGAACGCCTGTTGGTTGGTGGCGTTCCACTGCCAGGTTGATTTTATCTACTTATTTTGTATTGCTGACTGGCAGGCTGGTTGGTTGGCTGTTTGTGTGTGTTGCTGGTTGGGTGGCTAGCTGGCTCGTTGGATGGTTAGTTGGTGTTGATGAAGGACTGGTTTGTTGGCTGGCTGGCTAGCTTGCTAGCTGGTTGGTTGGCTGGTTAGTTGGAGTTGCTGAAGGACTGGTTGGTTGGTCAGCCGGCTAGCTTGCTAGCTGGTTGGTTGGCTGGCTAGCCAGCTGGTTTCAGTGACGCATTTTATTACATACTAATCTGGCCACCACAGCACTTTTTAGAACGTCAAAGGAAAGACCAATGAAGTCCCCTCAACTTGTTCCAAATGCTGTCGAAGAACCCACAGCCACAGTAAATGTTCACATGTGAGCCCTCACTCGAGGAGCGCAGCAGGTCTGGCCAGTATAAGAGGGTACTCAGTAGTCTCCTGTTGTTCTCCTCTAGGACAGGCCTCTAGGACAGGCCACTAACTAAGAGCAAAAACAGCATGACCATCCATTTACTGTTCCAAGGTAACCCCTCTCTAACCTGCACACAAGTTGTAATGAAACACTCTCTCTTCATCTGAACTCTTCTCTTCTTTTCTCTCTCATCACCAGACTGCATGTCTCGTCTCCACTCGCTGTGGTTCTCAGTCAAAGTGCTGTGTGTGTGTGTGTGTGTGTGTGAGAGACAGAATGTGTTTGTTGGAGCCTCTTTGTGTGCAATCTGTCTGTGTGTGTTTGCGCACGTGTCTTTGTGTGTGAGGTGCTCTCTGCAAGCTCTCTGATTTTAGCAGGACATCTCTGTCTTATTAATGGTGTGTGTACATGTACGTGTGTGTTTTTGTGTCACCTAAGCCCTTGCTCCACACTCATGGTTCACAGGAACATGGGATGAGCCAACCAACACCATTCCAACACCACACTACGCCAGCACGGGAATGACACACCATCAACACATCAATAACACGTCACAATGTGACCGAGATTAGATTCGCCGGGGTCGAAGGCTGATACATCTTAGTGTCCTTTTAACTCACTGTTTACTTTTACACTGATAGGACAGAAGTAGAATATAGCTTTCACCCACCCGCTATGTTGGTAGCAGTATAAAATTTCAATCCATTTTATTTTATAAAGCCAGTTGTCACAAAGTGCTGAACAGAAACCCAACCTAAAACCCCAAAGAGCAAGCAATGCAGAGGCAGAAGCACAGTGGCTAGGAAACACTTCCTAGGAGGCGGGAACTTAGGAAGAAACCTTATTGCGGAACTAGGCTCTGATTGACGGCCAGTCCTCTTTTGGCTGTACAGATGAGGGAGGGGAGATGACGAGAGGGAGCCTCTTCTGATGATTGAGATGCAGCTCAGGTCAAAGCCAGGCCGTATTAGAACTCCTCCACTTCCGTTTGTTTATCACTCAGCGTGAGGGAGGGGAGATGAATATGGAGATGTGGAGCACGGAGATGTGTGCTAGACGCCCACACCACCCCGCGCGAAAACCACAGCGCTGTTCTCATCAACATCGTTCCAGCTTGTCAGCAGCACCTGGCGCCAAATACATACTTTAATAGTTGGTGCTTTCTCTCCGCCGAAGCCAAACGTATTGACTGTGCGTGTGGGTAATTAGTCAACTCCAAAAGTGCAACACTTGCCCATCTGGAACTCCAGGCTCAAGCATATGCTCAAAGTATTTGTACGCTTTCTGTTGGTAGAGTGTACTGGAGTGAGTGGAGAGGGCTATGTGTAACAGGAGGAAGAGGGATGGGTGAGTAGGGTGGTTGGGACAGATATGTGTAACAGGAGGAAGAGGGATGGGTGAGTAGGGTGGTTGGGACAGATATGTGTAACAGGAGGAAGAGGGATGGGTGAGTAGGGTGGTTGGGACAGATATGTGTAACAGGAGGAAGAGGGATGGGTGAGTAGGGTGGTTGGGACAGATATGTGTAACAGGAGGAAGAGGGATGGGTGAGTAGGGTGGTTGGGACAGATATGTGTAACAGGAGGAAGAGGGATGGGTGAGTAGGGTGGTTGGGACAGATATGTGTAACAGGAGGAAGAGGGATGGGTGAGTAGGTTGGTTGGGACAGATATGTGTAACAGGAGGAAGAGGGATGGGTGAGTAGGGTGGTTGGGACAGATATGTGTAACAGGAGGAAGAGGGATGGGTGAGTAGGGTGGTTGGGACAGATATGTGTAACAGGAGGAAGAGGGATGGGTGAGTAGGGTGGTTGGGACAGATATGTGTAACAGGAGGAAGAGGGATGGGTGAGTAGGGTGGTTGGGACAGATATGTGTAACAGGAGGAAGAGGGATGGGTGAGTAGGGTGGTTGGGACAGATATGTGTAACAGGAGGAAGAGGGATGGGTGAGTAGGGTGGTTGGGACAGATATGTGTAACATGAGGAAGAGGGATGGGTGAGTAGGGTGGTTGGGACAGATATGTGTAACAGGAGGAAGAGGGATGGGTGAGTAGGTTGGTTGGGACAGATACTGTATGTGTGAATACTAATAGAGTGTGAGTAACACACTCGCCGTTTCTTCAACTGGGAGGTGAGAGGGATGCAATGGAGGTGGAACCCCACACCTGATGGTGTGTGTGTGTGTGTGTAGCTTGTTTAATTACTATGCGTTAGGCTTGAGTGTCTGTGTGCGTGTGTGTGTGTGGAGCCGGTTTTCCACAGTCCACTAATCTCAGCCCATTCTCCCTCAGCCAAAACAGCTTTCTCCCTCTCTACACAAATTAGCACCAGCCCACGCACTCACACATTGAGTGGGCTGTCAGACCAGGGTTGGCTACAGTACGCTCTCTTTCATTCTCTCTCTCTTCTAATAACCTTCTTTCTCTCTTTTTAAATCTCTCCCACTCGTGCTCTCTAACCAACCTTTCTCTCCCTCTCTCTCTCTCTCTCTCATAGGGAAAGGTCCTGTTGGGCCAATCTTTTGTTGAGCGAGGGCATAGGTGAAGGGGAGGAGGAGTGGAGAGGGAGTGAAGGAGTGGTGAGCGGAGAGACAAGAGGATAGGAGACGAGAGAGGAGGAGAGGAGACGAGATGGGGGATACTGTAAGTGACAGACCCTGTTTGCTCGTCTCAGTCATTTCACAGAGCAGCCTTTATTTAGCATACTGAATTATAGATGAATGTTTAAGTGCTGGAGAGAGAGAGAGAGAAGATGGAGAGAGATGGGGGTAGAAGAGAAAGAGAGATGCAGAGGATTGGAGAGAGTTGATGGAAGGGTGAGGGAGAGAGAGAGAGCGAGAGCGAAAGAGAGCGAGAAAGACCGGAAGAGAGGGAAAGGAAGAGCGGCAAACTATGCAAATGAACCCTGATTCATTAGCATTTCAAAACTTGAGCATGAAAATCAGGAGAGTGCTGTGTGTGAGCCGGATCAAATTCATTCACGCTCTCCCTCACCTTCCCTCTCTCGCTATCTCCCTCTCGCAGTCCCTCTGTTCTCGCTCTTTCTGTCTTTCTCTCCCTCTCTCTCTAACTCCCTCTGTGTCATTCATTTTCTATGCACATCTTTTATTTGACTCTCTCTCTGTTTCTCCCTCTCTCACATTCCCTCTCAGTCTTTCCATTTGCAGCGTGCATACCCGTCCTCTTCATACCACATGCACAGACACGCTGCCACATCATTAATGCGTGCTGCAAGTTGATCAACTGGCACTGAGGCTCTGGGCCCATCCCAAATGGCACCGTATTCCCTTTATAGTGCACTACTTTTGACCCATAGGGCTCTGGTCATAAGTAGTGCACTATATAGGGAATATGCCACCATTTAGGTTGCGTCCTCTGTCTTATAGGCGGGAAAAGATGCCCATGAGCTTCCTGTTTACCGTTTGTCTTTTATTCTCAAAGCTGCTTCCTAGGTTAGGTTTTGGGGCAGAGTAGAGGCAGATCAATATGCCCCCTAGACACTGACCTAAGGTAAGTTTTGCAAACCACACACACCGGAAAGCAGGACCCTCCCCCGGTCAGTCTGTCCTGTCTGGCACCTATACGGGTGCCCACTGGGTGGGGGCGGGGGAAGGGGGTGCAGTGGGAACTAGTTGAGCCATCTGCTTGCAGTATGTCAGCAGTATGTCATCTCTATACCCCCATACAGAAAGCCGACTGTATCCTCCACTCACTGTATTATGCCGTATTGCACTGGGTATGGGCGGTCACTTTAGTAATCTCAGCCGATGGCCACATTCATTCTTTTCTACATTTTCACTTGATGTTTGTTGCCATCTTTCTCTTTGCACTGAGTCACTCCCTCCCTCATTCACACGCTCTCTCACTCATTCACTAACTCACTCCCTCCCCTCATTTGCTCGCTCGCTCAATAACTCACTCGCACCGCAAGGCTCACTCTCTATAGCTCAGGTCTTTACAGTGTAATGTGTAGGTCATGTAAGTCGCTCAATCATCCTAGTCACAAGTTGGAAAATAGATCAACCTCCCTCATTGCTCGGTGGACATGTGGAAGTCTGAGTTCCTCTATTGTAAATACAGATTGTCAGATTGTTCGATTCAGGGGTCGATTAAACAGCCATGTCATGCCTGTCATTATGTCTAAGGGATTTTGAGCCATCCAGTCAAATCATGTGTTGGTCCCATGTCCCCTTTATGGGGAACAAACGCTGAACGTTAACCTCGTACTCATTACTAAAGTACCCATTTGACCTATTTTGACCTTAGTAATGCCTCATTCTATGTTAGAAAATGTATTTTGTGCTAAGACTAGGCTATATTTAAATCGACCAGCATTTCCATTAGACGTCATGATTACAAATACAAGCTGTATGCATCAACTGCCTGAGAAGGTGTCTTTGTGTTAGGCTTCATCTTTCCTGGCAGATGCTCACAGTGCATTTGGAAAGTATTCAAACCCCTTGGCTTTTTCCACATTTTGTTACATTACAGCCTTATCCCAAAAATGATTAAATTACTTTTTTCCCTCAAAATGAAAACAGGTTAATAGACATTTTTTTAAATCTATAAATAACAGAAATACCTTATTTACATGAGTATTCAGACCCTTTGCTATGAGACTCTAAATTGAGCTCAGGTGCATCCTGTTTCCATTGATCATCATTGAGATGGGTCTACAACTTGATTGGAGTCCACCTGTGGTAAATTCAATTGATTGGACATGATTTGGAAAGGCACACACCTGTCTATATAAGGTCCCACAGTTGACAGTGCATGGCAGAGCAATAGCCAAGCTATGAGGTCGAAGGAATTGTCCGTAGAACTCCGAGACAGGATTGTGTCGAGGCACAGATCTGGGGAAGTGTACCAAAACATTTCTGCAGCATTGAAAGTCCCAAAGAACACAGTGGTCTCCATCGTTCTTAAATGGAAGAAGTTTGTACTCTTAGACGATGAGAAACAAGATTCTCTGGTTTGATGAAACCAAGATTTAACTCTTTGGCCTGAATGCCAAGTGTCACGTCTTGAGGAAACCTGCCACCATCCCTACGGTGAAGCATGGTGGTGGCAGCATGATGCAGTGGGGACGTTTTTCAGCGGCAGGGGCAGGGAGACTAGTCAGGATTGAGGGAAATATGAACCAAGCAAAGTACAGAGAGATCCTTGATGAAAACCTGCTCCAGAGCGCTCAGAACCTCAGATTGGGGTAAAGGTTCACCTTCCAACAAGACAACAACCCTAAGCACACAGCCAAGAAAACGCAGGAGTGGCTTCGGGACAAGTCTCTGAATGTCCTTGAGTGTCCCAGCCAGAGCCCGGACTTGAACCTGATCGAACATCTCTGGAGAGACCTGAAAATAGCTGTGCAGCGACGCTCCCCCATCCAACCTGACAGAGCTTGAGAGGATCTGCAGAGAAGAATGGGCGAAACTCCCCAAATACAGGTGTGCCAAGCTTGTAGCGTTCGACCCAAGAAGACTCGAGGCTGTAGTGCCAAAGGTGCTTCAATAAAGTACTGAGTAAAGGGTCTGAATAGTTATGTAAATTTATTATTTCAGTTATGTATTTTTAATACATTTGCAAAAATGTCTAAAAACCTGTTTTTGCTTTGTCATTATGGGGTATTGTGTGTAGATTGATGAGGGGAAAAATAACAATTTAACCCATTTTAGAATAAGGTTGTGACGTAACAAAATGTGGAAAAAAGTAAAGGGGTCTGAATACTTTCCCGAATTTACTGTATTACTGAAGAACAAGACGAATATAGAATGTCTGCGCTGTATACAATTTAGATTCAAACTTGACATTTGGTGACAGCGGTGGGATCCATGTTTAATGCATTGCCTCAAATGCGCAGTGTAGTTGAGCGAAACAGACATGGGCATTGTGTAATGACTGGCTGTGGATTTGGCCTTGTGGAGAGTAGGAGGTCAGATGAGGGGGAGAGTGAGCAGGAGAGGGAGACAGGAAGAGGCGGAGAGAAGTCCAGAGGACAGGCATCACGGGTCACCTTGACCTCTCCGTGGGGGACGTCTGCTACGGCAGAGCTACCGCTGGGCTAGCAGAGACCATTCTGCTCACTGGACCACAGTGCCGGTGTCTGTGTGTGTGTGTTGTGTGTGTCTGTGTGTGTGTGTGTGTTGTGTGTGTCTGTGTGCGTGCATGCGTTTGCTTGTGTAATAAACTCATGCTTGCTTGTGTATATGTCTATTTTGGTATGCACCATCTATGTGCTTATCTTATAAAACAAACCGATAACAAAAGTTATAGATTTACAATTGAATGGAGTAACCAACCTTTAGCTAATTTTAGCAGAGTGATTAAACCACTAAGGCACCAGAGAGTCCACAGAGTGATTTGTGGCAGTTCATTTTCACAGTGAAAGGCCACCCGCCTGCTGTACATGTGTTTGCAGATGGGGCACCACCCCTACTCGAGCCCTGGTGCCAGCCTCCCAGATGGCCTTGACGGCTCCTGCTCTGTCCCCCGCGTTGGCATCGGTGCCCGGTCGGGCTGCCAGGGCAAGCGGGCGGTAGCAGGTAGCCAGCTGCCTCAGTTCTGGAGAACCGCAACACACACGCTGTGGAAGTGGCGGCGCGCATGCGCACACACACATACATTGACTGACAGATCAATCATTGCTCAAGGACTTGTCTTCTTGACCTCTTGATGAACTGGTGGTTTTTGAGTACCTTTTACCTTTGAAAAAAGCAGACCACTACATGAAGTGCATGATAATGGAAGCATCTCTCGCTTCCTCTCACTTCTCACTTCTTTCAAAACCTTTATCCCTTGCATATGCATCATACTAAGTAAAGTTGATCACTCATATTCTCTATCGATGAAATCCCCCTACCAATAAACTGATCGAACGATTGATTGATTTGTGGGCCCTTGTATCAAGAGTCTCACAGCTTCCCAGTCCATTGAGTCTGGTCCCTGAGAGAAAATAGGAACACTCTCGTCAGGCCCACGCCCTGCCCATTAAGATGCATGTCGTTAGGCGCTGGAGCCTGCTAGCTTAGCACTTAGTGCTGTAGAAAGACTGGCCCAGAGTAATGCTACACCCACTGGCCTTGTGGCTGATCAATAGACCGTATGGCGTCCATACTACCCAATGGCCAGGGCCGCCCTCACGCTCTCCCGTTGCTTACTCAACAGTTGTTCCAGTTGTTTGAGACAGGTTTCATCCCTACTTCTATTATCCCTAGGAGGATACACACACACACACACACACATTATGTCCGGTAGTAAAAAATACTTAAGTCAAGATACATTTATCAATGTTAGGCTTTAGATCAGTGTTTCCCATATCCATTCCTTGAGTACCCACAACAGTAAACATTTATGTTGTAGCCCCGGACAAAAAACACCTGACACCTGAGTTGACAAGTTGAATCAGGTGTGCTTGTCCTCGGCCACAATACAAATGTTTACTGTTGGGGGTACTCGAAGGACTGGAGTTATAGGAAACACTGCTTCAGATGGACCCGGACCAGGGTACAGCATGGACAACACAAGTTTGATTTGTCACATGCACAAGTACCGTGAAATGCTTAACTTGTAAGCCCTGCCCGACGATATCAAATAGTATAAAAACACGATAAATAAGAGAGGAGCTATATACAGGGTCAGTGCCAGCACCAAATGTACAATGTGCAGGGATACTGGAGTATTTGAGGTAGATATGTACATGTAGGCAGGGATTAGGAGAAAGTGACTGGTAGCAGCATTAATAATGAACAGTATGGCAGCAGCATAGGTGGTGGGTGGGTGTTAGTGTAGGCGTGATAGCTACTTTATTTTAAAAAAAATGTACTTACTATGACTGATATGTGGTTGTCACACCTAGCTACCTTAAGGTGAATGCACTTAACTGTAAGTCGCTCTGGATACGAGCGTCTGCTAAATTACTACAATGTCAAATGTGATAGGCATATATATAGTACCAGTTAAACGTTTGGACCCACCTACTCATTCCAGGGGTTTTCTTTATTTTATACTATTTTCTACATTGTAAAATAATAGTGAAGACATTACAACTATGAAATAACACATATGGAATCATATACATTGAGGGAAAAAGTATTTGATCCCCTGCTGATTTTGTACGTTTGCCCACTGACAAAGAAATGATCAGTCTATAATTTTAATGGTAGGTTTATTTGAACAGTGAGAGACAGAATAAAATGCATGTAAAAAATGTTATAAATGGAATTGCATTTTAATGAGGGAAATAAGTATTTGACCCCCTCTCAATCAGGAAGATTTCTGGCTCCCAGGTGTCTTTTATACAGGTAACGAGCTGAGATTAGGAGCACACTCTTAAAGGGAGTGCTCCTAATCTCAGTTTGTTACCTGTGTAAAAGTCACCTTTCCACAGAAGCAATCAATCAATCAGATTCCAAACTCTCCACCATGGCCAAGACCAAAGAGCTCTCCAAGGATGTCAGGGACAAGATTGTAGACCTACACAAGGCTGGAATGGGCTACAAGTCCATCGCCAAGCAGCTTGGTGAGAAGGTGACAACAGTTGGTGCGATTATTCGCAAATGGAAGAAACACAAAAGAACTGTCAATCTCCCTCGGCCTGGGGCTCCATGCAAGATCTCACCTCGTGGAGTTGCAATGATCATGAGAACGGTGAGGAACCAGCCCAGAACTACACGGGAGGATCTTGTCAATGATCTCAAGGCAGCTGGGACCATAGTCACCAAGAAAACAATTGGTAACACACTACGCCGTGAAGGACTGAAATCCTGCAGCGCCCGCAAGGTCCCCCTGCTCAAGAAAGCACATATACATGCCCGTCTGAAGTTTGCCAATGAACATCTGAATGATTCAGAGGACAACTGGGTGAAAGTGGAGCTCTTTGGCATCAACTTTGAAAATGGGTCGTGGATGGGTATTCCAGCATGACAATGACCTAAAACACACGGCCAAGGCAACAAAGGAGTGGCTCAAGAAGAAGCACATTAAGGTCCTGGATTGGCCTAGCCAATCTCCAGACCTTAATCGCATAGAAAATCTGTGGAGGGAGCTGAAGGTTCGAGTTGCCAAACGTCAGCCTCGAAACCTTAATGACTTGGAGAAGATCTGCAAAGAGGAGTGGGACAAAATCCCTCCTGAGATGTGTGCAAACCTGGTGGCCAACTACAAGAAACGTCTGACCTCTGTGATTGCCAACAAGGGTTTTGCCACCAAGTACTAAGTCATGTTTTGCAGAGGGGTCAAATACTTATTTCCCTCATTAAAATGCAAATCAATTTATAACATTTTTCACATGCGTTTTTCTGGATTTTTTTGTTATTCTGTCTCTCACTGTTCAAATAAACCTACCATTAAAATTATAGACTGATCATTTCTTTGTTAGTGGGCAAATGTACAAAATCAGCAGGGGATCAAATACTTTTTTCCCTCACTTTAGTAACCAAAAAAGTGTTATCCAAATCAAAATATATTTAATATTTGAGATTCTTCAAAGTAGCCACCCTTTGCCTTGATGACAGCTTGCACACTCTTGGCATTCTCTCAACCAGCTTCATGAGGTAGTCACCTGGAATGCATTTCAATTAACAGGTGTGCCTTGTTAAAAGTTCATTTGGAATTGGAATTTCTTTCCTTCTTAATGCGTTTGAGCCAGTTGTGTTGTGACAAGGTAGGGGTGGTATTAGGGTTGCAAAGGGTCGGAGACTTTCCGGTAAATTTCTTGAATCTTTCAGGACATTTTCCATGGGAAGTTAAGCCCCGGAATTTGGGAATTTTTCTTAAATTTTTGGATGGAGATGCAATATGGCTGTCGTGACAAAATATCTCTTCAGCCACCTGATGAAAGGGACTTTGTGGATCTGAGTCTCTTTCCCCTGTTGCCTCCATCATCAAATCCCACCAACATCAGCCGCCTCAGAACGCAACTGGTCCTTGTTTGGGAACACACACACCAAAGCACACAACAGGCTGACCAATCCAAAGGTTGAAAAATTGGTGGCCATCCGGCAAATTTGAGGCCTTTTGAGCCTGACAACGAGCCATCCTCAACAAGGTTGGAAAGTGACAGTGAAGATGAAGCCTCAGAGTCTGATTTTCAAGAGGTGGACATTGAGGAGGTCCAGGGAGAAGACATGGAAGCCTGAGAGGAAGACAACCAAAGCTTTAGTTTCTAGACTATCATTTTACAGATGTATGTTGAAAATGTTTTTTGGAGATGCGATGGATTATTGGGGATCAATATTCTCTTACTTTTGTTGTTCAGTGAAATCATCACCTGTCAAGAGTCAACTCATTTAATTAAAGTTCAATTTGTAACTAAATAGTTTTTTTATTTCTATTGGAACGATTTAATCATTTGCAGTTATGTCTACTTATGATAAGGTAAAAGGTTTATGTTTCTGTCTTCATATGATGTGGTAAATATATCCAATGCATCTACATTTAAATGGTATTAATATTAATTTGCATAGATTTCTGTTAATACTCATATATTTCGTTAATTCCCACGGAAGGTTTCCACCTCTGAATATTCCCCAAAATGTGCAAATCTACATGGTATACAGAAGACTAAGTCCATATTATGTCAAGAACAGCTCAAATATTAATGAGAAACGACAGTCCATCATTACTTTAATACATGAAGGTCAGTCAAATCGGAAAATGTCAAGAACTTTGAAAGTTTCTTCAAGAGCAGTCGCAAAAACGATTTTTGATGAAACTGGCTCTCATTACGACCGCCACAGGAAAGGATGACCCAGAGTTACCTCTGCTGCAGAGAATAAGCTTGTTAGTTTCCAGCCCAAATAAACGTTTCACAGAGTTTAAGTAACAGACACATCTCAACATCAACTGTTCAGAGGAGACTGCATGAACCAGGCCTCCATGGTCGAATTGCTGTAAAGACACCACTACTAAAGGACACCAATAAGAAGAAGAGACTTGCTTGGGCCAAGAAACACGAGCAATGGACATTAGAATGGTGGAAATCTGTCTTTTGGTCTGATGAGTACAAATGTGACATTTTTGTTCCAACCGCCGTGTCTTTGTGACGCAGAGTAGGTGAACAAATGATCTTTGCATGTGTGGTTCCCACCATGAACCATGGAGGAGGAGGTTTGATAGTCCTTTGCTGGTGACACTGTCTGTGATTTATTTAGAATTCAATGCACACTTAACCAGCATGGCTACCACAGCATTCTGCAGCGATACGCCATCCCATCTGGTTTGGGCTTAGTGGGGCTATCATTTGTTTTTCAACAGGACAATGACCCAACACACCTCCAGGCTATATAAGTGCTATTTGACCAAGAAGGGGAGTCATTGATTGCTGCATCAGATGACCTGGCCTCCACAATCAGCCGACCTCAACTCAATTGAGATGGTTTGGGATGATTTGGACTGCATAGTGAAGGAAAAGCAGCCGACAAGTGCTCAGCATATGTGGGAACTCCTTCAAGACTGTTGGAAAAGCATTCCAGGTGAAGCTGATTGAGAGAAGGCCAATAGTGTGCAAAGCTGTCATCAAGGCAAAGGGTGGCTACTTTGAAGAATCTAAAATATTATATATTTTGATTTGTTAAACACTTTTTTTGTTTACTACATGATTCCATATGTGTTATTTTTTATGTCTTCACTATTATTCTACAATGTAGAATAATGAGTAGGTGTGTCCAAACTTTTGACTGGTACTGTACATGTAAACAGGGCTGAAAAGTGACTGGTAGTAGGAATATATAAATACTTATGGTAATATACTAATGGTAACATATACATGTAAACAGGAGTATTACTGACCAGTAGCAGGATAAATAGATGGATACTAATGGTAATGATAATCAATATTAAATGAACAGCACCATAGTGGTAGTATGGTGAATCTAGTCAATAATAATTTTAGCAGCAGTGTAGGTGTGAAGGGGAGCAGTAGTTGTTAGCCATCTTATGGCCAGGGGTTATAAACTGTTTCGCGGAGTCTGTTGGTCTGAGCCTTTATTCACCAGTACTGCACCAGTATTTCAGGCCTTTCTCAGACACCGCCTAGCATTTATGTCCTGGATGGCTGGTAGCTCACCCCCAGTGATACGCTGGACTGTCCTCACCACCCTCTGTAGGGCCTTCCGGTCGAGGGCGGTGCAGTTGCCATAACAGACAGTGGTACAACCGGTCAGGATGCTCTTGATGTGCAGCTGTAAAGTTCTTAAGGATCTGAGGTGCCATGCCAAATTGTTTCAGGCTCCTTCTTCACAACTGTGCTGATGTGAGAGTGCCATGTTAAATCCTCAGTGATGTGGACACTGAGGAACTTGAAGCTCGTGACCCTCTCCACTGCGGCCCCATCGATGTGGATTGGGATGTGCACCCACCCCTGTTTCTTGTAGTCCAAGATCATCTCCTTGGTCTAACTGACGTTGAGGGTGAGGTTATGTTCCTGGCACCACACTGCCAGGTCTCTGACCTCCTCCCTGTAGGCTGTCTCATCACTGTTGGTGATCAGGCCTACCACCATTGTGTCGTCAGCAAACTTTATTATGGAGTTGGAGTCATGCGTGGCAACACAGTCTTGGGTGAAAAAGGAGTACAGCACACACCCCTGGGAGGGCCCCATGTTGATGCTCAGCGTGACGGAGTTGTTGTTGCCTACTCCTACCAGCCGGGGTCAGCCAGTCAGGAAGTCCAGGATACAGTTGCAGAGGGAGGTGTTCAGTCGCAGGATCCCGAGCTTAGTGACAAGCTTGGAGGGCACTATGATGTTGACATAGTCCTCCTACTAGAGAGAGAGAGAGAGAGAGAGAGAGAGAGAGAGAGAGAGATAAAAGAGTAGATAGTCTGAAAAAAATAGATATAATGCAAAATGGGAGTTACGAACAGAATGTAACTGCAGACATGCCGTAGGGTATGCCCTCCATATATCTCATCTGACCTGTCTAAACACACACACCGGCTAGACTGAAATTAAATCTGGTGAAGGGTAAGGCAAGGAGCTGAGGCACAGACTTGTTTTTGTCTTCCGACAGAGCGGGCAATGCGCTAACCTACTTTATCCGCCTTAGTGGCATTATCCTGAGAGCAATATCAGGTTGAGCGTTTATTGTCTAGGAGTGTGCGTGTGCGCGGGTCTGTGCATGCGTGGTTATGTGTGTGGCGGGGCTCCATTTTAAAACGTTATAAATGTTGTATTGGGCATAGTCTGATTTAGGCACGCCTTCTGGCTGACTGTCTGGCAGTCAGTGACCGTAGAGAAAGACATCTGGAGAGTGTGACCTCAGAGAGCAACGTCTGCCCGTACTGTACATTTGTTTACTGTTTACACTTAATTAATCCTCGATTCACCACCTACATCACCATATAAATGTTTACATGTGTACCAGCTTTGATATAGTTGGGATAGGTGGCTATGTGGAAAGGCGGTATACATAAGACTCTTCCCTCCCACCTCTAATACGCTCTACTCTTCCTCTGAACTCGCTGTCTCACCTCTTAAGGCAAAGGATTTTTTAAAGTATTTTAAAAGCCATACTGGGGTTATATATGTCAGTATATAGCTTACTGCATCTATTATCCATGACCACCATATGGTCTAAAGGCCTTGTTGGGGCTTCCAGCTCCCGGACACTAGACCACTGTGACCAAAGCTCTGTCAGCTGATCCGGGAAAGAGCCTCCATTATGGGGAAGCCAACCAAATGGAGCCAGAGGCTAATGGTTAATGTTAGCGTATAGCATCCTCCCTCTGAGGTGATGTCTAGCGTAACCGCTAGCAACATTAACGTCCTGACCCCCTACCACAGTGGTGTTTTTTGTTTAGAGTGTTTTATGCTTGTTGAGACCACACTGGTCTGGAAAGGAGGCCGTTTGTAAATGCAATATTCGCTCAGAAATTGTGCAATGAGTTTGATTGGCAATTAAGCCTGGTATGGCAATTAAGTCTAGCAGCCCAACTGATTGGCAAACATACTGCATATTAACAAATCATGTGACTAAACTAAATAAAAATAAACTACACTATGAAACAAAGATAAATGATATAAAGAATGATAGTAAATAGCTTTGGGGCACCTTAAATTACATTTTGGTAAAAAAAAGCCAACTCTGCTCCATACATTGAATCGGATGGCTCATTCATCACAAAGCCCACTGATATTGCCAACTACTTTAATGACTTTTTCATTGGCTAAGATAAGCAAACTTAGGGATGACATGCCAGCAACAAACGCTGACACTACACATCCAAGTATATCGGACCAAATTATGAAAGACAAGAATTGTACTTTTGAATTCCGTAAAGCCAGTGTGGAAGAGGTGAAAAAATTATTGTTGTCTATCAACAATGACAAGCCACCGGGGTCTGACAATCTGGATGGAAGATTACTGAGGATAATAGCAGATGATATTGCCACTCCTATTTGCCACATCTTCAATTTAAGCCTACTAGAGAGCATGTGCCCTCAGGCCTTGAGGGAAGCTAAAGTCATTCCGCTACCCAAAAGTAGTAAAGCCCCCTTTACTGGCTCAAATAGCCGACCAATCAGCGTGTTAACAACCCTTAGTAAACTTCTGGAAAAAAGATACAATGCTATTTCACAGTAAACAAATTGACAACAGAATTTCAGCATGCTTATAGAAAAGGACACTCAACAAGCACAGCACTTACACAAATGACTGATGATTGGCTGAGAGAAATGATAAAATGATTGTGGGGGCTGTCTTGTTAGACTTCAGTGCAGCTTTTGACATTATCAATCATAGTCTGCTGCTGGAAAAAACATATGTGTTATGGCTTTACACCCACTGCTATAATGTGGATAAAGAGTTACTTGTCTAACAGAACACAGAGGGTGTTCTTTAATGAAAGCCTATCAAATATAATCCAGTTAGAATCAGGAATTCCCCAGGGTAGCTGTTTAGGCCCCTTGCTTTTTTCAATTTTTACTAACGACATGCCACTGACTTTGAGTAAAGCCAGAGTGTCTATGTATGCGGATGACTCTACACTATACACATTAGCTACTACAGCAACTGAAATGAGTGCAACACTCAAAAAGAGCTGCAGTTACTTTCAGAGTGGGTGGCAAGGAATAAGTTAGCCCTAAATATTTCTAAAACTAAAAGCGTTGTATTTGGAACAAAACACTCACTAAACCCTAAACCTCAACTAAATCTTGTAATAAATCATGTGGAAATAGAGCAAGTTGATATGACTAAACTGCTTGGAGTAACCCTAGATTGTAAACTGTCATGGTCAAAACATATTGATGCCGTAGTAGCTAAGATGGGGAGAAGTCTGTCTATAATAATGCAATGCTCTGCCTTCTTAACTACTTGGTACTTAGTGTTGCATAGTCATCAAAAGCTCTGCTTCTTGACAATATCACAGCGTTGTCAGATTTCAAAAAGGCTTTACGGCGAAAGCACAATATTTGATTGTTTGAGGGTAGCACCTCCAATATTTTTCCGTTAGCATAAATTCATAAACCATCGCGGTTCACACAAAACACATTTCACAGCGAAAACAAATCCCTTACCTTTTGAAGAACTTTTGCTGAGGGCTTCCCAAGTGTCCAACGAAGACATCCAATGGTTCTTTTGTTAGAAAAAGTCATTTATTATATCCATAAATCTCTGTTTGGTTGGCGCGCGTTATGATCATAAAATACAGCGTCCACTCGCCCATTGAACCGTGAAGAGAACACGTTCAACCTATACCTATACACTTGTCCAAGAACAATCAAACATCATTGATAATGTATCCTTAGGAACACTTGTATGTATATTTACTATAATATTTCAACCGGATTATAAACTGGACGATAGGAAAGGAAAAAAACACAGCGCGCGCAAGCCTGTGAACGCGCGCATCCTCTTCTGTTTACATCCGATGACCAGTTCGAAATTCTTCTTCTATTACCATCCAGAGCAACCTAACATCATCAAACACTGTTTAGAGACTGTTGACATCCAGTGGAAGCAATAGGTACTGCAATCTTACTCCCAGAAATGGCTATTTTCAATAGGGAGGGGTTCAAAATGAGGCAATGTGTCAAAAACACTTATTCCATCACAGAAATTCCTCGGGTTTTTGCCTGCTATATCCGTTCTGTTATACTCAAAGACATTATGTTAACACTTTTAGAAACTTCAGAGTGTTTCCTATCCAATAGTACTAATTATGTGCATATCCTATTTTCTGGGCCTGAGTGGGAGGCATTTTACTTTGGGCACGCTAGACTCTCCAAAACCGTCACCTCGGAGCCGCTCCCTAAGAAGTTAACAACACTATCATCAAGGCAGGTCCTGCGACTGAACAGTAGTCAAGGTGTGGCAAAACTAATTGTCAGCTGGTCCTTTTGTGGCAGGGCTGAAATGCAGTGGAAATGTTTTTTGGGGATTCAATTCATTTGCATGGCAAAGAGGGACTTTGCAATTAATTGCAATTCATCTGATCACTCATCATGACATTCTGGAGTATATGCAAATTGCCATCATACAAACTGAGGCAGCAGACTTTGTGAAAATTTATATTTGTGTCATTCTCAAAACTTTTGGCCACGACTGTCCACATGGATTTTGTACTGTAGATATGTAGTAGTGGTGGAGTAGGGGCCTGAGGGCACACAGTGTGTTGTGAAATCTGTGAATCTATTGGAATGTTTTAAACATTTTATAAACTGCCTTAATTTTGCTGGACCCCAGGAAGAGTAGCTGCTGATTTGGCAGTGTTCTCTTTCAATTGCTACCATGGTCATTCTTTTTATAGTTCTTCTGTTAGAAACATTTCAATTTGGCCCTGTCCATATAGACCAATTTCCATGAGTGTAACGGGTTAAGGAGACGGACTTGGGTAAGGCCTGTGTAGGCCGTCATTGTAAATAAGAATTTGTTCTTAACTGACTTCCCAAGTTAAATAAAGGTTAAATAAAAAAAAATAAAGATCCTGGGACAGACGAGTGTTAGGCTACTTCTTGTACATTTTCATCCTGTCCCTGACTGAGTCTGTAATACCAACATGTTTCAAGCAGACCACCATAGTCCCTGTGCCCAAGAACATTAAATGACTACAGACCCGTAGCACTCACGTCTGTAGCCAAGAAATGCTTTGAAAGGCTGGTCATGGCTCACATCAACATCGTTAGCCCAGAAATGTGCATACCGCCCCAACAGAGCTCTATTGCACTCCACACTGCCCTTTCACACCTGGACAAAAGGAACACCTTTGTGAGAATGCTATTCATTGACTACAGCTCAAAGTTCAACACCATAGCTCATCACTAAACTAAGGACCCTGGGATTAAACACCTCCCTCTGTAACTGGATCCTGGACTTCCTGGCGGGCTGCCCCCAGGTGGTAAGGGTAGGTAACAAAACATCCGCCACACTGATCCTCAACACAGGGGCCCCTAAGGGGTGCGTGCTCAGTCCCCTCCTGTACTCCCTGTTCACTCATGACTGCACGGCCAGGCACAACTCCAACACCATCATTAAGTTTGCCGATGACACGTAGGCCTGATCACAGACAACAATGAGACAGCCTAAAGGGAGAAGGTCAGAGACCTGACCGTGTGGTGCAAGGACAGCAACCTCTCCCTCAACGTGGTCAATATGATTGTGGACTACAGGAAAAGGAGGACAGAGAGTGCCCCCATTCTCTTCGACAGGGCTGTAGTAGAGCAGGTTGAGAGCTTCAAGTTCCTTGGTGTCCACATCACCAACAAACGAACATGGTCCAAGCACAGTCGTGAAGAGGCCACGACAAAACCTATTCCCCCTCAAGAGACTGAAATGATTTGGCATTGGTCCTCAGATCCTCAAAAGGTTTTACAGCTGCACCATCGAGAGCATCCTGACGGGTTGCATCACTGCCTGGTATGGCAACTGATCGGCCTCCGACTTCAATGCACTACAGAGGGTAATGCGTACGGCCCAGTACATCACCCGGGCTGCTTCCTGCCATCCAGGACCTCTATACCAGGCGGTGTCAGAGGAAGGCCCTAAGAATTGTCAAAGACTCCAGCTACCATTGTCATATGGGGCAACTGCATGGCAAGCAATACCGGCGCGCCATGTCTAGGTCCTAGGAGCTTCTAAACAGCTTCTACCCCCAAGCCATAAGACTCCTGAACATCTAATCAAATGGCTACCCAGAATATTTGCCATTGTCGTCGCCCCCCCGTCACTTTAATAACTCTACCTACATGTACATATTACCTCAATTACCTTGACACCGGTGCCCCCACACATTGACTCTGTACCGTTACCCCCTGTATATAGCCCCGCTACTGTTATTTACTGCTGCTTTTTAATTATTTGTTATTGTTATCTCTTACTTTTTTTGGGGGATTTTCTTAACTGCATAGTTGGTTAAGGGCTTGTAAGTGAGGTGACCTGTTGTATTCGGCGCATGTGACAAATAAAATTTGATTTGTTCTGGCTCAGACAACGCTTAATTGAGTCTCTGTAGATAATAATATATACAGTGCATTCGGGAAGTATTCAGATCCCTTGACTTTTTCTACATCTTTATACGTTACAGCCTTATTCTAAAATTGATTGCAAACAAACAAAGTCTACACACAATAGCTACTACACACAATAGCCCATAATGACAAAGCAAAAACAGGTGTTTAGATTTTTTTGGCAAATGTATCTATATATTAAAAAAAAATACGGAAATGTACATAAGTATTCAGACCCTTTACTCAGCACTTTGTTGAAGCACCTTTGGCAGCGATTACAGCCTCAAGTCTTCTTGGGTATTACACTACAACCTTGGCACATCTGTATCTGTATTTCTCTGCAGATCCTCTCCAGCTCTGTCAGGTTGTATGGGGAACGTCACTGCACAGATATTTTCAGGTCTCTCCAGAGAGGTTCGATCGGATTCAAGTCCGGTCTCTGGCTGGGCCACTTAAGAACATTCAGAGACTTGTCCCTAAACCACTCCTGCATTGTCTTGGCTGTTTGCTTGGGGTTGTTGTCCTGTTGGAAGGTGAACCTTTGCCCCAGTTAGAGGTCCTGAGTGCTCTGGAGTAGGTTTTCATCAAGGATCTCTCTTTACTTTGCTCAGTTCATATTTCCCTCGATCCGGAATAGTCTCCCAGTCCCTGCTGCTGAAAAACATCCCCACAGCATGATGCTTCACCGTAGGGATGGTGCCAGGTTTCCTCCAGACGTGGCGCTCAGGCCAAAAAGTTCAATCTTGGTTTCAATAGACCAGAGAATCTTGTTTCTCATGATTTGAGTGTCTTTTCAGGTGTCTTTTTGCAAAATCCAAGTGGGCTGTCATGTGCCTTTTACTGAGGAGTGGCTTCCGTCTGGCCACTCTACCAAAAAGGCCTGATTGGTGGAGGGCTGCAGAGATGGTTGTCCTTATGGAAGGTTCTCCCATCTCCACAGAGGAACTCTGGAACTCTGTCAGAGTGACCATCGGGTTCTTGGTCACCTCCCTGACCAAGGCCCTTCTCCCCAGGTTTCTCAGTTTGGCCAGGCGGCCAGCTCTAGGAAGAGTCTTTGTGGTTCCATACTTATTCCATTTAAGAATGTTAGAGACCACTGTTTTCTTGGGGACCTTCAATGCAGCAGAAATGTTTTGCTACCCTTCCCCAGAGCTGTGCCTTGACACAATCCTGTTCCTTCAAACTCATGGCTTGGTGTTTGCGCTCGCATGCACTGTCAACTGTGGGACCTTTCCAAATCATGTCCAATCAATTGAGTTTACCACAGGTGGACTCCAATCAGGTTGTAGAAACATCTCAAGAAAAATCAATGGAAACAGGATGCACCTGAGCTCAATTTCAAGTCTCATAGCAAAGTGTATGTTATATAAATAAGGTATTTCTGTTTGTATTTTTTATAAATTTGCAAACAATTCTAAAAACCTGTTTTTTCTTTGTCATTATTAGGTATTGTGTGTAGATTGATGAGGGAAAAAACGAGTTAATCACGTAAAAAATGTGGAAAAAGTCAAGGGGTCTGAATACTTTCCGAATGCACTGTATAATATACACTGAGTGTACAACACATTAAGAACACCTGCTCTTTCCATGACTGACCAGGTGAATCCAGGTGAAGCTATGCTCCCTTATTGATATCACTTGAAAAATCCACTTCAACCAGTGTAGATGAAAGGGAGGAAATGTTTTAAGTTTTGAGACATTTGAGACATGGATTGTGTGTGTGCCATTCAGAGGGTGAATGGGCAAGACACCATTTTGAAGTGCCTTTGAACAGGGTATGGTGGTAGGTGCCAGGCGCACCGGTTTGTGTCAAGAACTGCAACGCTGCTCGGTTTGTCAAGCTCAACAGTTTCACTTGTGTATCAAGAATGGTCCACCACCCAAAGGACAACCAGACAACTTGACACAACTGTGGGAAGCGTTGGAATCAACATGGGCCAGCATCCCTGTGGAATGCTTTCGACACCTTGTAGAGTCCATGCACCGACGAATTGAGGCTGTTCTGAGGGCAAATGTGGGTGCAACTCAATATTAGTAAGATGTTCTTAATGTTTTGTACACTCAGTGTGTGTGTGTGTGTGTGTGTGTGTGTGTGTGTGTGTGTGTGTGTGTGTGTGTGTGTATATATACACTGCTCAAAAAAATAAAGGGAACACTTAAACAACACAATGTAACTCCAAGTCAATCACACTTCTGTGAAATCAAACTGTCCACTTAGGAAGCAACACTGATTGACAATAAATTTCACATGCTGTTGTGCAAATGGAATAGACAACAGGTGGAAATTATAGGCAATTAGCAAGACAACCCCAATAAAGGAGTGGTTCTGAAGGTGGTGACCACAGACCACTTCTCAGTTCCTATGCTTCCTGGCTGATGTTTTGGTCACTTTTGAATGCTGGCGGTGCTTTCACTCTAGTGGTAGCATGAGACGGAGTCTACAACCCACACAAGTGGCTCAGGTAGTGCAGCTCATCCAGGATGGCACATCAATGCGAGCTGTGGCAAGAAGGTTTGCTGTGTCTGTCAGCGTAGTGTCCAGAGCATGGAGGCGCTACCAGGAGACAGGCCAGTACATCAGGAGACGTGGAGGAGGCCGTGGAGGGCAACAACCCAGCAGCAGGGCCACTACCTCCGCCTTTGTGCAAGGAGGAGCACTGCCAGAGCCCTGCAAAATGACCTCCAGCAGGCCACAAATGTGCATGTGTCTGCTCAAACGGTCAGAAACAGACTCCATGAGGGTGGTATGAGGGCCCAACGTCCACAGGTGGGGGTTGTGCTTACAGCCCAACACCGTGCAGGGCGTTTGGCATTTGCCAGAGAACACCAAGATTGGCAAATTCGCCACTGGCGCCCTGTGCTCTTCACAGATGAAAGCAGGTTCACACTGAGCACGTGACAGACGTGACAGAGTCTGGAGACGCCGTGGAGAACGTTCTGCTGCCTGCAACATCCTCCAGCATGACCGGTTTGGCGGTGGGTCAGTCATGGTGTGGGGTGGCATTTCTTTGGGGGGCCGCATAGCCCTCCATGTGCTCGCCAGAGGTAGCCTGTCTGCCATTAGGTACCGAGATGAGATCCTCAGACCCCTTGTGAGACCATATGCTGGTGCGGTTGGCCCTGGGTTCCTCCTAATGCAAGACAATGCTAGACCTCATGTGGCTGGAGTGTGTCAGCAGTTCCTGCAAGAGGAAGGCATTGATGCTAAGGACTGGCCCGCCCGTTCCCCAGACCTGAATCCAATTGAGCACATCTGGGACATCATGTCTCGCTCCATCCACCAACGCCACGTTGCACCACAGACTGTCCAGGAGTTGGACAGAGATCCCTCAGGAGACCATCCGCCACCTCATCAGGAGCATGCCCAGGCGTTGTAGGGAGGTCATTCAGGCACGTGGAGGCCACACACACTACTGAGCCTCATTTTGACTTGTTTTAAGGACATTACATCAAAGTTGGATCAGGCTGTAGTGTGGTTTTCCACTTTAATTTTGAGTGTGACTCCAAATCCAGACCTCCATGGGTTGATAAATTTGATTTCCATTGATAATTTTTGTGTGATTTTGTTGTCAGCACATTCAACTATGTAAAGAAAAAAGTATTTAATAAGATTATTTCATTCATTCAGATCTATGATGTGTTATTTTAGTGTTCCCTTTATTTTTTTGAGCAGTGTATATATATGAGGGAGGGTAGAGAGAGGGAGGGAGGGAGGAGTCAGGTGGAGGAGGGGAGAGGGTGGGGGAGTGGGAGGGGGTTGGAGGAGGGGGGGAGAGAGGGTAGAGAGAGGGAGGGAGAGATAGGAGGTAGATAGAGGGAGGGGTGAGATGGGAGGGTGAGAGAGGGAGGGAGGGATGGGGAGAGAAAGACAGATGGAAAAGTAAAAGGGAGGGAGGGAGCCAGTACAAATGGATGAGTTGAGCTCGTCATGCGCCCAAAAACTCAGACCGGCCGATTGTTTTTAAAACCGAGAGGGGGGCCATTGATATCTCCAAGGCTGTTTGTTGTTCAGAACAAAGGCAAGTTGATTTGTTGTTGGTGTGTTGGTTTAGTTCAGTAATGGGTTAGGGGGCACAGTGCTTGTTAGCAGAGGCAGGCAGGCAGCCTTAGTTGTGCATTTTGGTTGTTATTTCTAGAATCCACAGGAGGCTGCAGAGGGGAGGACGGCTGATAATAATGTCTGGAACAGTGCGAATGAAATGGCATCAAACACATGGAAACCATGTGTTTGATGTATTTGATACCATTCCACTCATTCCGCTCCAGTCATTACCACGAGCCCGTCCTCCCCAACCTCCCGCGCTTGAATCTGTCTATCTATGTGTGTTAAGGTGTGTGTGGTTGTGTGTGTCTGTGCCTGTTTATGCGCGTCCGTGTTTGTTTTTGTTTGTGTGTTTGTGTGTGCGTAGAAACCCAATTGTGTGTCTGAATGAACGTCCTTTGTCTCGGTGAGCCCTCGTGCGCTGACATGAGAAGAAACAGCCATTCATGGCTGCAATTAGGTGCTGGGGATAAACTAACAAGCTAACAAACACCGCATCAACTTTGTTTTCAGGAATATAATAATTGCTCCTCCTTTCTAGCAAAGGGCCTCTGCTGGCTCCCTGAAACACTAGCAAAGGGAAGGCCTTCAGTCTCCAACAATGTCTCTCTCGCACGCACGCATGCGTGTTCACACACAGACTGAACCAAACCCCTCTGTCAGTTTCCAAACACTCTCTGTGAAAGGCAATGCTAGCTAGTAGCTAACGCTATACGTAATTCCTCAAACATTTCATTTAAGGTTTGCTCTATGTACAATTAACATTGCAGCATTAATCAAAGGGGTGACCACATCTTGCTCCGGCACCGGCCCACTCGATATAGCATGTTTCACCATGATGACCTGATTGTATGTCTGTCTCAGGCTCCTGTAGAAAGGGCTACCGTAACTTGGCTAATGTAGAGAGAGGGGGAGAGAGAGAGCGGGAGACGAGGTATTATAAATAACATAAATCAATAATAAATTAGGGTGTATTTCACATATTTGGAGTCGGCCTAGTGTCTCGAAGGGAAGAGGGAGGGGTAAAAGTCTCTCTCTGTTGGAGTCGGAGTTGACGTTGTCCTCCCGAGCGTCTTGTTTTGGAGCCGACTCCCGACACATGACTTATTCATCCGCCTCATCTGCCAGCCTGCCACGCGGATTACTACACAGACTCACACTGCATCATTACGGCCAATGCATTATTTACCGCACACGTAGCACACTGTTCTGGCAGGTGTTTAGACGGCTCCCACATGCCAGAAGACGGAGAACACAACCCAAAAACACCCCCAGAGAAGGAGAGGAAAGTTAACAAACACACCTCACTGTCGCTCTAGACTTCCTCCGTAATAATGGAATGGAATTTGGAAGGGTGCTGGCTCATGAATATGCCTAATCATTTCCATACCTTCCATGCCTAGGGAAGTTGACACTATTTCCGTCTTGTCAAGGTGGCCCTCAAACCAGAGGTTGAAATAAAAACATATGAGTTTGTGTGTGCACAGAGGTCCATGTGGGGGTGGTGTGTGTGTCTGTGCGTGTGTGTCTGTGCGTTTGTGTCTCTGCTTGTGTGTGTGTGGGGCGGAGGTTAAATGGAAAGCAACCAAACTTCGTTATGGGTTATATAAGCAACAAGTGGGCATGGCTGAATTTGTTATCAGTGAGATAGATAAAAAAACAAAACATACTTTTTTTTATGTGCACTTCCACCTAGGCGTGCGTGCGCATCTGAGTTTGAGGAGGGTTTTCCCCCCTGTGTTTTGGTCCATTCCATTGACAGTGTGAGCCATTAGGTGTTATTGACGTCAGGCACGCTAGAGCTCAAAGATAAGGTGGCCTAATCACATCCAGGTGTGTGCGTGTGCAGGGAAGAACAGGGCAGCAGGACAGGGTTGGTGGGTGGCCAGAGTATTCGGTGAACTGAAATGTTCAGAACGTTGCGGATAGAAATGTAAGGAATAGAGCTGACATGATTCCCTATTCTACATAACATAATGTCAGCTCTAAACAACACTTTTTTTTACATTTAAATGTATTATTATTTGTTGTATTTTACCCACTTTTTCTCCCCCAATTTCGTGATATCCAATTACGATCTTGCCTCATCTCTGCAACTCCCCAACGGGCTCGGGAGAGGCGAAGGTCGAGTCATGCGTCCTCCGAAACGTTACCCGCCAAACCGCGCTTCTTAACACCCGCCCGCTTAACCCGGAAGCCAGCTGCACCAATGTGTCGGAGGAAACACCGTTCAAGTGACGACCGAAGTCAGCCTGCAGGCTCTCGGCCGGCCACAAGGAGTCGCTAACCCGGACGACGCTGGGCCAATTGTGCGCTGCCCTATGGGACTCCCAGTCACGGCCGGTTGTGACACAGCCAGGGGAACGAACCCGGGTCTGTAGTGACTCTTCCTGCGATGCAGTGCCTTGGACCGCTGTACCACTCTGGAGGCCCTTACACAAAACGTTTCTATCCGAAAGTTAGGACCCTCGTAACTTCTATCCAGTCAACCGGAGGAGGAACGCTGTCCAACTATAGGTTTGTGTTTCCTGGGCCAGTATTCACAAAGAGTCTGAGTAGGAAAGCTGAACTAGGATCAGTTTAGACTTTTGGATCATAGTTAAAATGATTATATGGACAGGGAGGACCTGATCCTAGCTCCTACTCTGAAATGCCTTGTGAATACGGGCCCTGGTTTGTGAAAAACCTGAGACATATCCTGCTGATAATAATATGTGAGGGCTGCTATCGATACGTTTAGTGCATTGATCAGTGTCACAGAGGAGTAAATGCTACATTGATCTTCTCAGTGAAACAGTGTGTTCAATGTCTCCCCGTTACCTCTTGCAGACACACGGTACATAAACACACACTCACGCTCACGATGCACACACACGGCGGCATAATCATATGGGCGTGCATGTATATGACTGACTAATCTTGTGTGTGTGTGCACTGCATGGACATTAAGCGTGTGTGTGTGTGTGTGTGTATGTACAGTATGTGTGTACTTGCGTGTGCGGCAGGTAGCCTAGTGGTTAGAGCGTTGGACTTGTAACCGGAGGGTTGCAAGTTCGAATCCCCGAGCTGACAAGGAAAAAATCTGTCGTTCTACCCCTGAACAAGGCAGTTAACCCACTGTTCCCCGGGCGCCGAAGACGTGGATGTACCTCTCTGATTCAGAGGGGTTGGGTTAAATGCGGAAGAAACATTTCAGTTGAAGGCATTCGGTTGTACAACTGACTAATAATGGTGACTTTGATGCAGAGGTGCGCACTTCAAATCAAATTTTATTTGTCACATACACATGGTTAGCAGATGTTAATGCGAGTGTAGCGAAATGCTTGTGCTTCTAGTTCCGGCCATGCAGTAATCTCTAACAAGTAATCTAACAAATTCACAACAACTACCTTATACACACAAGAGTAAAGGAATGAATACGAGTATGTACATATAAATATATGGATGAGCGATGGCTGACCGGCATAGGCAAGATGCAGTAGATGGTATGGAGTACAGTATATACACATATATATATATATATATATATATATATGAGATGAGTAATGTAGGATATGTAAACATTATATAAATGGCATTGTTTAAAGTGGCTAGTGATACATTATTTCATCCAATTATACTTATTAAAGTGGCTAGAGATTTGGGTCGATGGCCGAACGCCATAGGCAAGATACAGTAGATGGTTTAGAGTACAGTGTAGTATGTCGGATACGTAAACATTATATACAAAATTGTTTAAAGTGGCTAGTGATACATTGTTACATCCAATTCCTATGTTTAAAGTGGCTAGAGATTTAAGTCAGTATGTTGGCAGCAGCCACTCAATGTTAGTGATGGCTGTTTAACAGTCTGATGGCCTTGAGGTAGAAGCTGTTTTTCAGTCTCTCGGTCCCAGCTTTGATGCACCTGTACTGACCTCGCCTTCTGGATGATAGCGGGGTGAACAGGCAGTGGCTCGGGTGGTTGTTGTCCTTGATGATCTTTTTGGCCTTCCTGTGACATCGGGTGGTGTAGGTGTCCTGAAGAGCAGGTAGTTTACCCCCCGGTGATGCGCTGTGCAGTCCTCACTACCCTCAGTTGCAGTTGCCGTACCAGGCCGTGATACAGCCCGACAGGATGCTCTCGATTGTGCATCTGTAAAAGTTTGTGAGTGATTTTGGTGACAAGCCGAATTTCTTCAGCCTCCTGAGGTTGAAGAGGCGCTGTTGCGCCTTCTTCACCACGCTGTCTGTGTGGGTGGACCAATTCAGTTTGTCCGTGATGTGTACGCCGAGGAACTTAAAACTTTCCACCTTCTCCACTACTGTCCCCTCGATGTGGATAGGGGGGGGTGCTCCCTCTCCTGTTTCCTGAAGTCCACGATCATCTCCTTTGTTTTGCTGACATTGAGTGAGAGGTTATTTTCCTGACACCACACTCCGAGGGCCCTCACCTCCTCCCTGTAGGCCGTCTCGTCGTTGTTGGTAATCAAGCCTACCACTGTAGTGTCGTCAGCAAACTTGATGATTGAGTTGGATGCGTGCTTGGCCACGCAGTCATGGGTAAACAGGGAGTACAGGAGAGGGCTGAGAACGCACCCTTGTGGGGCCCCAGTGTTGAGGATCAGCGGGGTGGAGATGTTGTTTCCTACCCACACCACCTGGGACCGGCCCGTCAGGAAGTCCAGGACCCAGTTGCACAGGGCTGGGTCGAGACCCAGGGTCTCGAGCTTAATGACGAGCTTGGAGGGAACTATGGTGTTAAATGCTGAGCTGTAGTCGATGAACAGCATTCTTACATAAGTATTCCTCTTGTCCAGATGGGTTAGGGCAGTATGCAGTGTGATTGCGATTGCGTCGTCTGTGGACCAATTGGGACGGTAAGCAAATTGGAGTGGGTCCAGGGTGTCTGGCAGGATGGAGGTGATATGATCCTTGACTAATCTCTCAAAGCACTTCATGATGACGGAAGTGAGTGCTACGGGGCGATAGTCATTTAGCTCAGTCACCTTAGCTTTCTTGGGAACAGGAACAATGGTGGCCCTCTTGAAGCATGTGGGAACAGCAGACTGGGATAGGGACTGATTGAATATGTCCGTAAACACACCAGCCAGCTGGTCTGCGCATGCTCTGAGGACATGGCCAGGGATGCCATCTGGGCCGGATAAACTCGCTCACCGAATCAGCATATACATCAATGTTGTTGTCCGATGCTATCCGGAACATATCCCAGTCCACGTGCTCGAAGCAATCTTGCAGCATGGAATCGGATTGGTCGGACCAGCGTTGAACAGACCTGAGAACGGGCGTTTCCTGTTTTAGTTTCAGTTTGTAGGCTGGGAGCAACAAAATGGAGTCATGGTCAGACTTGCCGAAAGGAGGGCGGAGAATGGCCTTGTATGCATCACGGAAGTTGGAATAACAGTGATCCAGGATTTTACCAGCCCGGGTGGCACATTCGATATGCTGGTAAAATTTCGGGAGCCTTGTTCTTAAATTGGCCTTATTAAAATCCCCAGCCACAATAAATGCAGCCTCAGGATATGTGGTTTCCAGTTTACATAGAGTCCGATGAATTTCTTTCAGTGCCGTCGATGTGTCAGCTTGAGGGGGGATGTACACGGCTGTGATTATAATCGAGGAGAATTCTCTTGGTAGATAATGCAGTCGGCATTTGATTGTAAGGAATTCTATGTCAGGTGAACAAAAGGACTTGAGTTCCTGTATGTTGTTATGATCACACCACGTCTCGTTAATCATAAGACACACACCCCCACCCTTCTTCTTACCAGAGAGATGTTTGTTTCTGTCGGCGCGATGCGTGGAGAAACCAGGTGGCTGTACCGACTCAGATAACGTGTCCTGAGTGAGCCATGTTTCCGCAACCCTTGATCGGATTTCGTCTACTTTGTTGTCAAGAGACTGTACATTGGCGATTAAAATACTCGGGAGAGGTGCACAATGCGCCCGTCGACGTAGCTTGACCAAAAGACCGGCACGTTTCCCTCTTCTCCGGCGCCGCCGTTGTTTTGAGTCGCCGGGTGCGATCCAGTCTATTGTCCTGGCTGGGGTAACAAACAGAGAATCCTCTTTGGGAAAGTCGTATTCCTGGTCGTAATGTTGGTAAGTTGACGTTGCTCTTATATCCAATAGTTCCTCCCGGTTGTATGTAATAAAACTTAATATTTCCCGGGGTAACAATGTAAAAAGTAATACATAAAAAAACAAAATACTGCATGGTTTCCTGAGAACGTGAAGCGAGGCTGCCATCTCTGTCTCTGTTATGTATATTTCAATGAGCTGTAGCAGTAGACAGAGTCATATCCACATTACAGTTACCAGAGAGAGATCGAGTAGAGGAGGCCATTAGGCAAAGCAACGTACAGCCAGAGGTGTTGATGGCATTAGCAACAGCTGGCTGTTGACTGTGAAGAGACATGCATGAATGGGAAAGCAAACCAGATGCTGCCCAGAGGAAAGGTTTTGGCAATTCTTCCTCTTCTCTCCGATCTCTCCGCCAGCTAGTCCAGTGAATGAACTCATGACTGCTATAGAGGGATGGAGAGAGATCCCGAGGGAGGGAAAGGGAGAATGCGAGAGTCGGGTGATTGTACCGTTGAGGGATACACTCTTCGAAAAAAGGGTTCCAAAAGGTGTTCTTCAGCTGTCCACATAGGAGAACCAATTTTACTTCCAGGTAGAACTCTATCTGGAACCAAAAAGGGTTCTTCAAAGGGTTATGCTATTGGGACTGCCAAAGAACCCTTTTAGGTTCTAGATAGCAGTGTAGATGAAGAGTGTAGATGAAGAAGGGGAGAGAGAAAGTGAGAACTTGATATAGGTATGAGAGAGAGAGTAAGTAAGATAGATGTAGGAAGACAGAAGGGATGGATGGAGAAAGAGACTGTTAGAGGGAAGGGATAGACAAGGGAAAAGATAGTGATGTAGGGAGAGAATTGATAGATGGATAGAGAATTGGAGATGGAGAGAGAAACTAGGCATTCTAATTGTGGCGTCTGGCAGCGCCACCCTGCCACAGTGACTTGCTAATCTGTAAATCTTCTCTCGAGCACTTTCCCTGTAGACCAGAGCCTGCTACGCACTGACTGGCCATATAGCAGTCTGGAATCACACCCAACCCATGTGGACCTAATGAGAGAGGGATATGGACGGAAAGGTAGGGAGGGAGAGAGAGACCGAGAGAGTTGCGGGATGGAAATGGTGTGATGCGGGGGATGAAGAATGATCTGGAGAGTACAAAAGAAGAACATAGAAGTAAATGGGTGAAAAAGAAGAGGGGGACAAGGGAGGGAGAGAGTGACAGATGTAGAGAGAGTTAATAGATGGAAAGGAGAGAGTTAGAGAGAGAAGGAAAAGAGTGAGGAAGATGGATATAGACAGTGAGAAGCAGAGTTCCCCACAGTAGGTCTGTTCCTTCTGTAAAAATCTGCCTGTTGAGGGAGAGAGACGCACAAACACTCAGCATGCCTAAAACTGCCCTCTGATGTCACCAGCCCCGAGAGAGGGGAGGGGACCAGTGAGATGACTGAACGAGCGAGAGACACAGCCAGAGGGCGAGAGCAAACAGAGCGGAGTGAGAGAAAGAGAGAAACAGAGAGAGAGAACAGAGGTGGCGACTGAGAGCACTGTACCGGCGTCTGCTGTGGACTTGAGGCAGTTTTTTTTTACGGCGTGTGGTGTGTCAGTGGTGGAGAGTTTAGCTCTGGTTCAGTGAGGCTGATCTAGCGATCGCGTTAGCCACACACCATCTGGACAGCACAACTGATGGGTGAGAGGAGCTCTGCGCTGTACAGTGTGTACCCAGTCCTCTGTATGTGTGTGTGCTTGTCTGTTTGGGGTTGTCTGTGGCTGTTGGTGTGTGTGTGTCTGTGTGTGTGTGTGTGTGTGTGTGTGTGTGTGTGTGTGTGTGGGGACAGGCTGAGTAGACTCTGTGTGTTTGTTGAATGGTGGTGATGTGTTATCGCACGCTCTGCTCTGCAGCCTTGAGCACTCAATGGAGCAGATGGCTGTGGCCGCTACCTACTACTGCGCGCCGTGGATGTGTGGGTCTGTGTGTTCTTATGTGAGAGAGCAAGTGTGTGGGGTTTGCCTGTGTGTATCTTACCATATGCAGTTAATTGATTTGCTTCTTTTTTTGTGTGTCTATTTGTGGTAGCGTAACTTCTTAATATTTCGGGTCCCGTAATCTTCAAATTGTGTACCGCACGGACTGAGAAGTGTGTAGTGTTGGTGTCTTGTGTTTTTGTGAATGCTCCTGTGTGTCGCATAAATTGTGTGGGTGTGTGTGTGTGTGTTCCACTTCACTGTGTCCTGGCGCAGAGTGTCTGCCCTGCACCACATGGCGAGAGGGCGAGCGAAGGGGAGGGAGAGACGGGGAGCGAAAGAAAGGGAGAGGGAGAGAGAAGCAGAGCAGTGTGTGAAACACACAGATGGAGAGAAACTAAATGGAGAGAAGAAAAGGAGACAGGGAAGGGAGGCATAGAGGAAGGATGATATTGAGGCTTTGGCTGAAAGAGGAGTGCAGCGCGACCTTTCCCTTGACGTCACGCTGTCGTCTGATGTTTGAAAGCTTTACATTGATTTATTTGACCTATGACTCTAAACTGTCTGTTAGCTGACTGGCAGATGGACTGGGGTTGAGTGTGAGTTTGGTCGGATTCGGTTTGTGGTTGCGTGAGATTAGGTGGAGTGTAGCGCCTTGTGTAAAACCACTGATCTGTTACAGTGAGAAGTCGGGTATGTTTGACTGTGGGTTTATCCACTGTGGGTGGAACCTCTGTGAGAGCGAGACAGATCACTGTGTTTACATACCGTGCATACAGATAGATGTAGAGGTGGGCAGGAGAGAGTGAGGATAGGAGGAGAAGAGAGGTAGAGGGGTGTAAAGGAGGGAGGGAGGGAGGGAAGGGAGTTGGCTTGTGAAAGGAGTGAGAGAGAGCGGAGAGAGAGAGGCAGCGTACACTCTTGGACAAATGTAACATGTATGCACGAAAAGGAGACAGAAACACACGACTCTCAGCCACCTACCCCTTTACCAACCACGTGCTCTCTGACCGTAACCACAAACACAACCCACTGGACCCAACGGCAAAAACGATTGGTCCGTCCACCTACTGTACTCCCCCCTCTTCCCCCTCCAGCCAACCAGTTGCCTCGCTCCAGGGGTCGTCAGGGAACTACTTTCCCCTCTGAAGCATCTGTGTGGCTCCTTGGCTCCGTGATATAATGGTAATCCTTAATCCCTACTGTGGGGGGGATACCAGTCCAGTAGCTTCTGTGGTTTAACCTGCGCTATAAATATATCCGATTTCTATGATCTTTCCCATGATCCTTGATGTGTTTGTTGATCGAGGCCACTTGGAGTAGGCGGAGCTTGCCCCCTAGACTTTGCTGATCTAAGGTCAGTTTTGTGTCACTGTTTCTTAACGTAGTCTCCCAGCCTAGTTTATCTGGTACCGTCCTCGGTAGAACACCCGATAGTGCTTCCACGCACACACACACACACACACCCAGGGATGCTTATTTGTGAGGGTGTTTGTGTGCCTCTACATTTGATTATATATGTATTTGTTTATTTGGATTGGTAACAGAACACTGATATAAGTAACAGAACACTGATACACTGATAGAAATGATACAAACCATACAACAACACAAATGTTTGTGTTTAGTGTGTTTGTGTGCGTGTCCCCTCACAGTCCACGCCGTTCCACGAGATGTAGTTCCCCCCCCCAAAAAAAAATGGAAAGGTCATTTTTGCTGTTTGCTTGAGTTACTGGAAATGGAAGGAAGTTCCTTGCCATTCAAGGCTCTGTATAATACTGTGCGTTGACGTGAATTAGTTTTGGACTTGGGGATTGTGAAGAGACCACTGGTGGAATGTCGTGTGGGGTATGGGTGTCTAAGCTGAACGTTATCAACCAATCTGAAATGTTGATCACGGTAATTTTCCTCATTAAAAACAAGAAGAGGTACAGTTCATCTCAGCCCTCAACCAGGACTATCATGCATGTCGTTGATGTTGCAGTAGCTATGGGTGTGCAGTTAAGGGCAAGGCGTACCGCTCTGTTTTGAGCCAGCTGCAACTTTGCTAGGTCTTCCTTTTTTTTTGCACTTGACCATATTAGCGGACGGTAATCAAGATGGGACATAACCAGAGCCTGAACATCTAGTTGATTTCTTTTTTCTTTTTGGGGGGGTCAAAAAACGCAGAACGATCTTCACAACAACTTTGTTGATAGGACTTGACCATGATAATTGACCATCCGATGTTATACCTAGGAGTGTAGCTTCCTCAATGGTCACACTCTCTATGCACCGTTAGTTGACGTCTACGTCTTAAGTAATGTTCTGAACCAAATACAATGCTTTTGGTTTTAGAGGTATTTAAGATAAGTTTATTATTAATCACCCATTCTGGTACTGACTGTAACTCCTCGTTTAGAATGTCAGCGATGTGTCTGTGTGCGTGTGTGGGCCATGTTGTGTGGGAGCGTTTAACCAGAAATGCAACAATTACAGAGGGAACGACGACTCCTATTAGCTGGCCTAATTGCTTCCTAGAGGCGTTTCAGCGACGGCGCTATACATTAGGCTTCGTTTACTGTCAACATGTCATGTTCAAACGCAGCCGTCAGAGATTGCACTTTGTGCTGCCTATCTAGGAGAGAGTTTGGTAGACGCTGTGCTAGTGGAGTGAAAGGTTGTGTTTTGTGTGGCATTCGATTTAAAATTTCAGTGTATGTTTTCTGTGTTAACCTGAGTAAAAAAAGGATAAAGATGTATTGTCACATACGCCGGATAGGTGCAGTGAAATGTGTTGTTTTACAGGGTCAGCCATAGTAGTACGGAGCACCTGCAAATGAGGGTTAAGTGCCTTGCTCAAGGGAACATCGGCACATTTTTCACCTTGTCGGCTCGGGTATTCAAACCAGCGACCTTTCAGTTACTGGCCCAAACGCTCTAACCGCTAGGCTACCTGCCCACTTTATATAATAACAATTAGAATTGTAAAAAGCACGTGCTGGTCACCCACAAAACCAGCATCAAGTCACGTTATGCTGGCTTGCAAAGTGATGTCTTCCTATTGGAATCCAGCCTGAGCGGGGATATCCAACAATTGGAACTTTTATTCACCCACAATCTGCATTCAGAATGAAGCAGCTTGGGGTGTGTTTGTGTGTGCATACTTAAACGTGCGTCTGTGTGTGCGCATGCGCGCCTGCATGTTTTGGGTGGCATTCAATTCGAGTGGCCAGTGTATGTTTTCTGTGTATGCCTTTCCCCTCATACAATGCTCTGTACAATTCTCCACTTGCGTCCTTCGGGTCCTTCTCAATGGTCTACAATGGCTTCTGCTTCTCCTCATCTCGTCTGATCTAAGCAAAATGGAGAAAATGTACTGATACTCCGCTTCCATCTTTCCAGTTCTTTCATGCCGACGCAGCGAGAGGAAAAGGTGACTGGAAAAGGACACCACCGTGCGCTGTCGAGACGCAGCCCGTTAGCCTGTTAGCCAAGCCTCTAGTCCTCTCTTTGGCGTTCTAATGTGGTAGCGTGGTTAGCCCCTGAGTGCCCTGCTTCTTTAGCAGTGATTACACTGGCTCTCTCTGTGGCTCTCGCTGGCCCCTACTGTGGGAGAATGAGTGGCTGTAATTGGGTATTCATTCCCTGGTCCCTGGCCTTAGCACCGCCAGCCATTGATTGCCGTGCCTCTCCTCTACTGCACTTGTATTAATGGGATGAGTTTGGATGGAGCCAGCTAGCCACTGCCACTCGTAACACGAACACTCCTCTCCAGTGCCACAGTGGCATAACAGATACATTTTCTCTTCTTTACTCGGCTTTCTGTGTGTCTAGATCCTGGCCTGGAAATTGCCGGCCGCAGGGTGGAAGAAGTGACGGAGCGCGTAGCGGCCGTGTCTCCTGTAAACGAGAACAGTGTTTAGTCTGAGGTGAACCCCTTCTTTGGCCGGCATGGTAGAGCAGGCATCCTGGGTATGAAAAGACCCCTTGCTCGCCCAAAGATCTGTGGCTGTGCAAGGTTGCAGACTATACTCAAGGAAGAGTTCTCAGAGGCAGACACCATGAGCTACTCCTATGAGCACAAGATGTTAAAAATATATTTTGGGTAAAAAAACAAGTTGAAAATAGGTACTTTTGGTTGAAAATATTTTTTTTTTTATTCTTGTGCTAATTGGACCACACTTGAGTATAGAGGGAGAGTTAGTTTATAATGTGATGTAAATACATATTGTATGCATAGAATACCTACTGTTGATCGAATAGAGAACTAAAACGTTAAATGTACTGATTTGACAAGAGCGATAGTGTGTGGAAAGAAATTAGATATCATCTAGCTGACAAGGGACAGTTAAGATACTTAGAAAAAACGACCTTCCTTGCTTCCTTCCTTGAGGTTATGACAGATCTTACGAGGTTGTAGAGTGTATTTGTAGAGTGGAAGGATTGATACGTTCTAAAGATATGTGAACAAGCCCCTGGTGCCCAACATATAAAGAGGGGAATTATGATCAGTCTACTGATGCCTTGCACTTGGGCTTCAGCAAATCCCTTGAAAAGTATAGTTGTTATAGTATTTGCCGTTCATAAGGACGTATTTGTACAGTAGACACAGTTGGTGGGTTTAGTAACAACGAACACGGTACGATAACAAAGCAAGAGAAGCGTCTGATATGGAAACACAAACAATACTACCTGATGACTGATAACAAAAGATTGCTATATAAAGGGTTAATAAAATATATCCCGATCTTATCTATAGAGCTCATATTTAGATGTGTTATTTCAACAACAGTGCAGTGTCATCATTATGGCTGTCCTCACCACATTTAGAAAATGATGCTGATATATATAGCCTGCTCTGTACCAGCCCCATTTCCCCCTCTGGCCAGTATACGCCCGTGACTTAACTTCTTCTTCTTACTGAGGTCAATGCTTCATGAAGATCAACTCATGTAGCTGTGGGTAATTTCATAACTCTTTTGTAACTCATTAACAGCCCTCCTACACATGACAATTAAGTTGGCCATGCTGGTCTATAACGCACACATGATGGGTCTATGTACAGTATGAATTCCATGCAGTCAATGTAATGCCATTTCTATTTTCCCATTCATAAACCAATTATAAAGCATTTATAAACATGCCTCACTTATCAAAAATAATACGGAAACAACTAGGCGTGGGCAGTATACCGTACAAGCCTATACCGTATACCGTGGTGTATTGAAATACCCACGGTATGATTTTCAATACCGTCCATACCTTTCAAACGGTTTTAGCTTGTTTTTACATAAATGTGAATTTTTGCTTTTTAAAGGAAAACCCAAAAACCTGATACAGGCTGTATTTCTGTATTTTGAAAGTTATATATCTTGAAAACTATATTGTTGACATACAAATTATTTTTTTGACTATATCAACAATGGACTAATGAAACAAATACTAAAAGAGTTTTTGGGTGGGTTATTTTTAAATAAATACCTGCGGTCAACTTGCACTAGGTTAATAGATAAAGCAAATCACCTTCTTCATTTCCCCTGTTTTTTCAATGTAAAGCCATTCCCAAAAGCAACTGATTGAGCCTGTCACATAGTATTTTTCTTTACAAAGAGCAGATGGCGCAAACTGAAGCTTTGTGATGTGATGATTCACTGTTGTGCAGCGCAAGACAGGTGATCAAGTGACACTTGAAAATCTCTAAGTTAACTATCTAAGATGTGCCAAATAAATTATCTCCAGCTCAGGGCTCCAGCTATGCATTGGTTTGCTAATTTGCTAGCTAATTGGGTAGCTTGCAAGATCAAAATTTTTGGTTACAGCAGAGACCTGGATCACAATCCCTGCTGTCTAATATTTGTGTTGTGTGTGCAGCAAACTGTGAGTAGCCTTTTGACATAGTTGTATAACTTGAGCTGGGTTGTCTGTCCTTGCAATTCGTTTAGCTAGCATCCGCTATGGGTATTCGCTAGTACTTTGTTAACATTTATTAGCATATCTTTTTTTAACCTTTGGTAAGAAATAGCTTCCCTTGTGTGCACTGCCGGTAATACCATATCCCCCGGTATGGTACAGGAACAGTATGAAGGTATGAAAATATAGATACTGCCCAACCCTAGACACAACACAGAATGCTAAAGGAAGATATGAACATTTTTATTTAAATCTTCCAGATCGTAGTTAGCTAGCACAGAAAACTAATGCTGAGGACATTGCCAAAGATTCCTACTATTAAAAATGTTCAGTATGACTTTTCTTGAATGGATTTAACAAAAATTAATATTCAAGCATTCAAATTCAATTCCCCATTTCAGACTAACACAGTGTGTTAAAGCTAGCTAGCATGTTGATAATGTAGCTGGCTAGCCACTAGCTAAGCCCCTGGCAATGTCAACACGTTTTACAACTCGGTCAATAAAAGTTACAAAATCATAAAACTCATGAAATGTTTAGTTGACAATGGTAGCTATCTCACTATTTTAAGACTTACATTGTACTTTTGCATGTTACAAACCTCTAACAACATGACAGAAACATGACGTTCTTTTCATTTTGGCCTCACAGAAGGAGAGTGTGAGAGGTCCGTGAAATGTTACTTCCCGGTGACCTCTCGCTTCTACAATTTTTTTTATAAAAAAATAAAACGAATTAAACATTTAGTTTACCTTTTTGTTCACTATTCCGTGACTGACATTTAAAATAACAAAAATAGCTAAGAAGCCTCAAGAACACTGGGCTGTTACCCGGATGTGATGTCACACTGACCTTTCACCTCTCCTCTTCGGTCTAAACAAAGGCAACTGGTTTCTGTTTTCTGTTCATAATGTACAAAAATACAATGGAAATAGTGAAATAACATTGTGAACTAAATGTTTCATGAATTTTATGATGATTTAAAAATTTATTGAATGAGTTGTAAAAAGTGTTGACATTGTGAGAGGGGCTTAGCTTGTAGATGCAACATTAGCTAGCATTTATCCCATTATTCACTATCTTACCACCCTTTGTTAATGTTTTCTCACTAAAATAGTTATTCCTATGAATCTGAAATGGAGAGTTGAATTTGAATGGTTTGAATATAAATCCTTGTTAAATCATATCGAGTGGTTCCAATGACGAATTTGATGCGGAACCACCCCTCCCTTATGGCTTTCTTCAGCAAAGATGGCTGACAAAACATTACGGGGAGGCAAATGTAAGTAGTTATAACGTCATAACGAGTCAAGCAAAACATGTACAATTGAGAGGAATATGTTAGTTCATGTAGAGACAAACGATTGTGCATATTTTTTTGTCATAAAGTTAATTTACGAAAATCACTATTTTGCTCGTTTTTTTTCTGTAATTTCCAATACCAGGTGTATCAAGCTCCATTCTGTGAATGGTGCTGTGTCTGCATGTATGTATTACAATGATACACTTCAACAGTGTTTACCACTCCTGCTCCTGTGACATCAATGATTACACATTGTAACTATGCAATAGACTAGAAACATGATTTTATAATTCATATATACAGAATAAAAAACAGTACATCCTGCCAGCACGCCAAAAGCGTGCTGAATGACGCGTGGAAGAGAGTGAGGAATGAGATGGGAGTAACAATCCAGGCTATTTGCTCTGAGACCGGCATAATAATGTAATGAAACAAGCAGGGAGCAGGTTTCGAACCCTCAACATTCTAGCCCGAAGTCCAGCACAATATTTATCGGGGTTGGGGCCGATTGTGGATAAAAACACTTTATCAATTGTAATCTTTAACATGTGGAAAGGGGGAAAAGTATTGTTATTTTGTTTTTCACAAGCGTAGCAGGATGGGCTATTAGTTGAACAATAATGTGTGTGGTTCGAATTCGACTGTGATTGGGAGCGTCATAGGGCGGCGCACAATTGGTCCAGTGGGTTTGGCCAGGGTAGGCCTTCATTGGCCGGGGTAGGCTGGTGCTGGGGTAGGCTGGTGCTGAAAATATAGATAGCTTGTTATGCAAGTGTTGCACACCAACAGATGGAGAAAACCTACACCAGTCGAGCAATTCATTTCAACAATAATCTTCATTTTAATTTGACTTAACAAACAACAAGAGGGCTTAATTGGAGTCTATTTCTTCAGAGCCTAGACCTATATAAAATAACTTAGCTGTCTGAGGTAGGCTATGAGGCTTTATTAGGCCTACTTACAATTTTCCAGGTGTACAACTGTACACCTGGAAAATGTAAAAAAATATATATATTTCCTTTAACATTCTGTGTTGTCATGCATATTTGTTTTGTTAATTGAAGCATGTTTATAAATTCTTTATGAGTGGGAAAGTAGAAATGACATTACATTGACTTCATATAATTCTAACATAGACCTTTAATGTTGGTGTTCAGAGTGGCAAACTGCACAGTTAATTACCATAAAGTGCTTAGCTATAAATGGTTTATAAATGGGGAAATAAATTGGACTTTACTCTGACTCCATAGAGTTATTACATAGACCCCTTCATGTGTGCGTTATAGACCAGCATGACCAACTTCATTGTGGTGTGGAGGAGGGCAGGTCATGACTTAAGAACAAGTTGATAGACCTTCAAGTACATGATTTGATCTGTAAAATGTACAGTGAGGATTGAACACTGTGGGGATCTTCATGCACGATTGACCTCAGTGCGAAGAAGAAGGTTACAGGCTTATACCGGCCTTTGGGGGAATTGGGGCTTGGAACAGGCTATGTATATCAGCATCATTTTCAAAATGTGGATTGGCCTTTTGGCATATTCACTAACACTGGTATGGCAGAAGCACACAGCCATAATGATGACACTCCGCTGTCATTGTAATGATGCATCTATTAAGATACCGAAATATGAGCTCTTGCATGACATGAATGCACTAAAGATTTGCTATGGATATACAGTATTTAATTCACCTTTAATAATACAGTTGGGAGCTGTTATAACATTTTCATGAAATGAAATGTAGTCAAAGTAAATCGTTACCGCAAGATATAGGACTACAATTTGAGCTGTCTTGTTTAGCCACACCGTCATTCCAGTGAATGTGGGTCTCTCCAGCTCAGACCAGTCCTTGTTCTCTCTGACACTGGTGGAGTAGTCACTCTTAATTACTCTATTACTCCCTAGTCTCAGAGGGCATGCAGGGTCAACAACTCCCCTTTTCCCTTTCGACCTCATGGCGTCCGTGGCATCAGAGGGTTACCGCCAGACTTTTTGTCAAGGCCCAGAGAACAAACCCCTCTCTGTGGAACCCAGCTAACTATGGACTCCTGCGAACGTCACTGCCACGCCATCTCCCTGACACATCAATAGCCACAAGTCCGGGTATTACCAGAGCCCTAGTTAGTTAGAGAGATGGGGGTTGTGACTTGGTGGCTTTTCTCCCAACAATGCCTTTCTGGGTGAGGACACATACCACTTTGAGCTGTTTGTGAAGAGTGGAGGGCTGGGAAAGTGTGCGTAAATGGGAGATGTTTGAGCGTGCGGTGCGAGTGGGACTGGACGTTTCTGAATGAGCTCAATGTGTGGAATGATTCTCTCCGAAGGCCCTGTTTTGACCTGCTTTTATTTGACATTGTGTTTGTTCCTTGTTTGTGTGTGGAAACACTGACACGTGTGAGAATGCTTGTGTTTGTGTGTGCGCGTCCTTGCACATGGGTGGAAGTTTACTGCATGTCGTTGGACGACAATTACACTGAAGGGGCTATGATTGGAACTGGTGGACATGAAACCTGGGGAAACAGTGACTACTACTGTGGAATTGCTGGATATGTGTAGTTAAGGTCCTGCGAAGCCAATGGGCAACCAGTCTCTGAAGGCTACCAGACAGACTTGACCAGATGTACAGAAGGTCCGAGGTCAAGATAGGTGTGTCACTCAGTGGGACAGCTCTCCATACATCAAGGCTCCAAAATCACTGGAACACATCATCCCCACTGCGACTGTAGTCTGTCTTAGCCCCACCCTTCTCTGCATGCCGCCCTAAGGGAGGTATAGTGTTTCAGCCCGTGCTGAAATCCGCCCGGTGCCAAAGAGACCATTGGTCATCTCAGCAATAGACCACAACCGTGCCACCCTGTGATTGGTCAGTCGGGAGGCCAGGGCACCTCTGATAGGGCAGATTTCAATGATCTTGTTTTGTTGCACAGGATATCTAGTTAGCTGGCATTGGTCTTGGGACCGTGCCAGGTGGCACTCCTCATAGTAGAAATCGATTAGAGAAAGAGCCTGATATTCTATACCGTGGTGTTCATTCTCTCACTGTGGGACTCCAAATTTGAGTTGAAAGCATCCACATAATATTCCAGGAGTTTGTGCATGTGCGTTTGTATGTGTGTGTGTGTGTGTGTGTGTGTGTGTGTGTGTGTGCATGCCTTGATGTAGTACTGTTGTTTTAGTAGCTTCTCTCTCTATCCTAAGCTTGCTGTTTTTCCACAGTTCTATCAGTGTTTTAAGCAGACGTACAACCACTGATAAGCAAGTCAGGGAGTTACATTTGGAGGGAAATGTTTTGAACTGACGTGTGCTAGGGCACTTGTACATGTATTACACTCTGAATGCTACAAGCACTTACTTGGGTTAGTTCTGCTAATGGAACATAAATGGTTTTTAGTCCCCATTATTGACTGAGTCACTCTGTTTCATGAAAGATGTGAGGAAATAGAGATGATCTGATAGACGGTCAGGGTATCTTTGTTTTGCATACACTCATGATGAGATGAGAAGACTCATAGAGTTATTGAATGGAGTACAGTGTTAAAATTGTGTGTGTGTGTGTGTTTGTGTGTGTGTGTAAACAGACCTGCAGGACCTCTCTGGGGGCTGATTTAGGCGTGATGTATAGCCAAGTGGTGGCCCAAGTGTCCCTTCCCACAATGCAACGGGCTTCGCCCAGCGATCCCAGGAAATCAATCTCCATCAGCTTCGGCAGCATGTCTCCTTCCGTCAGTGACACCTCTGCAGAGCACACACACACATACTGCCTCTCCCTCTCTCACACACACACACACACACACACACACACACACACACAGTCTCACACTCACAACCACCCCACACACTGTAAGTGCTTGGCGTGTCAGCAAATCCCCGCCGCTAAACTCATGTTGCAGTGGGATTGTTTTTTGCTCTGTTGCCATGTTGCATCATTACAACCTAGTATGTGTGTGGACCCAAACTGCAGCTCTGAGAGTGTGAGTGTGCGTGCACTTGCGCTGCTCATTGGGCTTGTGCATGAATACAGTTGAAGTCGGAAGTTTACATACACTTAGGTTGGAGTCATTAAAACTTGTTTTTCAACCACTCCACAAATTTCTTGTTAACGTCTTAAGGAGCGGCAGCAGAGGTGTCGGTTTTGGAGAGTCTGGCGTGCCCAAAGTAAAAGGCCTGCCACTCAGGCCCAGAAACTAGGATATGCACATAATTAGTACTATTGGATAGGAAACACTCTGAAGTTTCTAAGAGTGTTAAAATATTGTCTGTGAGTATAACAAAACTGATATAGCAGGCAAAAACCCGAGGAATTTCTGTCCTGGAAAAAGTGTTTTTGACACATTGTCTCATTTTGAACCCCTTCCTATTGAAAACTTCCATATATGGGAGTAAGATTGCAGTACCTATTGCTTCCACTGGATGTCAACAGTCTCTAGACAGTGTTTGGTATGTTAGGTTGCTCTGGATGGTAATAGAAGAAGAATTTCGAACTAGTCACAGGATGTAAACAGAAGAGGAAGCGCGTTCACGGGCTCGTCCAGTTTATAATCCGATTGAAATATTATGAAAAATATACATAAAAGTGTTCCTAAGTATACATTATCAATGATGTTTGATTGTTCTTGGACAAGTGTATAGGTATAATGTGAATGCGTTCTCTTCACGGTTCAATGGGCGACTCAACAGTGGATTTTATGATCATAACGCGCCAACCAAACAGAGATTTATGGATATAATAAATGACTTTTTCTAACAAAAGAAGCATGGATTGTCTTCGTTGGACACTTGGGAAGCCCTTAGCAGAAGTTCTTCAAAAGGTAAGGGATTTTATATTAGCGATTTTAATGCGTTTTTTGAGACCCGTGTTGGATTATGGATTTATGTTAATGCGTAAATATTAGAGGTGCTATCCTCAAACAATCCAATGTTGTGCTTTCGCCGTGAAGCCTTTTTGAAATCTGACAACGCTGAGATATTGCCAAGAATCAGAGCTTTTGATGACTATGCAACACTTGTATATTGATGAATGTTTAATAATTCAACTTTTGGATTTTGAATTTGGCGCCTCACATTTCGGAAATGGGGCCCCACCACTCCGTAAGTAGTTAACAAACTATAGTTTTGGCAAGTCGGTTAGGACATCTACTTTGTGCATGACACAAGTCATTTTTACAACAATTGTTTACAGACTTATAATTCACTGTATCACAATTCCAGTGGGTCAAAAGTTTACATACACTAAGTTGACTGTGCCTTTAAACAGCTTGGACAATTCCAGAAAATTATGTCATGGCTTTAGAAGCTTCTGAAAGGCTAGTTGACATCATTTGAGTTAATTGGAAACAGGTACAAAAGTATCTATATCCACAGTAAAACGAGTTCTATATCGCTCAGCAAGGAAGAAGCCACAGCTCAAAAACTGCCATAAAAGCCAGACTACGGTTTGCAACTGCACATGCGGACAAAGATCGTACTTTTTGGAGAAATGTTCTCTGGTCTGATGAAACAAAATTGAACTGTTTGGCCATAATGACCATCGTTATGTTTGGAGAAAAAATGGGGAGGCTTGCAAGCCGGCTTGCAAGAACACCATCCCAACCGTGAAGCATGGGGGTGGCAGCATCATGTTGTGGGGGTGCTTTGCTGCAGGAGGGACTGGTGCACTTCTCAAAATAGATGGCATCATAAGGTAGGAAAATTATGTGGATATATTGAAGCAACATCTCAAGGCATCAGTCAGGAAGCTAAAGTTTGGTCACAAATGGGTCTTCCAAATGGACAATGACCCCAAGCATTCTTCCAAAGTTGTGGAAAAATGGCTTAAGGACAACAAAGTCAAGGTATTGGAGTGGCCATCACAAAGCCCTCACCTCAATCCCATAGAAAATTTGTGGGCAGAACTGAAAAGCCGTGTGCAAGCAAGGAGGCCTACAAACCTGACTCAGTTACACCAGCTCTGTCAGGAGGAATGGGCCAAAATTCACACAACTTATTGTGGGAAGCTTGTGGAAGGCTACCCAAAATGTTTGACCCAAGTTAAACAATTTGAAGGCAATGCTACCAAATACTAATTGAGGGTATGTAAACTTCTGACCCACTGGGAATGTGATGAAAGAAATAAAAGCTGAAATAAATCATTCTCTCTTCTATTATTCTGACATTTCACATTCTTAAAATAAAGTGGTGATCCTAACTGACCTAAGACAGGGCATTTTTACTAGGATTAAATGTCAGGAATTGTGAAAAACTGAGTTTAAATGTATTTGGCTAAGGTGTATGTAAACTTCTGACTTCAACTGTACGTGTGTGGATCGGTCTGTATACAGTGCCTTCAAAGTGTTCATACCCTTTTACTTTTTCCACATTTTATTGTTACAGTCTGAATTTTAAATTAAGATGTTTTGTCACTGACCTGCACACAGTACCCCATAATGTCAAATGATGGGGTATATTTTTGACAAATTAATTCAAAATGAAAAGCTGAAATGTCTTGAGTCAGTAAGTATTCAACCCCTTTGTTATGGCAAGCCTAAATAAGTTCAGGAGAAAAAATGTGCTTAAGTCACAATTAGTTGCACGGATTCACTTTGTGTGCAATAATAGTGTTTAACATTATATTTAAATGACTACCTCATCTCTGTACCCCACACATAGATTTTTCTGTAAGGTCCCTCAGTCGAGCAGTGAATTTCAAACACAGATCAACCACAAAGACTACAGAGGTTTTCCAATGCCTCGCAAAGAAGGGCACCAATTGGTAGATGGGTAAAAAAAAAGCAGACATTGAATGTCCCTTTGAGCATGGTGAAGTTATTAATTACACTTTGGATGGTGTATCAATACACCCAGTCACTACAAAGATACAGGCATCCTTCCTAACTCAGTTTCTGGAGAGGAAGGAAATCGCTCAGGGATTTCACCATGAGGCCAATGGTGACTTTAGAACAGAATTTAATGGCTGTGATAGAAGAAAGCTGAGTATGGATTAACAACATTGTAGTTACTCCACAATACTAACCTAATTGACAGAGTGAAAAGATCGAATCTTATACAGAATAAAAATGTTTCAAACCATGCATTTGTTTGCAACAAGGCACTACACTTTTTGTCCTGAATGCAAAGTGTTTTGATCAAATCCAATACCACACATTACTGAGTAACACTATCCATATTTTCAAGCATAGTGGTGGCTTCATCATGTTATGGGTATTCTTGTAATCGTTAAGGACTGGAGAGTTTTTTCAGGATACAAAAGAAACTGGTAGAGGAAAACCTGGTTTAGTCTGCTTTCCACCAGACACTGGGAGATTAATTCACATTTCAGGAGGACAATAACCTAAAACACAACTTAAATCTACTAATATATGGCAAGTCCTGAAAATGGTCCTCCAGCAATGATCAAAAACCAATTTGACAGAGCTGGTGGAACCAAATGTTGCACAATTTGGTTTTTCAGGACCAGTTTATTACTGGCCACCCATTCCAAAACAGACTGCAACTCTTTAAGGGTTTCAGGGAGTTCATTAGCTGTGGTTGCTGATGCGTAAATGGTTGAATCATCAGCATACATGGACACACATGCTTTGTTTAATGCCAGTGGCAGGTCATTGGTAAAAATAGAAAAGAGTAGAGGGCCTAGAGAGCTGCCCTGTGGTACACCACACTTTACATGTTTGACATTAGAGAAGCTTCCATTAAAGAAAACCATATGAGTTCTATCGGATAGATAGAATCCACAATAGGTTGAAAAGCTATAGCACATGCGTTTTTTCAACAACAGGTCATAGTCAATAAAGGCTGCACTGAAATCGAACAGTACAGCCCCCACAATCATCTTATTACCAATTTCTATCAACCAATCATCAGTCATTTGTGTCAGTGCAGTACATGTTGAGCGCCCTTCTCTATACAGTGGGGGAAAAAAGTATTTAGTCAGCCACCAATTGTGCAAGTTCTCTCACTTAAAAAGATGAGAGAGGCCTGTAATTTTCATCATAGGTACACTTCAACTATGACAGACAAAATGAGGAAAATAAATCCAGAAAATCACATTGTAGGATTTTTTATGAATTTATTTGCGAATTATGGTGGAAAATAAGTATTTGGTCACATACAAACAAGCAGGATTTCTGGCTCTCACAGACCTGTAACTTCTTCTTTAAGAGGCTCCTCTGTCCTCCACTCATTACCTGTATTAATGGCACCTGTTTGAACTTGTTATCAGTAATAAAAGACACCTGTTCACAACCTCAAACAGTCACACTCCAAACTCCACTATGGCCAAGACCAAAGAGCTGTCAAAGGACACCAGAAACAAAATTGTAGACCTGCACCAGGTTGGGAAGACTGAATCTGCAATAGGTAAGCAGCTTGGTTTAAAGAAATCAACTGTGGGAGCAATTATTAGGAAATGGAAGACATACAAGACCACTGATAATCTTCCTTGATCTGGGGCTCCACGCAAGATCTCACCCGTGGAGTCAAAATGATCACAAGAACGGTGAGCAAAAATCCCAGAACCACACGGGGACCTAGTGAATGACCTGCAGAGAGCTGGGACCAAAGTAACAAAGCCTACCATCAGTAACACACTACGCCGCCAGGGACTCAAATCCTGCAGTGCCAGACGTGTCCCCCTGCTTAAGCCAGTACATGTTCAGGCCCGTCTAAAGTTTGCTAGAGAGCATTTGGATGATCCAGATGAGGATTGGGAGAATGTCAGATGAAACCAAAATATAACTTTTTGGTAAAAACTCAACTAAATGCGTGTTTGGAGGACAAAGAATGCTGAGTTGCATCCAAAGAACACCATACCTACTGTGAAGCATGGGGGTGGAAACATCATGCTTTGGGGCTGTTTTTCTGCAAAGGGACCAGGACGACTGATCCGTGTAAAGGAAAGAATGAATGGGGCCATGTATCGTGAGATTTTGAGTGAAAACCTCCTTCCATCAGCAAGGGCATTGAAGATGAAACGTGGCTGGGTCTTTCAGCATGACAATGATCCCAAACAAACCGCCGGCAACGAAGGAGTGGCTTCGTAAGAAGCATTTCAAGGTCCTGGAGTGGCCTAGCCAGTCTCCAGATCTCAACCCCATAGAAAATCTTTGGAGGGAGTTGAAAGTCTGTGTTGCCCAGCGACAGCCCCAAAACATCACTGCTCTAGAGGAGATCTGCATGGAGGAATGGGCCAAAATACCAGCAACAGTGTGTGAAAACCTTGTGAAGACTTACAGAAAACATTTGACCTCTGTCATTGCCAACAAAGGGTATATTACAAAGTATTGAGATAAACTTTTGTTATTGACCAAATACTTATTTTCCACCATAATTTGCAAATAAATTCATCAAAAATCCTACAATGTGATTTTCTGGATTTTTTTCCCTCATTTTGTCTGTCATAGTTGAAGTGTACCTATGATGAAAATTACAGGCCTCTCTCATCTTTTTAAGTGAGAGAACTTGCACAATTGGTGGCTGACTAAATACTTTTTTTCCCCACTGTAAGTATGCTGAAAGTCTGTTGTTAATTTGTTTACAGAGAAATAGCATTGTATTTGGTCAAACACAATTTTTTCAACAGTTTGTTAAGAGGTAGCAGCAAGCTTATAGGTCTGCTGTTAGAACCAGTAAAGGCCGCTTTACCACTCTTGGGTAGCGGAATTACTTTGGCTTCCCTCCAGGCCTGAGGACAAAGACTTTCCTCTAGGCTCAGATTAAAATATGACAGATAGGAGTGGCTATAGTCAGCTACCATACTCAGTATCTTTCCATCTAAGTTGTCAATGCCAGGAGGTTTGTCATTATTGATCGTAAACAATTTTTCCACCTCTCCCAAACTAACTTTACAAAATTCAAACTTGTACTGCTTTTCCTTCATTATTTGTTTTTTTATGCATGAATACAATTGTTCATTGTTGGCATTTCCTGCCTTAGTTTGCCCACTTTGCAAATGAAATAATCATTAAAGTAATTGGCAACATAAAATGGTTTTGTGATGAATAAGCCATCTGATTTTATGAAAGATGGAGTTGAATTTGTCTTTCTGTTAGTTTTTTTCCATCATTCTTTATATCATTGATCTTTGCTTCATATTAACGTTTCTTCTTCTTTTTGTTGAGTTTCGTCACATAATTTCCCAATTTGCAGTAAAGTAAGCCAGTCAGATCTGCAGCCAGACTTATTAGCCACTCCTTTTGCCCCCCCCATCTCTTTCAACCATACAGTTTTTCAGTTCCTCATCAATCCATGGAGCTTTAACAGTTCTGTCAGTTTCTTAACAGGTGCATGTTTATCAATAATTGGAAGAATCAATTCCATAAATTCATCAAGTGCAGCGTCTGGATGCTCCTCATTAATCACATCAGACCAACAAATATTTTTAACATCATCCACATAAGAGTCACAGCAAAATATCTTGTATGATCTCTTATATACTATTTTAGGCCCAGCTGTTGGAACTTTGGCTTTCCTGGATATAGCCACTATATTGTGATCACTGCATCCAATGGGTATGGATACAGCTTTAGAACAAATTCTACAGCATTAGTAAACATGTGATCGATACATGTGGATGATCTTGTTCCCGTAGTGTTTGTAAACACCCTGGTAGGTTGATTAATAACCTTAACCAGATTACAGGCACTGGTTACAGTAAGAGGCTTCCTCTTGAGCGGACAGCTTGATGAAAACCATTCAATATTCAGGTACCCAAGAAAGTAGACTTCTCTGTTTACATTACATACACTATCAAGCATTTCACACATATTATTTAGATACTGACTGTTAGCACTTGGTGGCCTATAGCAACACCCCAAAAGAAAAGGCTTTAGATGTGCCAAGTGAACTCGCAACCACAACACTTCAATAACACTTGACATAAGATCTTCTCTAAGCATTACAGGGATATGGCTCTGAATATATACAGCAACTCCTCCCCATAAGCATTTCTGTCTCTTCTATAGATGTTATATCCTTGTATTGCTACTGATGTATCCTCAAATGAATGAGTCTCAGAAATGGCTAATATATTAATGTTATTTGATGTTAGCAAGTTATTGATTTCATGAACCTTATTTCTAAGGCTACATATATTAATATGGGCTATTTTCAGCCCTTTCCTGGGTAGGATATCAGAGATAGACATAATACTGAAAAGAGCAGACAAAGCAAGAGAAAAAATGTATACATTCAGCAGTCCGTTAATCAATTGGTGTGTGTGTGTGTGTGTGTGTGTGTGTGTGTGTCTGTGCTGCAGGGGTTGAGTCTATGAACCCATAGGCTTGGCTGGCTCTCTCATCCCTTCCAGGCTTTTGGGAGGGAGGGAGGGTGGACAATGAGCCTGTCATAGCGGATGTACGCAATGTCCCCACACGCTCTGGCAGCTTTCATGGCTGGGATCAATCCAGGTGTGGAAAGCTCTTGGAGACCGCTGCAATCGCTGCCAAAGGTGCTTCCACAAAGTCATGTGAATACATATGTAAATTAGATATCTGTATTTCAATACCTTTGCAAACATTTCAAAAAAACATATTTTCACATTGTCGTCATGAGGTATTGTGTGTAGATGAGTGAGAAAATATATTTGATCTATTTGGAATTCAGGCTGGAACACTACAAAATGTGGAATAAATAAAGCGGAATGAATACTTTCTGAAGGCATTGTGTGTGTGTTGTGTGTTTTTGTGTGCATGGGTGTTTGTGTGTGTGTGTGTGTGCATGTATTTGTGCGTGTTCACATGTGTATGGATTTGTCTGACTGCATACGTGTTTGTGTGAGGCCATCCACCTCCTCGTCCTCTTGGTCAGGCCAATGACCAGGAGTGTCCCAACCAACTCAGATTAGAAGGGATCAAGTGAAGGATAACTAGGAACAACTGTCTGGACATTGGTTTTTTTACTTCACTCAGCCCCAAAGCTTCTCTCCGTAGAAGTCTAATTCTTTCATTCTGACCCATTTCTGTTTTGTAATTCTATTTATCCTTTATGTAACCAAAAGGGAGTCATTGCCAAGACAGACAGCAACATGTGTTTAGGCTAAGAGTGTCACTGTAAAACACGGCGCAACAGAAAGACATGACTTTTTCTTTACATACAGTGTAGACCAAGTGTGGATTGTATCCAACATCTCACATATTGACCCTTTGTGCCCTACAGAGGACTGAAGCTACTGTCTGAAATGAAGGTACAAAACATATCAAAACTATCCTATGAGCAAAAGATGTTGGAAAGACATGTTGGTTACGGAGACTCATTCCTATGAGCAAAAGATGTTGGAAAGACATGTTGGTTACGGAGACTCATTCCTATGTGCAAAAGATATTGGAAGACATGTTGGTTATGGAGACTCATTCCTATGAGCAAAAGATGTTGAAAAGACACGTTGGTTACGGAGACTCATTCCTATGAGCAAAAGATGTTGAAAAGACACGTTGGTTACGGAGACTCATTCCTATGAGCAAAAGATTTTGTCTTTTCAACGTCTTGTGCTCACTGGAGTCACTTATTTCTGACTGTTGTACCACCAACTCTGTACCACTGACTGTTATACAAATGCGAGAGAATTTATGCTCAGGGTTCATGCATGCGTCTACGTCATACGGTGTATGTGTTACGTAGCAGCTCTCTGTTTTCCTCTCCATGCCAAGCGATAAGGCTCCAGCGGAACAAGCTCTTATCTACTTATTCAAAGACTCACCACACAGAAAGTTGCTTCCTCTCCAGAAGAGCATTTGCTACCCCCTCCTACCCTCTGAATACATCCTCAATGCCGCCTTTGTGCTCATACCCTCCACCCCTCACACCCATGCCGTCACAGAGCACATTTTTACGCTATATCCGATGAGGGTGGCAGACTATTATTTTTTGTATAATTTTATAAAACATAAAAAAAAAAATATATACAAAACATGCACATACAAACGACAACATCACACCTGCCCAGACCCACATGCTCACACCCCCATCTCCAGCGCCCGCATCACTCTCCGCCACATGGCCTCAAGCTGCACCATTTAGTTTCTCTCCGTCGCCTCACGCCCGTTCAACATTTAGATAATAAACTGTTTGACCTTTCCATTGTGTTAACAACAGAGGATTGGTTGATTTTCCGTTTTTAAGTATACTTTTTTCAAGATGATTGATGAAAAAAGTATGGTCCAAGCCATCGGGTATCTCACAGCACTCCCATATGCCATGTCTTGAAATATGCAGACAGACGGGTTAAATGTAAATTTACATTGTAATACTTCTGACTGCCAACTTTCTAACTTTGCCCATAACTTTTGGAATTCCTAACATTCCCAGAAGGCATGGATTATTGAGTCGTTGTTAGTGTTACACTTAAGACATGACTATAATATATATATATATATATATATATATATATATATATATATATATATATATATATATATATATATATATATATATATATATATATATAATTGGGGAATGTTGTCTCTTATATAATAAATTATGTTTTTTTTATACTGGATTAAGTGTAAATTAACTGCAATTGCTTAGTTATGTTCAAACATTGCCTCCATCTTGTGCCAATATCAGTTATTTTTAAGTCTTGATTCCAATAGTTTATATATATTATTTAAGAGATTGTCAGTTAGGCTATCTGCGAGGTTTTGTTTAGCTTACCTATCAAATGAGTATCCCTTTCTGGCTCAAAAAGGATTCCTTCAAGATTTCTCCGATATCCAATAGATTTCAAATCGAAATTTCGTGATATAAAACCTTTAAGTTGCATATATTTTAAAATATCTACATTGGTCAATCGAATAATGCTTTTTAATGCTGTCATGGAAATACATTTATTTCCTAATACCAGGTAATTTACGGTTTCTATGCCTTTAGTTTTTCATGTGGACCAATTTATTTGTGAATTCTGAAATGCCAAGAAAATATTTTTCCGTAGGGTTGTGTTTTTAGGGAGTGATATTGGTTCATGTAGAATACATTTCATTTTCTTCTATGTTATTATAGTGTTCTTAACTATGAAACTTGGAACAGTTCATTTGGAAACTATTCAGAGACCTTCCTTTTCTCCACATTTTATTCGAAAATGGAGTAAAAACCCCAAAATTCGTCATCATGGTAGAGTGGCTAGACGGAAGCCACTCCTCAGTAAAAGGCAAATGAAAGCCAGCTTGGAGTTTGCCAAAAGGCACCTAAATACTCTCAGACCATTAGAAACAATAATTTTAGTGTATTGTATTAAACTGAAATATGTTCTATTTGTTTGTCTATTTTTAATAGACCCTGGTTGATTGGTGTGTATCAAGTCTGGTAAAACGTTTGCCATTCTATTGCTTATGAGCTTTGTTATTATTTTATTGTCACAAATTATTAAACTTATGGGTAAGTAATCAGCAGGGGACTCTCCTGATATTCCTGCTTTTAATATTACTGAAATAGCAGTTTGATACATGGAACTAGAAAACACTGTTGTCATTTGTGTAAATATGGGTTGCTACTTTGTCCCAAAATGTTAAATAGAATTCTATGAGAAAGCTGTCCATTCCTGGTACTTTTATCCGTGTGAGTGTTTTAAGTGTCTAATATTTATTTTGGGGTTAATCTCTGTTTTTAGTGATTATTTATTGTCTGCTCATAATTGCTTCAGGGTTGTTGAGTCTATAAAGGCTGCAGGATCAGTCCCGTTATTGTTTATTTCTGATTTATATAGATTTTCATAGAAACCTTTAAAATGGTCATTAATTACAATGTTGTTTCTAATTAACGCATCTGTATCTTTATCTTTTAACTACTTACAGAGTGGTGGGGCTTCCCAAGTGTCCAACGAAGACATCCAAAGGTTCTTTTGTTAGAAAAAGTCATTTATTATATTCATAAATCTCTGTTTGGTTGGCGCGTTATAATCAGAAAATCCAACGTCGAATCGCCCATTGAAACGTGAAGAGAACGCGTTCAAATATACCTATAAACTTTTCCTAAACAAATCAAATACCAGTTAAAATGCATCCTTAGCTATCCTTTTATGAATATTAGCGATAATATTTCACTCGGATGGTCACCTACACCTATATAAGTAAAATAAAGTGGGGCGCGCAGGCAGATTCGCGCCCGAGAAAACTTGTTGACATCTGAGCTACTTTGGCCATTTCCTGTACCTATTTGTTCTGTTTACTCCAATCTCTCTGAGTCTTTGTATATAGACATCTAGTGGAAGCCATAGGTACTGCAGTCTCAGTCCTGGTTACAAATGGATTCAATAGGGAGTGTGTCAAACAGAGCAATTCTTCTCGGGTTTTCGCCTGCTAAATGAGTTCTGTTATACTCACATACATTATTCTAACACTTTTAGAAACTTCAGAGTGTTTCCTATCCAATAGTACTAATTATATGTAAATCCTATTTTCTGAGCGGCAGGCATTTTGCTTTGGGCACTTTTTTTGCTTCAGACTCTCCAAAACCGTCACCTCACCTGCCGCTCCCTAAGTTAAAATTATAACTGGTTTGGGGTGTATTTGTTTTGTGAGGTTTGTGAGATGTTTACCAGGTTTATTTGCCGTTAAGTAGTATGCTTTATTTGAGTTTAACCTATAGTTGTTGGCTTTCTTCAAAAGTAAAACATTAAATGTTCTTCTTTACCTTGTAAAGAGTTTTTATGGGCTTTTTCTAAGATAGTGATTATTTTTCTTAAATGTTTATTTGTAACTCAAACTTAACTTTTCCCAAGTATGAGATCATTCCCCTAATGGTCGGCTTTTCTCTATCTTCTATGTCTACATTTGTACTGGTAAATGTTTATATTTTTTCATTAATGTATTTAATACATTTCTGGTCTTGAAGATGCACTCTGTTTATTCTCCATATTCTGTTCTCTAAGTGTATTTTCTGTTGGTGTAATTAAGCATGATACCGGAGAATGATCCGATATCACTATATCATACATTTTTTAACCCAATTTTTTGTTGAGTGCATTTTTTGGGGAATAAATGTAGTCAATTCTTGAATAGCTTTTCTTACTTTGAGAGATTTTTTGTATTTTGTAGTTAATAGTAGTCTCCAGGTGTCCTGTAGATTATTTGTAGAGAGAAGATTTTTCAACCCCCTTGGAGGCTCCTTGAATTTGCCTTTTTTATTACTACGTCTGTCAATATTATTGAATGTATGATTTAGATTGTCTGCTAAAATAATAGTTCCTCTCTGGATTTTATCTAATATAGCTGGAATTCTATCTAAAAACACCAGATTTGCCCCTGGTGGGATATACAATGAAATCAATGTGTATTTTTCACCAAGTAAAGTACAATTCGACATTAGAAAATTGCCTTCTTGATCCGTGTGCTTGATATAAGCGAAAAGGGTGTATTCTTATTTATCAGGATGCCTACACCTCTGCTGGTGTTACAATAGGTGGCAGCATAGGCCTCTCCAACCCAACTTCTCTTTAAATATTACATTTCAATTTCCTGCAATTTTTTTTGAAGGAAAATCTCATCTGCTGACAATCTGTTTAAGTGTTCAAGAACCATATGCTTTTTTTCCCCCATCATGAAGCCCATGCACATTTCTAGTAATACATTGGATTTTGTTGGTCTTTACTTGTATAGAGTCAACTTTAACCTTGTCTGTTCTGTCTATCATTGAATAACCAGATAAAACATTTTAGCAGACATATGAGGGTGGTGGGTATTCCATGGAATGGGAGAGTCATAATATGAATACATAGTTATTGTATACATTACATATATAGAGCATACGTTGTAAATTAAATGAAAGTATAGTGGCTGATGGGGGTCTACTTGGGGAGAGTGGGTCCACCGAGTGGCTGAAGTGGGATGAATGGAGGCCCCACACACACTTCAGAGAAGTGTCTGATGCCCTCCCAGTCCCCCCATCCCAATCCATAGAGCCCCTCTCCACTCTCACCAATAACCACCATTGAATCTTAACTGTAATGACAAACAAGGAATAATAATGACTCGGCATCCTCTCCTAATCTGTCCAGAACTCTTAATCATTTTACAGCAGGTCTGTAAGTAAAAAAAAAAGTGTATCCAACCTCCCGTCTTTTCCCACCCTCCCTTCTTCTCTGACACATGTAGCAACATTTATCTAATGTAAAAAAACACAATTTCAAAAGTAGATATTATACACTACAGTTGAGGAACAATGGGATAGTCATTCTGCTTTGAAAGTTGATAAAGTTCTAACCCCACTTTTGAGAAAATGGCCCTTGAATGTTTTAGTACACCTACTGGAGAGCTCTTCTTTGTCTACACCCATTCAGCATCGTTCACACCCTCTTACGCCTTAGCCCCACCCATCTCTTTAAGGATTCACATTTGAGGCCATGTGCTAAACAGAGTGAGTACGGTAGTTTACTAAACAGCCAAAGGTTTCAAAACTAAAGGCTGGTTTATACTATACCTATCGACATGTCTGTAGACAGTTGTCGCGGTGGCATCATGAGCATTCTATTGTCGTCCGACGTCAAGCTTGTTATTGTCGTTATGTAAAAGTATAAACACAAAAACGACAGGCTGTCTAATAAACTCACAACAAGATCATTATTTACAAGTTAATGGCGAGACAATTACAGAATAAAATCAGGGTATTCTACCAGAGAATTTTAGAACTTGGACACTGTCTCGTTGGCCTAACGTCATATCCTAAGTTGACTTTGGTGCAGGACATGTTGTTCTTCACATTACCGTCCCTGGTAAACACACACTATATCAAAGTTTATTTTTCACGTGCACAGAATGCAGAAGGTATAAACGGTACAGGGAAATAGTTACTTGCATAGTGGATTCTTTTGTTTAGACAATGAACCATAATCCCAACTCATAACGTTACTACCCTGCATGCATCTGCTGGTAGCTAAAACTAACCAACTAGGTTCAATGTTAGCTAGCTAGCTAACATTAGGCTATAACTAGCAATGCAAATGGCTCTGAGATAGATATGAATAATATTACTACACATAATGTTAGCTAGTGAGCCAGCCAGCTAACGTTAGCTAGCTAGCTAGCTAACAGTATGCTTTAACTTGCTCCCGAGTGGCGCAGCGGTCTAAGGCACTGCATCTCAGTGCTAGAGGTGTCACTACAGACCCTGGTTTTGATTCCAGGCTGTATCACAACCGGCCGTGATTTGGAGTCCCATAGGGCGGTGCACAATTGGCCCAGTGTCGTCCGGGTTAGCGTTTGGCCGGGGTAGGCCATCATTGTAAATAAGAATTTGTTCTCAACTGACTAGTTAAATAAACTGAAAACTACTTTCTTACAAAATTAGAAACGTATAATATCTGAACATGTAGCTAGCTAGACTCTCTTACCCGAATACATGGATGATCGCTTCTCTCTGTCACGGATGCCATGGTTGCCCTTAGTTTGAAGATGTAATCTGGAGACAGGTGTTTTATAACAGCCTTCTGTGTGTTCTCCTTTCGACTCCCTCCGCATATTTGCAATCAAATGCCAGAATTTTCTCTATCCTTAGCTATCATTCTCTGCTTCCACCGGACATTCCACTGATTTCAAAAATCGGTCTTCCAGAAAGTGGAAAGCATCTTTCAGAAAAGCCACGTTAGAGCGGATAACCTACATATCCTGAGCAGCTCATGTTATAGACTACATGGCAGACCAATCCAAACTCATCTCTCAGCATGTCCAGCCCATCCATTATCTCAGCCAATCATGGTTAGCGGGAAGGTTCCTGATTTTTTTCCATGGCTAAACCAACTAGGCTCGTAATTTAACAATTCTGTTTTTACAGACGGCATACAAGTTGTTTATTATGGCACATGAAAGTTTACATGTTCCAGGAGGCATTTCTGCCAAATTATGTTTACATTTAAATGCCTCTACTGTGAAGTAGTGATACGCGAGATACACCTAGTTTCCTGAAAGGAGTCACATATGTCCTCTTTTGTATTGTCTTTTCACTGTCCATGTAGCTCATTGGCATCGGCTACTTCTATCGTTACTTCCTAAAGAAGACAGTTACTTGGGGACAGTAGAGTTTAGATTGTATAGGGGGGAAGGGAATGAAGATTTGTCTGTTTATTCTGTTCTCTGCATTGATAAACTCTGTGACCTTTTTGAGGGGGGCCTCTTTTGTTAGGCCCTAATCCCCATCCATACTCTCACTTCTGGCCAGGGTCATTGTAGTCCTGTTCTTTCCCCTTGAACTCGTGGCATTCTGCTCTTTGAGACAAACACACACATAGACACGCAAACACACACACAAATAAACACACCCCTCCTCTTGCTCTTCGTGAGCATACTTCACCCTTTCATCTATTCCCAGTCCACACATTAGGTGGCAATGCTTGCACATACACACATAGTAGTTGCTCTCAGTGCTTTTGTACTTTTGTTTGCAGCCTTTTGTCACTCCCAACATCACAAAACTCCTATCGTGGTACATTGGCGCAACACTCAGCGTTTACGTTGACCCTAGTGTGTCAAAACTGCCATAGTTAAACTAGTATCCGTGCCGTGTAGTCCTAGACTCATTAGCCTTTCGGGTGTCTATTCTATGAGTCATTCAATGTCATTGAATGGGCTACTATAGGACCTGCAACTACTTGTGTGCATTAGTGTGTTTGAGTCCGTGTGTGTGAGAAAGAGCCTTGGGAAAGACTATCCTTTCTCTTTTGACCCTACGTCATAAATATACAACAACCATGAAAAATCAGTCAGTAACCCATTCTCTCTCTGCCTCTCCCCAGTCGACGTGAGAGCGGCACTGCCCATGCAGGTGCCCCCGGCCGCCATCCCCATGGACCTGCGCCTGGACCAGCCCTTTGGCCTGGCACCGCGATCAGATGACCAGGGCCATCAAGGACAGGTCCCGGGTCTTCGGGAGCAGCAGCTGCAGCAGGAGCTGTTGGCCCTCAAACACAAACAGCAGATCCAGAGACAGCTGCTCATCGCCGAGTTCCAGCGGCAACATGAGCAGCTCTCACGCCAGCATGAGGTCCAGCTACAGGAGCATGTTAAGGTATGTTTGCCCCCTCTTCCCCGCTACCCTGCTCTTCCACCTCCCTCCATCGCCTTTGCTCGAGGGCATTCTGGCTCAACAGATTGTCAATGTGCTGTTTTAAGGACAGAGAGAATGGGTGTAGGAGAGAACATGCCTGTACGTGTGTGTGTGTTGGATGTAACTGGATCCGCCGGTTGTGTTGGGTTGCTTTTCTGATCTCCAGTCCTTGAGAAACTGTGTACTGGCTCATACGTGTGTGTGACAACGAGAAAAAACAGTTCGCTCTGCAAACAGGCCGCAGCTTCAGCCAATGGGAGCGAGGCAGCCTAGGCTAAAAATAACTCTGTCTGAAAAGCTCCAGTTGACACATCACTAGCTCTGCATTATGCCTTGACAGCTTGCTGACTGTATTCTATTCTGCTCCGTTCCAGTCAACACCCACCTGTACCACTGTCCATAGTGAGGCTTTTATCATTCCGGCATTTAGGCATTTAGTCTCACTCTTGCTGACTTCCTCTTGAGAAGAAATTCAAATCATCTGTTTCCAAGCTATGAAATCTGTAGGGGATACTAGCTGTTGGAATTGAGTGATATTGACGTCAGCCATTGGTTTTTAGATGATCTAATACATGCATATTTGCCATTGAAAGGAAGTGTTTTCAGAGTGCGTGTTCAAGCGTGTGTTTTCTGTTTGTCTAATATCACCTTATATAGTTAATCTGTGACCATGCCTCTCCCTTCCATTCCTCTCCCTCTCCCCATCTCCCTCCCTTTGTCTCCCTCCCTCCTCCTCTCCCCCTCTACTCCATCAGCAGGCGGTTGTACAAATGTTGTACTAAAGTAGTAGTAACGTTGTCGCAGCACCCGCAGCACCTCCTGGCTCTGAAGCATCAGCAGGTGGTTGTACCGCCCCTTGTAGTAACATTGTGGTAACGTTGTGTTGCAGCACCAGCAGGACCTCCTGGCCCTGAAGCATCAGCAGGAGCTGCTGGAGCACCAGAGGAAGATGGAGAGACACCGCCAAGAGCAGGAGATGGAGAAGCAGCAGAGGGAGCAGAAACTCCTACTGCTCAAGAACAAGGAGCGTGGCCAGGAGAGTGAGTTGATCAGAATTCCATAACTTATATAACGCTACGTTGTCATGTACCGGGGCCAGTGCTACATTACTACGTTGTGGCTAACTCTATATTATCATATAGTGTGGCTAATTCTGCGTTAACTCTTTGTGGTTAACACTTGGGATGTGACAAATGGAGAAAAAAAAAATCTTAACGATTAAACTGCAATTTTTATACATATTTTTTCCCGTTAAAACGATAAGAGCATTTGTGACCGACCGCCTTGTCTTATGTAGAAACATTAGAATTTTTTTACATTGGATAAAAGCAGAGACACAGAGCTACAAAATGGTATATCATACACTGCATTTGAGGAACAATGGGAAAGTAATTCTGCTTCGAAAGGTGATTAACTTGTAACCTCACTTTTGAGAAAATGGCCTGTTGAATGTTTTGGTACCTACTGGAGAGCTCTTCTTTGTCTACACCCATTCAGCGTCGTTCACACCCTCTTAAGCTTTAGCTCCACCCCTCTCTTTAAGGGTTGATCCGAGTGTTCTGTCCTAACACCAGTAGTCAAGCACCCAAACTAACTTGCTAGCTACTTCCAGACACAAATGAGAGAACAGCTCACTGAACATGACTTTTTCCCCCCTTTATGATGTTAGTAGTAGTTTTGTGATAACTGCACTGTCATTAAGATTTTGTGGAAGTTTTTTATTTAATGTCGCAATTTCGTTTAAAAGTTTTAACGTTTAAACGTTCACACCCCAAGCTAACATTACATTATCACATTGTGGCTAAATCATATGCTGTGGTTATCTTGACATGATCATATACCGTGGCCAATGCTACATTATCACATTGTGGCTAAAGAGTATTATCATTGTGCCTAACACTACAGTATCATGGCTAATGCTACATCATAGTATTAGTGGGACAGTGTTAGCATTAGCATCAGTGATGGTGCAGTATGAGGGATGAGAGCAGGAGTTGGGTAAATAGCAGTAAACCCTCCTAAAGCTGCCCAGCAAATGTTTTGTTTTTTTTACTTACGTTTTACCCAACCTCTTGTAAAACAGTACAGCACCTTCTCCAAAGATGTCATTAAAGCTCCCCAAATGTTCTCCTAACACCTAGCTTGGACATTGTGCCAGCGTTGGAACCACCCTCACCTTGCCTCCCCATAACAGTGTCAGACGTAAATGTCACAACCTTTCAAGCACAAGGAGTCAGGACAGCCTGACCCAACACCTCACTGCTTCACTATCAGAACCAAAGCAGCCATTTTGGGGCAAACTCAGCCATATTGGCACCAAGTGTTTCTTGACAACAACATTGCAATTTGTACAGTGGGGCAAAAAAGTATTTAGTCAGCCACCAATTGTGCAAGTTCTCTCACTTAAAAAGATGAGAGAGGCCTGTAATTTTCATCATAGGTACACCTCAACTATGACAAACAGAATGAGGAAAAAAAATCCAGAAAATCACATTGTAGGATTTTTTATGAATTTATTTGCTAATTATGGTGGAAAATAAGTATTTGGTCAATAACAAAAGTTTATCTCAATACTTTGTTATATACCCTTTGTTGGCAATGACAGAGGTCAAACGTTTTCTGTAAGTCTTCACAAGGTTTTCACACACTGTTGCTGGTATTTTGGCCCATTCATCCATGCAGATCTCCTCTAGAGCAGTGATGTTTTGGGGCTGTCGCTGGGCAACACGGACTTTCAACTCCCTCCAAAGATTTTCTATGGGGTTGAGATCTGGAGACTGGCTAGGCCACTCCAGGACCTTGAAATGCTTCTTACAGCCACTCCTTCGTTGCCCGGGCGGTGTGTTTTGGATCATTGTCATGCTGAAAGACCCAGACACGTTTCATCTTCAATGCCCTTGCTGATGGAAGGAGGTTTTCACTCAAAATCTCACGATACATGGCCCCATTCATTCTTTCCTTTACACGGATCAGTTGTCCTGGTCCCTTTGCAGAAAAACAGCCCCAAAGCATGATGTTTCCACCCCCATGCTTCACAGTAGGTATGGTGTTCTTTGGATGCAACTCAGCATTCTTTGTCCTCCGAACACGACGAGTTCAGTTTTTACCAAAAAGTTATATTTTGGTTTCATCTGACCATATGACATTCTCCCAATCCTCATCTGGATCATCCAAATGCTCTCTAGCAAACTTCAGATGGGCCTGAACATGTACTGGCTTAAGCAGGGGGACACGTCTGGCACTGCAGGATTTGAGTCCCTGGCGGCGTAGTGTGTTACTGATGGTAGGCTTTGTTACTTTGGTCCCAGCTCTCTGCAGGTCATTCACTAGGTCCCCGTGTGGTTCTGGGATTTTTGCTCACCGTTCTTGTGATCATTTTGACCCCACGGGTGAGATCTTGCGTGGAGCCCCAGATCGAGGAAGATTATCAGTGGTCTTGTATGTCTTCCATTTCCTAATAATTGCTCCCACAGTTGATTTCTTCAAACCAAGCTGCTTACCTATTGCAGATTCAGTCTTCCCAACCTGGTGCAGGTCTACAATTTTGTTTGTGGTGTCCTTTGACAGCTCTTTGGTCTTGGCCATAGTGGAGTTTGGAGTGTGACTGTTTGAGGTTGTGGACAGGTGTCTTTTATACTGATAACAAGTTCAAACAGGTGCCATTAATACAGGTAACGAGTGGAGGACAGAGGAGCCTCTTAAAGAAGAAGTTACAGGTCTGTGAGAGCCAGAAATCTTGCTTGTTTGTATGTGACCAAATACTTATTTTCCACCATAATTTGCAAATAAATTCATAAAAAATCCTACAATGTGATTTTCTGGATTTTTTTTTCCTCATTTTGTCTGTCATAGTTGAAGTGTACCTATGATGAAAATTACAGGCCTCTCTCATCTTTTTAAGTGAGAGAACTTGCACAATTGGTGGCTGACTAAATACTTTTTTGCCCCACTGTATGTGCTTTGGTGCCAAGATGGCGTCCGTGAAACGCTACATCTCTAACTGTGTTTTCCTGTAATCTGTATATGTACGGCGGCGCTAGGCTTGCATCTAGAGTAACGCTGGATGGTAAACAGCGGGCGCTTTGTTAAGTGCTGCAGTAAATTGCCTCCAAGGCAGTCTCATAAAAGCCTATTTGCCTCATTGGCAAGGCGTACAAATTGAGATGTCAGCACTTAGGTCCCGCAATGTGATTTAAAATGCGTCTATATTAGCAGTCATCATATTCTCCTATGTGCCGCCCCCCCCGCACTGTTTCACCGCTTGTTATGTTAGTCACTTGTTGCCAGCTCCGTCGTCTTCTTTCACAAATTGTGTGTTTCTCTTTGACACTTTTACGGAAGTACTGTATGCACACACACGCACAGAAACACTTCCCTTGCTCTCTCTTTTTACTCTCTGCCTTTTTCTCTCACTCTCTTTACCTTTCTTTCCATCTCTCTCTCTCCGTCTCTCTCTCTCTCCCTGTGTGGAGGCTCCCCTCAGGGATGTGTTGACTGTGTTGGCGAGGTGGTAATTGAAGAGAGAGCTGTGAAAGAACGCACCTTGTGATGCCTTGTTTGAAGAAAAAAAAAAAAGACATCAAATATTTTTTGCCAATTTAACTGCCAGTCTCGGTGGAATTCCCACAAAAGCGTGCGTTTTCCCTTCAAGGGAAACTCTTGTGTAACTCTATGCTCCCACAGACTTCAATTCTGTTCAGTCACTCCTTCAGGCTGCAAAGATCAGCTGGGAAGATCACATCCATTCTAGTATCTCACTCAGAATGTTCCTGTTGTCGTCTCGATTCTGTTCCCTCATTAGATTCAGTTCCCTATTTATTGGAAATGACATAGAAAGGTAATACTTCAACTAAATATCATGGGGTCATGCCAAGATGATATTGGTGGCTGCATATGATACCATACATAATGTGATATCATAAAGATGTTGTGAAGATCTATCTTCAAGTTTAATCCCAAGCCAGGAGGAACTAACCTCGTACTACCACACTGATCCCGCGAGTTTAGATAAATGATTCAGCTACAGTACAAGGATATCAGTGTAGCGATCAGGCTGGTTCTACAAGGCTAAGGAGGAACCATATCTGTAGAAAGAAACAGAATGACACGTGTTCCTCCAGGCTGTTTTGAAGGTGGTATTTGTAGTCCACGTCCTGTAAATGTTGTAGTCCTTAACCCTTGGCTTCTCGATCATCTCTCCCAGGTGCGGTGGCCAGTACGGAGGTCAAGATGCGGCTGCAGGAGTTTGTCCTGAACAAGAAGAAAGCCCTGGCTCAGCGCAGCCTCAACCACTGCATGAACACTGACCCACGCTACTGGTACGGGTGAGTATCATACCCACACCCCACATCCTTACCCAACCATAGGTTAAGCCTTAATTGATTATGGTGGCACCATGCTGATGCCGAATGATGGCATGCCGTAGATCTTTGTTCTTCATGGACGCTGCACAGCCTTATAACCCAAAAGTCACCCCTATCCTCTGTCTACCCCCTATGTGTTTCTGAAGATCTAAACGGATACGTGCAGTGGCGATTTAGCATGTAAATCTTGGTGGGGCAAACTCCCCCCAATTTTTTGGGGATGCATGCCAGCAAAGCCACAACACAACACTAAACAATAGATTAATTGCACTATAATGGTGACAAATGGTGTCCACAAACTGGCCAACATAAAGCTGTCCCAACAGCAGAGATTTCTTTTCAGCACCTTGGAGTGAATCCTTACCACTGCTACACTTGGCTATCAGCGGAGCCTTGTCTGGCAGCGAAACAGTTTATTCAGCCTCATTTACTGCCTTTAAAAAAACATAGCTGATATGGCTGACTTGCTTAACTACTAGGGAGCAGTGGGGCGCCCCATTCCCGACACTACCCGGTGAAATGTAAGGCGGCAAATTCAAAATCCCAAACTTGAATTATTAAACATTCATCAATATACAAGTGTTGCATAGTCATCAAAAGCTCTGATTCTTGGCAATATCACAGCGTTGTCAGATTTCAAAAAGGCTTTACGGCGAAAGCACAACATTTGATTGTTTGAGGATAGCCCCTCTCATATTTTATGCATTAGCATAAATCCATAACCAACGCGGGTCTCACAAAACACATAAAATCGCTAATATAAAATCGCTTACCTTTGATGAACTTCTGCTGAGGGCTTCCCAAGTGTCCAACGAAGACAATCCATGCTTCTTTTGTTAGAAAAAGTCATTTATTATATCCATAAATCTCTGTTTGGTTGGCGCGTTATGTTCATAAAATCCACCGTTGAGTCGCCCATAGAACCGTGAAGAGAACGCGTTCAAATTATACCTATCATATTTCTCCAAACAAATCAAACATCATTTTTAATGTTTCCTTAGGTATCATTTTATGTATATTTACTATAATATTTCAACCGGATTGTAGCCTGACTGATAAGAAAGGAAAATAAAAGTGAGGCACGCTCTCGTTTTCGTGACCGGAAAAGGTATTTCTCATTTCCACTTCCATCACTAAATCTTCTTCTATACGGTTCCCTTTAGCCCTATTGTTTTGAAACCTTGTCTAAAGACTGTTGACATCCTGTGGAAGCCATAGGTACTGCAGTCTCAGTCCTACATAACAGAGAAATGAATAGGCACAATGGAGAAAAGGTCATTTACAAAAAAAAGTGCAAATCCGTATGGATTTTCCTCTGTTTTTTTCCTGCTATATCGCTTCTGTTATACTCACATACATTATTCTAACACTTTCAGAAACTTCAGAGTGTTTCCTATCCAATAGTACTAATTATGTGCATATCCTATTTTCTGGGCCTGAATGGCAGGCATTTTACTTTGGGCACGCCAGACTCTCCAAAACCGTCTCCTTGGCAGCCGCTCCCTAAGAAGTTAAACAAATGTGGTTTCTACTGACAATTGAGATGTACAAGCTATAGCATAATGGGACGAGGAGCGGATAAGAAGCAATTCGTAATTTCGATTAAGACATTAATCAGCAAGCTAGGACTGATGTAGTCATTATAACTATTTATTCAGCACTTTTGAAATGTACAGCGACAGAATTCAGAACATGGGCCATTGTTACAGTATTCTCCCTGTACACCAAGTCAGAACCGTAGGATAAATCAAGCAGGCATATAAGCAGACATTGAAAGCTCTTACAATATTCGATGATGACATTTCTCTAAAACAGGTTATAGGCTACATGTGCACCACCAAGTCAGAACAGTAGGCTAAATTATGAGAGGGAAAGGGACCAAATTAGTAGCACATGGGCTACTAACAGCTTACTACACAACATACACTTAGTATTACTTTCTTAGCTACAGCATACATATCTCCCTGGCATATTACATCATTTATGCACCAGCATACAATAAATTTTTTGACTCACGTTGTTGTGCTGTGCTCACTTGAACAGGAAGGTGGTGATGCAGTCCTTCGTGGGCAAATCTTTTCATCAAACCGTGTCATCAACGTCTGTCATTACCTGGATTTATGGTAGTTTCAAGACAACTTGGACCTCAGAAAAAAGAAACTTATTTTCCCAGTCAGAGCTTGTTTTCTTCCGAGTTCCCAGTTGTCTTGAACTCACCGAAGTCTGAGATTTCCCAGGTCTGAGTTTCCAGTTGTTTTGAACGCTGAAGTTATGATGGATTGACAGCATGGCCAATGTTGAATGTTTATCCTTTTAAGCTTAGAAAATACCCTTAAACACAGACTTGGACCACGCACCCACTCCGCTAAATAGCAGGATAGTGATTGCTTTGCAATGCTTGCAGTTATCCACTGATTCCTTCCAAACCACTCATTGTTCAATTTGCGATTTCCAACTTGTTGTGTAATTTTTATGTCCAATAGCCGATGAGCACCGATACGTTTTATCTATAATTTCTCTTCATTATTTCTGTTCATATGACAAGGTTTGAAAAGGGTTTGCTATTAGATTGTCGACTTGATTCATGATGATGACTGCTAGCTTGCTACCTAAGATTTTGAAAGTATGAGTCCAACCAAAGCTACGGTAGATATAAAGTGATTTGAAGTAATTTTATATGTGGCCAATGACCTTGAGCCTTCTTGGATGGGCACTTCTAATGTAACTCTCTATGGCAGCACCCAAGTGGGTTGAATTTTCGATTTCTTCCTGTAGATTTTGCGAGACAATCACAGCCCAACTAGAGAACATTACCAACCCCTGCGCTCCGTATTTTCCACTGGCTGCCCCACCACCACAGAAAGCACTGTGCTAGGCTGAAACACCTGCAAAAGAGACCATGTTCGTATGCGGCTTTACTAGCTAGACAAGCTAGACAAGCTAGACAAGGTAAAAATCTGTCGTTCTGCCCCTGAACAAGGCAGTTAACCCACTGTTCCCCCGGGCGCCGAAGACGTGGATGTCGATTAAAAAGGCAGCCCCCCGCACCTCTCTGATTCAGAGGGGTTGGGTTAAATGCGGAAGACACATTTCGGTTGAAGGCATTTGGTTGTACAACTGACTAATAATGGTGACTTTGACTTTGACTTTGACTAACTTAATGATTTTTTTTTTTTTTTTTACATTGTTTGCAAACTGATATGTGACACATATTAATGCCAAAATAACATGCATAACAGGCACACACAAACAATCTAAAATGAAATAAAAGTTAGCTAAACAGCTGGGGCTCTGCCCCACCTGCCCTAAATGACGGGTCGCCACTGGATAAGTATAAGCAATATGGTAATAGCTCCATCTTGCCTAGGAAACTATAGAATTTCGCCATATTGCTTGCAGCTTAAGCAATCCTCTCAGATCTACACAAGCGTACAAGGGGGTAAGAGCTAAGGGTCTATTTAGGATTGGGTTCTACTGGCTGTGCCACTGACCGAATCTACTATGCAGGACCGAATTCTGACTTGAAATGTGTGCGTGACTGGGTGCCTTTACCCGAGTTGAATATTTAGTGCTTTTCTCATTAGACTTTTAGAATCTTTAAAGTCTATTCTGTATTTTTCTTTTTAACCCATCTACTTGTTGGAATTGAAGTACATTGCTGAAGGAATGAGGTTCTGTACAAAGTAGTGGGCCCCTGTTTGTAGTTTGTGATTGACAGTTTCCTGTCTTTAAGTAGTTGGTGCATTTGAAGAGAAGAGAGGATGCCACCTCTCCGCTCTGTAAATATTTGAACACTACGTTTTTCTCAGGCAAAAGATAAGGTGGTGGAAAGAAAGTGTTTGAGCTGGTGAATGGGAAACGACAGGAAAGGACTCATTTCCTCTCTCTCACTCTCCTTATGTCTCTTGCCCTCTTGTTCTGTCTCTTTCACACTCTGCCTCCCTCTGCAGTATGTCTATCCTGGATTTTGCACCCTATCCTTCTCTCCCTCCATCCTCTCTTTCTCTCCCTGGTCCCTCACTCTCTCTCTCCCCCATTTTTTGTCTTGCTGCCCTCCCCCCTCTTTCTTCATCCATCGGCCCTACCTCTCCATCCAAACTCTCTCACCCCTCGCTCCTCTCTCCCCTCCTCTCTCTCTGCTCTCTCACCTGTCCTCACGCAGATGCCTAACCCATCTCCCGGCACCTCGGCTGTCGCTCTCTGATAAGGGGGAATGAGAGGGGGCACAGAAAGGAAAGGGCTTTCAGAGGCAATACCTGATGAATAGTGACACATCGGCACCACACTCTCTCTCTCTCTCTCTCTCTCTCTCTCTCTCTCTCTCTCTCTCTCTCTCTCTCTCTCTCTCTCTCTCTCCACCTCTCTTTTGTTCCACCTCTTTCTCTCTCTTGCTCTTTCTCTCTCTCAACCTTTCCTCCATGCACTGCTGCACCTTTTCACGAGGCGAGATCTGTGGATTGGGAGATGGAAAAATGACTCTCGATTTCTCTCTCTTTCTTTCTTTCCTTAACTCTGAGAGTGTGAGGGGTTGGGGGTCTGAGACTTGTCCCTAACGCATTTGATGTTGTGTTTGTGGTAGGCTTCTGTTTTTCCGTAGGTTGATGAGTGTGTTTTTGTGAAACACAAGTTTTGACACCAGTCATGGTTAAGTCCTTGAGAGCACAGCGTGGAGAGAAGTTTATTTCCCCGTTGGTGTCTTCCTTGTCAAAAATGTGTAAGGGAGGCTGTGGCTAGTCCAATCAATGGCCAGCACCATCCAGTGCCGACATCTGCTCTTCCCATTAACAACTATGAAGCCCCGCCCATTTTATTGATGAGTGACACGTTCTCTATTGATTTAGCTAGGATATGAATTTCACTTGACGGTTTTACAGGAATGTTACTTTATTTTGTTTACTCTTTACTTGTTTGTTACCCACCTACCGTAAAAATCAGCATTCACATAAATCGATAGTAGCCACATAAAATTGAAAACGGACACAGAGGCAGACAGGTACACACACTTTTTTAATGGTAGCTTAGGATAGATGGATACTCAGTAACAGACAGACAGAAACCTGATGCCTGTTTCTCCCTCACACTACTGAAGCCACATCAACTGGCACGGACCATTGTTACCCAGTCAGACAGACTGGCACAGACAGACGGGCAACATCAGCAGATCGTACACACATTAGCAGGTCCGTGCAGCAGTAGTAGTCAGATCTGTTTCCGCTTATTGCCCTGTCAGTGCAGGTTTGTTTACTAACACGGGGTGCCGCACCACTTCAGGCTCGGCACGTGCATTGTGGGTAATCTGAGATGGCATGCAAAGTGCCGGGCCATAAATAAAAAGGTCTGCCTGAGAGCAGGTTACGTCTGGTGGGGAGGGAACTGAGAATCCTGTGTTTGTACTAACGCTCATCCATGTATGTGTGTGTGACTTTTCAATAATGGGTCCATTGTGCCTTGACGGCAAGAAATAATTGAACAGCTGTATTTCGATTTTTCAACATCTTATTGCATGTTGATGATTATCCCTCATGCAGTGTACAATTGTTAAATGTATTTATCTACAATGGGGAATTATCTTACTTCCAATTACCAGACGTCCTCTGCCTCAGAAGTCAGGTCGACCTTTGCTCCTTTTTGACGGACCCAAATGAAATACTGTAAATGTTTATTTGGTCTCCCCTCTGCAGGAAGACCCAGCACAGCTCCCTGGACCAGAGCTCCCCTCCCCAGACAGGGATGTCCCCTTACAGCCACGCCATCCTGGGGATGTACGACCCCAAAGACGACTTTCCTCTCCGCAAGACAGGTAGGACTCCGCCACCTGACCCCTGAAATCGCTTTTCACTTTGGCGTGAACTATCACCGTCTCGCTGTCACTTGACTGTGTTTGGATATATAAAAAAAAAAAAAAAAATAAAAGCTCTTCTCTTTCTAACTTCCTGTTTCCACACTGTAACTAATCTAAAAGTGTGTTCGGTAAAGTGATAGTGGATAGTTACAAGCACTATGGTGACAGATCGGCAAGAGGAAATGGGTCCAAAATAATTGAGATGTAAAAAATGGCACAGCAGACGTAGCCAACTGTGTTACCTTGTGCTGGTTGCCATGGGTGACACAACTGTTGCCACCAGTGACGCAGTGCAGGCCAATTTCCCCGTAGTTCCCTGCGGTCTTTTGGTTCTGGATCATTAGCAGTGTCGTGTGTAGAGCATTGTAGTGTTGGGGCAGATAATATATGACGGTGGGGTAGATTATGAATCCAGGTTACTACTACGTTTCATCTTAGACAGTCGAGAGCTCTTTCGTGACCGTATAAGGAGAGTATTTCAGCATTTCTGCTGTGTTCCTTTTCATATTTCCATCCTATATTTATAAAAGTTTCCGTTGTTAATGGGATATTTTTTTTTTTTTGTGAAGAAAGACATGGTTCAAGGGTGCAGTAGGGTTTTATAAATCATCGCCAACATGGGAACACTGTTGACATGAGAATCACAAGAAAACTGAAAGGCTGTCTATGGAACACACAGAATCTGATACCACAGCAGCACTGGTTGGAGATTTCCTGTTTCAAAGCCTTTGAGAAACTCTTGTTTGTGTAAAACTCTGGCGCAGAGTCCCCTGCCTGTAATTTGGGGTCTAGGCGGTGATTATTCACTCAGCGTCTGCGCTCGTTTGGCCGCGTCTGTCCCTGCTCGCCCAGCTGGAGATCAACCTCTGTGTGCTCTGGGCCGCCGACAGCCCTGCCGCCCGTTGGGATGTGGGCAGGAATGCATTATCCTGCGGTGTAATCATTAGTGCAACTAAAACCAGTTTTTCTATTGGACAAACTCAGGTAGGCTGCTCCCCGTTTGTTCAGTTTGCATCCGTTTTAAGAAGCGTTATGCAACAGAATCGGCGTAAATAAGCACCCCTGGCGACAAGCGGGAACGTCGTGGCAGAAACGGGAGAGGGCCAAGGACTGGAAATGTTTAACTTCTTAGGGATTGGTTGTGCGCTAGCGCCCCAATCCCGACACTACCAGGTGAAATGCAAGGAGCCAAATTCAAAATCCAAAAGTTGAATTATTAAACATCCACCCATATACAAGTGTTTCATACTCATCAAAAGCTCTGTTTCTTGGCAATATCACAGCGTTGTCAGATTTCAAAAAGGCTTTACGGCGAAAGCAGCACATTTGATTGTTTGAGGGTAGCACCTCACATATTCTTCCCATAGCCATGAATTCATAAACCATCGCGGTTCACACATAACACATTTCACAGCGAAAACAAATCAATTACCTGTTGAAGAACTTCTGCTGAGGTCTTCCTAAGTGTCCAACGAAGACAATCCATGGTTCTGTTGTTAGAAAAAGTAATGTATTTTATTCATAAATCTCCATTTGGTTCGCGCGCGTTATAATCAGAAACTACAGCTTCCACTACTCCATTGAAACGTGACGAGAACTCGTTCATCTTATACCTATAAACTTGTCCAAGAACAATCAAACATAGTTTTAAATGTATCCTTAGGAACACTTTTACGTATATTTACTATTATAAATCAACCGGAATATAAACTGAGCGATAAAGACAGTAAAAAAAACAAAGCGCGCCTTGTCGGGAGCGCGCGCTGCCTTCTGTTGACATAAATGGGACACTTCCTGGTTTCCTCTTATTCTCTGCTCTAAAGCATCCAAAACAAAAATGAACACTGTCTCGAGACTGTTGACATCCAGAGGAAGCGATGGGTACTGCATTCATATGCCCTTATATGGGCATTTTCATAAGGGAGGGGTTCCAAATGAGACACTCTGTCAAAACCACTTTTTCCAGGACAGAAATTCCTCGGGGGTTTCGCCTGCCATATGCGTTCTGTTTTACTCACAGACAAATGGTTAACACTTTTAGAAAATTCAGAGTGTTTCCTATCCAATGGTACTAAATATGTGCATATCCTATTTTCTGGGCCTGAATGGGAGGCATTTTACTTTGGGCACGCCAGGCTCTCCAAAACGGTCACATCGTGCACTGCTCCCTAAGAAGTTAAGATGACCTACTGTGTGCCTTGTGCTGTTCACTCATGCAGAACTGCTGTACATCCACATTTTGAAGTGCTTTATTTGAATCCACAGATCATATGTGATGACACTGTCTTCACCAAACCGCCACCCCTGTCGACACCACCACCTCTCGCGCTTACTCTTTATGCTCTCTTTTCTAGCCAACCGTTGAAGCCTCATTGCCCTCTGCGTGTTTTAATTATGATTCTTTTTTCTATCTGCGTTCAGCTGTTATTAAACCACTCATGGGTGAAGACGGCGGAGGCTGCAAATGTTTTATGCCGTCTTATCGCGTTTCCGAGGAGGCTTCGTCTGTCTTTAATGTCAGAGGGGAAAATGACACCTTGCTCATACGCATCTCCTTCTCTCCCTCGTATCAACCTCATGTCTCTAATATGGAGATTTACAGTTGGAACGTGGGGAATCTAAAATCCCCCAATTTATTTTAAATGTCTTCTCTGGTGGTGTAGGAGGTAATTGATAAGCGATGCCCATACTAAATAACTAGCTTCTGAGATATACATTTTGTTGCAGTAGATATATTCGACAACAAGATATTGGTCATAAAATATGAATTCGGATCAAATATCACACAGATGTCGGCCATTTCAGCATATTGAGATGCTAGTTACCTTGGAACCAGTTAAGGATATGTGAAACTATTTGTTTTTTTAGAGTTGGTTGAATCAGATCTTAGATCTTGCATCAATCTCTTCGTGTTTTCAACTGACCCTCAGCGAACAGATTCAAGTAATCAAACCGAAAATCTGGTCTGGTGTTCTTTTTGTTCACCGCTGATTTGAAGATATCACGGACAGGAATAGAACCTAACGAGGAATAGACAAAGCACCAAAGAAGTCGCTTTCTTTTATGTAGACCCACTCAGAATTCAGGAAATTAGCGTAGAATGAGCATCTCCAGGTTCGCCTTCATGGTAAGGATGCTCATTCAGGCATCAAACCGTACGATAATCACAGCCCATTCACAATGTGAAGAGGAGCCTCTTCAGTTTCCTGGGGTAGCTCTGTTTGACTCACTTGATCGGGCCTGTCTTACTCAATCGTGTCTGTGGTAATATAGCGACTGGACCATCTCTGTCCCTGGAGCTATGTTATTTTCAGCATGTTTGTGGAGAAACGGAAGTGAAAAATGGCTTGTTTCCTTCATGTTTCAATGTAAACTTTCAATGTACACTGAAGAAATTACAAAAAATGACTAAAGCCTAGCCGTGGAGTTTGATTTCACAGACCGTGGTATTGTTTATTGTGATTTTTGCTGCCTCTTGAGGTAATGCTCAAACTTCATTCACATAGATAGACATTCCGGGGAGAGAGAGAGACTGCTAGAGTCAGCAGTGGGCCCCTGCAGTGGGTCGTTTGGTGTGGCAGCACTAACACCCTTCAAAGTCACCGCGTCCCCGGGTGAACCCCCACAGGCTCCTCCAGCCTGCAGAGCAGACAGGCCATAAGCCCCTGCTTCTGCCTGCATCAACACTTTACCCCCACCATCTCTCCTCTGAGCGTGAGAGAACCGAGAAAACCCTGGCACGGCCACAAACCTCCATCCACTCACCCATCCATCCTCGTCTCAGCCCTTTCTCCACTCCTGGCCGCCAGCCACGTCCTTTGGCCTAGGCCCGCATGGTCTGCTTGAGCCACAGTCCACCACACCGCAAATAAAGCTCAGCGCCGAAAGGCCCAATGGCAAATTTGACGTCTCTCATTCTACGTCTCTCTTTCCTTGGAACTTTAGTGAGTGTATTATTTATTCAGCAGTGTTTTACAGGGGGGGGGGACGTGCATTTCACGTGGTGGCTGTTCTAGACAGATTTGTACTGAAGCGTGACAGGAGAGATGTGAACACTAATGCAGCGTTTGCATCTAATCTGTTATTCAAACGAGTGTGTCGCCGCTTCTGTAGCGCGACCCACCTTCATCTGTCTCACTTATAAAGCTACTAGTCCGTCGCGCAACCCGATTATACGACTGTCGGCATCATCAAGCATGAGAATCGTCCTCCAATTATCTCCCCTTTTTCATCCAAGGTTCTAATATACCTTCTCTAATACCCGGATACCGATATAATAATAATACACTGAATGCCATTTAGTAGACCCTTTTATCCGAAGCAACTTACAGTACAGTCATTCTTTACGTGTGGGTGGTCCTGGGAATTGAACCCACTATCCTGGCGTTGCAAGCCCCACGCTCGACCAAACCGAGCTACAGCGTTCTCACCAAATCCTATGCCGCAGTATCTGCCGGGCAAATCCACAAATAAACGCATCACCCATCGATGGCTAGTTTACGTCAAGACAGCTGTTGTGGATACAAATAGTCTGCACCACCTTACTGTCAACTACTTCCGACTATTGTTCGCCAGCCATATTGGAAGGGTCAGGCTAATTTGCGCTAGATTGTGTTATAATCCTTCAGAGGAATTGCCTCTTTGAATGTGTTCCCATACACTCCAGCTGCTAATGCACAACATTCATGACCCGGGCCTCCCCTGATCCTGTTAACGTAGTCTTTTGGACAAGTGCCCTTCACTTACAAGAAGCGCCGCTCTTTTTTTGAAAGTCAAGTTTTATAAGTTCAACCGCAAGTTCAGCCCCACAAATTGAAAGTGCACTTTCATATAAATTATACATTCCACGCACTCAAAGCCCTCGCTCGTCCCAAAGGGGCCAGAGGTGTTCTCTGTCTGCACCAAGTGCATTAAAACAGGTAAACGGATCAACTCTTATGCCTGTTTTTCACATCCAAGGATACATGGAGCTGAAGGGAAGGGATGGGAAAACCAACAACAAACATTCCCTGACCAAATATCCACTGACTGAAAACCAAGAGTCCCATGGGCCTTGGCCAAGTTGATGCAGACATGGCCCTAAGTCCTACGCTAATGAGCGTAGCTAGCCTTCGGTAGCCAGACCCATTTCACACCAGGTTAGGTTACGAGCCAGGCCGAAGGGTTAACTGGTGGTCAACGTTTGGTCCGGACTAACTGAAGGGGAGTGAGAGGAAGGCTATCCGCCTCTCTGCGCAGAGAGCGAGAATGAACAAAAAACGACTGTTTTGCAAACCCCAAAAAAAGGGCACAAAAAACACACACTCGTTTAGTAGAGAGCATTTGACAACAAGAGCTATTCATTAGCTTGGCATTTAGACAGGCTTGATTAAGCATGGGGTCTGCAAGAGCTGCCAAGACTGGAAAACTCTTTCCCCCTGATGCTGCTCGTCCTCGTCACATTTCTGGAGCTCATCTCAAGTCGTTTCTCATCTGCTCCATCAGTCTTTCCAGAAGTAGCCCCTTTAAGGAGTAGCTTGTTAGCACTAAATGCCTTGAACTGGCTAACCCTTATGAGGTACCAGGTGAGCGCCACGTGCAGTGCTTCATTTGCAGTGATCGTTTCATTCTAGGCTCCACAGCACAGTGTGGTGTTTGGCGCCATCGATCTAATACTAATCGTGCCTCAATTGTGAACACTCTCCAGTAAAGGCTCTCTTCTCCGAGCTTTTCGGAGTGTGACCTCACCTCAGGTCTCTACTGAGCACGGCTTAGCAGAAGTGGCGCCGCGGGAGGAGGTGTGCTGGGGTCTGGAGTTTTTTTTCTCGTTTACAGACAGTTTCAGACAGCAGGATAGGAGAGCGAGAGCGGAGTGAGATGCTTGTTTTGCAGCAGAGAGAGAGAACACTCGTCATTAGAAGCCCAAAATCCCTCTGAGGCTTTGACAGCCTGGGATGCCAGAGCAGCGAGAATCTCCCCAGAAAGATAACAGCTTCTGAATGTTATCGAATCCATTTTTAGTTGTCACACGCGGCGAATACTACAGGTGTAGACCTTTACCGTGAAAGGCTTACTTACAAGCCCTTAACCAACAATTCAGTTCAAGAAATTAAGTTAAGAAAATATTTACTAAATAAACAAAGTCAAAAATTAAAAGTAACACAAAAAATGTACAATAACGAGGTTATATACAGGGGGTACTGGTACCGAGTCAATGTGCGGGCGTACAGGTTAGTCGAGGTAATATGTACATGCGGGTAGGGGTAAAGTGACTAAAAGCAAGGGGGACAGGAGGGGTATGGGTCAATGTAAACAGTCTGGGTGGCCATTTGATTAATACCCACTTCCATACTTCTGCATATCTTTGTATATATTTCTTTTCATTGAACCTTTATTTAACTGTATCACGTGCAAGACGGAACAGAATACGTGGAGCGTAATTTCACATCGGTCCCTGTTACAGTGTTGTATTCATTCTTGTCTTGCAGAAGTATTTGGTTTCATTCAAATGAATCCTGCAGGTCGTGCCTGTGGAATTGCAAAATGAAACACTAGCCGTGTGTCTCTCCACTCTCTCCTTTTTGAGTGTTTTGGAATCCAGGCCCCTTCATCCTCATTCTCTCCCATCTGTGTCCTGATCAACCTATATAGTGCTGTTTGTCCTCCTGTGGCTCTTAACCCAATTCATGTTCCTCTCAAGTATGCCCTCAATGGCAATGCCAGTAAAAAGGCTTTATTAAGAACTGCATATTCTTCCTTGTAGATTTCTGTAATCTTTGTTGTGTATGTTATGCTCTCAAGCAGTGTTTTAATGGACCCCCCTCTCCCTCTCCCTCTCTCTCTCTCTCCCTCTCCCTCTCTCTCTCCCTCTCTCTCTCTCTCCCTCTCTCCCTCTCCCTCTCCCTCTCCCTCTCTCCCTCTTCCCCTCTCTCTCTCCCTCTCTCCCTCTCTCTCTCTCTCTCTCTCTCTCTCTCTCTCTCTCTCTCTCTCTCTCTCTCTCTCTCTCTCTCTCTCTCTCTTCCCCTCTCTCTCTCTCTCTCTCTCTCTCCCCCTCTTCCCCTCTTCCTCTCTCTCTAGCCTCTGAGCCCAACTTGAAGCTCCGGTCCAGGCTTAAACAGAAGGTGACAGAGCGCAGAAGTAGCCCACTGCTACGTAGGAAGGATGGTCCAATAATCACTACCGCCAAGAAGCGCTCTCTGGACATGGCTGGTAAAGCTTCCTGTGCCCAACTCAGCCCAAACGGAACATGATCAAACACAGCCTTTGCATCTGTAACTGTAGTGCTTCTCTGTGGGTTGAAATCGATAGGTTTCCAACCTGGTACCTTGATCAGTATGCGTGTTGTGTGGGAGCCACATGTCTTGTGGTTTGTGTCTTTTTTTTCTCCGTGCAGAATCGGCCTGCAACAGCGCACCTGGCTCGGGCCCCAGTTCGCCCAACAACAGCTCCGGTAACATCACCAATGAGAACGGCATCGCTAGTCCAGTAGAGGTAAGCAGCCGCTACCTGCATCACGCTGTTCGCTTGCTGTGGCCATGGGCTTCTGCTATACTCTTCTCTTTTCAGTCTGCTCGGATGTTGACTCCCAGTCACATTGCTGAGGACTGTTTGCTTCGTATGGCCCAGACCCAAATAACGTGTTACTTGTTAGTTGTTGGCTCACACTATAAGGCCTGTGTGCGCGTGCGTGCGCATGTGCGTCCATGCTTGTTTGATCCGGTGTGACTGTGTTGTTTGTTTGTGTACGTATGGGTGCTTGTGTTTGTTTGTGTACGTATGGGTGCTTGTTTGTTTGTGTACGTATGGGTGCTTGTGTTTGTTTGTGTGGCTGTGCGTAGAGTATGTGTATTTCTGTCCTTGTCGGCGTTTGAGGCGCTGAGGGTGTGTCTCTGTAACCAACATGTGCTCCAGACTGCCCGTGTAGACAGGAGGCCGCAGGGGCTGTTTATTTTTGCAGAGGGGTCTATTTATCTGGCCAGTGTTTGTGTTTCAGTGTGTGTGTTTCTCTGACTGTGTGCTCCTCTGTTTCCAGGCCTCCCTGGCCCACAGGCTGGCCGGCCGAGAGGGCCCCTTGAGCCAGCTGTCTCTGTACACATCGCCCTCACTGCCTAACATCACCCTGGGCCTGCCAGCCACCGGCCCATCCAGCGTGAGTTCATACTGCCACTTTCTCTCGCTCTTTCTGTCTTTCTTTCTGTCTTTGTCTTGCTGGTTCATTCCTTGGTTTGTTTTCTGTATGTTGTTCGTTGGTTTTCCTTTCGTTAGTTAGTATTTTTCTTTTTCTCTCCCTCTTCTGCACTCCACTGTATCTCTACCCTGACATCTCACGTTCTCCCCTTTTCTCTCGCCCACGTTCTTCCCTGCCCTACGACACTCTCTCTCTCTCCACCGGCTTCCCCTCTCACCCCAATGTACTCTTTTCTCTCCCCAGCTCTCGCTCTCTTCTCTCTCGCTCTGTTCTTCCTTTCTCCTCTCCTCCACTTCGAGGGCTTGCTCACGCACACAGCCCTTTCACAGTGGAAGACTCCACATAGCGGGGGCCCTGTCTAGACCTAGTCCATCTGCCGTATGTGGCTTTTCAGCCCCACTTCCATTTCAGAAAGGCCCCATTGAGAGACAATGACCAGCAGTAGGTCAGTGACGCACGTTCTACCCCCTCAGACGGCCCATCCAGCGTTTTTCATTTTTTTGTAAGGAATGTCCCCCCCTTTCTCTCTCTCTCTCTCTCTCTCTCTCTCTCTCTCTCTCTCTCTCTCTCTCTCTCTCTCTCGCTACATGTTTCCAACTCTTCCAAGTGAAGTCAGGCAGAGTAATTAGTTCACTGACATGCAGTATTTTTCCCCGTAATATATTAGAGGGAAATACACTGCAGTTCGATGATTCCTTGGTCTGCATTCAGGGGCAACTTCCACCTGGCACCTGCATATTTTTTTCCTCCTTTCAGATGACGTCAGGCCAGCAGGAAGGTGACAGGCTATCGATGCATGAGAGGCTGCAGCAGGGCATCCCCATAACCACTCCCTTCATCCCGGGGGCCCACCTGCCCTCCTACCTGACCGACGGGGGCTCGGCACACAACCCCCTCCTCCAGCACATGGTCCTCCTGGAGCAGTCCCAGAACCCACTAGGTCTGTCCTGCTGTAAGCATATCCACTCCGTCTCCGGCACTATCCAAAACACATCATCCCCCAAAAAACGGGTTTCGAAGGACCATCTTTCTGTGGTGGTTTCACTGGCGGCTGGTGAAAGGAAGACGGCTCATAGTCATTTCTGCAGTGGAATGAATGTGTTTGGCGCCGTTCCACTCGTTCCATTCCAGCCATAACAACCAGCCCGTCCACTCAGCCCGTCCTTCCACACCAGCCTCCACTTGGTGGGTCCCCAATGTTAGTTGTGGATCATCCTGTTGACGTTGTCGGCGTTTCCTGTGTTTCAGGCCTGGGCGGGCTGCCCTTGCAGTCGCCCTCCATCCACAAGCTGCGTGGGCAGCACCGTCCCCTGGGGAGGACCCAGTCGGCCCCTCTGCCCCAGAACGCCCAGGCCCTGCAGCAGCTGGTGATCCAGCAGCAGCACCAGCAGTTCCTGGAGAAACACAAGCAGCAGTTCCAGCAGCAGCAACTGCACATCAACAAGGTGTGTGTGGTGTGTGTCTGGGAGGAGGAGGAGGAGGTGGTGGGCGGGTGTGGGAGGGGTTGGGGGCGTGCGTGATTGTGTACACGTGTAAGTGTGTGTCTGCGATGTCATTAAGCAACAGCCGCACCACCAGCAGCCGCAGCAACACAACAGCTGTACATCGGCTGAGTGTTTGCCAGAGTCCGCCTGCCCTGCGTGCATGTTCCTGTGCTCGCTTCCTCCGTCGCCATAGCAACTGCCTCGTACGAAGGAAGCCGCTTCCTTATATGGTCACACAGGAAGGAGCTCGGGGTGTGTACGTTTGCGTGTGTGTGGTGATTAGGGAGGATAGAGAATCATAAGGCCGGAGCAGGGTGGGGGCGTAGAGAGATAATTATTGCTCTTTTTTTCCTCCCTACTGAATTTCTCCGGTGTCGTGACATTCCCTGAGGATTATACGCTATTATCCTCTGAATCGCTGTTGTTTTCCTCGACTTATGTCCCTCACAGACACATGGCCACGTTGACATCACTGTGTGTTTAATGGACTCTAAGAATGGATATTACCACATTACAAATTAATCTCAGAACTAGCTAGTAATCCAGTTGGATTGTCAGTGGTCAGCGATTAAGAGTATGAAGAATATGGCCTATAAATGTTTTTATTTTAAAGGGGTAGTTCAACCAAATGACACATTTACCTCAGATATTTACCTCAGAACTAGCAAGTGATCCATGTGGATTCTCAGCAATTAAGAATATGGAGAATATGGCTTTGTTTACTTCCCAACCTTTAATCATTAGCATTGTTGCTTGAAAAGCAATGGGAGTGGTAGGATCCAGGTTAGCATGCGGCTAAACCAGCTCAGTCATATTTTGGGTTGCTGACTCTCAGGATACATTGATTGTTTGCTGGTGATCCATAAGAGGTCAATTGTCACTTTACTACTTGAATCAGCTGTGTCCATGATATCAATAATTCCATATTGCTACTGTTATATTGTCATCTACTGTCAAAAAGTTTCGTATTTGAAGAGACGTGCTTTTTTCAAGGTACAGCAAAGCTGAAAAGCTTAAAAAAATGTTGTTAAGTGTCAGAGTTTTTTAACTACCAGTATTTAAGCATTAAAGGTACTACGGTAGGCTTCCACTTTCTCTCCAGAACTTTCAAATGTGTTTATTTAGGATCCAACTTCAAAGCAACCTCATCCCTTATGTAGCTGGTGTAAATCCCAAAAGAGAGTTTCCCCTTTAAAAAATAGAGAGAATTTTGCGAAAAAGAGAGAGGGAGTCAGGGGGAATAAGAGAGAGAGGGGTTGGGGCGAGCGAGTGTAAAAAGAGTGGCTTGTGTTTAGAGGGGTATGAGGCAAGAGACTGATGCTCTGACGTCAATGAGCCGGTTCCCCTGGCGTCATGCCAACAGGGCCCAGTGTGCGCGTCAGCCAGACATGGTTGCTACGACCTGGGACACTGGAAAGGGGGGTGAAGGACGGACGGACGGGGGGTGTAGTAGTTACCCTTGCCATCCCCGTGGCGACCGAGCTGGATGGACCCAGCTGGCCTGGCACAGCGACATCCGCCTCAGTCTTGAAATTACACTCTCTCTCTCTTTACTTCTCTTTCCTTCTATCTCTCTCGTTTGTCTCTCTCTCTCTCTCTCTCTCTCTCTCTCTCTCTCTCTCTCTCTCTCTCTCTCTCTCTCTCTCTCTCTCTCTCTCTCTCTCTCTCTCTCTCTCTCTCTCTCTCTCTCTGTGTCTCATTTTCTTCCGTTTTCTCTTGCCTTCGTCTGGCTATCATTCTTTTCCTCTGGGCTGCCTTCTCTCACTCTATTTCTGATTTCTCTCTTTTCACTCTCTTCACCTTCCTCTCTAAAACCTCTACCTTACCCAAAGTCCCTCTTTCATTCCCCCTCGCTCTCCCCTTTGATGTTCTCTCTTGATCCCTCTCTCCCACACTTGTTTTTTGAACAGAAGTACCCTCTTTGTCCTCCTGTTTATAGGGGATAATCTCCCATTCTCTCTCTCTCTCTCTCTCTCTCTCTCTCTCTCTCTCTCTCTCTCTCTCTCTCTCCTTCCTCTCCTTACTGTTATGATGAGACCTCAGCCCTCTCTCCTCTTCTTTTCGTTCTCTCCTTCACGCTCTCTCTATCTCTCTCTCTTTCTCTCATTCTCTCTATTCTGTTTTTCTTTTTCTCATGGCGAGTCTTTGTGAACCCGGTGACCGTGGGTGGACTAACCTTTACAATCGAAACAAACCAGCCTCTGGCAACAAGTCGTAAGGGCCAGCCAGTCAGCTTGCTAATAGATGGCGGCTTGGACATGAGCAGTGGCGTTTGTTTACCGTGCGTTTATATATTTAGTCATGTTGCTCGGTGGGTTTACGTATTTCTCTGTGCTCCGAAGGAAATGTTTGCAAAGAGACATTGTAATTGTGAAACTCTTTTGAGTGCACTTAGATGATCACACTGGACGCCACAAACACCTGTTTAACTGTTACAGTACCATAACAGATGCACTTGATAGACACTTGGAACATTGGAGAGGAAAATCAAGGATAGGATTGAATCCTTATGGTTCGATAAGGCTCTGCTGCAACTTTCCTGGATCAGTGGTCCCTCAATTTCCTTTGTGATGACATGAGGCTTTTTGCGTTTGAACAGACAGCCCAATTCGGATATTTTATTCACTAATTGGTCTTTTATTCACTATTTGGTCCTCTGAAAATATCTGATGTGAAAAGATCTGATGTGAAAAGATCTGATGTGATTGGTCAAAAGACCAGCAGGTGGGAAACCGTTTTCTATCAGAATTGAGTCACTTGATCGGCAATAACATGTTTCTAGTGACAACCCAAGAGGGACTGGCTGTGGCGGTCCACTCTTAGGGTCCCGACTCACCTTTTGGGAAGCACTTGACTAACTCTCCATTTCCGTTTGAACCTTTTTTTTTTTTTATCTGGAAAATAGTATACTGCCCCCATAGGCATGAAGGAAGTGGGCTTTCTTTGTGGTCACCCAGCAATAAAACATTTCACACTCTATGTATTGCAACAGTTCTCGTTACTTAGGTTTGGTACGGGTATGTGTAGCTTATCCACACCCACTGCCAGATCTTCCAACCTTTGATCTCAACCCCCTCCCTCTCCTCTCCCTCAGATGATGGCCAAGCCCAGCGAGCCAGGGCCGGGTCGACAGCACGAGAGCCACCCCGAGGAGACAGAAGAGGAGCTAAGGGAGCACCAAGCCCTCTGTCCCCAGGAAGGAGTCCTCATGCGCGGGGTGACGGTCAAGCAGGAGCCCCTGGACCCTCAGGAAGAGGAGAGGGACAACCGAGAGAGGATGGTCGACCAGGAGCTGCTCTTCAGACAGGTAGGGGAGAGGGAAGAGGAGACGACACAGGCAGACACACACAAACACTCATGAAAAAATATATATGTATGTGATCACCAGTTGAAGAGAGCTGGAGTATCCAAATGGACAGACAGAGAAAGAAGACTACACACACGTGTACTGCATGTGTGATAGTGAACAGAATGTAGGCTATTTTCATTTTTAGTCAGTTCACGAGAAACAGACACCCACACATGGCTTACTCTTGCTGTATTGACACACAAACAAACACACACACGCACACACACACACGCAAGCACACAAAGACACACACTATACTCCTACTCACAAAGTGAAATAGCATGCAGGTTTTTATCTGAATGGCTGAGGTCAGCCTCACGCCTCCTCTCTACTGCTGAATCTGAGTTAGTCTCCCGAGGGCCACACACACACACACCGCCACACACACACACACACACACACACACACACACACTTAGCCAGAACACCATGTCATCCCTGTCTAACATGCAGCCCTGCAGTCGGTCCAAATCCACTGTCCTTCCTGTCACCATGACGCCCACACACCCCAAATCCCCCGGCAGGAAGTATAGCACCGGGGGCCCCTGGGAAATGAAGTGTTAGAGCAGGAGCGATACTCCAGTCTAACCGATCCCCTGCTCTGTTAGTTACAGTAGTGGCAATTCACTAAGTGGCAGTACAGTTTTAGAATCGGAATCCCAATAGCACCTTACGACAAAAACCTATAGTATAGTGTTCATACTAAATACGTTCATACCAGTATGCCAGTGCCAGCAAAGGCTTTCGCAGGAATTGGGCTGATTATAAGTGAAATGATACTGAATGCATGCATACTTGCATACCATTTGTATCTTAATGTTCCTAAAGCCGCTCACACATCTGATTCACATGTCTGTCTAGCTTATGATAATAGATTCATATGCATCAAGCGCCATCTTCTGGCTGGTAAGATATCTTGCAGCAGTTCAACAGATGCACACATTAGCTTACTGTGTGTGTAACATTCTCTCTCTCTCTCTCTCTCTCTGTCTCTCTCTCTCTCTCTCTCTCTCTCTCTCTCTCTCTCTCTCTCTCTCTCTCTCTCTCTCGTCTGTCTCTCTTCTGTCTCTCTCCTCTCTCTCTCTCTCTCTCTCTCTCTCTCTCTCTCTCTCTCTCTCTCTCTCTCTCTCTCTCTCTCTCTCTCTCTCTCTCTCTCTCTCTCTTCTCTCTCTCTCTCTCTCTGTCTCTCTCTCTCTCTCTCTCTCTCTCTCTCTCTCTCTCTCTCTCTCTCTCTCTCTCTCTCTCTCTCTCTCTCTCTCTCTCTCTGTATGAGCAGCAGGCTGTGTTATTGGAGCAGCAGAGGATGATCCAGTTAAGGAACTACCAGGCTTCCATGGAGTCAGCCGGCCTGTCAGTCACCTTCCCAGTGCACCGCCCCCTCTCCAGGGCCCAATCATCTCCCGCCTCGGCCTGCTTCCCCGCCATTATGTTACAGCAGGAACCGCCCACCAAGCCTCGCTTCACCACTGGTTAGTGGCCAAGCACCCCTTGTCCGTATCACACGCATAAATGCACATACGCACAGACACTCACTCACACATGCATGTGTAGACACAAACGTGCGCACGCCAGCACAGAAACACAAGCACACGATGTGTTTGTCACATGCTTGGTAAACAACAGTGAAGTGCTTGAGGGACCTTCCCCGACAATGCAGAGAGAGAGAAAGCACAATGAGTAACTACAACCTGGCTATATACACGGGTCACGAGGTACGCCACGCACACACTCTCTCTCTAACCTGTAGTCTGTATCTCACTCACACACACACACACTCCCTGTTCTCTTAGATTAGTCTGTCCTCTCTCTGTGAAAACAACATTTGTTTGCCCTGACTCTCTTTCTCCCCTAAACCACTTTGAGAGCCCCAGTGACCAGCACACTGATCAGCCCTGCAGTGCAGTGTGCTGTTGTCAGAACCCGTGTCTCCCAAACAGTCGCATTAACATTGTCTTTCATAACCCTGTCTGTGTGTGCGTCTGTGCGTTCCCCCTCTCCCCTCCAGGCCTGGTGTATGACACGTTGATGCAGAAGCACCAGTGTATGTGTGGCAACACCAACACACACCCGGAGCACGCCGGGCGCATCCAGAGCATCTGGTCCCGACTGCAGGAGACTGGACTGAGGGGCCAGTGTGAGGTACGGAAAGCTCCTACACCCCAACCCGATCCCTCCGCTCTACCACTCCTGGTCTCTTGACCCTCCCACCCCTACGGGATTTTGTATATAATGTTTACGTATCCGACATTACTCATATCAAATGTATACACTGTACTCTAAACCATCTACTTAATCTTGCCTATGCCGTTCGGCCATCGACCCAAATCTCTAGCCACTTTAATAATTATAATTGGATGAAATAATGTATCACTAGCCACTTTAAACAATGCCATTTATATAATGTTTACATATCCTACATTACTCATCTCATATATATATATATGTGTATATACTGTACTCCATACCATCTACTGCATCTTGCCTATGCCGGTCAGCCATCGCTCATCCATATATTTATATGTACCTACTCGTATTCATTCCTTTACTCTTGTGTGTATAAGGTAGTTGTTGTGAAATTGTTGGATTACTTGTTAGATATTACTGCATGGTCGGAACTAGAAGCACAAGCATTTCGCTACACTCGCATTAACATCTGCTAACCATGTGTATGTGACAAATGACATTTGATTTGATTTGAAGCCCCGCTCAGCACCAGTCAAAGTTCTTCTCTGTCCTAGCACCGCAATGGCGGATCGAGCTTCCCCTAACGTCCCAGTCCGTCTTCCGAAAATGTTTAAAGAGTATCTTGAAGAAATACCCCTCTGGGGAAGTAGATAAAGGGTCTCATTGCCAAAATCCCAAAGTCTACCTTTAACATGAATGCACTAATTGTAAGTCGCTCTAGATAGGAACGTCTGCTAAATGACTAAAATGTAAAATGTTAATTGTCTTTCTTACGTTGTATCCCTCATTTCAGCACTGATTCAGAAGTATTAGGACAGGTCAAAGTAACGGGACAGGTTCAAGTAATAGGACAGGTTCAAGTGTGGCCAGGTTAAAGTGTGGCCAGCTCTGTGGTTTCACCCATATAGTCTTTTTTTCGATCAGTGCAGAGACTAAGGCGAGGAATCCACTTTGGAGTGTAAATTCAGGTCCCCTGTCAGAGTAACTGAGGAAGCTTGTTTGCCAACCTATCTCAATAGTATAAAGTGGCTGCCTTTGCCCATCCAACCCGGACTATTGAGATGGACCCGTTACTCCACTGTCAGACCATTTCTGACCAGGAGAGGGCAGTGTTAAACCAACCTCCCCGTTGACAAAACGCCCCACAGCAAGTTGCCCGTAGAGCAAACCATTGACAAATCCTAATCATAACAATTCGGGGGGAAATTCTAAACTGATCTTAGACCAGTGTTTAGTTTAGGGGGTTGTTTTTGAAGTTGTATGTTGTTTCTAAACTGATCTTAGAGCAGTGTTTAGTTTAGGGGGTTGTTTTTGAAGTTGTATGTTGTTTTGAAGCCCTGGTAGAGATAAAAAGCTGCTAGTGGGTTTCATCTGAGCTAATAGTGGGTCTTATCCTGTGCTGCACCTGTTCTGTGACCATCCACACACACACACACACACAAACTTGCTCAGCAAGAGACATGCTTTACGCTTCATCTGAGCGGTATAAACACAGTTGAATGGGGCCTGAATGGGGATGATCTGTCCTGCGTCACACTCTGCGCTGTGCGCCTTTGTGTCTGACCTCTTCTGCGTCTCACTCGTTCACTGCGTCAGCGCGACGCTTGGTTGCATAGCTGCCGTCTCTGTTTTTCCTGAATGGCACAAACAAACAAACGAGTCCCGTCCCCAGACTTCCTCCCTTCCCCTCTTCTCTCCCCTCTCACTCTCCTGTCTTTCTCTCTTTGTCTCTCGTTCACTCACAAACGCCCCCTTCGATCCTGCTTTACGACCACCACTGTAACTAATTGGAGATTCCTGGCTACAGGTGTTACCCTGTCCCTCCTCCTCCCCCCTCCTCCTAAACTCCCTCCTTTTCATCTTTCCACCCCTCCTGTCCATCTAAAGCCCAGGTGACCCTTGGGGATTAGTAGAGCAGCAGTGTGTTAGAACTGATGGATAAAGCATTACGGATGCAGGTGTCCTAGTAAGCGTTACCAACTCTCTCTCCCCCTCTCTCTCCCTCTCTCACTACCCCTCTCTCTCCCTCTCACTACCCCTCTCTCTCCCTCTCACTACCCCTCTCTCTCTCTTTCTCTCTCCCCTCTCGCTCTTTCTTTCTCTCTCGGTCTCCGTGTGTCTCTCTCTGTCTCTCTGCAGTGTATCCGAGGGCGGAAAGCCACTCTGGAGGAGTTGCAGACGGTTCACTCTGAGGCCCACGTCCTTCTGTATGGTACCAACCCCCTCCGACAGAAACTAGACAGTAAGTCCTACACCAGTGCTGATCTAGGATCTGTCCAAATCATCAAATTCATTATGATCTAAAAGGCTAAACTGATCCTGAGATGCTTTGTGGATATGGCCCATACCCAAGTGGATGTTGTTGCTTAATACACTACGCAGGATCAGTTGTGTAGACGCTCTCTGTATAGTGAGGGCGAATCCCAACTTTCACTGAAGTCAAATTTTCACATTGTCATCAATGCATGTCAGGAGTTAGGATTGGCCCGTGTCTGACCGAGGCTGTAATACCTACACGTTTCAAGCAGACCACCATAGTCCCTGTGCCCAAGAAAGCGAAGGTAACCTGCTTAAATGACTACCGCCCCGTAGCACTCACGTCGGTAGCCATGAAGTCCTTTGAAAGGCTGGTCATGGCTGACATAAACAGCATCCTCCCGGAAACTCTAGACCCACTCCAATTCACATACTGCCCCAACAGATCCACAGATGACGCAATCTCAATCACACTCCACACTGACCTTTCTCACCTGGACAAAAGGAACACCTATGTGAGAATGCTGTTCATTGACTACAGCTCAGTGTTCAACACCATAGTGCCCACAAAGCTCATCACTAAGCTAAGGACCCTGGGACTAAACACCTCCCTGGATCCTGGACTTCCTGATGTGCTGCCCTCAGGTGGTTAAGGTAGGCAACAACACGTCTGTCAAAGACTCCAGCCACCCAAGTCATAGACTGATCCTCAACACAGGGGCCCCTCAGGGGTGCGTCCTTAGTCCCCTCCTGTACTCCCTATTCACCCACGACTGTGTGGCCAAGCACGACTCCAACACCATCATTAAGTTTGCTTACGACACAACAGTGGTAAGCCTGATCACCGACATCGATGAGACGGCCTATAGGGAGGAGGTCACAGGAAAAGGAGGGCCGAACAAGCCCCCATTAAGATCGACGGGGCTGTAGGGGAGAATTTCAAGTTCCTTGGTGTCCACATCACCAACAAACTCCACACCAAGACAGTCGTGAAGAGGGCACGACAAAGCCTTTTCCCACTCAGGAGCCTGAAAAGATTTGGCATGGGTCCCCAGATCTTCACAAAGTTATACAGCTGCACCATCGAGACCATCCTGACCGGCTGCTTCACCGCCTGGTATGGCAACTGCTCGGCATCTGACCGAGCAGTTGCTACAGAGGGTAGTGCGTACGGCCCAGTACATCACTGGGGCCAAGCTTCCTGCCATCCAGGACCTCTATACCAGGCGGTGTCAGAGGAAGGCCCAAAAAATGGTCAACGACTCCAGCCACCCAAGTCAGACTGTTCTATCTGATACCGCACTACAAGTGTTAGAAGAGCGCCAATTCTAGGTTCAATAGTCTCCTTAACAGCTTCTACCCTCAAGCCATAAGACTTCTGAACAATTAATCAAATGCACCCCCCCCATTTGTTTTTCCACTGCTGCTACTCGCTGTTTATTATCTATGCGTAGTCACTTTACCCCTACCTACATGTACAAATGACCTCAACTAACCTGTACCACCAAACATTGACTGTATATAGCCTCGTTATTGAAAATTGTTCAACTAAATTGTGTTCGTTCTTATTTACATTTTGTCTTTAGCTTATTTAGTACATCATTTATTTTTTATCTTGAACTGCATTGAAGGTTAAGGGCTCGTAAGTAAGCGTTTCACGGTCAGGTCCACACCTGTGACGAAAACAATTTGATTTGATTTAAATGCGCAAAGTACAGTACACGAACAAGACTGCCTACGGTATGAGAGCGTAGAGGGCAATAACAGACTTCCATAGACTGCTACCCGTCACACCTCCGCTGTCTGTTATTACAGGGCCGAGCTGGTCTAATGATAGTGTTCCTCTACCAGTCCGTGATCGACTGGATTATCTGCATTATAGCCTTCTGTGTGAAAAAAAGCCAGGAAGCTCCACAGAGTTTCTTTTGTTTACCTGAACAACCGCCATTTTATTTGTTGTCGTTCCCGTTCTCGTGTTATCTCGCCACAGTTGGAGCTAGTTGAAGTCTGTCCCTGAGCTCGGTCAAGGCCGCTACCTCTCTGCCAATAATGGCCGCACACACACACACACACACAATGTTCCATGACATCACCCCTCTGTGTTTACTCCCTCCACCCAAAGTGTTCTGATCCATCTCCTAAATATTTCCTATTGGTTGAGAGAGAGAGGGGGACTGACGGCTTGGCTCAAACATCGAACGGTGACCACCCCGGCTGTCATATCGGAGTTAACCAAGCAGTGCCTGTCGAAGAACACCGTCATTTTGTCCCAACCTTTTAAGTTACTGTAGCACCGTGTACATTTTGCTCTGCCCGGAGTACCCCTGAAGGACCCCCAAGTACACCCAGGGTAAACACTGTTTTGGACTGTTGGACTTTCCGTATTTCCACTTGCACCATTTTAAAAGTGTTTACTTCAAATATGTGTGATTATGTTGTATATTCTGTCATGCGTCAATGCTCTAGGAGTGTCTGCTATATGAATTCATATTAATGCAGATGTGTAATGATCAACTCAGGACCCACTAAGAATAGTGAATGGTCACCTAGACACATTTTAAATGTTCAGGCCCAAAGGTGAAAGGCTGCTCTCTCGATCAGACTGCTCTAAAAATCCTACACACATACACAGGTGTAGCCTATGTTCTCAAATCACGCAGGGTGTTGTTTTAAGGGTGTGGGGTTTCCACTTTACAACGTTTTGCTAGAATTGGTACGGGTCAAGGTTCGTTTATATCTCAAAGGGGATGTCATGTCTAAGTTTACGTTGTGGTCATCTTGCAGATGCTTCTTGACTGTAGAGACTGGTAAGGCATACTGTGTGACAAGGGAGTATTCTGGCGCTTGCCTCTAACCTCTCTCTCTCTCTCGCCCTCTCTCTCTCGCTCTCTCTCTCTCTCTCTCTCTCTCTCTCTCTCTCTCTCTCTCTCTCTCTCTCTCTCTCTCTCTCTCTCTCTCTCTCTCTCTCTCAGGTTCATTGACTCCCATGTTCGTGAGGCTGCCTTGTGGAGGGGTGGGGGTAAGTCCCTCCCTACTTATTCTCCCCTGTCTAAATAATGGTGTTGTGTGTTATCCCCCCTCCACACACACACACACACACACACACACACCCCCCTGGAGCACCAGAGGCAACCAAAACTGTTGCTCTGCTTTCTGTGGAGTGGGTAATTGTGACCATATGTTTTCTATAAACAAGCTGTGTCCTGTAGAGTGGGTGGGAGGGCGCTGTCTGTGTGTTGAGGGGGACACTGGGGGTGGGGGTTAAGGGGTAGGTTGGGGGCAATGGTGTGTGTGTGTGCTGTTCCTTCAGTGTGAAGGTTGGGAGGGGGGAGGGCAGGTAAGAACAAGGTCAGCTGGGTTAGTGTATGTGTGTGACCCTCTGTCTGTATGCTTGCATTGTGTTGTCTTCATGGGGCGTGTGTTCCCTTGCTGTATGTGTGGGAGTGTGTATTGGAGTGTGTGAACTCGGATTGTGTGTTTGTTGCTCCCTAGATCAATATGTTGACAGAGGTCTGATTTTCAATCCCTCTCCTCCTTACCTATCTCTCTCTCCACGGAGGGCATCTAGCTGGGTCCGCTGCTGCCGGTGGGAAACAGAAGGGGCTCTGCTCTGCTTTATGGAAATTAGGCGAAATTGTTGTCTTCCTGTAGTCCCAGCACCGTTCATCAAATTACCCTGTCAGCCTGAGCAGAACTACCACTCTATAATTCCGACACGTTCCCTCACTCTCTTTGGTCCCTGGTTTTCCTCTCTCTTTTATCCCCCTATCGTTCCTGGTCGTCTTCCGCCTCTTCTTACTCAGTCTCAATCTTGCAAGTCGCTTTCGTCCAGGCTACTCTGCCCTTCCGACGTTGCACTTTCTTCTCCGTTAGGGACGAGTGACGTACTTTGGCACCGTGTCCCTTCCCTCGCTCCATCTTTTCTTTCACTTTCTTACACACTCCTCAGTTCATCCCGGGGTGCATTGTCACATTTCGTCGTCTTCTTCCATATGTTTTTGCAGCCATCACTCTTCATTCTACTCCCTGCCCTTTCCCCCAACCTACCGTCTTCTTTGCATCGTAAATGCACCGCAGACTCATAATTCGTGACAAAGTCCTTCCTGGCGTGACTTGAAAAGGCCCCCTGTTTTCCTTTTCTCTTCGAACTCCAGCCTTGAGCGTTCTCGTGCCGTTGAAAGCCAAATGCAGCAGGCGGGGATCGCCAGAGTCAATGTATGCTGAGTCTATCGGCGACCCCGAGGTTCACAGAAACCCTGCAGGTCCCCACAAAATCCCTCTCGCTCTATCCCTTCTCTACATTCACATTTGACATTGCAGTCATTCAGCAGACGCTCTTATCCAGAGCGACTTACAGTTAAGTGCATTCATCTTAAGGTAGCTAGGTGTGTCACACATATCACAGCCATCGTACGTACATTTGCATCAATAAAGTAGCAAGGTCAGAGCTAGTGGGGGCGGGGGGTGAGGAGGTAGTGTGGGGGTGCTGTGGGATTATTTAGATACTCTTTGAAGAGGTAGGGTTTCAGACGTTTTCTGGAGATGGGCAGGGACTCTGCTGTGCTAGTTTCAGGGGGAAGCTGGTTCCACCTTTGGGGTGCCAGGACAGAGAAGAGCTTGGAGGGCCAGGAGGGCTAAGAGACCAGAGGTGGCAGAACGGAGTGCTCGGGTTGGGGTGTAGAGTTTGAGCTTAGCCTTAAGGTAGGGAGGGGCAGTTCTTCTTGCTGCTCCATAGGCAGGTACCATGGGCTTGTAGTGGATGCGAGCTTCGACTGGAAGCCAGTTTCTCTCTCTCTCTCTCTCTCTCTCTCTCTCTCTGTCTCTCTCTCTCTCTCTGTCTCTCTCTCTCTCCTCCTGTCTTTCCCTCTGCCAGCTGTTTTCTTCTCCTTAGGTTATTCCATCTCGGAATTCAACCTTAACCCAGGTTTTGTGTGTGTGACCACAAGTTGGTTCCAGGGGTCAACCCCTTGATCCACTAAAAAGCAGAGTTTATTTTATTTTTTTACATGCAGCCAGTGTTACAACAAGGAGTTAAGAGTCATATATCTATGCTGAGTGTGTGTGCAACAATATGTAGTCTAGTGGTGTGTAGAGGAGTAAAGATGTGTGTAGAAGTACTGTGTGTGTGTGTGTGTGTGTGCTGTGATTGGGGCCTCGGAGCAGGCGTGTGTCAGCATAATCAGCCCTGACTGATGAATGCCTGGCCTCTCTCTCTGACCACACACACACACACACACACACACACACACCTCCACAACACCGGGACTAGCCAGCTCCCCCCACCCCATCCCACATCACTCTCCATGCCTTCCCCCTTTCAAATATTTAATATTTCTCTCCATCTACAGTATATCCCTCATCTCTCCCGAACTTCTCCCTTGGCTCAATATTGACACGTCTGTGAATAAAAGCCATCTCACCTCTCTCCCGGACTTTAAAAATCACACCTCTACTAGCTTGCTTTTGTGTTCCCCCCATGGGATCCCACCAGAAGCACACTCAGACTGACAGACGTGTGAAGAGCAAATTAGTTCCCCCTACCCTTTAGATTGACGTACAGGACGTGCATGTGTTTGTGTGTTTTGTGTGTGTGTTTGTGCAACTGTGTGTATGTTTTGTGTTTGTGTGTGTTTGTGTGCGCAAGCAGGCCATGCGTGCGTGCGCATATACAAGAACTAAGCCTGGCTGTCCAAACTGAGTTTCTGTCTGTAAGGGGAGTCATCCACGTCAGTTTGATTGACCCATAACTCACTCTGAGAGTCTCTTTTCTGCTCAGCAATCAAGTCCTTTTTTCCCCCCCGCTCTCCCTGTGCAAGCTTTGATACAATACAAGGGGTTTGTAAACACTGTGTGTGATTGTGAGTGTGGTTAGGGGCTTTTGTATCTTAGCTTGTGTGCACATATCTTCACTCTTTCTACCTCTGGAATTGTTGGGACTGGGAGGACAAATGGCATAACAGCAATCCTGGTCCACCATTGTCCAATTGTATTATTTACCCTGTTTACATTGTGCATTGTACATGAACATGTATATATTGTGCATTACATAAATGTGCATGTGTGTTCGTGTTCACAGGTGGACAGCGACACCATTTGGAACGAGGTCCACTCGTCCAGCGCGGCTCGTCTGGCTGTGGGCTCCGTTGTGGAGCTGGTCTTCAAAGTGGCGGCTGGAGAGCTCAAGGTTAGCTCCATGTCCCTCGTCATCGTGTGTCTGTCTAGCTGTCTGTCTGAATGCCTATATTACCAATGATAATGCCGCCTCGCCGTCGGACGCTACATGCTAATGCTAGACCATCTCAGGTGAATAGGTGGCGGAGTGGAGCGTAGATCATTAGACCTCATTAACACTAGCCCCACTCAAGTGAGGTCTATTAAGATGGCTGACGTTTTACATTTAACATTTACTAATTGTGCGATTTCTTTTTTTTTTTTTTTTTGCATTTTGTGTAACTTATTTTTTTAACCGTCTCTTATGACCGAAAATAACTTCTGGACATCAGAAAAGCGATTACTCACCACCGGATTGGAAGAAACTTTTTCCTTTAACGAGTCCGACGAGAAGGATATCCTGCTTTCACTGGAACAGGCCCAGATCCACGCCTTTTGCGTGAAGAAAAGACGCCGGACAAGGGGGCGTAGATCGGAGATCCTTCTGAGAAGCCAGAGGCCGGCGAGTCAACTCCCAATGCCTTCCATTCTCCTTGGTAACGTGCCATCGTTAGAAAATAAAATTGATGACCTACTATTAAGATTATCCTACCAACAAGACATTAAAAACTGTAACGTCTTATGTTTCACCGAGACGTGGCTGAACGAGGAAACTGACAATATAGAGCTGGTGGGATTTTCCATGCACCGGCAGAACAGAGACGCTACCTCTGGTAAGACGAGGGGTTGGGGTGTGTGTCTTTTTGTCAATAACAGCTGTTGCGCGATGTCTAATATTAAAGAAGTCTCGAGGTATTGCTCGCCTGAGGTAGAGTACCTTATGATAAGCTGTAGACCACACTATCTACCAAGAGAGTTCTCATCTGTATTATTCGTAGCCGTCTATTTGCCACCACAAAGCGAAGCTGGCACTAAGACCGCTCTCAACCAACTCTATAAGGCCATAAGCAAAGAAGAAAATGCTCACCCAGAAGAGGCACTCCTAGTGGCCGGAGACTTTAATGCAGGCAAACTTAAATCAGTTTTACCACATTTTTACCAGCATGTCACATGTGCAACCAGGGGGAAAAAAATCCTAGACCACCTTTACTCCACACACAGAGATGCATACAAAGCTCTCCCCCGCCGTCCATCTGACCACAATTCTATCCTCCTGATTCCTGCTTACAATCAAAAACTAAAGCAGGAAGTACCAGTGAGATCACGGCGGATGCTACACTACAGGACTGTTTTGCTAGCACAGACTGGAATATGTTCCGGGATTCATCCAATGGCATTGAGGAATACACCACCTCAGACATCGGCTTCATCAATAAGTAAATCGATGACGTCGTCCCCACAGTGACTGTACGTACGTATCCCAACCAGAAGCCATGGATTACAGGAAACATTTGCATCGAGCTAAAGGCTAGAGCTGCCGCTTTCAAGGAGCGGGAGATCCTGCTATGCCCTCAGACGAGCCATCAAACAAGCAAAGCGTCAATACAGGATTAAGATTGAATCCTACTACACCGGCTCTGACGCTTGTCGAATGTGGCAGGGCTTGAAAACTAATATGGACTACAAAGGGAAACCCAGACGCGAGCTGCCCAGTGACGTGAGCCTACCAGACGAGCTAAATGCGTTTTATGCTCGCTTCGAGACAAGCAACGCTGAAGCATCCATGAGAACACCAGCTGTTCTGGATGACTGTGTGATAACGCTCTCCGTAGCCGATGTGAACAAAACCTTTAAACAGGTCAACATTCACAAAACCGCTGGGCCAGACGGATTACCAGGATGTGTACTCAAAGCCTGTGCGGATCAAGTGTCAAGTGTCTTCACTGACATTTTCAACCTCTCCCTGACCGAGTCTGTAATACATACATGTTTCAAGCAGACCACCATAGTCCCTGTGCCCAAGGAAGCGAAGGTAACCTGTGTAAATGATTACCGCCCCGTAGCACTCACGTCGGTAGGCATCAAGTGCTTTGAAAGGCTGGTCATAGCACACATCAACAGCATCCTCCCAGACACCCTAGACCCACTTCAATTCGCATACCGCCCCAACAGATCCACAGATGACGCAATCTCAATCGCACTCCACACCGCCCTTTCTCATCAGGACAAAAGGAACACCTATGTGAGAATGCTATTCATTGACTACAGCTCAGCGTTCAACACCAAAGTGCCCACGAAGCTTATCACTAAGATAAGGACCCTGGGACTAAACACCTTCCTCTGCAACTGGATCCTGGACTTCCTGACGGGCCGCCCCCAAGTGGTAAGGGTAGGCAACAATACGTCTGCCACGCTGATCCTCAACACTGGGGCCCCTCAGGGGTGTGTACTTTGTCCCCTCCTGTATTCCCTGTTCACCCATGACTGTGTGGCCGAACATGACTCCATCACCATCATTAAGTTTGCTGACGACACAACAGTGGTAGGCCTAATCACCAACAATGAGGAGACGGCCTATAGGAGGAGGTCAGAGAACTGGCAGTGTGGTGCCAGGACAACAACCTCTCCCTCAATGTGAGGAAGACAAAGGAGCTGATTGTGGACTACAGGAAAAGGCGGGCCGAACAGGCCCCCATTAACATCGACGGGGCTGTAGTGGAGCGGGTCGAGAGTTTCAAGTTCCTTGGTGTCCACATCACCAACAAACTATCATGGTCCAAACATACCAAGACAATCGTGAAGAGGGCACAACAAAAACTTTTCCCCTTAGGAGACTGAAAAGATTTGGCATGGGCCCCCAGATCCTCAAAAGTTTCTACAGCTGCACCATCGAGAGCATCCTGACCGGTTGCATCACCGCCTGGTATGGCAACTGCTCAGCATCTGACCGTAAGGCGCTACAGAGCGTAGTGCGTACGGCCCAGTACATCACTGGGGCCAAGCTTCCAGCCATCCATTACCTATATAATAGGCGGTGTCAGAGAAAAGCCCATAAAATTGTCCGTGAGGCAAGCGATACCGGAGCAACAAGTCTAGGACCAAAGGGCTCCTCAACAGCTTCGACACCCAAGCCATTAGACTGCTGAACAATTCATAAAAATCACCACCAATTTACATTGACCCCTCCCCCAACTCCTCTTGTACACTGCTGCTACTCGCTGTTTGTTTGTTACCTATGCATAGTCACTTCGCCCCCACCTACATGTACAGATTACCTGAACTAGCCTGCACCCCTGCACACTGACTCGGTACCGGTGCCCCCTGTATATAGCCTTGTTATTGTTATTCTTATTGTGTTACTTTTTATTATTACCTTTTATTTTAGCCTACTTGGTAAATATTTTCTTCTTCTTCTTACTTACAAGCCCTTCTTCTACTGCAGGGCTTGTAAGTAAGCATTTCACGGTAAAGTCTACGCTTCTGGTATTCGGCGCATGTGGCAAATAAAGTTTGATTTGATTTGAATTAGGCACAGGGCTAGCTTAGCTTTATTAATTTAGCCTTGTTAGCCGTGCTCTCTCTTAACACCTCCAGACTCGGTAGGAATGCCCCCCTCCCTACCGCAAAGCTCTCATTAGCACCTTTCAGACAGACACTCCTCCCCTCCTGCCCGCCTCCCTTCCTGTGTCTGTGGCCTCTCTTGGCAGCGCCCGACTGTCGTTTGAACTCCGCGGGGCGGCCTAGTGCGCGGGCATCGCTAAATTGGCTAACGCTAATAGTCCCCTCTAACACCCCGGCTTTATTAGCCTGCCCACCACAGCCACCTGCAGAGCTGGGTGAGGTAACGGAGACTTATGATAATTCCTCTCTGAGCCGTTGGCATGGGATGCTAAATTGCTAACGCTCGCAGTGAGTTTCAGCTAGGACTTAGGGCTTCAACTAGCATGTTCACTCTCCTTCTTGTTCCAGTGGAATTGGAAGCATTGGTTAGGGGAGGCAGTTAGTAAGCCATTTAGTGAACAGCACTGGTTGTTGTTACTGAGATTTATTCATTCATGGACTTGTTTGTTCGTCCATTTTTCTTGATTGATTTATTGAGGGCATGGCTCTCTCTCTAAGAATAATGGCCTAAAAGGATTCATGAAAAAATGCCTGCGCTCTACATAAGGGTTAGAGGTCACAGGAAGTGACCTCCTCGCCTCTTAAACGCATTTTAGCACACACGCGCACACACACACACACACGTAACCCCAGGGGGAAATCAGACTAACATCACCTGCCCCCCGTGCCTGTCCAAGTGAGCCTTGCATCTGCATCATCAATGTTTCTAAAATACAACTCAATGGAATTCCATTAATCTCTTTAAATCGCACACCCTCGCTCTCTCTCACACACACACAGCTCTTTGAAAGCAGTCCCTATCGTCAGAGGGAATCTGAGTTCCTTCTGTCCCTCTGCTAGAATAATATCCTCTGCGGCCAGGCGAGGTGGAGAGTAATCCACAGCAGCTGCCTCAACATCATTAGACTGGACTACAGGGACACAGGTCACCTCACCACATACACATACCACAGTCAGTCAGGGCCCCCAAACACTGGGCGTTCCTAGCAGTCCCCATATGTCCCCATATTACACCAGGACCGTTAACAGTCGGCGCGGGAGTCCCCCAGGTCCCTACATTAACACAACATCCACGCCGCGCACTGCTGCTCTCAGCTGTCAGCCATACCTTTGTGTGTGTGTATGTGTGTGCGTGTTTCAAGTTTCAAGATTTATTTGTCATATGTACGGGATACACATGGTATACACCATCCAACGAAATGCTTACTTGCAGGTTCCTTCTCGACAATGCAACAACAATAAGGAATAATACAAGATAAGAATATGAACATAAAGTAAATGGCTCAGTAGAATAGAATAACATTTTTGCGTGTGTGTGTCATCGGCAGTGTCTGACCCTCCTACCTGTCAATGGCAAAACAATTAAGTGTGAGCCACAAGGGTATTTAGGGTCATGAACAAACGTGTGTGTGTGTGTGTGTGTGTGAGTAGGTATTTTCATGTGTGTTTATGGGGTTAAGTAGGTATTTTCATGTGTGTTTATGGGGTTATGTGTTTATCTGTGGTACTACGGTATGAGTGTCTGCTAGTCTGTGACTGATCAAGGCCTTATGGGTAACATGGCTCCCTCTTCTCTGATTGGTAGAACGGCTTTGCTGTAGTCCGGCCTCCTGGACACCACGCAGAGGAGAGCACACCTATGTAAGTCATACGTCATTTATGTTTCTTTCTTCTTATCGGATCAGATCTTGTTGTTATGGAAACAGTATGAGATTTCGAGCAAAATCGAATTGTCAGAACCCCAATCACAATACCTGTTGCACTCAATGTATATTATTTCTTTCTCCTCCCCCCTCTCATCACTCCATCACACAGGGGATTCTGTTACTTCAACTCCGTGGCCATCGCAGCTAAACTTCTGCAGCAGAGGCTCAGTGTCAGTAAGATCCTGATTGTGGATTGGGTGAGTTCACCTTGGACTTCCTGTGCTTTCACACAGAATAAGGTGGGGCTCAGTCATTAGAGCATGGCGCTTGCAAGGGGGTAGTGGGTAGATTCCCGCTGATGCCACCCATGCGTAAAATGTATGCACGCATGTCTTTAAGTCGCTATGCAGAAAATGTTCTGCTAAATGGCATATATTATTATAGGAAATAATGTGACCTATCTTTATTAACATTTGTTAATGTTCTGCATAGTGCATGTCCCCAACCAAAAATAAATCTTGGTCAACCGAGAGCCGCCTTTTTAAACACATTTTTCAACGTGTATTTTTCCCTATATAGACACACCCTATGTGTTAATAAAAACAACTATATATAGGCTACTGAGCTTGTCTGAGGCTTTAAGCACACTGTAATTCATTAATTAAGACACACAAATGACTGAAGAGGGAGCCAGAGATCAAGATAGCCTAACTGGAAGAAAACAAACCTGTTCCCGACCTTCCTCCTCTAGCCGTCCTTCGCAGATTCTGCCATTAAGCTCCTGAAGTTGCCGGTAATGTCAGGGTCGGCAACCTTTTCCACATGGTGTGCCAATTTATCTTACAATTTCTACCGATTACCATTTCTACCGCCAGTGATGATTTTCATATGCACATTTTCATGGAACCGTTTCATTTAATTTATAATAAAGTCTTCGTAAAATCATTATGTGCTTAATCAAAATTCTAAAACTAACTTCTATTGCCATTTCCAACTACAGTTGTCTACATACACTTAGGTTGGAGTCATTAAAACTCGTTTTTCAACCACTCCACAAATTTCTTGTTAACAAACTATAGTTTTGGCAAGTCGGTTAGGACATCTACTTTGTGCATGACACAAGTAATTTTTCCAACAATTGTTTACAGACAGATTATTTAATTTATAATTCCCTGTATCACAATTCCAGTAGGTCAGAAGTTTACATACACTAAGTTGACTGTGCCTTTAAACATCTTGGAAAACTCTGGAAAAGGATGTAATGGCTTTAGAAGCTTCTGATAGGCTAATTGACATAATTTGATTTAATTGGAGGTGTACCTGTGGATGTATTTCAAGGCCTACCTTCAAACTCAGTGCCTCTTTGCTTGACATCATGGGAAAATGAAAAGAAATCAGCCAAGACCTCAGAAAAAAAGTCTGGTTCATCCTTGGGAGCAATTTCCAAACGCCTGAAGGTACCACGTTCATTTGTACATACAGTAGTACGCAAGTATAAACACCATGGGACCACACAGCCGTCATACTGCTCAGGAAGGAGACGCGTTCTGTCTCCTAGAGATGAACGTACTTTGGTGCGAAAAGTGCAAATCAATCCTAGAACAACAGCAAAGGACCGTGTGAAGATGCTGGAGGAAACAGGAACAAAAGTATCTTCATCCTCAGTAAAACGAGTCCTATATCGACATAACCTGAAAGGCCGCTCAGCAAGGAAGAAGCCACTGCTCCAAAACCGCCATAAAAAAGCCAGACTACGGTTTGCAACTGCACATGGGGACAAAGATCGTACTTTTTGGAGAAATGTCCTCTGGTCTGATGAAACAGAAATAGAGCTGTTTGGCCGTAATGACCATCGTTATGTTTGGAGGAAAAAGGGGGAGGCTTGCAAGCCGAAGAACACCATCCCAACCGTGAAGCACGGGGGTGGCAGCATCATGTTGTGGCGGTGCTTTGCTGCAGGAGGGATTGGTGCACTTCCCAAAATAGATGGCATCATGAGAAAGGAAAATTATGTGGATATATTGAAGCAACATCTCAAGACATCAGTCAGTAAGTTAAAGCTTGGTCGCAAATGGGTCTTCCAAATGGACAATGACCCCAAGTATACTGAAATAAATAATTCTCTACTGTTATTCTGACATTTCACATTCTTAAAATAAAGTGGTGATCCTAACTGACCTAAGACAGGGAATTTTAACTAGGATTAAATGTCAGGAATTGTGAAAAACTGAGTTTAAATGTATTTGGCTAAGGTGTATGTAAACTTCCGACTTCAACTGTATGTACAGTATAGTGTATATATATTTGCTACCACTCAAGTAAAAAAACAGCCAAACAACCAAACAACCAGTCGACTAAATGGGGTCAGCCCTCTGCGAGTCTAATATAATGCTTTTACAGACCAAGTTATTCAGTTGCAACATACAGTACCTGTCTGTATAACATGATATGAGACATACATCTGGCGTAGGAATCTGTCAAATTGATGTCACTGTGTGTCACGTCATTTATCAGTACGACATTTGTGTCAAAGCGCTGCTTATAAAGACTGTCAAACTAGGGAATGTAGGTCAGAAACTGAAAGAGGAGCGTTTTTTACATTTTAAAAGCCTTTCGAATTAGAAAATGTCTAAAGCAGTCCCGTCATGAAATGGGGACTTAGTTAAAAAAGAACATTCTTTAAACGTTGTCTTGTGTGAGATAATGCCTCAATATAGAAGCATACGTCACTTTTTTGTATGTTTGACTATGTGGGAAGGTCTACTGAAATGAAATGGAAAGTAATAGATTTTGTCACCCAGCAATGGGATTTGTAAAACAGACTTAATCCAATTGTACTCCTAAAACAACCCTCTGAACTAGTCACAAAGGTTGTAGGATGTTAGATAGTTGCTGAGCACGACAATGGATAGCATTTTTTTTTCTGATTTCCACTTGGTATTAGTCTTCTATGCCCATCTGACGACTGATTCAAGGTTGATTTTGTTGTTTAGCGCACACTGCTTATGGATAGGATTTGGATGTGGAGACCTGATCCTAAATCGGTTGTTAGAGTCCGGAAGTAACCACTCTCCATGTCTGTCAGGATGTTCACCATGGAAATGGCACGCAACAAGCATTCTACAGCGACCCCAACATTCTCTATCTGTCACTCCATCGCTACGACGACGGCAACTTCTTCCCCGGCAGTGGAGCGCCTGATGAGGTGAGTGCGGAGTGTGTGTGCGGTGTGTCCCCTAGGATTTTTTTCAGCAGCGTTGGCAAAGTTAGTGGGGGGTTGAGAGACAAATTGCTGTTTCAAAGCTAGTTTTCTGCAATTCTACACGTTTTGTCATGGGGCTGAGAGACAAATTGCAGTTTCAAAGCTAATTTCCTGCTATTCAACACATTTTGCCGTGGAGCAAAGAAAACATTTTACAGTTTTAAAACAAATTTCCTGTATTTCTACACATTTTGCCATGGGGCTGAGAGATTTGGGGCTGAGATAATTCAAAGTGATTTGAATTATTTTTTATAAAAAATATATATTGCTCTATTATATTTTCTACATACTTTATATATGGTTTTAATCGTTTTACACTGAAAACATTTTACCATCCCACATTTTCTTTCAACCCCAATGCTTTCCACTTGCTAATGAAAAATGATGTACTGAAGCGTAGGGTTCCAAAATTCTTGTCACTTTCCCCAAATCCCCAGGTTTTCCTGAATTTCTGGTTGGAGGATTTCTGGCTTATTCCCTCCTGATTCCGGGATCTTCCAATGTGATTTTTGGAAAACCTTGTAATTTTTTGAAAGTTACAGCAATGTTGCCGATTGGTGACCACTCAGTTGAACACTGATCATCAAATTAAATGGTGGCCGTGTTTCACCATTCAGTCAAACACTGGGCACTACATTTTCTGCCATCCCTGGCTCAATAACCAATAATGACCAGAAAATAGATTTTTGGAAATGTTCCTGTTATTCACAGTCAAATTGACAACATAAATAACTCTACTGTTGTTGGCTCTCCCCTAGTAATTGCTACAATTTTGGCAGTAGTTCAATTGTAGCATTTCCTGATACATGTTTCTTAATGATGAGGCCAACCGCCACTTAGTTCAGATTATTGATGTTGTTTGTAAAATGCCCAGACTTAATGTAAAAGTGTGTGTGCGTGAATATATTAGTGTGTGCTCTTGCCTGGCAGCTGTAATCTGAGCTTTGACAGGTAAATAGCAGGAATCCCAGCAGTCTTTTCCTAGAGATACTATATATACTACATATTTTACCAGAAAGGGGTCCATCTACAGAGGAATGGTCAATCAATGTTCAGATGTTATGGTGTATGTGTGTGTAATTTTGCGTGTATGTGCCTGTTGTGTGCGTGATTAACCTATGTTGCGTTGTGTGTGTTGTAGGTGGGCACTGGGGCAGGCATGGGCTTCAATGTGAACATGGCTTTCACCGGGGGGCTAGAACCACCCATGGGAGACGCAGAGTACCTGGCTGCCTTCAGGTAACACACAAACACGGACTAGCTACCACAGAGTAATGCTGACTTTTTCTTAAGCTGGGAACACCAGCGCATGAAAACAAAAGAGTGAAGAAGAGAGAAAATGAGGGGCCTGTTTAGTGGGGAATTTGCAGCGGTGGGGGTTGGCTGTGGAGTGCTTAGGGAGCACTCGACCGAGGACAGGGTAGTATTTCAACAGGCTGAATGTCCCCGTGGTCCGTCTGTCTTGACAGTTCCCACCTCTGGAACCATATACAGTGGGGTTCAAAATAATTGACACCCTTGATAAAGATGAGCAATATATGAGTGTTTAAAATAAATAATTCAAATACTGAGCTATATTGAGAGTATGAGATAATGATGAGTGAGAAAGTCACAGAGGGTCAAAGATCATACCCCCAAGACATGCTAACCTCCCCTGTTATTGGTAATGGTGAGAGGTTAGCATGTCTTGGGGGTATGATCTTTGACCCCCTGGGACTTTCTCACTCATCATTATTTACAATTCATTCAGGATTATCCGTAATCATGGTAGCATCCGCATTCATGGAGAAGTGTTTAGAAACATATTCTATTCTTATTTTTAATCCAATATGAATATGGGACCAAATACTAAACTTTTGACGACTTTAATTATCATAATTTTGACCCCTAACCTTTTTGGAGAAAAAAAAATATATAGAGTTATTAAGCAAAATATCTTTCTCTGAGCAGTTATATTATTATAAAATAATTTCCCACTTTTATTGTAGCATGCAATGTAGCTCAGTATTTGAATTATTTATTTTATACAGTCATTATTGCTCATCTTTATCAAGGGTATCAATCATTTTGGACCCCACTGTACACCCTACTGTCAGGCTGCAAGTCTACAGACGCACATTAAAGAGATAATTTCACTCCGATATCACTCACTGCCTTCAATGCAAATGATACCCTATGCTGTCTCTGTCCACAGCTTTCAACTGAAGCCGAAGTGACTGATACAGTAAGCTATTGTTAGCCGTTAGGATTAGAAAGTAGTACATAGAAATGGTTGATCGCAGACTCAGGACAACAGTAGACTTTCTTCGAGGGAAGAAAACATAAAAAGGACTATGAAAACCGATTGGGCAAATGATGTAAAATATCACTGCCAAAATTACAAGTGATGTTCACAAATACAACCACGTTAACATCATTTGGGGTCAATCCTCGGTCAAATACATATGTCAAAAAATTCCATACGCTTCAAGTGCACTTGATTAATTTGCCCTGTACAATGGAACCAAATAAATCGTCCCAAAAGTGTACATATTGTCCACACATTGTCTATTTTACCGTAATATCTATTCACATGATACACTACATCAACGTTACATCTCATCCAGAGCAGAAGTACTGAGAGAATTTAATCTGGGGGAAAAAGGGCATGGCTCACCATGACTGTGTGAAAAGCCCCCGTCCAAAAATAACACTAAGTGGGTTCTATATAGTATATAGTAAGTGGGTTCTCTAAATAACAGTAAGTGGGTTCTATATAGTATATAGTAAGTGGGTTCTATATAGTAAGTGGGTTCTCTAAATAACAGTAAGTGGGTTCTATATAGTATATAGTAAGTGGGTTCTCTAAATAACAGTAAGTGGGTTCTATATAGTATATAGTAAGTGGGTTCTATATAGTAAGTGGGTTCTCTAAATAACAGTAAGTGGGTTCTATATAGTAAGTGGGTTCTCTAAATAACAGTAAGTGGGTTCTCTAAATAATGGGTTCTATATGGCTGAGGCCATGAAACATGAAGTATGATGTGTTGTAGTGCACAGCCGGGGCAAGGCTTTGTGGCGGCCTCTTTTATCTGCCAAGCAGGCTGATGCCAGGGCTGAACTCCATTAGGTCCGCTGTCTGGGGCTATTTATAACCCACCTACACACTCGCACTGTACACACACACATAATGTGAGCAAGCGCACATAGACACACAACACAAACACACCAGAAAACACAATCACCACTCGAAACTCATGCACGCATGCTCACATGCACCAATGCGTGCATACACACACTCACCCACCAATGAATGCATGCATACACTCACAAACACACACACGCACACAGACATATGGTGGGATGCAGGGCAGAGGGCAATTCGCGACACCCCACTTTGAAGATGAGCTGTCTGAGCTGCCGGTACCAGTAGACACACATGAAGTCTCTCTCTCTCTCTCTCTCTCTCTCTCTCTCTCTCTCTCTCTCTCTCTCTCTCATTCTCTCTCTCTCTCTCTCTCTCTCTCTCTCTCTCTCTCTCTCTCTCTCTCTCACTCTCTCACTGAATGGCTGGATGCACACGATGCTATGCTAACCAGGATACCGTGCCCCTAATGTACCCCAGATCTCATTCTCCACATACAGAAGCTTCTAAAGCCATTTTCTGGAATTCTCCAAGCTGTTTAAAGGCACAGTCAACTTAGTGTATGTAAACCTCTGATCCACCGGAATTGTAAGTGAAATTTGTGGAGTTGGTTGAAAAACGAGTTTTAATGACTCCAACCTAAGTGTATGTAAACTTCTGACTTCAACTGTAACCCTGCTCCTCACCTAGCCCCACCCCGACCTTCTCACATCCAGGCAGATGGAGCATGTGCTGTACAAGCCGCAATATCATGTATGTCATATGGATGTACGCAGCATTTGAGATGTGGAACTTGATACATATTAGGGCGCATATGTACCTACGACATATTATTATGCAGTATATGCAACACGTGAAAAACCCTCAAGCGCTGTGCCACGTGTAGCCCGTCTTCAGGTAGTGTCTCTTTTGTTGTTGTAGAGCCATATAAAGCAAAGCAAAATGTTTTTGCGTTGCTCAAATCTATCCTTTTGTTGTTGTTTTTTCTCAACCAAGCCAGAAGAGTAGCTCCCTCCTCAGTTTAGAGAAGCCAGTGCCACCAAACACCAGCCATTCTGGTGAAGGAATTGGGAAACTACAGCGTACTGGTGCCGAAATGTCTTCCATTATACCTGTTTTGGCTCAGTGTAAAGTGGATCTTTTGGAAGCTACATTTGGAAACTTCTTAAGATTCTGACAATGCATTGTTAGTAACCACCCTGCCCCATTATGTTGGTGCTGCAATTGATAGAACTGCAAGTCCAACTGTTTGGAAAGGGTTAGACATCTTGTTTGTTGATACTCTGTGACACTGTAGTAGTTCAGGCCAGAAAACCGTATGTTGTCGCTCATCACGTTGTAGTCATGCATCTTGGCATCCATTGGCTATTTTTCTCTATAACAGCATAACCAGTGCTTAATTTGATCCTGCTCCAACATTCGCACTGAGCTAAAGGGTAGAGCTGTCACTTTCAAGGTGCGGGACTCTAACCCGGAAGCTTACATGATATCCTGCTATGCCCTGCGACGAACCATCAAACAGGCAAAGCGTCAATACAGGGCTAAGATTGAATCGTACTACACCGGCTCCGACGCTCGTCTTATGTGGCAGGGCTTGCAAACTATTACATACAAAGGGAAGCACAGCCGCGAGCTGCGCAGTGACACGAGCCTACCAGATGAGCTAAATCACTTCTATGCTCGCTTTGAGGCAAGCAACACTGAGGCATGCATGAGAGCATCAGCTGTTCCAGACGACTGTGTGATCACGCTCTCCGTAGCCAACGTGAGTAAGACCTTTAAACAGGTCAACTTACACAAGGCTGCGCAGCCAGACGGATTATCAGGATGTGTGCTCCGGGAATGTGCTGACCAACTGGCAGGTGTCTTCACTGACATTTTTAACATGTCCCTGATTGAGTCTGTAATACCAACATGCTTCAAGCAGACCACCATAGTCCCTGTGCCCAAGAACACAAAGGCAACCTGCCTAAATTACTACAGACCCGTAGCACTCACGTCTGTAGCCATGAAGTGCTTTGAATGGTTGGTCATGGCTCACATCAACACCATTATCCCAGAAACCATAGACCCTCTCCAATTTGCATACCGCCCAAACAGATCCACAGATGATGCAATCTCTTTTGCACTCCACACTGCCCTTTCCCACCTGGACAAAAGGAACACTTATGTGAGAATGCTATTCATTGACTACAGCTCAGCGTTCAACACCATAGTACCCTCAAAGCTCATCACTAAGCTAAGGATCCTGGGGCTAAACACCTCCCTCTGCAACTGGATCCTGGACTTCCTGACGGGCCGACCCAGGTGGTGAGGGTAGGTAGCAACACATCTGCCACGCCGATCCTCAACACTGGAGCTCCCCAGGGGTGTGTGCTCAGTCCCCTCCTGTACTCCCTGTTCACCCACGACTGCATGGCCAGGCACGACTCCAACACCATCATTAAGTTTGCAAACGACACAACAGTGGTAGGCCTGATCACCAACAACAACGAGACAGCATATAGGGAGGAGGTAAGAGACCTGGCCGGATGGTGCCAGAATAACAACCTCTCCCTCAACGTAACCAAGACTAAGGAGATGATTGTGGACTACAGGAAAAGGAGGCCCCCATTCTCATCGACGGGGCTGTAGTGGAGCAGGTTGAGAGCTTCAAGTTCCTTGGTGTCCACATCAACAACAAACTAGAATGGTCCAAACACACCAAGACAGTCGTAAAGAGGGCACGACAAAGCCTATTCCCCCACAGGAAACTAAAAAGATTTGTCATGGGTCCTGAGATCCTGAAAAGGTTCTACAGCTGCAACATCGAGAGCATCCTGACTGGCTGCGGCATTTGCTCGGCCTCTGACTGCAAGGCACTACAGAGGGTAGTGCGTACGGCCCAGTACATCACTGGGGCTAAGCTACCTGCCATCCAGGACCTCTACACCAAGCGGTGTCAGAGGAAGGCCCTAAAAATTGTCAAAGACCCCAGCCACCCCAGTCATAGACTGTTCTCTCTACTACCGCATGGCAAGCGGTACTGGAGTGCCAAGTCTAGGACAAAAAGGCTTTTCAACAGTTTTTACCCCCAAGCCATAAGACTCCTGAACAGGTAATCAAATGGCTACCCGGACTGTTTGCATTGTGTGCTCCCCCCCTCCCCAACCCCTCTTTTACGCTGCTGCTACTCTCTGTTTATCATATATGCATAGTCACTTTAACTATACATTCATGTACATACTACCTCAATTGGCCTGACCAACCAGTGCTCCCGCACATTGGCTAACCGGGCTATCTATCTGCATTGTGTCCCACCACCCGCCAACCCTTTTTTTACGCTACTGCTACTCTCTGTTCATCATATATGCATAGTCACTTTAACCATATATGCATAGTCACTTTTTAAGCTACATGTACATACTACCTCAATCAGCCTGACTAACCGGTGTCTGTATGTAGCCTCGCTACTTTTATAGTCTTTTTACTGTTGTTTTATTTCTTTACTTACCTATTGTTCACCTAATACCTTTTTTGCACTATTGGTTAGAGCCTGTAAGTAAGCGTTTCACTGTAAGGTCTACACCTGTTGTATTTGGCGCACGCGACAAATAAACTTTGATTTGATTTGTTTCATTCCAGAACCTATTTGCCAGGATCCGATACCTCTCGTAGCATGATTTATTTTCGTCAGTGTTTGTAATGTATTCTAATAAAAGACATCAGAGTTAATTCCAGTTGCCTCTTCGTTAATTCCCCTTCCCCACAAAATAAAAACGTAACGTGACGTCGATTTTCAGCCACGCCAGATATTCTAAAAGTTGATTCAGTTATATAGTCCTCTAGCAATGACCTGACAGCGAGCGAAGTTCATGGCCTTTATGAGATACTGTAAGCTATTGATACAACCTTAACTTTACATCCTAGCTTCACCTCAACCTCTGATAGGCTAGGTGGAAATTCCACCATATTGCTTACACCTACCCAAACATATGAGATCTAGATGGGGAGAGAGGGAAATTGATTTGATATGTTTTCTTTGGCAATGTCAATTCTTACACTATCCATGCCAATAAATCTTCTTGAATTGAAGTAAGAGAAGGCGTACGTGGGTCTTCCCCATAGATCACTCAGCTGGCCCCTGGCGCTTATCAATCCCACAGTGCGGAAGTGAGAGTCTCTCCTCTGCCTCTCTGATTAGCAGAACCCAGAGGAATATGGCCAGCATAGCCCAACAGTCCATATATCCGCTCTCCCTCAGTCTCTTTCTATGTCTTTCTCTCTCTCTCTCAAGCACAGACACACACAGACCCAAATACACACGTACTCTCTCTCTCACACACACACATACCACACACACGTCCTCCCCATCTCACTCCTTATTTTGTCTCTTGTTTTGTAAGCAGCATATTCGCTCCCTTCTTCTCTCTCTCTCTCTCTCGCTCTCTCTCTCTCTCTCTGTGTAGGAGGACGCCTGCCTCGCGGGCGTCATCTTCTAATTTCTTCACAGCCAGTGCCACGTTGCATTTGCAGGGGATCAAGCCAGACTCCAGAAAGAGGGAGAAAAAAAAGATAAGAAAATGGTCCCTAATGAAAACCATAAGCACCGTCTCTCTCTCCCTCTCGCTCCCTCTCTCACCATGAACTTGGAAACATTGAGGAGAATTGAGCTTAATTCAAACCAGCTCTCCGCAACGCCAGATGACAAGGCTTTGAAGTGTGTGTGTGTGTCTGTGTATGTGTTTTCTACCCTGTCTCTTTGCCTGCTCTCCCATGCTTTTTTGTGAACGGTCGGAAAAGCCTTTGAGCCTAACATGTAGGCATGGCTAGCGTTAACCCTTTGTTGGTTAGTAGGTTTGGGAGGTATTGTATCAGCGGGAGGTCTATTTTACTATCCTAGCCGGTCTTGGCGTGCCCCTCCTGGGTGGATTAGGCCGGACGGTGAGGATGGATCTCTTTTCGGGTGCCTGGCAGTCGACGGTTCTACTGCTAAGCTCCTGCAATCGGTCTCAGTCCATTGCAGGGGAAATTTGTACATGAGCTATTGCTAATTAGCAATCATAAACTGAAGTCATGTGTGTCCAGTCAAGCTATATCATCTTCCTCCTCATTCGCTGTTTAGGAGTCCACATGAAAACACACAACACACACACACACACGAGGGATGGAAAGGAGGAGTGGAAGACGGAGAGAGTTCCTAGAGAGGGAGGTTTCCCTGTTTCTTGTCAGTGCCACTGAGGGAAAAGCTGCCTCCATTCTGAAAGAGGTGTGTGTGTGTGTGTGTGTGTGTGCACGCTCGCATTTGAGTGTTAGAATGGACGCCATTTTGAGAACTTGGGTGAACTATTAGTGAACAAAGTCCCCTACACAAAGACTTCTCAATCGCCCAAAGAGTGTTCATCTATGGCAGCACTCTGACTAAATCTACCACCTTCGTCTAGTCTATTCTCTCCCAAACTCTAAGCGCACAACCTCAGTGGGGAAAAGGTCAAGAAAACAGTGTAGATGAAAGAGAGAGAGAGACGTGGCTCATCTCGTCTTCTCATATCGTTGAAAAATCCAATAGCTACAGGAATGCCCCAGTAAAGATCAGAGGAGAAGGAATAGCAGACTCCAGAGCCAACCTCTATGGGAAAGTTGACGTGTTGGGCGACCACCTGCGGAACTGGGTCAGGGGGATTCATGTTAGGCCTGACTGTCTCAGGAGAAAGAGGTGTTCAACCCTGAGGCTTAGCAGGTCCTCCCAAAAGCATGCTCCCACACAGTGTCGGGATACACACACACACACACACTATCACAGCGATACACAGACACACATGCACACAATCCAACCAAGGTCCATGCATTGAGGAACAAACTAAATGTGCAACAGGTAATACAGAAACATGTTGTAAGCACTTTTTATTCAACTTTCTTTTTCTTTAAATGCACAATGTGTAGAAATCGCTCTGCCATTACCTGGTTGCCAAAATTCTGAAACGTTTTTGCCTAATTTCAGTTTGTGACCAAACAAGCAGTGTAAAGTACAGAGAATCATTGTACCATCTAAACCTAAAGTAAAAAGACGCAAAATCAAAATGTAGAAATAGTACACACAGAACGGATCTACCGCTTATCAGACTTGCTTTCAATGAGAACGACAGGTGTATACAGTAACTCACATTTTTATGTGAATTTGGTTAGGGGGCACACAAAGCTACATACTGCGCCTTTAATCTGAACAAACACATTTGGTGCGACTGCGTGCCATGGCAGAGCAGAACGGTATTCATTGTCCCTCGTCATCGAAAGCACACCTCAGCGACGACACTTTAAAGGCAGGAACTAGCTGATGGAGGCAGGAAGGTTTTCGGATCCCACCCCACAGACCCAGGATGTCCCGTAGCTAAGACGGCGTCGTAAATCTTGCTAAAACTCGTTATCCGCTAGCCTTATTAACCAAGCCTTTTTCATCTACCACATAGATATCCACTGATTCACGCCAGAGCAGGGCCTATAAAAAAAAAACTTGTTTTCCACTCACACTGGTTCTCTAATGGATCGCTGTGGCTTTCCCAAGGTTGTCGTCTGTTTTAGAGAGGGGTTGTGGGGGAGGGGGGTTTGATGATGCGTGCAGTTTTTGATCGAGGCTTGACGTGTGCGTGTGTGTCTTCATACTTGTTAGTTCAAAGGGGCGTTCCGGGGGGTAGTGTGTGATGCACCAGTCGTCATGGTAACCTTCATACTGAAGGCTTCCCCCCCTCCTCTCTTGTATGTGGCTGGCCACATGAGTGCCTGTGGCCAGCTCTTGCTTTGGTGTGGGGTCTTTTATGTGCTTGATATTAATGGTGTGTGTGTGTACTTTAAAGCAGCTGAACAAATACTTCCACAACAGTACTACTTTCTCATTGCATCTCTTTGGATGTATTTCTACCACCAGGGTATGCTTCCATTCTCTACTCATCCTCTCATTTGGTCTCATTCATTATCTCCTTCACCTCCTCACTCTATATTTAACTAGGCAAGTCAGTTAAGAACACGTTTTTATTTACAATGACGGCCTACCCCGGCCAAACCCTAACCCAGACGACACTGGGCCAATTGTGCACTGCCCTATGGGACTCCCAATCACAGCCAGTTGTGAAAAAGCCTGGAATCGAACCAGTGTCTGTAGTGACGCCTCTAGCACTGAGATGCAGTGCCTTAGACTGCTGCGCCACTCGGGAGCTCTTACTCATTCTCTTCGCCCAAGTGCCAGAGGCGTGCTGACACAGTCAGTGACGCACGCTCTCCTCTGTGTATCTCAGCTGTCTGAGGTACCGAGCCTCCTATAAATACCTCTCCTCTCTCTTTGGGGGAGGCCGCCACTGCAGACAGCTGTGTGTGTGTGGGAGGGGGATGGCGTGGTTTGCTCAGTGGAGGCCTATAATTGTGGTGGCGATAGCGGGATGGAAAGAAAGCGGGATCAGGAGCTTTGGGCATGCTGCCCGCTCACCCGCCATGCCCGCAGCCAGGAGACAAGCGCCATGTTCCTGAGGTCAGCAAAGTAGAGGGTTACTACAACACGGCCCTGAGCCACCTCTCACTCGCACCAAAACACTGCCTACCCAAATACTGCCGGGCCCCAAAAAGCCGTCAGTGTACAGCAACACTGGAAGAGCTATTCATACTGTCAGTCAGAGAAGTCCCACAGCAAATAAACAGTATGATTACAAACATCTACACAATGCTGTCACTGTCGCAGACAACTTCACAACACTGACACATCGCAGGCAGATTCCTTTTGCACTTCAACTACACAATATTGACAGCCTATCAGTACAAAAGGAACAACTATGCGACGCTGTTTCTATCCCAGATAAACCCAGTGATAGCTACACAACTACAGCACAAAAGAGAAATTCAACTTCAACCAAATTGTATTTCTACAACAGGAAAGAGCATATTTAAAAACAGTCATGATAACGAGGAAAGGATTGATCACTTTCTATGCATCACCTGTGTAAAACTCAGTTACATGCACAATGCACATATGTGGTTCAATGAAAGCTTGATAAGTACGACCTAGACTTGGTGCAAGGAAATACGCGCCCTACAGCCCCAACAAACTGAGTCACCGCAACCACAGGTTGCTGAACTGAAACACTAATTTCACTATCTATCTATTTTCCTTCCACCAGCTGTGTGAGAGAGGGTGGATTCTAAGGTCTCACTCCGCACACCCACACAGCCGTCAACACAGACCAAGGACGCGTCGTCCCCTCAGAACTACAGTATCATTGTGTATTCAATTCCTCCCATTCACTTTTACTGCTCCCCTGACATGTGACCTGAGTTCTTCCTTTCTCTCACTGTGTCATTCGGGGGTTTCTATTGGCCCAGTGTTTTGGAGCTTGTGGTTCTCAAAACCAGATATGTGGCTTTGATTCCTGTATAGGAGGTTATGTACTGTTCTGTGTTGTTCACTGACTGTTTGAAAGTGGCTGCTAAATGAGCAGGTACATTGCACTGTAAGTGGTTCATTGGCTATATTTAAGTCATGTAGCAGTCTCTCTTATCCAAAGCAACTTAGAGGAGCAATTAGTTCCTTGCTCGAGGGCACATCAACATACTTTTTTTTCACCTTGTTGGCTCTAAGATTCGAACCAGCAACCTTTCTGGATTCACCAGGTCAGTCAATGTTATGGAAAGAGCAGGTGTCCTTAATGTTTTGTACACTCAGTGTATGTGATCGTATACAAATGTAAGCGAGGTTTGAAATGGTCTGTTGCAGTCTTCAAATTATTTGTAATAATGTTCCAGCCTCCTGACAATCCGCTCAAGAAAAAATTGGCCTGGGGCTGAATCTAGTTGATGATCCCTGCTCTAGGTGGTGTCTGTCAATACGTATGCTTAGGTGAGTCACTACAGGGGATGGCGGCACTAACTGGCACATTCTCTCTCTCTCTTGTTTTCTCTCTCCCTTCACAGGACGGTGGTGATGCCCATCGCCAACGAGTTTGCTCCCGACGTGGTTCTGGTGTCTTCAGGATTCGATGCTGTGGACGGCCACGCATCACCCCTGGGAGGGTACAAGCTAACAGCCAAATGTAAGTGCCTTCCTTCCTTTCCTCTTTTTTCTCTCCGCAAACCCACTGCTTATGAATGAAACATATCCAGCCATGATGCTGCCCTACCATAAACCAATGGCCTTATTCAACACATTCAAACCACATCCTTCTTTTCCTCCTTCCTTGAGGTAATTACTGATCTGACAAGGTTGGATTACTGAAAGCAACACAGTGGAAACGTACCTTCACTTTTACAAACACTTACAGATCAGTGAGCAAGGAGGCTGTATTTTTTTAGCATTGGCCCGGTTACCTCTCCTAACCAGCATTCCTTCTGCCTATCAGTCTAAAGGCAGCACTCAGATATGTTCTAAAGATCGTATCTCCCTTAAAAGAAAGGCTGCATTGATGTGGTGTTTTAAGCCCATGCTAAGTGGTAAACGGTAAACAGAGTTAAGCAGAGTTCTGGCCATGAGGAGGGAGTGTCTTGCAACCGCGCTTAAAAAAACTCGGACTTATAAAACATTGTGGCTTGCCAGCGTGCGTATGTGCCCTTCTGACAGATGAGTTTAAAACAGTTTAGATCAGATTCCTCTTCTTGGGTTGATCTGAGAGGGCCTGCTACTTCTGCGGTTTGTAGCAGTGTGCTACTTCTAGGCTAGCTATTAGCATTGCCGTGGCTGATGCTAGTGAGTTCAATGGACCACTCCGCGGTGTGCACTAGTATTATATTTTCCTCAAACGCACTTAGTCTTTGTCCCACAAAAGCAAATCACACACAACCCTTTCATTTTAAGAACTGCATTTTCTTTATAAAATGCCTAAAGAAATTAATAAATAGTATAGAAAATAGTGATAGAAGAAAACAAGGAAATAATTAAATTAAAGGAAATAAGATAATTGCAGCGATCATCACTGGTCACCAGTAGGGCTTATACTCACAAAGCATCTCAGAGTAGGAGTGCCCATCTAGGTTCAGGTCCTCCCTGTCAATATAATATTTTTCCGTAAATGACATAACTGATCCTAGATCAGCATTCCTGTACTCTGTTTTCAGTGGGTTTCCCTTTGTGTCTTACCTCTGCATTTCCCTGTTTTTGCATTTGTACCCACAAGGGGTTTCAGCAAGCTAGTTGCCATTCACTACATTTTTTTTCTGCCTTAATTTTCAATACTCTTCCTCAGGGCCGGCGTTACGGGCAGGCTTTAGGGGGCCTGGCCCGCCCTACTGTACCTCGTTGCCTGTCCACATAAAATATTGAAATATTTATAATTTATTTGATGACAGAAAGACCCCTAAATCTTCAATAAAGTATCAGAGCGAGTGAAAGAGCTGCCCTCTGTCTCAGTATGTGTAGACCATGTATCTGATGCTGTCTGGACAAAATAATGTGACCGACCGCCTTGAATCTGGATATCCTTTGGGTGGTGGACAATTCTTGATACACACAGGAAACTGTTGAGTGTGAAAAACCCAGCAGCGTTGCAGTTCTTGACACAAACCGGTGTGCCTGGCACCTACCACCATACCCCGTTCAAAGGCACTTAAATATTTTGTCTTGCCTTGTCTCAATTGTCTCAAGGCTTAAAAAAAATCCTTCTTTAACCTGTCTCATTCCCTTCATCTACACTGATTGAAGTGGATTTAACAGGCGACATCAATAAGGGATCATATATTTCACCTGGATTCACCTGGTCAGTCTGTCATGGAAATAGCAGGTCTTTCTAATGTTTGTACACTCAGTGTACACCTTCACAATAATTATCTAGTTCATTTAACAGACAATACAGTCGTGGCCAAAAGTTTTGAGAATGACACAAATATAAAGTTCCACAAAGTTTGCTGCTTCAGTGTCTTTAGATATTTTTGTCAGATGTTACTATGGAATACGGAAGTATAATTACAAGCATTTCATTAGTGTCAAAAGCTTTTATTGACAATTACATGAAGTTTATGCAAAGAGTCAATATTTGCAGTGTTGACCCTTCTTTTTCAAGACCTCTGCAATCCGCCCTGGCATGCTGTCAATTAACTTCTGGGCCACATCCTGACTGATGGCTGCCCATTCTTGCATAATCAATGCTTAGTCAGAATTTGTGGGGATTTGTTTGTCCACCCGCTTCTTGAGGATTGACCACAAGTTCTCAATGGGTTTAAGGTCTGGGGAGTTTCCTGACCATGGACCCAAAATATTAATGTTTTGTCTTATGGCAAGGTGCTCCATCACGCTGGAAAAGGAATTGTTTGTCACGAAACTGTTCCTGGATGGTTGGCAGAAGTTGCTCTCGGGGGATGTGTTGGTACCATTCTTTATTCATGGCTGTGTTCTTAGGCAAAATTGGCTGAGAAGCAACCCCACACATGAATGGTCTCAGGATGCTTTACGGTTGGCATGACACAGGACTGATGGTAGCGCTCACCTTGTCTTCTCTGGACAAGCTTTTTTCCGGATGCCCCAAAAAAATCGGAAAGGGGATTCATCAGAGAAAATGACTTTACCCCAGGCCTCAGCAGTCCAATCCCTGTACCTTTTGCAGAATATCAGTCTGTCCCTGATGTTTTTCCTGGAGAGAAGTGGCTTCTTTGCTGCCCTTCTTGACACCAGGCCATCCTCCAAAAGTCTTTGCCTCACTGTGCGTGCAGATGCACTCACACCTTCCTGCTGACATTCCTGAGCAAGCTCTGTACTGGCGGTGCCCCGATCCCGCAGCTGAATCAACTTTAGGAGACGGTCCTGGCGCTTGCTGGACTTTCTTTGGCGCCCTGAAGTTCTTGATGATCCGATAAATGTTTGATTTAGGTGTAATCTTACTGGCAGCAATATCCTTGCCTGTGAAGCCCTTTTTGTGCAAAGCAATGATGACGGTACGTGTTTCTTTGCAGGTAACCATGGTTGTAAAAGGAAGAACAATGATTCCACGCACCACCCTCCTTTTAAAGCTTCCAGTCTGTTATTCGAACTCAATCAGCACGACAGAGTGTCCAGCCTTGTCCTCGTCAACACTCACACCTGTGTTAACGAGAGAATCACTGACATGATGTCAGCTGGTCCTTTTGTGGCAGGGATGAAATGCAGTGGAAATGTTTTTTGGGGATTCAGTTCATTTGCATGGCAAAGAGGGACTATGCAATTAATTGCAATTAATCTGATCACTCTTCATGACATTCTGGAGTATATGCAAATTGCCGTCATACAATCTGAGGCAGCAGACTTTGTGAAAATGTATATTTGTGTCATTCTCAAAACTTTTGGCCACGACTGTATATGCTTATAAATCCTGTGCATTATTTTATATTGTATGATTTTATAGTATGAAGAATATAATTGAACAAAGCTGAATAAAATATTAAGGATATTTAAGGACATTCCCGAGCGAGGGCGCAAATTAAATGGCTATTGTTGAGTGTAAAAGTGATCATTTGAAACAGGTCTTATATGCTAGATTTTGAGATATTTGGCAACTTTAGTTGTGAATGATACAAACCTTAGAATGTCTTAGAAATCAAAACATATATGGGCTGCATGTTGCGACAATTTGCTGATTTGAAGAAGTCAACAGCGAAGAAAGTTGAGCTCTGTTCCTTGCCTCAGGCTGCACTGCTGTTCTCTCATCAAGTTATAATATTCTCGCCCATCGGACTGTCAATTTCATCTGGTCTTTACTAATATGTGAAATTAGTTTAGATTTAGAATGGGTCGTAGGAGGAGATTACCGTAACTCAACAGTCACGTGGAATTTGACTGTGGTCATGACTGCCGGTGTGATGGTAATACTGTCGCCACAACAGCCCTACCCGCCTCCGCCCCACTTTATTGGCGACTGTCTCTTTTCATCTCTCTCTTCTTCACGGCAGTCGTTTCCTTGTCCTTTTTCTGTTACCTTTGGTCGGTTTCGATACTCCTTATTGCCACTTTCTGTACAATCTTGAATAGTTTAGGAGACCTTTTGCATCCCACATTCTCTGTTGTCTTTTTGGGGTTTTACCCTAGTTTCAGACTCTTTAACTACTTAGGGAGCACCGGCGCGCTAGCAGGCCACTCCCGACACTACCCGGTGAAATGTAAGGCGCCAAATTCAAAATCCAAAAGTTGAATTATTAAACATTCATCAATATACAAGTGTTGCATAGTCATCAAAAGCTCTGCATCTTGGCAACATCACAGCGTTGTCAGATTTCAAAAAGGCTTTACGGCAAAAGCACAACATTTGATTGTTTGAGGATAGCACCTCCAATATTTATGCATTAGCATAAATTCTTATCCATCGCGGGTCACACAAAACCCATATAAGAGCTAAAAAATATCACTTACCTTTCGAAGAACTTCTGCTGAGGGCTTCCCAAGTGTCCCACGAAGACATCCAATGGTTCTTTTGTTAGAAAAAGTCATTTATTATATCCATAAATCTCAGTTTGGTTGGCGCGTTATGATCATAAAATGCACTGTTGAGTCGCCCATTGAACCGTGAAGAGAACACGTTCAAATTATACCTATAAACTTTCTACAAACAAATCAAACATCATTTTTAATGTATCCTTAGGTATCCTTTTATGTATATTTACTGTAATATTTCAACCGGACGATAACGTGAACAATAGGAAAGGAAAATAAACTGGGGCGCGCTCACAGTCACGCGCGTGTCAAACGTTGTTGACAAAAGTGGTCCCCTGACTACTTCCTCTTCCTATCCGTTCTGCTTACTGCTAGACATTCCAGACTTTGTATAAAGACTGCTGACATCTAGTGGAAGCCATAGGTACTGTAGTCTCAGTCCTAGGTAAAATACAAATGAATAGGCACCCTGGAGAAGTTGGTCATTTACAAAAGAAACTGCAAATCCGGATGTATTTTCCTCTGGTTTTCGCCTGCTATATCAGTTCTGTTATACTCACATACATTATTTTAACACTCTTAGAAACTTCAGTGTTTCCTATCCAATAGTACTAATTATGTGCATATCCTATTTTCTGGGCCTGAGTAGCAGGCATTTTACTTCGAGCACGCTAGACTCTCCAAAACCGTCACCTATGCTGCCGCTCCCTAAGAAGTTAAATCCTTCTCTTAGAAGTAGTTTGGACAAGGAGTGGCTGCAATGTACTCAGTGTAGGTTGCATTCACCCTGGGCCCATAGATTACTTCCATGGTATGACAAATCTTTTTCAAGTATGAAATTAGGATGAACTACCCTTTTAATGCGCTCACTCTCCTCACTGTATGTAGATTCTTGATCGTTCTCAGTTTCCCCAAGATTCTTGAGGTCTTCTTTCTTATTCCTCACCCCCCTCTTTCTCGTTCCACTTGTGGATACTTCTCTCACCATCCAGATCATTGCCATCTGAATATTGACTTATATTCCCCATTCCATTTATTTTCTCTCCCTCAGTTTCACCGTGATCAATGCATTTTTCTGGACATCCATTTTCTTTTCTTCATCAACCTCGTTCTCTTTCCCCTTCATTTGTTTCAACACTTTCACTATCATCAATATCTGTCCATTCTTCAACACCCTCGTTGGTCTCTCAATCCTCTCCCGTTTTCTGTTAGTTCACTTTAACCCTTTATCTCCTTTATCACCACGTCCTTTATTACCTCTTCCTCCCCCTCCTCTTCATCCTCCTCCTCCTCCTCAACCCATCCACTTGCTCTTCTTCATCAACCTTTCTCACCAATTCAGTGGTTTTCTGTGACTGTTCTCGCGCTCTTTTCTGCAGCTTTCTCTTTGGCTCTTCCCTTGTCTCACACTCTCTTTCATTCTACTGAAGGTAGAACTCTTGATTTCTCTCCTCCATCCTTTGCTGATTCTTTCTTAGTCTTGCCACCTCCGTCCTCTTCTCTCCTGTCTTCCTCCTCCTCTCTCCCTCTCTCTCCATCTCTCCTCATGCTTTTCACAGTTGGAGTTGGAGTGGGCCTTGTCTCACCAGTAGCTTGCATACTCTCTGGAGCCTTCTCTCCCGCTGCTCTAGGAGGACCACCTTTTCACTTAAACAACAGTCGTCCCGACTGATGCTACTCCACTCGTCCGTAGTGAATCTTCTTTCTTTATGTTCTCGACTGACTGTTCACTAGATCTGATTTGAAAGTCCGATTTGTTTCTTTAGACAAAACAAGTGGTTTGGGCGAACGATCTCTTCTAAACTGGCTTCAAAGAAAAGGGTTCTAAAAAGGTGGGAGAGGTTGTGAGTGTGATGTGTGTTGCTAGTTGCTAAGGAATGGACAATTGCATTCTATAACAATGGTATAAAAAAAAGCACACAGTAGCCTACAGCATAGGCCTCAACATTAGACAAAGGACCAATCACCAAATTCTAGTACTTATATTTGATCCTGACCCATTCAATGAGCACAGAGGAACATGAAAACTGCTAGTGATTACTTTTCAAGCTAGCTGTATGCACGGAAAAAAACTAAGATATCACTCACCTAACCTCTAACTGCTAAACCCCTTACTTAGCCCACTTCAGCCTCCTATGTTACAATACCACCTTCTAGAATATCACCCCATTAAACATCACATCTCACTGTGACATCTGGCTTTGTCCCTCTCTGAGAACCTTTAGTGCAATCTCATTCATTTCTATGGTACAATGACCAACCATATTGTTCACAATATAGGCCTAACTGTTCCGGTGTACAGTAACAGTCAAAAATGTTGACATGCCTACACATTCAAGGGTTTTTCTTTATTTTTACTATTTTCTATGTTGTAGAATAATCATCAAAACTATGAAATAACACATTGAATGATGCAGTAACCAAAAAAGTGTTAAGCAAATCAACAATTTTTATATTATGGAATCATGTAGTAACCAAAAAAAGTGTTAAACAAATCTAAAAATATTTTAAATTTGAGATTCTTCAAAGTAGCCACCCTTTGCCTTGATGACAGCTTTGCACACACTTTTGCATTGTCTCAACCAGCTTCACTTGGAATGCTTTTCCAACAGTCTTGAAGGAGTTCCCACATTTGCTGAGGACTTGTTGGATTCTTTTTCCTTCATTCTGCGCTCCAACTCATCCCAAACCATCTCAATTGGGTTGAGGTCGGGTGATTGTGAAAGCCAGGTCATCTGATGCAGCACTCCATCACTCTCCTTCTTGGTCAAATGGCCCTTATACAGCCTGGAGTTGTGTTGGGTCATTGTCCTGTTGAAAAACAAATGATAGTCCCACTAAGCGCAAACCAGATGGGATGGCATATTGCTGCAGAATGCTGTGGTAGCCATGCTGGTTAAGTGTGCCCCTTGAATTCTAAATAAATCACTGACAGTGTCACCAGCAAAGCACCATCACACCTGCTCCTCCATGCTTCACGGTGTGAACCACACATGCAGAGATCATCCGTTCACTTACTCTGCCTCTCACAAAGACACGTTGGAACCAAAAATCTGGTAACTCTAATGAACTTATCCTCTGCAGCAGAGGTAACTCTGGGTCTTCCTTTCCTGTGGCGGTCCTCTTAGAGACAGTTTCATCATAACGCTTGATGGTTTTTGCGACTGCACTTGAAGAAACTTTCAAAGTTCTTAACATTTTCCAGATTGACTTAAAGTAATGATGGACTGTCGTTTCTCTTTGCATGTTTGAGCTGTTCTTGCCATAATATGTACTTGGTCTTTTACCAAATAGGGCTATCTTCTGTATACCAACCCTACCTTGTCACAACACAACTGATTGTCTCAAACGCATTAAGAAGGAAAGAATTTCCACAAACGTACTTTTAGCAAAGCACACCTGTTAATTGAAATGCATTCCAGATGACTACCTCATGAAGCTGGTTGAGAGAATGCCAAGAGTATACGAAGCTATCATCAAGGCAAAGGGTGGCTACTTTGAGGAATCTTGTTTAACACTTTTTTTGGTTACTACATGATTCCATGTGTGTTATTTCATAGTTTTGATGTCTTCACTATTATTCTACAATGTATAAAATAGTAAAAATGAAGAAAAATCCTTGAATGAGTAGGTGTGTCCAAACTTTTGGCTGGTAGAGTATATCATTGTTGAGATAAACAACATCAGACACATCAAGTAGCCCTACAGATAGTATGGTAAATCTATATTCCATTACATGACAAGCACTTCCTGCCTCATTTAAGACATCATTCTCTCACTTTGTTCAGGTTCATTAATCCCAAATGTACATTTACCTGAGCCACTCCCAGAATCTATCGAATATGTGCTTTGGTTACGCCTAGTTCTATCCTTGCCATGATGGACACATCAGCATTGCCTGTCAACACTGTTGTGATGGTAATCCATCAGTAACACCACACCCAGTCCTATTTAACCTCACATCTCCTAGCAATAGTAACCATGGCACTCTTTGGTGACACACAAGCACACACACACGCATACGATCAGATCCAACTGTAATGCCCTGTTCATGCCACAGAGTAGGAAACCACTTACCCTCCCCTCATGTTCACAAAGCTACAGGATCAAGTTTGTTTGAAAGCGTCTGTCTTTGGCCCATGTGGAGCAGCACCGTGACGTGCCAGCAAAGCGCTTTCCCTAAAACCATTTCTGAGATCTCAGTCTAGAGCTGGGGCTTACAGAGAGGGGGGGTCCGAGGAGGGGTAGGGGGGTTGAGGGTGCTATGGCAGAATGCATATATTAAATCTCCCAGAAGATCAAACACTGGTGGCCCCGAGCCAAAACACTAAGCCACATTTATTAAGATTAAATCTGGCTCGTGTTATGCATTTATCCCCCAGTAAATCTCTGGTACCTTCTCTTTCTAAAACCTAAAAGAGAAAATATGATGCAATACCCTTTTCTCCCTCCTCCCCTTACTCTCTGTCTGCATTTCTTTGATCGGCGTCCAAGCGCCAGAGTCGCCATAGACGAACTCTAAGCCCCACCACTGGCTTTTCCTGTCCCCAGGTTTCGGCTACCTGACCAGGCAGCTGATGGGGCTGGCCGGGGGACGCCTGGTACTGGCCCTGGAGGGGGGCCATGACCTCACTGCCATCTGCGATGCCTCCGAAGCCTGCGTCTCTGCTTTGCTAGGAATCGAGGTAAGACTAAGAACGAGGGAGGGGTTTCTATAATTGTTGTCAATAATTTGCCACTGCACCTGTTTGGGGAGACTGTCTCTACACATTTAGTCCATTCAGAGGCACAGCCAGAGGTGTGGCACTTAAAGCGCCTTGGCCCAATGTTGCCGCCAAGAGAGAGAGATTGAGAGGGGGAGAGAAAGAGAGAGTCTGGAACAGTGAGTTGACAGAAAGAGAGATTTTTATTCTCCCATCTCTCTCTTTCTCTCCATCCCTTATTAATCTATTGTTTCCTTCTCTCTGTCCCCAACGCCCAATGTGGGAGGATCCCATGGCCAGTGGCCAGGGAGAAGGGAGGAAGTAACAAGCTTTAAGTTGAACAATCTGAGGTTAATTGTGGGAGTGTGTAGGCTGGGCCTGGAGCTGAACAAACTCTCTGTTTGCGTCCCAAATGGCACCCTATTTCCTATGTAGTGCACGATAGGGACCATGGCGTCCTATCTAAATAATGAATAATCCACACTTGAAATAAACAGACATATTAAAAGACAATAAATGGGTTGGCCAGTGCTGACCCTTGGCTAGTGCTGACCCTTGGGTAGTACACACAAATGAAGTGCTGATGTAATGTGTAAAACCGAGGGGGAGCAGTGGTCAGAGGCTGAAATAGAGCCTCTGATAAAAGTGAATTTCCAGGCCCCTGAGTCCTCCGTTTGAATAAACTTCACTTATTTTGAGCAAGTGACCGCCTCTTAAGTGTTGCTGCAGACCGGCCCAGGCCACAAACACACACCCTCTGTGTGCTTTCTGTCGTTGGGGCAAGGGCTGTGTCCCAAGCAGCACCCTATTCCCTATGTAGTGCACTACTTTTGACAATGAGCCCTATAGTGCACTGTGTAGGGAATAGGGTACCCTTTGGGACACTGCCAAGGAGATAACCTGCTGAAGCCATTAGCCAGTTAGCCCAGTGCGACTTTAAAACCTCCATTAACGAGGCGTATGAGGCTAGGTCTCGTAATGTACTGCCTCTTATTACACACCAATACGTTCACCCACACCTCACTCTAATAGTGCAACAAAGAGTGGTATGTACTCTAAATGTTTTGTTATTGTTGTAAACCTCATGCTACCTCATGCTTACATGATCAAAAGTCAAGTAAACAGTACCTTTGGCATTTCGGTTGACCTTATAAGCTCAAAAGAATCGGTAACAAATGGAGGCACCGCTGGGATTTATTTTCAAGTGCGCACCGGAATATTGTCCGCATTTCTGGAGTAATGAGTGAGAGACATTGGAAGAGGATAAGGATGCACATGCATGATGAATAGTCATGCTCACTGTTAGTATTGCACTAGATGCTGGTGAAGTTGAGTATAGATAGAGGATCAGGCTAGGAAGAGAGAGAGAGAGGTCAGCTTAGACTGGACTGGCTGATAAGAGGCCTAGGTGCTTGTGTTATTCCAGTCCTCCCTCCAGACAAGGCAGTAAATAAACTCTTGGAACCATAAAAGACCGGATGGCTCCACTCCAATGTGGCTCTTGGGCCCGATGCAAAACAAACAGAACAATAACGCTGGATCACGCTAATAAAACGTGGTCACTGCTACCAGCCCGCCCCAGAGAAAGGGAAAGCAGCGACCAACAGGCGACCCCGCCCCAAACGGGTTGCAGCTTCGATTCAGAGTGACCGGGACAAGCTGGGGCGTATGAGAGGCCGAGTGAAACATGGTCAAATGCGGTCAAACTGTTCTGAACCCTGTCAGAAGAACTAGATCTTAACAGCTCTGAGCTTGAACAAGGTTTGCTTTGAAGGGGCAGCTTCACAAAAGTCCCATCGAGCCTTAATGCAATAACCTTAATCTGTTTACCTGCACTGGTGCCATTGGATGACTGAGGTCATCGCCACGACAACAACAGTATCAACAGATCAAGAGCCTGCATCGCCACTCTCCAAAGTTCTTTCAATTTACCACTGAGGGTTATGGCTTGGTTTAATATAAGGAGGCATGAAGGAGGGTAGAGAAAGCTGGGAAGAAGAAGAAGAGGAACAAGGGAAGACTACTCCTGAAAGGATTGGGGCTAGGAAGGTTTCACGTTTCAGTAGCCAGGAGAGGAGGCTGTTTTGGGGGTCGATGGGTGAGCAAGGCGGGGAGTCTGGAAGTCGAAAAAGAGGCACCAGCCCTGGCCCCATAGGGCTCCCTTCTCGCCCTTCTCTCCGGGACCCCGTCACCAGCCCACATCTGAAAGCTCTTACCCTCACACCTCTCACGACAGGGTCACTGACAGGCCTAGAAAGATCGGAGAATCAAAGGAAATTGGGGAATCATTTGAAGTCGGGGGAGGAAGCTATTGTCATAAACCAGCGAGCTCCGGGGTTTGAGTTTCACTCCGGACGTTGGGCAAGTGGAAAAATGCAGAGCCAGGAACACACGTGAAACGCCACATTACCATTGATAAGGAGTTGGAACACACGGCTCATTAGTCGCCTTTGATTGCCCGTGAGCCGCCGCCGTATTTAGACACTGGTGATTGGCCAAAGCCTCTGTGTTTTTCATTGCCTCTTCTCATTGGGAAGCCCAGTCGGTCTTTGAACAAGTGCAGATCAGTCCCTCGTTAGTGTGACGACCGGTTCAACAAGTCTTAACGACACTAGAAGGAGAAACACAAGGCAGGGGAGACAATAACAGATAAAAGGAGAAAGTTCAAATGTCTCTAATCAAAATGGCAGGAAGCAAGTGTTTTATCAGTCTTTGCATAAGGTCCAGTGTAATGGAGATGGAATGCAGCGCGATGACTCTCGCCAGCGGCGGTTTGATGAGGCAGATAGATAGAGAGGAAAGGGGTTGCGTGTATTTTGTGGATGCGCGTGTTAGGTAGTGATGAAGGGGTCATGAGCCAGTAAGTCAGCTAGTCCGCTGCTTTATTTGTTCGTCAAGTCACAGAAGCAGGGCGTTCAGTTATGTTATTCAAGCAACATGTACTAAAATGTATGACCCCAAATGATCTCTCATTGGCCTAAGAGCACGATCTCAAATGTAGACATACTAGGAGTTTAAATAAGTCCACAATCAGGGCCAAACCTCTAGATTGGGTTTACAGCCCCACTGCCTCCCGTGTGATTGTAGTCTGTGCATCAAGCGTTTTACTGGCCACTCCACAGTGGGAAACATATTCCCCCTTTTTATTGGCAGGTTAAGACAAGCTTTGCTTTAATGAGCATTGGGTTCCCTTTGAAAGTGGCTCGGATTAGCTTGGGGAAAAAAACTGATACAACTTGGTGAATGGGCTGTACAGGCCTTTTTTTTTTACTTCACCCTTTGAGTGCGTAATCTCCAAAGCCTCTCTAGTTAAATTTCTCATGAATGATGCATTGGCGACGATGCTAGTCAACTCTGACCTCGTGACTAATTGACGAATGTGTGCAAACAGATGTTGCGCCCTCGCATCCAAATTGTGGTCGTTAGCAATTATTTGATAAACAACAGGCTAATACGCTAATTGTTGCCAGTCGCCGATGAGGCTATCCTCTGTGCTTACACTCTAGCTACATTAAGCTTGGTCCGTTTTGTCTTTCTCTGGCTTCAGCGTTTCACTCTCTTTAGCGAACAGAAATGTAACGATGCAGCGTAAAAGGTCACCTGCTCTGCTCGATAATTAGTTAGCGCGTTAAATTAGCGTAACGTAATCAACTGGTGTCAGCGGTCGACCCAACGTACACGCAAAAAAACAAACAATAGACGCGCTGTGTCTCGAGTCTGCTGAACATTTCTCCCACCCAGTGTTATGGTTTCACTGCCTTCCCCAGAATGTTTTTTTCATTCCGTGGCCACATTCCTTCAGAGCCTCTGGTTCGTGTGGTGTCTCAAATTTGTTGGCTTCCCCCTCATGCATTTGAAGGCCGTGCCCCACACTCAGACAGACAGACTTGGATTTACACAATGCAGGCAGCAACGGACACCGTCTTCCAATAAAAGCTATTCTCTCTCTCTGTTGGAAAACGTTGATGGTTTTCTTGCTATGAAGATGGAGGGATGAAGGAGAGATGGAGAAGAGGGAGGATGGGGGGGTTAGAAACTCAAATAAATGCCCTGCATCACTGTGGATGCCGCAGGGAGCGCCGTGTGTGTCACACCTGCCAGGTAGGCCCGGAGTGTGCTGACAAGAGCCATTTAAAGTTTACAGCTGCCCGTCAAGCTGACAGACAGACAACCCCCCGAGCCCCCCAGCCTGGCCCCATGTGGGGACCCCCTCCCTGGCTACGGTGCCAAGCCAGGCCAGTCTGGAGGCAGGGGGTCTCTGGGGGTAGTGGTGGGGTAGGGAAAGAGGGGTAGGGGAGGGGGCTAGTGGTGGAGAGATGACTTGGGCGTAGACACACACACACACATTTGTGGATCTGGGCTGACTATTGTAAGGACTGAGAGAAATACAGTATCCATTTCTCCAACTTAAACGAAAGGAAAAACAATGATGAGTAATAGGGAACTAACTCAGCAGTATTTGAAGGGTCCCTTAGGGTGACCATATCAAACAATGCAACAGCAAACATGTCGTCCCCCACAAATGATGCAGCGGTCAGTTGATTAAAACTGCGCCCCCCTTGTGCCAATCAGTGTCATTTTGTAAATGCCGGATCTCTATGACAAGACACATTATTCACCCAAGTTTAGTCAAAACCGATTTCATCGTGGGGGACATCTAGCAGTTATCTGACCAGGGCAATGACTGGACTGTACCAAATCAGCAGTATTAGTGTGGTCATTGATATCAGAGCAGTGTGAATATGGATGATATACAGATCATACCACGTTTTGATATTAATACTGTGAAAACAGTTTTTCTGTAGGGGTGCTTTGAGAGTGAACTCCTTCTGTTTGGTGGGTATGGTGCATCACTTAGGACTCTCGGGTGGCTTGGTGTGAGTGACGCCCGAAGCGAACAAAGTAATCTGTTGTCTCTTATGTGCGTGCGTGCGCATACGCATGTGTCTGTTGGACAGCCCCAGACCTTGATCTTAGTACAGACACACAGGTTCACGTTTCCTCTAAAGCTGCTGAAATTGCATGGCAGCCATCCATTTGCACCACTGCTGCTCAGCTCAAGGGAGTGAATGATAGGGTACAGTACCCCAAACCATTCTGTGATTCTATGTGTGTGGGTCAGATGTTTGTTCACCTGCACCCACGGGCAATTGCTAATAAAATATGTCACACATCGATAGAATGAATGCTTCAATGCAGTTGACATCGGTAAAGTTTTCTGTGTCGTCTCTGCTTCTCTCACGCGGCAAAGAATTTTAGGGACCGGGGAGAAAATGCAATAACGCAAAATAAACTGGAAAGAATTTCTCTGTTTGTCCCTAAACGGTTCTCAGGGAATTGCTGTGAAAACAACCCGACATGTTTCTGATAAGATTTCATTTTGGCTTGGGTGCATATTTGACGTGTTTGAAATACTAGCAGCTTTTATGATGCTGATAACGATAGCACCTTAACAGATGTCCCCTAACCGTGCATTCATTCTCTCAAGATGCTAAAAGAGAAATAATATTTCTCCACTCCTGTCCCCGAGGTCAAATGTACACTTGGTGTATCATTTTATTGAAAGAACTGCTTCCTTTTGCAGTTCCCTTGACGTGCCATATTTTAAGTTCCCGTCTTGTGACTGTCAAATTTGTGTAGCGCCTCACAATCACACATGACATCTTTCCCAAATATGAGGCTACTGTTCTGGCCCCTCTCTTTCTTTTCAACTCTCCATTTCACAGCTTTCTCTTATTGAACTGAACTCCGACATGGTTAACTTTTCCTGCCCAAGTTTCCTAAAGCGTTTGGCGATTGGCGTGTGTTTGGTGCATGTACACTTAGGCTTTTACGCACTAACGGCAGATCAAAATAAGGGAATTAAAACCTCACTGTAGCCTATAGATATGAATTGCACAAGAATGATACAGTTATGGATTTTTTTTTTTATGCATTGTTTTCTCTATAAACAACCCCCCCCTGCCCTTCGTCCTCACTATATTTCATGTGCCTAAATCCACCCGCCCCACAGATATAACCGCGGAGACTGCGGATTATTGAGTCAACCCGCGCATCACTGGTGTGTGCGGCTGTGTGTTTGTGTGTGTACATGTGCATGCTTGTGTATGTGTGTGTATAATGCAGCTTGTCTTGCCACAGCCGGGTTAAAGTATCCCTCTCTCTAGACTGGCCTCTCCCTTCGCCCTCCTCACCCCCTCCCTCCCTCTATTTGTTTTCATTAAAGCAAAAATTCCAGCTTGGGCCGAACGGAACCGACCTGCGATCCCTTTTTCCTCTCCTCTCTTCTCTCTTCTCTCCTTCCTTCTTCTAACGTTCCAAGACTTTTTCCTGCCTCCTCCTCCTCCACTTTCTTTTCGGCAAGGTTCTGATAGGGCAAAAAAAGACGTCCGGGTGCCTATATTTGCAGCACACACAGTGAGCCAGAGGAAAATGGAATCATTCCGGATTGGAAAAGCAGGTTGGGGAATGCCCTCATTCCTTCATCTGATTCTCCTAACAGGCAGAGTAGCCCTAGGTGTGTGTGTGTGTGTGTCTCAAGTGAAATTACATGTTATTGGTCACATGCGCGAATACAACAGCTGGAGAATTTACAGTGAGATGCTTACTTAAGTCCATGCCAATGCAGAGTTAAACAGTAAGACAAATATTAGCTGAGTAAAAAACACAAGTAAACATAACATAACACAATAAAAACAATAACAACGATATATACAAAGAGTATCAGTACCAATGCAATGTGCAGGGGTGCGAGGTAGTTGAGGTAATACAGTATACATGTAGGTAGGGGGTAAAAGTGACTAGGCATTCAGGATATATAATAAACAGAGTAGCAGCAGCGTATGTGAAAGTGTGTCTGTGTGAGTGTGTGTGTGTGGCGTCAATATGTGTGTGTGTATCAGTGTAGTATGTGTGAGTGTGCATAGAGCCAGTACAAGCGAGTGTAAAACAAGTAAGATTTTTTTTTAAATACTGTAATAAATGGAGTCAATATAAATAGTCCAAGTAGCCATTTGATTAACTGTTCAGCAGTCTTATGGCTTGGGGGTAGAAGCTGTTCAGGTGCCTATTTGTTCCAGACTTGGCGCTCCGGTACCGCTTGTTGTGTGGTAACAGATACAACAGTCTATGACTTGGGTGGCTGGAGTCTTTGACAATTTTCAAGGCCTTCCTCTGACGCCGCCTAGTATATAGGTCCTGGATGGCAGGAAGCTTGGCCCCAGTGATGTACTGGGCTGTACGCACTACTCCCTGTAGCGCCTTACGGTCGGAGGCCGAGCAACTAGTCAAGATGCTCTCAATGGTGCAGCTGTAGACATTTTTGAGGATATGAGGGGCCGTGCCAAATCTTTTCAGCCTTCTGAGGTGGAAGAGGCATTGTCGTGCCCTCTTCACAACTGTGTTGGTGTGTTGGGACCAATGTAGGCCCTTAGTGACGTGACCGAGGAACTTGAAGCTCTCGACGTCGGTGATCAGGCCTACCACCGTCGTGTCATCAGCAAACTTGATGGTGTTGGAATCATGCCCGCCCACGCAGTCATGAGAGAAAAGGGAGTAAAGGAGGGGATTTAGCACCTCGTGTTGAGGGTCACCGTGGCAGATTCGTTTTTGCCTACCCTCACCACCTGGGAACAGCCCGTCAGGATGTCCAGGATCCAGTTGCAGAGGGAGATGTTCAGTCCCAGGGTCCGTAGCTTAGTAATGAGCTTAGTAATGAGCCATGACCTTTCAAAGCATTTCATGGCTACAGTTGTGAATGCTACGGGGTAGTCATTTAGACAGGTTGCCTTGGCGTTCTTAGGCACAGGGACTATGGTAGTTTGCTTGAAACATGTAGGTATTACAGACTGGGTCAGGGAGATGTTAAAAAGGTCAGTGAAGACACTTGCCAGCTGGTCAGCAGATGCTCTGAGTACGCATCCTGGTAATTCATCTGGCCCTACGACCTTGTGAATGTTAACCTGTTTAAAGATCTTACTCACATCGACTACGGAGAGCGTGATCATAGCTGTCCGGAACAGCTGGTGCTCTCACTCATGGTTCAGTGTTGCTTGCCTTGAAGCGATCATAGAAGGCATTTAGCTTGTCTAGTAGGGGGCGTCACTGGGCAGCTCTCAGCTGTGTTTTCCTTTGTATTCCGTGATAGTTTGCAAACCCTGCCACACTCGACGAGCGTCAGACCCTGTGTAGTAGGATTCGAAGTTAGTTCTATATTGATCTTTTGCTTGTTTGATGGTTTGTCGGAGGGTGTAGCGGGATTTCTTATAAGCGTCCGGATTAGTATCCTGTTCCTTGAAAGCGGCAGCTCTAGCCTTTAGCTCAGTGCAGATGTTGCCTGTAATCCAAGCATCTGGTTGGGATATGTACGTATGGTCATTGTGGGGACAACATTGTCGATGCACTTATTAATGAAGCCAGTGACTGATGTGGTAAACTCCTCAATGCCATTGGATAAATCCCGGAACATATTCCAGTCAGTGCTAACAAAACAGTCCTGTAGCTAAGCATGCGCTTCATCAGGCCACTTCCATATTGAGCGTGTCACTGCTACTTCCTGTTTGAGTTTTTGCTTGTAAGCAGGAATCAGGAGGATAGAGTTATGGTCCGATTTGCCAAATGGAGGGCGGGGGACAGCTGTGTATGAGTCTCTGTGTGTGGTGTAAAGGTGATCTAGAGTTTTTATCCCTTTAGTTGCAAGTGGCATGCTGGTAGAAATGAAGTCAAACAGATTTCAGTTTTCCTGCATTAAAATCACCAGCCACAGTGCAGTTTTAGTGCCATCATCAATTTGTGGTGGTAAATAGTCAGGTACAAAAAATACAGATGAAAACTTTCTTGGTAAATAGTATGGTCTACAGCTTATCATGAGGTATTCTAATTCAGGCGAGCAGAACCTCGAGACTTCCTTAATATTAGAGATCGCGCACCAGCTGTTGTTAATAAAGAGACACACACCACCCCCTCCCCCCTGATCTTACCAGACTCTGCCGTTCTGTCCTGCCAATGCATACAAAAACCAGCTAGATATACAGTATATTATCCATGTCCTTGTTCAGCCATGACTCAGAAAAGCAAAGAATATTACAGTTCTTAATGTCCCATTGATAGGATAGTCTCGAATGGAGCTCATCCAGTTTATTCTCCAGCGATTGCACCGTGTCCCAACAGAACAGAGGGTAGAGGCGATTTATTCATTCGCCGCCGTAGTCTTATCAGGGGGCCCGTGCGCCGGCCTCTATAGCGCCGTCTTCTCCGTCTTCAAGTGTCGGGGATTAGGGCCTGGTCCGGGATAATCAATATGTCTTTTGCCTCCGACTCATTGAGGTAGAAGTCCTCGTCCAAATCGAGGTCAGTGGTAGCTGTTCTGATGTCCAGAAGCTCTTTTCCGTCATAGGAAACGATTAAACATTACGTTTAAAAAGAAATACACAACATAGCACAATTTGTCAGGAGCCCGTAAAAAGACTGCTATTCCCTCCGGCGCCGCTCTCTTTGTATGTGTGTGTGTGTGTGTGTGTGTGTGTGTGTGTGTGTGTGTGTGTGTGTGTGTGTGTGTGTGTGTGTGTGTGTGTGTGTGAGAGAGTAAGTAAGTAAGTAAGTAAGTAAGTAAGTAAGTAAGTAAGTAAGTAAGTAAGTAAGTAAGTAAGTAAGTAAGTAAGTAAGTAAGTAAGTAAGTAAGTAAGTAAGTAAGTAAGTAAGTAAGTAAGTAAGTAAGTAAGTAAGTAAGTAAGTAAGTAAGTAAGTAAGTAAGTAAGTAAAGTGGGACCCAGCACAAAGCACACATTGTAGCCTGTGGTGTAGAGTGGCTCCTCGAGTGGGAGGCTGCAGTGCATCTGTGAGCTTTTTTGTTATTGTGTCAAATTGTTCTCCACCACTGGACTGGCTGGGTGATTCAACACTGGGCAGAGGTCCGCAGTCAGAAGTAGTCATCCACAGAGGGGGGAAAAAGAATGGTCTTTAGATCTTTTTTCTTTTTGTTCTGCTATTGCCGTGTTGTATCTAGCCTGTCACTCACTCCTGTGTGCGTGTGTCCGTCCAGTTGGATCCTATCCCCGAGGAGGTGTTGCAGCAGAGGCCCAACCCCAACGCCGTCCACTCCATGGAGAAGGTGCTGGAGGAACATGGTGTGTGACCCTTTACTCTACTCACACGGGAAACAGTCCCATTCTATGGGCTACAATTATTTTTACGGCGCACTCGGCGTCTGTTACGGGGTTTGACACCTTGTCTAGTTGCTCTATGTAATAATCATGACCTTTTGACCTTTGCCCTGTCATGTGTTGTAGGTAAATACTGGCGCTCTCTGCAGCGCGCGGCCTCCACACTGGGCTACTCTCTGAGCGAGGCTCGTCAGTGTGAGACGGAGGAGGCCGAGACCGTCACTGCCATGGCCTCCCTTTCCGTGGCCAACAAGCTGAGGAGGTACGTTCCTCCCAAGGCGGTGTGCGGGTGTGTGTGCGACGACGGGCTTCTGATACTCACTAATCTCACACCTTCCTGCAGTTGCATAGAGTGTGGTTGTGCTGTTTGTGACACGTGCCATTGTCCTGTCTTTCTCCAGGAGCGAGGAGGAGCCTATGGAGGAGGAGGTGCCTCTGTAAAGGGATGACCACGCACCCTTTACCATTCAGACACCCATTTAGTCCTCAGCCAACCACTAATCTCCGTTTGAATTTGACCCCAATCCTTGGCCCCTCCCACGCCCTGTCTAGAAGGCACATCAGCCCCGGGGGGACACGGGACAGCGTTGAGCGGTTAAGAAACGGAAACAGAAAACCACACTATCTCACTCGTCCTGAGTGGACGGACTAAAAGGCCATCGATATGTTGTACTGTCTCTATGTAAGGAGGCAGAACACAAGGAGCCTCGGGTTGACAGCTCTTGTCGGGTCTTTACTCCAGGACCAGTGGGATCTAAGGTGACCTTGAGTGTCCATGCTTTCTTTTTTGTAACAGACACACTCTCTATGTCTGACACTCCAGACACAGAATTTCTAATTTAGCGCACTTCTTTAGTTTTTCTTTGTCGTTTGTTCCTTTTTCCTTTCACTGAAAAACAGCAACAGCGCCCCCTATGATATAATTACGACACTGTTTACGAACCTTCAGTCGTTACCATTCACAAAAGACTTTGAGAAAGGAGAGTCGTCGCTGGGTTTGCTGACATTTTTGGCAGACTTTTTGATTGGCGAAAGCAGCCATTTTTTTGCGTAACAAGATAGGTACAAAGCAAGGAAGAGAGCGAGAGCAGGATGGACGTGTGACCAGGTCTTCTGGTTCGAGATGACAGACAGTAAAAAGTCTGAGTTTGTGCCTTTTTTTTCCCAGCCTGGTGGATTTTTACGATGAACTCAAGACGAAGAGCTTTGCCTTAAATGAGTTTTCGAGGGGAGAGAGGTGCCCTCCTCTCGCCCTCACGCCTCATCCCCTTATGTTGGGGCGAGACTGGCAATGCCAGCACGATGGCACATAGACAGAAGGCCCTTGGCATGTTTACCCTGAATTCCCTGTAAGCCCACTGTCCCACCCCTGTTCCCTTTGACCTCGTCGTAACCCCTTTACTGTCATTTAGAAGGTAGTTGCCGTGCTACACAGGGACTAACATGGTTAGTCTTTTTCAGTGGATCTGAATGGGTGAATCAACGGTTGAAACGTCAGCCTATGATGTAGCTAGCTGGTATATAAACCCTTAACCAAATACACGCCACCTCTTCGAAAGAGTAAGCTAGCATGCACTGTAGTCTGTACTAGAGAGACTTGCCATCTTAAACGAGAATGCTGTTCAAAAATAGTAGTAGTAAGACAAGAAGTTAAGCCAAAGCATGACGTTTGCTAATCAGCGCAATCATCAGGATCCGCGTAGTATTGTAAGCTTATAAGACAGATTTTACTATCATGACTTTGCGTTCAAGATTGTTCTCTGTGAGGGAATTAGAACAGTTGCCCCATTTCTGTTAACTTACACACCTCGCCTTTCAAAACGTTCTAATGTCACAACGCTCAGACGGTCTTACAGTCATTTAGGGGCAGTGGATCCAATTAGCCGTTCTTTTGGCGTGTCTTTGTTACCATGGTGACAGAGCAATTAGACGGACATAACACCTTTGTGAGTTTTCGCGGAGGAGCAAGTGGCACCCATGTTCTCTGTCCACACAGGTGCTCTACACAAGTCAGGTGCTACCGAACAGGTGCGTGCGTGCGCGCGCGCGCGGACGTGAGTGTGTCACGTCACAATCCAGTAAACAAACTCTTTATACACTCAGACACAGTTGTCATAGCTTCTGCTAGGAGTTGGGGGGTTTTTTGGTACAGGGAAGTGTATTCAATCTTGTGTGAGACACATTAAATAACTGTATATACAATACATTTGCTCGCATGCTGTCCTAAACATTTCTTACCACGTACAGTTGACTTAGTTCACAAACACCTATAGTGCAGAATATGGAGATGAATGATATAGTCATCCGTATACGCTGTTTTGAACCCCCCAACCCCAGCTCATGTTTAGCCTCTGGGCAACTACCTTCTACATTATTCCATTGAAGTCATACTCACTTGTTTCTACTTTTGGTAAAGGAGGAAGACCTGAGAAGGTTGCTGTTGTTTCTGCATTGATCTTTCTTCAGGATGTTTCCAACACAGTTGTTTTGATGACTACTTCATTTGTGTGGTTTTTACCAATGTTTTTTTTTCGGCTTTTTTTATTTGTTTCGGTTTTGTCCTTGTCGTCTTTTGAAGTGGACTTCCGTGTCTTTGGTTTTTGTACTTTTTATTTGTTTCCCTGTTCTTTTTGTATTGTTTTCGGTTCTTTCTGTCTGTTACACTTTCTACAGTTGACTTGTCTCACGACCAAGTGAGAGTTCGGTTCCTTTTCATGGCGAAAGGATCCGGGGTTTTAAGGGGAGGAATGGGGGATGCAAATATTTCTACTTTGTATAATGATTCCAACAATTGTGTATTTACTATACTGTCTGTTCATAGTAGATTTATATATGACAAAAAAATCTAAAAGTATATTATATATTATAACATATTACAATCTTGTTTTGGGAGGAAAAATAAGGTTAGTATTGCAAGGTGATATGCTCATGTTTCATTCGCTGGTCTGGTTTGGCACTTCCTGGTGTTGCAGAGGGCACTGTTCATTTTTCCTGGATGCCTTGGCTGAGGGTTCAGAACAGTAGCATCCCATTTGTTTCTCTACAGTATACACCACTGACTTAGGCTCTGTTCATACTGACACTACATAGAGAAGTTGAAAAGTTGTTCCCAAACAAGAGCTTAGGGAAGGGACAAGTCACTTGTTTCTGGAGCTCTGATTTCTCCTCCATTAAAACACTGTGACCACCCACCCATGTAAGCATGGGTTTACAGTGCGAAGACCACTGGGATTGCGCACACTTTAACTTTAACTGTGTTTGTAAGACTCTACCATCTATTAAAGGATGTGTAATTCAGTAGGGTTTGCCTTGGAATGACATGATAATTACACAAGGGTTGCCCTATAATGACTAATCACTATAAGCCCAGGGGTCATAGTTAACCCATCAATAGTCCCCCTCTCACCCTTTAACCTCACCCATCCTGCCCAAACCGCCCCTCTCCTCTGACGGCTGTAGAAGATGAACTAGGGAGGTCAAGGGTCATCTCAATGGACCCAGTCTCATCCAAGAGGGCAGACTATGAGTTAAAAGTCCAGTCTGCGTCTCAATTGTGGTTGCTGTTATTGTAATTGGGGCATTTTTATAAGCTATCATCCAGAGCTCTCCCAGGTGGCTTAGAAGCACCAGTCACAGCAATGGCAGTCATGGCTTAGTCACTTGTATTCAAACAATATTTTTAAAGGGACTATGTACTGTCTGGTTATCATAGTGTCCAGATAGTCATTTGAACATTTTCTTAATCATGCTCAACAAAAGACATTCCATTTTGTTTGGTTTTTAATTGTTTTATCATGGGGCATTTCTTTCCTCTTCTCCTGCTTTTTATCCTCCTCAAAACCAGGCCTGAGGATTGTCTGTGGTTTATTTGAAGGGCCTGGTTGTTGGGTTTCTGCACTCGTCCACCACCTCTGTAACTTTCTCTGCATGGTTTGTGTGTCTGCATGCCTGTCTCTGTCCCTGTAACATATCTGCACAAGGAAAGAGCACTGAATGGACAGAGGTACGTTTTTACTACAGCATCGGGATTTGGGAACGAGAGCATGACACGGGAACTCGTTCTTTTGCTCCTCTGTTTTTTCAGGAGCGTCGACGAGGAGGAACGATGCGCCCTGTTGGTCTGACAGATATGCTTTTTACCTGTGAAAAATGTCAACAACAAACTGAATGACTTTGAATATTACACAACATCTTTATCTAGCACTGGTGACATACAGACAATGGATTTTATTGTATTTGTGTAGAAAAACTGTTTTAGGGAAACTAAAGACGGGAGACAACTGCATAGACCAACTGATTTGTATTCTGGAGGGGAGGGGTGGGTGATATAATTTGAGGTTGGGACAGGTTTTGTTTCGAGACATCTGGAGATATCAAAGGGCTCTGTCCAGATGAATGGTCTATATCATCGTCAGGGTTGTCCATTCCATTTCAGCCAGTAATATCTGTTACCACTGTGGTTAAAAAAAAAAGAACAGTTCTAGGTTTACAAAATGTATGACGTGCATATTCTGTTTTTTTAATTGTCTTTTTCTCTCCATTGTTACAGAATAGTACTTTTTTTCTCTGGACCTTTCCTCTAATATTTTCTCTTTGACATCTACACTATAAAATCTAATGTTTTGGAAAAACCACTGTCTTGTTGTTATTTCCTGAGGGATAGGGTCAGATGAGTGGTCTTTGGTTGAACTAAAAAGAAAGGGGCTAAGTGATTGTAATGCACACTGGAGGCCCATGTTGAATCATACATGAATCGTACTTGACTCATGTACCCAGATACTCACAAACTTCAGATAGGAAATACAGTGCCTTCAGAAAGTATTCACCCACCTTTTTCCCGAATAAAAAAATGTATTAAATGTAGATTTTGTGTCACTGATCTAGACACCATACCCCGTAATGTCAAAGTGGAAGTTTGTTTATAGAACAGTCAGTAAGTATTCAACCCCTTTGTTATGGCAAGCCTAAATAAGTTCAGGAGTAAAAATGTGCTTAACAAGTCACCTAATAAGTTGCATGGACTCATTCAGTGTTCAATAATAGTGTTTTTTTAATAACTAACCCATCTCTGTACCCCACACATACAATTATGTGTACGGTCAATCAATCCAGTAGTGAATTTCAAGCACAGATTCAACCATAAAGACCAGGGAGGTTTGTCAATGCCTCGCAAAGAAGATTCGTAGATGTGTAAAAAAGCAGACGCTGAATATCCCTTTGAGCATGGTGAAGTTATTAATTAGGCTTTGAATGATGTATCAATACACCTAGTCACTATAAAGATACAGGCTTCCTTCCTCACTCAGTTGCCAGAGAGGAAGGAAACTGCCCAGGGATTTCACCATGAGGCCGATGGTGACTTTAAAACAGAGTTGAATGGTTGTGATGGAGAAAACTGAGGATGGATCAACATAACATTGTAGTTACTCCACAATACTAAACTTAATGTCAGAGTGAAAAGAAGAAAGTCTGTACAGTATAAAAAATATTCCAAAACAAGCAACAAGGCACTTAAGTAATACTGCAAAAAAAGTGGCAAAAGAAGAAGAAATGTACTTTTTGTCCTGAATACAAAGCGTTATGTTTGGGGCAAATCCAACACATCACATCACTGAGAACCACTCTTCATATTTTCAAGAATGGTGGGTATGCTTGTCATCGGTAAGTACTAGGGAGAAACTGAATACTATAAGCTATAAGCAAAGACAAAATCCTAGAAAACCTGGTTCAATCTGCTTTCCAACAGACACTGGGAGACAAATTCACCTTTCAGTAGGACAATAACCTAAAACACAAGGCCAAATCTACACTGTTGCTTACCAAAACAACATTGAATGTTCCTCAGTGGCCTAGCTACAGTTTTGACTTAAATTGCCTTGAAAATCTATGGCAACACTTCAAAATGGCTGTCTAGCAATAATCAACAATCAACTTGACAGAGCTTGAAGAATTTTTAAAAGAATAATGAGCAAATATTGTACAATCCAGGTGTGAAAAGCTCTTAGCAATTAAATGAGATACTTCTGTATTTCATTTTCGATAAACATTTATAAAACATGTTTTCACTTTGTCATTATGGGGTATTGTGTGTAGATGGGTAAGAGAAAACAAATACATTTTGAATTCATGCTGAAACACAACAAAATGTGGAATAAGTCAAGGGGTATGAATAGTTTCTGAAGTTATAGTTATATAATAAGTCAATTGTGATGAGTTAACCCACAAAGTACCTTCGTAAGAAGGCATAAACATCTGTGGTGTTTTGAGTGCTTAGCATTGAGCATTTCTTAGCCACTGTGATGTTGCAAGTCAGCTTTTTGTTGTTATAAATCTGTGACCAAGCAAATAGAAGGGGGACACAGGCAATATACTGGAAGTGGTTAGTGAATGGCTTGGGGACATTTTTTACCCTGTCCCAGTGTATGAGAAAACACACTCCTATCCACACTTCAACCAAAACATTTTGCTCTGATCTTGAAAACGAGTTGACACCCTGTGAATACTTACAAAATCATTCTACTAATGCAACTAAATAAACATGATGCTTAAATAGAGGAATACCTTCATTTCTCCTTTAAAGTAATTCTAGATCTGAAAGGGATGAAACTGAAAGCCAGAAACCTCTTTTTCACTTATCAGTAACCCTTTATATTAAGATCCCTTAATAAACCGTGTATTAATCATTTGTAAATGTCAATAAGCAATCACTAAATAGTCATTTACGCGTTTATAAACACTTCAATTATTTATGAATGACTTATAAGATAATAAGGTGTTTGATCACAGTATGTTCACAATTTGTAGGGGGTTTATAATTTAAACCTGTTATAAAGTAGTTACTGTCAACTCGTAAGATGATTGATTAATGGTTTTACTCACCATTTAAATGCATTTTCATGTATTTATATATTTCATGAACGGGATTAATGAGCGCATTTGTAAATGTCAGTTCATCAGTTGATGATTAATGTGGAATCTAATAACCAACTTCTTTTACCATTGCATGTTTTAGGTTATTTTTAGCCATTGGTGGAGAATCAAGTACTGTCTACTAATATGGGCAGCTTTTGGAGTAACAAGTCATTTATAAACATTTAGAAAGTATATATAGTGTACCCTTTAGATTAGGGGCTGCAAAATAGTTTATTATCAATTAGTAAATGGTTATAAGGATGTAACTTAATTATCAACTAATATGTTACTAAGTGCATGTATGTTCAGATTTACAAATGCACTAATGTTAATAAATATCCAATTCATGACATAACTGATTAAAAGTACATTATTGATAATTTACAAATTGTGAACATACTACGATCAAACACTATTAATTACCGTATAAATAATGAATAAATACTTTAAAATAGTGTTTTTAAATTACTATTTAGAGATTACTTACTATCATTTACAAATGTAGGAATAACGATTCATAAATGGTAAGTAAACTCTTTACAAACTGTTTATGAATGGTTTATTAACTGACCTTAATATAAAGTGTTACCTACTTAGGTAATCCCTTACAGATCAGTGACTACCTCAAGGAAGGTCAGATGGAAGGATGCATCTCTAAATTATTGGAACGGGCCCAAGACCCCTACAGTAGGTATTTAGTATACTGAAGAGAGCAGCTCCCTTGAGCACTAGCAGTAGAGGCTTAAGGCGTCCGCATGCTTCCCAGCCTCAACAGTTCGGAACAATTTGTGCACATATTATGACAACCATTTTGTGAAGTTTTTGTTTGGCTTGGTCTTTGGCAAGGTTTTTTTCAGTTCACACACAAAAAATTCTAGAGGCAAGCCAAGGTCAGTAGCCGAAGTCTACGCCCCTTCGTCGGTGACAGGCTACAGTAGGGATTCTTCAATGAAGTGTCTCAAAATGGACAAACAGTACTACAGTATTGCCGGGTTTTTTGTTCAATTTTTTTTATCCATTTTTTTTTTAAGGGAGTATGCGAGCACACTCGATCGATTCGCATAGCCAAGTTCGGCTAGGTGCCAGCCGAACTGAAGCATGCTGATGCCTTTAGGCCCTAGGCTTCACAGTAGCCACAAGCAGGCTTAGCCACCCATTTGGAAGAGCCAAAGGTCAACCCCAGTGTCCAAATGAACACAAGAGTGTCTGTGTTTGGAGTGGGTTGGGGGGGGACGTTAATACAACACTCCAAACAAAAACAGATCCAAGCCTGCAACTGGTCAGTCAAACACTGTAAAAGTACCACTGTTGTACAGTCTTCCTTAGTCTTCTCCTGCCTAAATGCAAACAATGTCGCTGGTGTCGCAGTGGAAGTGATGTTTGAATATTCATAAATCAACAGGGTCGGAGTACAGTAATGTGGCAAAGGCAAAGAGACCTGGAGTCTCGAGCACCTCTATAGGAGCAGAGCAAACTGAGATGCGAGTGACAATATTGACCATCTCACAAGATGTGAAAGAGACCTGTCAGGAGACCAATGAGACTAACAAAGCCGACATGAAAGCGAAATAATGCGCTCCTATTTTAGGGGTCCCGGGTCGCTTAGAAGAGGTGACAACCGACTGTGCTCCCAGCACGCAGACCGACCGTCTCGCTGTCAACTCCAAACGTCCCGTTGATTACTTTGCGTCGTCCCACACTGCAGGTGGCTGATCTTCGCGACCCTTCAACGTCAAACAGGGGCCAGGACTCTCCCCCTTGAGTTACGACACATCTTGGAACCTCTCCTATGGCCAGCCCACAAAATCCAAAATGGTTGCTTCTTTCCCACAACAAAACTCCCCAGAAGGCAGGGCCATTGGTTGGCAGAATACCCCGGAAAACCCCCAGCTATTTTCCACCTCATCCCACAATGACAGTCCCATCTGTGGTGGTTATCACTCCCTCTCCCTCTCTCTCGCTCTCTCTCTACCCATCTTCCTGCCTCCCCCGTGTCAGTTCGCTCTGTCATTACCAGTTCCCATATTATAAAAGGCCTGGTATCTGAATGTGGCTCATCATCCCCACATAATTTTTAATTGCAGGCCTGAGTGGCCGTGGTGGCTATGGATAAGGTCGAGGACAGCTGAGGGATGACAAGCGCTGAAAATTACAGATCACAGTTATCGGAAACCCTAACCATGTGACCTACAGGCAATAAGGATGGCGTATTTATGACGGGGGCCCCAGCGGCGAAATTCAAGTATCTTGTCCTTCGCAAACACACACACACACATAAACGCACACACTGCTCCCCGTGGGACAATAAGGAAGGATTTGTTATGTAAGTTATATGGTGCGTCAGGCCAGAGGAACAGAAAAGATGGGCCTCCGGGTCACAGTGACTGGGGGAAGATGGACCTAGTATCTCAGCTCTGTCCTGCCTCACACAAACATTGGTCTTTTACTGGGCAAGAGCTGAATGGGACAGTGTTTAATGTGAGACGCTTCTCCAATGGTTGTTTTTTCCCAATGTGTGTGTGTGTCCTCACGAGGATAGTAAAACAAGGAAGACTTCAGACAAGTTGGGACATTTCAGACATTTTGCCGGTCCCCACAAGGAAAAAGGCAATTTTAGGCTTAGGGGTTAGGGTTAGAAGTTAGGGTTTGGGGTTAAGGTTATGGTTAGGGTTAAGGATTTTGAATGGGAACCAATTGTTTGATCCCCACACGGATAATTAAACAAGTGTGTGTGTGTGTGCGTGCGCATCTGTGTGTGTTTGGGTGTGTGTGTCCTCACGCTTCTTCTCAGGGGTGGCTCAACACTAGACTGAACACACAGCAAGAGAAGCAAACCCCACACCACTTTTCAAATGCACAACACGGACCATCAGACCCCTAACATTGCCAATGGAAGCACACAGTACGTTGCATGGTGGCACTCCCAAAATGATTAAACGTGGAAGTTTCACCCATATTCTATTGTTAAAAAGTCGCTCTCCACTAGACTATATATGCGTGTAAAAATGCATTTACAATTATGCCGTTACATGCCAGAAGAATGGCATGCATAAAACAACCATTTTAACATATTTGAGTTTCACTTGTCTTTAGGAATTAATGTCTTTCTCCTTGGGACATTCAAATGTTTTCCCTGCATCTTCCTTTTTGAGAGACTTCAGAAGTAGCCCACAGTGCTAAAGCCATATTTTTCACATTAACTCTCCACACACACCTTCTGTAGGCACACACAGAGCCAAACTTACCTCAATTTATGCCTGTTGTGTAAAACCAAATTATACAGGTGACCTATCACCTTCCTGCTCAATGAGATAAAAAAAACAAAAATGGAACATGCGAGAGAAAGGAGGAGAGGAAAGGCTTTACCGCCCCCGAGTAGTTTTAATTTTAGCTCGGCTCAGATCATTGGCACCACAATTCCCCCAGGCAGGAGTAACCTTGTAAAAGAGATGGTATGTTTTATCCTATAGGCTCCACATGAGGAACACATTACCACATGCATTTGTTACACACACACACACACACACACTCACACACACGCCCAACACACGCACTCACACACACACATCCAACACACACACACACACACACACACACACACACACACACGACCAACACATACACACATGTCCAACACTCCCACAGCGCGCGCACATCCCAAACTAAACAAAGTTGTTGTTTGCTTTAAAAATAGCTATAATGATGATCCGGAAGAAAGTGTCTCCAATTGTGCTTGTAAAGGTAATTACTGTGTTAGTCAAACTATTCATGTTAAACTATTAATTCATGGGTTTTTTTTCCCCCATTTGACCATTGAACTGCTGTGCATATTGTACATTGTTATTGAACATTTTACCCTTAGAGGTATGCCGACACAACGCAAGTTAATGCCAAGACAAACTGACCTTGTCACCTTATGATGCTCTGTTATTTCATTTGTGTTGGCTGAAAGAGGAGCCTCATGTTACCCATCTTTCATGATAATAACTATGTCAGCGCATTGTAGGAAATACATGATCTAGTAGATGTACTTTACGCGCAGTACTGTGAAAGGACTGAAGGTCCGAATATTAATGGTTTCATTCTTCTTGCTTGGAATGATGAGATAAGAAAGACAAAATATTTTAACCTCATCTCTACTGGAATACTTTGTTTCTTATTTCAACCAGCTACCGCTAGGGGGAGGAGACACACACACACACACACAGACTGTATTGTTCGTTAACCATTTACTATCATCCTGTATCAGTTAACACTGAACTGTGTAAGAGATGAGTACTCACTGTGAAGGACATAACTGGTGAAAGCATGGAAGGAGAGAAGGGGAGAGTGAACACAGAGTGAGATAGTGAGAGAGCTTGGAGGGAAACAAGGAGAAAGAGGGAAGAGGAGAGTGAGTGAGCTCGTGGGAGAGGGAGAGAGTATGGCAGGATGAGAGAGAGAGAGAGAGAGAGAGAGAGAGAGAGAGAGAGAGAGAGAGAGAGAGAGAGAGAGAGAGAGAGAGAGAGAGAGCACATGGCAGGAGAAAAGGACAGTGAGTGAGAGCGTGCGCTCCTGTGGTAGCCTGACCTGTGCTGACCCCTGTTGACCCCGGGGTTGGAACCTGTACTAATGAAGAGGAAAGTGGTGTGGTGTGCAAACATGTCACAGTGTGGGGCTGGCCCTGGGGCCAGATCAAGTTTCAGCCACAGAGGTGACCGGGATCAACGCCTTCTGTTTAAACTGTTACAAATCACACAGGCTCGACAGACAAGTCCAGCTCTGACCATAGACAGGGGGGGGGCAATGCAAATAGTCTGGGTAGCCATTTGATTAGATCTTCAGGAGTCTTATGGTTTGAGGGTAGAAGCTGTTTAGAAGCTTCTTGGACCTAGACTTGGCGCTCTGGTACCGCTTGCCGTGCGGTAGTAGAGAAAACAGTCTATGAGTGGCTGGGGTCTTTGACAATTTCTAGGGCCTTCCTCTGACACCGCCTGGTATAGAAGACCTGGATGGCAGGAAGCTTGGCCCCAGTGATGTACTGGACCGTACACACTACCCTTTGTAGTGCCTTGCGGTCGGAGGCCAAGCATTTGCCATACCAGGTAGTGATGCAACCAGTCAGGATGCTCTCAATGGTGCAGTCGTAGAACCTTTTGAGGATCTGAAAACCCATGCCAAATCTGCCAAGTCTCCTGAGGGGAAATAGGTTTTGTCGTGCCCTCTTCACGACTGTCTTGGTGTGCTTGGACCATGTTAGTTTGTTGGTGATGTGGACACCAAGGAACTTGAAGCTCTCAACCTGCTCCACTACAGCCACGTCGATGAGAATGGGGACGTGCTCGGTCCTCCTTTTCTTGTAGTCCACAATCATCATCTTTGTCTTGATCACGTTGAGGGAGAGGTTGCCAGGATAACAACTGAAGGGCAAAGGGGATAGGATATGTTCCCTACCATATTAAGATTTTTTCCATTTTTTTTTTGAATGTGTGAATGTACATGTGTTTACTGGTACGTATGTGTGTGCATGTGTGCGTGTGTGCATGTCTAGTTAGCACTTTAAACTATGCCGTCCTCTAAGCAAGAGTGTGTGTGGGACCAGAGGGCCAAGGTGTCTGAAAAGAAACCACACTATTAAACCCACTTAAAAGACTGACAAACAGAAACCAAGCTCCCAGGCTGAAGCCTTGAGCTGGAAGGCCACTTCAGTTCAGTCCGGTGGGTTATTTCCCCAATGGCTGCCTGGCCCGCATTGGCATTCCTCCACCACTGCCTTTTTACAGCCATCTTTACAACCACTTTAGTGTTCTTAACCCATTTTCTTGTCCAGTTTAATTCCTCTACTCGGAGAGCTGGGCGGAAATCTCCCTGTGGTGGAATGGAGTGAGAGGGGAAGGGCGGGGATGTTGAGGGGTGAAGAGGGGGAGGTTTGGCACTCCAAAGGACGAAGGGGGAAGGTGGCTTAGGGGAGACACAGGGACAGAATAGGATGGGACACACGCTTGCACACACACAAACAGACACACACACAAACCACACACACCTCCTGTAGTGTTTGGACGGGGGGCAAGAAATACTCTATAGCGACACCTCTATTGCAGGGATAGATTCTAGATTCAGCCGTGGGCCGTTTCTTTCTGGAGCGGATGGTCGGGGCGCCGGAACATAATTACAAATAATTTGTAGACCGTAAGAAGCCCAGACAGTTATGTATGACTAAAACATAATCATTTTAAGCCTTGCTTATTTGTATACGGTCCTACATGTCTCTCTATTATGTGTGAGAATACTTGGGAACAGATTTCTTAAGTTAAAATCACTTTCCTGATTTCCTGGTGTTTTTACAGTCTTTTATGTAAAAAAAAATAATAAATAATAAAACTCTGAAAGCTTGTGGGGCCAAATTCGTCCCACGGGCCGCCAGTTGGGGAACCCTATTCGTCCCGTGTGCTGCAAGTTGGGGAGCCCTGCTCTACTGGGTGAGAGAAAGAAGAGAAAGAGAGAGGGATGGGAGGAGGATGGAAGATGGTTAGTGAACCAGTGTTTGGAGCTCCCTCCCTGGTCATCTCATCCATCCATCTCTCTGGACTCCTCCACTCCTCCGTGCTCAAAGCCCAGTTTCCAGTACCTCATCACTTATCCCTTGCTCCGACAAATGACAGGGGATTTGCTGAAGACTCTGTTTTCCGATGGAGTGCTAACCTCAGTTTGTAGGGGTGTTTATGTACATTGTAAGCAAGCCCCACCTGGCTAACACACTGCGCCACACACACGCCACTCACACACACACAGCTTTTACACACTATCGTGTCGACCCAAACACAGCTTAGATTACTGTTCACATTGTCCTTTTCTCCACAGTTCCAGAAACTATGATCGGGGGTGTAACCAGGCCAACTCAGCTTGGTTTGGCTCAGAATGGGAAAAGCCCTATAAGCATGTGGATTCACACACTGGAAAATATGACTTTTTGGGCTGTCTTGCAATGAGTGAGGTGACACTGACCTCACACACACACACATTTTGTCAGCCTGCCATCTACCGATATGAGGACTACTGTCAAAGTACTAGCACATCGCCTTAATGACATAACGGCTGTCACAACATACCACCGTGGTAGAGACAATCACCTCTTAACACTCTCTTAACAGATTGCACAAAAAAACACATGACAGTATTAAGTCAGCTGACACTGTTATTACTCATGTTATGTCATGTAATAGCATTCTCATGACAGCTTTATCACATGGTAAAGCGCTAATGTCAAAGTTCGAGAGGTAGCTCCTTCTATCTTTCTGTTGTGATGACATGCTTAGGGCCATCTGCAATGCAGAGGGGCAGAATACTACTCTCAACACATGGACGCAACGCATACCTCCCCCCTCCCCACAGGCCCTGGTCAGATGATGAGGGCCCTCTTTGTAGGGGATCAAAGTATTACCGATCCTGATTAAGGACGGGAAGGGAGGAGAAACTCGGTCTCTTTCCTTTTGGCCACGGGGGCGTCACGTTCCATGTTTTGAGCAGCGTCCCTGGATTAGTGTGAATATTATTCACACTAATCAGGATCTACTTAAATAGGAATCATATACAGTACAAGCTAGGCTGGGTTGGTGCCCATATTTCAAAATGGTGCCTGGCAGGGTTAGTGGACTGTATAGGCCCAGCCTAGTACTGTAGTCAACGGTGCACCAAATGCTGTGCACCTCCACTCTCACATATTCATGAAATGAATTCACAAAAATACTACCACTAACTACTTTGACTAATAATGATCATTCTAATAATAATCTTCATCTTCATCATAGCAGCGCTTTAAAACCCACTTGTTTTGTTCGTAAAAGCTGAAGCCAATTCTACATAGTTAGGCCTTTGGTTGAGTCAAACGGTTCCTCTATTTCCTCCAATAATGACAGTGTATGCCATTTATATTCTGACTCACACACATTCAGCCCTCTTGACTCATTCCATAGCCAGCAAGCATGCGAGGTCGGGTCGAGACCATGGCAGTTGCAGCTGACTTTGAGCTTCACCACACCAAAAACGCTTCAGTCATGCCGCCCCCAATGGTAAAGTAACCTTAGCATTTCAGCGACCCTGCTGAACATGAAATCCTATTTGAGGCGCACACAGCATAAACCTTTACTTTATCCCTTTTACTGCAAATTAAAATTTTGTAGCTTTTTCCGTCTGATTTTACAGGAAACATCTGGGGCTCACGCGCTGCTGGAGCAGTAGGCCCCGGGCGATTTCCCGTGTTGCTTGGCTGTGAGCGCGCGGGATAATGAGCCGTTATCAAACGCGCTGCCGATGGCCGAACTCGGTCGAAATGGACCTGGCATAGGCCTACTCAGATCTCCACCTGGACCTCGTCCATGACTACCCACGACTACAATGCATGGTCAACCAACAAGACTATATAGCCTAATACCGTTTTCAAATGAGCTCATTGGCCTAAACATGAATTTCTTGAATTTGATTAGTTCAACATTTTAGTGCCAGAAAATAGCCCTAATATAATAAATGATCTAACATTTGATGTTGAAAATACATTTTGTGTCGAGTTTTCAAATTCATAGCTTATAGTTGCCTATACTATCATAAACTATTCTACCTATTGAATATGAAGTGCATAGACCTCTAGGCTACTTGGATATAGGCTATCCATTCATAAACTATTCTACCTATTGAATATGAAGTGCATAGACCTCTAGGCTACTTGGATATAGGCTATCCATTCATAAACTATTCTACCTATTGAATATGAAGTGCATAGACCTCTAGGCTACTTGGATATAGGCTATCCATTCATAAACTATTCTACCTATTGAATATGAAGTGCATAGATCTCTAGGCTACTTGGATATAGGCTAATCAATAAGTCACTTGCTACCACATAACATGTAGCATTTAATTGCCACTTTATATCTGATTGCAACCAGAACCACATATATTCAAATTCTTCATACAGATTGCAAAACTATGCACCCCTCCAGGCTTAAATTATACATAATTGTAAGATAGACAAAACATTATTTCAAAGAATGCTAAACATCTGTTCTATTGTTAAAATACATATTGATATCTTATTGATAATTATTAACAGGGTGGTTCAAGCCCTGAATGCTGATTGGCTGACAGCAGTGGTATATCAGACCTTATACCATGGGTATGACAAAACACTTATTTTTACTGCTCTAATTACATTGATAACCCGTTTATAATAGCAATAAGGCACCTCGGGGGTTTGTGGTATATGGCCAATATACCACGCTAAGGGCTGCATTGTGTTATGCATATGAACATCCATTAGCCATGGTATATTGGCCATATACCACACCACCTTGGCCCTTAGTGCTTAAATATGCATTATTATAAAATAAATGTAAAAAAGCTTGTTTTTTCTTGTTGCTTTAATTGAATAGGGTCTCGTTTTCCAGTTGAGATGTAAGATGATCATACCAGATGCATCTTTACTTTTTAAACAAGCAAGTAGAGAGAACATTTGGTAAGTGCATTAAAGTATCATTAAACCATGTGTTGATACCGATAGGATCAAAAGAAAGCAGCGCTGCTCTCGGATCAGCTTTCTCCATTCAAATCTTACCTTAAACATTATAATGATCCCACAATACTGACGACGGATCAGCTCCTAGAGAAAACACCTCGGCTACATCGTAAGAAGGTTCTAACGATGATCTTAACGCTACGAAGTCTCTGGGAAACGAGGCCCTGAACAGGTGCGTGCAATGTATATGGGCCTAGGGCTACTGGATTGGATGCAGGTGCGAGTATGGGAAATAGATAGGCCTATGTGACTCCACGCAACAGCTTCCTATTTGAGTAGGCTAAAGGCTAGTCTACTGCAGCATCCAAGAGCATCACAACTGGAGGATATTACAGTCCATCGCAGGTGCTTCCACTTCAAAACGCTGCCAGATTTCCTCCACGAGGATTTGAACACTCATTTTAAGGTTTATTCAGGTTTTTTTGGTGTATGTCTGCCAGTAGCTTGCAGTCAGGCTTCTATGCTGATGCATCGTTATCAAAATAGGAATTCGTCTTAACATCATGGTTAAACCACCATAGGTGAGTTTGCTTTTTTACAAGTCATTTTCATTATATTTCCTGAAGACGCCATGCAGTGAAATTCAACGTTTTTGTAGGCCTGGCACCTTTGTCAAAATGACAATAACCCTATATATTGATAATGGGCATGCAAGCCAATAAACGCCAACAGCAATATTAAAGCAAGGGTTTGTCAAAGTGGAATGAATGCCAAAACGCTGAACTTGCACTGAGTGACCCGCACTGTGCGAACTGTGTTAACAATAAGGTCCTTTCACTGTTTAGAGATTTGTATCTTAACCAAGTCTGGGAAAATTGAATGTAAACAATTGTATGCTTTGAGAGTGTGTGGGTTAGATTGAAAGGGAAAATTAAGAAGTCTACTAGGGGCCCGGTATTTAAAAGCTCCGCGATAGTTAATGTCGTTATCTGCGGTTGTTCGGGCTCCCTTGCTCGTTAAATAATTCCCCTCAAGGCATCGCTATTTAAATGATTACGTTGTTATTAAGGCGGACAATACTTTTATATGCTTTGGTTTGAAACTGGCTCGAATTACCCCCGCTGTTAATAAAGCCCGGCAGTTTTTATTTGACTGATTTTAGCGGGTGATTTTTTCCACAACAAGAGGAGAAAGAAAAACTCAACAAAGTCTCACACTAAGCAGTGAAAGGAGTGTTTGCTTTTGCCTAGTCTATGAAATTATCCGGAGAAAATATGGCAGAGACCCTTCTACAAACAAACACTGTTACAATAGTCATTAGCGAGTAACAATAGTCACACATATCACACAGTAGTGGATTTTTTACAGTCACAAATAAATAATGCAATTATTTTCTTACTTAAGTCTCAAACAAGATGCAAAACGATCAGGAGAAAAAAAAGGGTATGGTTTTTACTCCGTTTATTTGAGTTTAAACTTTTCATTTATGTAGCCTACTGGAATTATTTACATTGATATATAATATAGGGGATATAGCCTATGTGATAATGGCACAATTGCTACGGTATTCTATGGAAACATAAATCAAAGGGCTCAACTTCATCATTCAAAAATATGTGTTTTAATAAATAGGCAAAAAAAAACGGAGTTGAAAATCCATGGAGCGTACATCAATAACGTATTCTAAATTGCATTGGTCCCTTACAAGCTGAAGATACTTACAGGTATGTACAATAAGAAACATTTATATACTTCTATTTATAGTTTTTAAAAACAGAACGAAATATAATTTCCCCCAAAAAGATAAAATATGGCTTTTCCTACTATCATCACCGACATTAAAACAACGTGATGATGCACCAGTAGACACTAGACGCGTCATTACAACACTGTCTGAGTATGCAACATGATTCTCCGGGTTCTTTTTTACTCCTTCTCACACTGTCCCATGTGTTAGGTAATTGCACTCAATGCACTCCAGGAGAGTTGTGTGTCACATTAGGTCTCTTGACAATGTTTCTGAGGTTCGTGGGTTCTTCAATAGATTTGGTGTCTTCATACTTTGTAGAAGTAAACAGTCTATAACGGTAAAAAAAAAAAAAACAGATCAAAATGTTAGCACCAATTACCAATATTACAGCTTTATTGCATATATATTATCAAGCAAAAGATGTACAATATAGTATTACTAATACATCACATGCATAGCGTTACTGCACTTCATTCCTGAAAGAGGTTAAGGCTAGCCATCACACCGTGCGTTGTCTATTGGCCTTAAGGGTGGCACAAGTGTCTATTTGAAACGTTCACTGGCATAGGAAGTCATTAATGAAACAATTATTTGGCCCTGAGTGAAACCATATGTCAACAACGGAAAGGGATTTCATTTTAAATGTGGCGCATAAACCACAGCGGACTATGTAATTGCATCACTGGAAAATAACAGAGCAGGCCAAATAGACTGTAAGGGATATGAGCACCTGTCCGTTTTAGGATGTTTTCATTTCTATGGAAGAGTGAACATTCAGCATCATAAATCTATGAGAAATATTTATGCAGTTATATTATTCAGAATGTAGCCTATGCAAATGCATTTGACTTCGTTCACAGTAGGCTATTATAAAATATTACATTTCCTTTCAGTAAATTATTAGGCAAAGTGTAAATGCCGCAATTAGTCTATATTTCTATTAGACTTTAGATGGCCGTTTTGTTTCTTGAATTCGTTTAATAAATATTACTAGGCTACAATTTGCTATACATAGTGTGTATGTGTGGGTGAAACACATTTGTATTCGTTTTGTTCAATAACCAGTTTAAGGAAAAAGAGCTAAGCTAATTACACGTATAAGTAGCCAAGTCTCTAGGCCTAATTTTCATTTTAGCCTCGTAAATTGTTGATAACATTTTAATTATGTCGTTTAATGAGAACAAATGAATGTAAAGACCAGATTCTCACATCCCCAGAAAAATAACATGTCATTCTGGGGTTTATCTTATTTTTCTTTGACATTCCACACAGACTAACGAAACCCCAAACAGCATTGACAGCATAATTTGATATTGAAAAGACGTCCGGTTTAGTTCGAGAAAGGCCACCTTCAAATGTACAGTGTTTACACAAATCACCATAGTGTAGTTTATTTTTCCTCTTCAGAAAAGAGCTGGTTTAAAGCCTACGACAACAAAGCCTTTCTGGTGATCGATTACGAGTGGGCGGTCTGTAACATGGTTCCAGTCCATGGAGCTAAACAAACCAAAAGCAGGCATTATTTCACTGGAAATGTGTCCTTCGCTGTCACGATTTTCAATAAATGTTCAACTCATATACGACTTTAATATGTGTTCCAATACATCAGTAGCCTACTAGAATTGGTCTAACCTATTCAGAGTAGACATGTAATTTAATAGCATAGGTAAACGTGTGGCTATACTCCTTTACAACGAAGTAGGCCTAGGAATATTAACAATATTTCTAATAATTTTTTGAAGCAGCAAACCATTCCAAACCATTCCTATTTGATTTTTTTAACATGTAGCCTATGCCATATCTAGGCTCTCCAGTCTCCATTTTACAAAATGTGCATTAGATGTACACTACTCTAATTAGGTCAAGGGCACTAGACAAGAAAACAAATGCATGCAGATTGTTGTGTGGCATGCATAGTGATGCATAAGTAAGTCTCAATGGCTTGCTTCACAGCGCAAAGCCGCACAACGGTTGGGTAACGGTATGCAATGATAAGGGAAGTAGAAACTCTCAAAATACCGTATCCATTTTTTACCTGCACCCAGACAGTATATATAGCCTTTAGGCCTAATGGCTCGCATATTTAATCAAACGCTGGTTTGAACTATCCGGCCCAAGCCGAACGTTGCCATTCCTGCGGCCTCCATACAAGAAAGTTCTCCATTGTGAATGTAAATTACCCATGGTAGGCTGCGTTTTTATGCGGCCAACCACTCTCTCTCCCATAGGCCCTCAGTCTTAAAATGTCGTTAAGAACGGACAAGATTTAAGTGCAAGACTCACATCTCACCGCAGAGTTTAATGTGTTTTCGAGCTGTCATGCCACTCACAGCTAGGAAAACCCCCATACGTTTCTAACCTTATTCACTCCCCCAGTGTCAGTGAAGCGTATTTTATAGTTGTCTTAGGTTGCTACCTCGGTGCTTGGCAAGTAAACAATGTTCCAGAACCATTAATTTACATTAATAACACAAAGTTTCCATGTCCATAAGCCATCTTCTTATTGTAAATTAAGTACTCCATGACCCTCACTAACTTATTTTAAAGCCCGTTTTCTTCTCATTTTGCAAAGTGTTGTTGTCAAGCAATGCTGATGGAGCACTTGTCTAACTGTGTATTAACCTGGCTCGTGCTCAGGTCATCCACATGCGTTTCTGCGCGCCTGACTCCAGGTGCGCGCGGACTGGTGAAATGTATGTCATGGATGTTTACGAATGTTATTTGTAGGCTATTGAGCTACCAGATTAATTTGATCATACAAATTCACTGAGCAAATGGGTAGGTTACAATTATTCCATACACAATTCACTATACCATTGTTATTACCTGTAGAATTAGAGGGGACATGGTTTCGCTTTTAAATCAATAACCTACCTGACGCTGAATTTAAGCTAAAGACACAACCTAATATGTTTTTCCCAGGATCATTAACCAGTGCCAAAGCTATAGCTACTGTATGTGAGGTTTGCCATTATTATCCCTTGTTAAATTTGCCGTAAAATGTCCACGAATTTCAACTATGATATAGGCTAGCCTATAGGAATAGGCCTACTCGTTATGTTCACAACTTTTATGCATAATAATAATAATCGTCATCATCATTTAGGACTTATTTTTGGTTTTGTTTCGTCTCATGGGAGGTAAAGCTGCATTTGCCACCTACCGCTTTGGCAATGAGTGGAGGGCTTTGGGTGCTAGTGCGTTGCAGACATTGACCACGCGCCCTCCATCCTCCACACCGAGAAAGCGTAACTGAGTCTCTCGTGCGCAACGTAGCTGCAGCTCGACATCTTGTTGTCCATCTCGTCGCTTTGCAGCACCTGATAGAGGAAGTCTATGTATCTGGAGGCCAGTTTTAGTGTCTGGATCTTGCTCAGTTTATCCGAGGGTAGAGTGGGGATGATTTTGCGTAAAGACGAGAAGGCTTCGTTGAGCGACTGTGTCCTTTGCCTCTCCCTGACGTTGGCCAGGCACCGCTGGTTCTGCAACTCCTCGTAGGACTGATTGCTGCTTGGACTCGTTTTTTTGCCCCGTTTCACGGAACCCGGACTGCTGTCCTCGCTCGACTTTTTACTGTGTCTCCTCTTCCTTCCAAATCTTTTCTGTTGTCTGTCCAACTCCTCCTCGCTGGTCACTAGGCTATCCACAGGGGAGATGGGAGAACTTGAGCCCTCTTCCATTTCTCGTTTAAAGAAATGCAAGGATATCGAAGAAAAAACGGTCTCCACTTTTGAAGCCTGAGTTATAAAATATATCCGAATATGCAGCCAGGCACCGACAAAGTCGTTTTAATAATGTCTTACTCTACGACTATTCTTCTCTCTACGTCTTGGGAGTCTGATACACTACTTTCAAACGTACGCTTGGCACCGTCCTTCTCTAGCAGGAAGTTTTTCCTTACTTTTTTGGGGAAACTTTATCCCAGTTTCAGATGCTAAATAGTTGTCTGAGTGGAGGGGGAGGCAGTATTGGGCTCTGATTGGCCAGCTAATAAACAGGAGGGAACAGTCTTAGGTTACACTCCATCATTCTAGCAGCCCAGGACTTCAGTCAGAACATATTTGATTGTCATGTCAAAACAATCCAATATGAATGACAAAAGTAACAATAGGTCTATTGTTATTATCTACAATAATTCATGTTCTAGCCTTTCTATTCCAAATATAGTGCGTTTATTTAATAAATGCATAATTAAGATTATGAAAAGTGTGTTGTTTCTTAATTGGATATTAATGAACAATACCCATTTAATTCCGTAATACTGACTATCTTAATATAGTGACATCAAGATAAACGATAAATATAGGCATAATAACCTAAATATATATAGGCTTATATGTCATCTAAATAATATACAGTTGATATCTCCCTATGATGCATCTCAATAGGCCTTCTATTCAAAATCAAATACATTTTTCATTTTTATTTGTCACATGCGTGGAATACAACAGGTGTAGTAGACCTTACCGTGAAATTCTTACAAGCCCTTAACCAACAATGCAGTTCAAGAAATATAGTTACGAAAATATTTACTAAATAAACTAAAGTAAATTTTTTTATCAAAATTAAGACAATAAAATAACAATAGCAAGGCTATATACAGGAGGTACCGGTACCGAGTCAATGTGCGGGGGTACAGGTTAGTCAAGGTTATTTGTACATGCAGGTAGGGGTAAAGTGACTACCCATAAAAAATAAACAGCGAGTAGGGGGGGGGTTTATGGCTTGAGGGTAGAAGCTGTCAAGGAGCCTTTTGGATCTAGACTAGACACTCCGGTACCGCTTGCCATGCGGTAGCAGAGAGAACAGTCTATGAATCTATAAATTCAGTGAACATTTAGTTTGTGAGCATAGGTTTAATCCTGTTTGATCTAATGAGATGGATGTAGGATTTTCTGCTGCCTAGAATCGAGGCCTTTCCCAGTCGTGAAGGACGAAGCTAGGGCCCTTTTGGTTCTCATTGGCGAAAACTGAACTCAAATTAGGGGTTATATAACAGAATCTCCTATACCATTTTGCCCAACATGCTATAACCCAGGGTTTGTAAACAAACCTGTTTGTACAACAACCCCTTTTTAAGGTGATGTAACTTGTATCATTATTAAAGGGCTGTGAAACCCACAGCCGAATGGCTTCAGACTGAACAGTTCTCACTGGAAATTGCTGCTGACATTAAACATAGCTTATTGCTTTCTTCAGTGGAAACACAGAAAATGTATAAAAATGCCAAATATACCAAAAGATAAATCAAGCAGAGATTTACGACTATTTAACCATGTTAATCATTACTGAAACATGCAAACTTCAAACACTTAACCAGTTAATTATAATAAATACATGACTTCTAAATACAAATATTGTATAAAAAATTATTCATTATAGGGGAGGGTTTGGCCGGCCGGGATGTCCTTGTCCCATCGCGCTCTAGCGACTCCTGTGGCCGGCCGGGCGCATGCACGCTGACATGGTCGCCAGTTGTATGGTGTTTCCTCCGACACATTGGTGCGGCTGGCTTCCGGGTTAAGCGAGCAGTGTGTGAAGAAGCAGTGCAGCTTGCAGGGTCGTGTTTTGGAGGACGCATGGCTCTCGACCTTCGCCTCTCCCGAGTCCATAGGGGAGTTGCAGCAATGGGACAAGACTGTAACTACCAATTGGGGAGAAAAAAGAGGTAAAAAGTCAAGAGTTGGCTATAACATGAGTACAAACAAAGTGAGTGTGTGTAAGTGTTTCTGTGTGTGTGTGTGTGTGTGTGTGTGTGTATTATGGTGTGTATTATAATTTCCCATCATAAAAATGTATAACCATTCCCCAATCAAATACCTTAATCGATACCAAAAAATAAAACATCTGAGACAGCCTTGTATTAAATGCATTATGAAGAAAATGTTGTAATGTAGGCACCACTAAATATGAAATGCGTTATGAAGAAATGTGTTGGCCTACTCTTGCCTACACCAAAAAAAAGGTATTTCTGACTACAAGTGCACCAGTATCCTAAAGTATTAAGCGAAAACAAGCATAGAAAACAGTATTGGCATTAACAAAAAAAGAAGGCTACTATTATTTCTATGATAACCTGGTTGATAAAAAAATTGGGTTGTTAGCACGTTTGTTTTTTTATATAAATAAATGTGGGACAAAAAAGGCAGTGGAGAACACCATTGCCCATCATACATTGCTGTAATAACTTCAACACTTTTGTTGAAGCCAGTTAAGAACAAATTCTTATTTACAATGACGGCCTACACCGGCCAAACCCGGGCGACCCTGGGCCAATTGTGCGCCACCCTATGGGACTCCCAATCACCGCCGGTTGTGATACAGCCTGGATCGAACCAGGGTGTCTGTAGTGATGCCTGTAGCATTGAGATGCAGTGCAAAAGATTGTCCTGAAGTTGGCCCCCAAAAAATGTATTTTCATAAGAATGAAATCGCACAAAAGTGTGTATATGTTCACACAAATGAAGCCACACAAAAACGCACAAAATCTGCTGAAATACATTTAGTCAATTTGCACGAATTGAGTGTGAGATTGTGTTGCTCTGAAATCAACTTTATAAACAACACTTGAAAATGCAGCCAAGCCTACTGACAAAATAGCTATATAGGTTTACATGTTTATATGTCTTACAAATATGGAGGCCTAATGCATTTACTGTATTATTTGTTACATTAGCCTACTGGAAATAAGCGGATCTCAGATGTATTTTTGCAGAGAGCAATTTTTGAATTGCGCAATTATTTGAACACATGTAAGTGGGCCTGGTGTGAGGACATTCTGGCAGCCCCTCAGAGGTTCCTGCCTGTACGGCCATCTCTGTGCCGAGTCTGGTGTATCTCTTTGACTAGGATGGTAATAATGCATGTCACACTGCTTTTACCCGCGTGTAGCGCTCCCAAAACGGACTCTGGGAAGTTTCCGAAAAGGTCACGTTTGGTCACTAGTAATTGAAGCTGTTGATATCTTGGGTTTGAAGAAATACTGTATGTAATATTTAACAGAAATATGCATTAACCATCAATAAACATGGCAGCACTTAAAAGACACACACACACACACAGATTTCCTCTGATTATGCCCCCTGACCTTTTGCTCCATGTCTGCAGGGTTGCAGGCGGCCAGTTTATCCAGGGTAGAGGGGGCAGAGCAGGGGAGAGGGTCTAAGCTAGAGAGGCTGATCTTAAACAGTGACTGGGGGCTATACAATGTGGTCCTTTGCCAAGAATAAGCAGTTTAATCAAATTCAAGTTAACTCTATTTTAATTTTTTTTTTTTTTAATGTAATACCTTGAGCTGTTCTTGTCGATTACGGTTTTATAGTTTGTCATGTATTTGTATGTTTTATGTGGACCCCAGGAAGAGTAGCTGTTGCTTGTGCAGTAGCTAATGGTACAACAACTACTCAACCTATATGGGCTTTTTGTCTTTATCATGACCCAAGTCAATGTTTATAGTGCATCATAATTGACTTATACTGTATTTCATGTTGTAAAACACTTGTTAGATTGATGCCTTATCTAGGTGAGAGTGAGGGGTGATTCTCTCCTGTGAGTGTCTGTGTGTGTGTGTGTCTGCAATGCATGTATGTGCATGTGTGTGTATGAGATGACCCGCATCAGATCAAAGATGAGCTCGGGGCCGTATTTCACCCGGGCAGAATGACGCATTTATATCTCCCTGACACCTCCAAACCAGCTCCACATGGGCCCGGCCTCCCCTTAATAAGCCCAGATCCTTTCTGCAGAGGCCTGTCACATCAATCGACACACATCCTCGGCATGCAGCACGCTGACTTCAGATCAGGGCAATAAATAGAGAACGAGTGGCCGGGGGGAGACGTGGAAAAAAAGAAGAATAAAAAGATGACCCGGCATGTGCGGCATCAGTCAAGGCTTTTATGAAGCGTCTGCCTAAAAAGCCAAATAGATAGGCGTGGGTTTGGCCCCCGCCAAGAGCTTCAGATCTGACAAAGGTTAGGGAAGTGTTATGAAAGGTTATGAACGAGATGATTTGTTGGGGCATTCTGTGATGAGTGGAATTTTACTGTCCATGTGCATGCCAGGATTGGTTACCTCGGGGTTTGGGCCGCAACCCTTACAAGGCTTACCCCAACTGATCTTGGCAAGTGGATCTAAAGCAGTCAGATGAGAGCACAGTGTGTGTGCGTGTGCACGTGGGCGTGTGTGTATGAGTGTGGCTGTCCGTCCATCCATCCATCAATGTGTGTGTGTCCATCCGTGTGTGTGTGCATGTGCGTGTGTATGTGTCATGGTGTGCGAGTGAGAGAGTGAGGGAGAGAATGTGTTTCATACCAAGATGAACAAAAGATGTTCAGCAGAGAAAGAGCTCCAGCTGGTTTTCATCGGTAGCACTGCTTGTGTCAATTACTAACAGCGCAATCACTTTTAATGTTGCTACTGCTTTTGCTGCTTCCATGAACAGATTACCGTTCACATTACATACCTATACCGGTTGCTCTGCAATTGCAATTGTTATTGCTTGTATTTCCAAACCTGCATCTCCTAGTACCGTCATTACTCTGAAACACACAAATGTCACTGCTTTAGCTTGTAGGCCTTTCCTGCATTCAAATGACCTAGTGGCCTCATGGGTGGAGTGTTATTCATATTTTGCCTAATTTCCTAACATTATTTAAATGGAAAAGCCGAAAATCCGGTGTTTCAATGTAAACAGTTGTGTTTTATTACAATCTTATGTGATGTATTTAAAGTGTAATATTGGGATGCAAACTCAAAATTGAATACATTTCAACTTTATAACTGACATGGTACAGGTGTCTTCTTTTTTGAAGCCCATAACCATGTGTGTGAGGTGTATACTTTTCTTTCAAAGTAGATTTGTTTAAGACTACCAATAAAACACTGTGCGACCCTGATTTAGCCCACTGCAGTAAAAGGTTAAACATCACATTCGATGTGGCACACTAAATTGCTAACCCTGTATCACCTCTAATTTAATACTAGGAGTAGTCACTTCTTGTATGGCACGTAAAGATACACTCCTGGCTATAACGTTAGCATTTCTGTCCCCTGTCATTTTGACAAGCAGCTGAGGACAAACTTTGCTCTGTTAGCCACCCTTGGACACATGAAGGGAACCAGGAGAGTAAACAATTCCCCACACACACTATAGCGTGTAAACATCACCTGTTCACGGACCACTACTACCAGGGAGAGACTGGGACCAGAAATCGGACCAGGCAATTCTAACACACAGGCCCATTTTTCCTCTAGGATCACACATCAGCCCGTTTCTTACGATCGTGTTCGAAAATGGACCAAGCGCAGGGTGCGTAGAGTTCCACATATTTTATTCTAAGTGAAACGTCAAAACAATAAAGAACACAAATGATTGTAACATAGATAGCACTCACTGGCACTAACAAGAAACAACGCAGGTGGGAAAATGAACACCCTAAATATGATCCCCAATTAGAGGCAACGAATAACAGCTGCCTCTAATTGGGAACCACACACAAAACTAACATAGAAAAAGAACAACTAGAACAAAACCCCCCTAGTCACGTCCTGACCTAAATCACCATAGAGAACCCAGAGGGTTATGGCCAGGACGTGACAGTACCCCCCCCCCCCCACTGGAGGCCTGGTGGGTGGAGCCGGCACAGGTGCGGGGCGGGGAGCCAGCACAGGACGTACCGGGCTGGGAAGGCACACTGGAGGCCTGTTGCGTGGAGCCGGCACAGGTTGCACCGGACGTACCGGGCTGGGAAGGCGCACTGGAGGCCTGGTGCGTGGAGCCGGCACAGGTTGCACCGGACTGGTGACACACTCTTCAGGGCGAGTGCCTGGAGCCGGCACAGGACGTACCGGGCTGGGAAGGCGCACTGGAGGCCTGTTGCGTGGGGCCGGCACAGGTTGCACCGGACGTACCGGGCTGGGAAGGCGCACTGGAGGACTGGTGCGTGGAGCCGGCACAGGTTGCACCGGACGTACCAGGCTGGGAAGGCGCACTGGAGGACTGGTGCGTGGAGCCGGCACAGGTTGCACCGGACTGGTGACACACTCTTCAGGGCGAATGCGGGGAGCCGGCACAGGACGCACCGGGCTGGGAAGGCGCACTGGAGGCCTGTTGCGTGGAGCCGGCGCAGATTGCACCGGACTGGTGACACGCTCTTCAGGGCGAGTGCGGGGAGCTGGCACTGGACGTAACGGGCTGGGCAGACGCTCCTCTAAACGCCTGCGCTGCAGCATATTCCTTGCCAACACCTTTCTCCTATATCCTTCCTCAAACGTCTCCCATTCAGGCTCTGGCTCTCTCCTTTGCTCTGCTGACAGCCCCATGTGCCCCCCCCCCCCAACAAAAATCTTGGGGTTGCCTCTGGGCTATTTGTGGACGCGGACCCCGGCGTCGTTGCTGTCCCCCATTATTCCTCGGCAACTCCCGCCAAGGAAGGGTCTCGCATCCACCAATGATCTCTTCCCATGGCACGCTGCTTGGTCCTGGTGTGGTGGGATATTCTGTTACGATCGTGTTCGGAAATGGACCAAGAAGCAGCGTGCATAGAGTTCCACATATTTTATTCCAAGTGAAACGTCAAAACAATAAAGAACACAAATGATCGTAACATACGTGGCACTCACTGGCACTAACAAGAAACAATATCCCACAATGCAGGTGGGAAAATGAACACCCTAAATATGATCCCCAATTAGAGGCAACGAATAACAGCTGCCTCTAGTTGGGAACCATACACAAAACCAACATAGAAAAAGAACAACTAGAACAAAACCCCCCTAGTCACGTCCCGATCTAAATCACCATAGAGATATCAGTGAACCCAGAGGGCTCTCTATGGCCAGGACGTGACACCATTACTTTCCTCAATTTAGACAGGCCCGCTTGACTAAAGATGGACCAGCCCAGCTGGCATTTGCTAGAACTACCCAATAGCTGGTCCATCTCTGACTACCACCAACACCACCACTACCGCCGACCATGACCCAGTCAAGGAGGAAGTGGCATTTCAACAAAATGTAGAGATTTCCCCATATCGCAGCACTCTTTTCCAGTAAGGAGGCCTTCTTCAGCATTACCAATGAAAATTGTCCTCATAGGTATTGGTTATACAAGTTCGGACAACACCGGAGAACATAAACTCCTAGAGTTACAAACGTAGTCTCTGATTACTGTAAGATAAAACGTTGAGAAAGAAAGACCCCACTCATAGACAAAATGTCCAGGTAATTTCCACATTTTCGAACAGGTGTAGATGATTAAAGATGCATTGTGAACTGATTTTGATCAGGTCTTATAAGTGTAAACAGACAAGATGAAGATGTTAGCGCCAGGTTTAAACGGAGCTTCTGTTTCATATACACTTAGGGCTGGTTTCCCGGATGTAGATTAAGCCTAGTCCTGGACTAAAACGCCTTAGTGGAGTTTGTCTGGGAAACCGGCCTGAGTTTTTTTGAACTTTTATTCAATAACAATGATGACATCATATGGCTGGCATGCAGGTAATTTTTTTAATTTATTTTTATTAGGCAAGTCAGTAAAGAAAAAAATATTATTTACAATGACAGCCTAGGAACAGTGGGTTAACTGCCTTGTTCAGGGGCAGAACGACAGATTCTTACCATGTCAACATGGGGATTCGATCTAGCAACCTTTCAGTTATTGGCCCAACGCTCTAACCTCCAAGGCTACCTGCCGCCCCTTATTACACAATATAGTTTGATAATCAGTCCCTATATTTATGGTAAGCCCCTTTGGTGAATGAAGCAAGAGGCAATATCAGTGAGTATATGTTGGTGGGGCCATAATAGGCACTAAATCTCAAAGATTAATTATTCACTGTAGTATACCTCTCAGTGACACTCGATTCATACACTATATATACAAAGGTTTGTGGACACCCCTTCAAATTAGTGGATTCGGCTATTTCAGCCTCACACATTGCTGACAGATGTATACAATCGAGCACACAGCCATGCAATCTCCATAAACAAACACTGGCAGTAGAATGGCCTTACTGAAGAGCTCAGTGACTTCCAATGTGGCACCGTCATAGGATGCCACCTTTCCAATAAGTCAGTTCACCAAATTTCTGCCCTGCTAGAGCTGCCCCTGTCAACTGTAAGTGCTGTTATTGTGAAATGGATACGTCTAGGAGCAACAGCGGCTCAGCCGGAAGTTGTAGGCCACACAAGTTCACAGAACGGGACCTCTGAGTGCTGAAGCTTGTCTGTCCTCAGGGTTGCAACACTCACTACCGAGTTCCAAACTGCCTCTGGAAGCAATGTCAGCACAAGAACTGTTCGTCGGGAGCTTCATGAAATGGGTTTCCATGGCCGAGCAGCCGCATACAAGCCTAAGATCACCATGCGCAATGCCAAGCTTCCGGCTGGAGTGGTGTAAAGCTCGCTGCCATTGGACTCTGGAGCAGTGGAAACGCGTTCTCTGGAGTGATGAATCACCCTTCACCATCGGGCAGTCTGACGGACTAATCTGGGTTTGACAAGCAGGTGTCCACATACTTTTGGTCATGTAGTCTATAGCCACTCTCCTCCTCCGTTCTCCACTGTAATGCTGATGACAAGGTGTTTCTCAAATCGCATTAGAGGCCCTTCACAAAGGTTTCATAGGGGAGTGTGTAACAGCTTGAAACGTTTAGGATTGTTTAATAAGATGCAGGTTTCTCATAGATGTTCTATCTCCAGTGTGGACAGGGGCCCGGGGTGCCAGACGCCCCCAGAGGCCTCCAGGACATTCAGGGGTATAGAGAGCAAAATAGGTGGGAATTTTCTATGTGCAATAAGCCTATCCTCACTGTGGAGTTACACTCAGGTCAGGGAATGCTGACTGTGCCCGATGTTGAAGTCTAGCATATTGGGCCCCAAAGAAATGACCTGTCAAAAAGTCAGTAAATCAACAACAAAACATCTGCCTAGTTACTTCTAATATGTCTATCTGTTTAATCAGTAGTTTGCTAGAAATGTGTAACTTAGAGACTGTAGCTAAATGAGAATATAATGGAGAAGGTTTTGGGATACTTCCATCAAAATGCCTCACTTGGCCATGGTAACAATGTTTCAGGCATACATGTTGTAAAAAACAAAAACGTTGTACCTATTGTCTGTGCCTATGGCTTTGGGAATTGGGAAAATCTAACTGGTATTTCTCTCCACTAAAAGTGGGGCCCTAGTGCAAAGTCATGAACTTTCTCCCCTTGTTTCCCCACACAGTGAACTTAACTCACACTCAACTCAAACACGTTTCATTGACTTGACAGTTAAAGAAAACGGTGTTGCCAGAGCAATTATGTTGGCGAAAACGCAATTATATTCATTATGTATGTACAACCTCCAGGATCTGAACCCAACTTCAAACACCGTCTGGAATAGAGGGTTTCTTGTTGATGGGACGAAGAGTCAAAGACTAATTAAGTAAGAAAGTGAGAGAGGGCATGGAGAGGGAACGGTCAGTAGGGTGCTGACAGGGGGGAAGTTCACTCCTCTGCCTCCTGCACTAACACAGCTAGCATAATTAGCATTGCATTTGTGACCCTGCTGCCACGGTTAGCAAGGTAAGCATTGCTGCTGGGCCCAGGTTAACAGTGCTCTGTTCAGGTACACAGTGCCTAGGTGGTCTGGAAGGCTAAGGCTGGACTGGACTGGCCCGAAGGGGAGATTACCAAACTAAAGACTATAGGCAAACATGGGACCTGTTTGCTTTGCTGATTGGCTAAGACGTGGGGGTGAAGATGGGGTTGTCGTCAGCGGATGTCAACAGCGAGGTAACACTTACAGTAAACTGTCAGTCCCCCGGCTCCCTACATATCACCTAGCCTACACCCCAGGCCCATATCCTTAGGCCTTGTATAAAGAGTTGAGTGGCCTTGTGCATTGTCAACAGTACAATAAACCGCACTCTTGTGGAGCTCAATCCACACACCAATATGATCACTTCATAATAAAATCACACACTGAGTAAAGGTATGGGTGTATGGACATGCTAACATGCAATTTCTCTATCCAGGCTAGACTAGCATTACAAGCAACTACTGTTACAATCGCTTACAGCCCCCTAAGTGCTTAACAACTAGAAAAGCCTTAAAGCGTCTCTGTTTATCTAGACTCTCTGCTTAGAATGTTTGCGCTGGGCACCAGGAGAGCTGTGATTCCAATCCAAAGAGGAAACTATTGAAGGTCCCAATGCTCGTCTGAGAATACTTCAAATGGGGCCCCCCGCCGTTCGGCCCCATCAGCAAAGGGCCCCCGAGACGTATTGTAAAGACGACAGCAGGCTTTCCCCACACACCACTCTGAGTTATTAGCTCCCAGGCTAAAGCAGCACAGTGGCCCTGTGAAGAGGAATGGTAATGAGAAAAGCAGATGAGGTATTTAACTAGCGTTTCACAGCTATTAAAGAGGCGTAGACCGACTGGCCACCGGTCGGTCTGGTGTGGAGTCAGCATTTCTCTTCGGCTTCATCAAATGGCTCTTCCGTTCTCGCCTCTCCAAATGACTTCAGATATTTGTGATGCTGTTATTTCTTAATTAAATGGTTTGAATCAAATTTATTAACTTAACTGTAACTTCCTCATGAAATGTTTTGTTCTGAAATGGTCTTTATAAAAAAATGTAAGAGCTTTTAAGCATTCAATTTCCTAGGCACACACACTTGGTTTCCTATTAAAGCTAAGATTGTCTATCACTGCTGGCCCAGGAGTGAATTTTGGGCCTACAGTCCATATAAAAGATGCGTATTGAACATAGCCTTTGTAGAAAGCAAGTCATTTCATGGGGAGTTGTAAAAGATGAATTGTCTGTGGACTGTGCTTGAGTAGGAGGATGGAGAGAATAGAACGTTTTCTATTCAGAGGAAGTGTGGACGTTGAACATCAGAGTGACCAAAGATTCATTTGGATGGGGAGTAAGCCCAGATGCAGTGCGATGTTACATTTACGTCATTTAGCAGACGCTCTAATCCAGAGCGACTTCCAGGAGCAATTAGGGTTAAGGTCCCTAATCAAGGGCACATCGACAGATATTTCACCTAGTCGGCTCAGGGATTCAAACCAGCCACCTTTCAGTTACTGGCCCAACATTTTTAACCGCTCGGCTACCTGCCCTACCATAGAGACGTCTTCTTTCACTTAGACCTCAGTGTGCGACGTTGCACGGAATCCCTTCCATGAGCGGGTTTCATGTAAGTATAACCATGCCGGCCATATTTTTCTTCTTACACCAATAAACAGTTCCAAAAGCAGCCCTTTCCTGGCAGCTGATGTTTTCCCCTTCTGAGAGAAGTATAACAAGTTGATGGAACCCAGTTACAGAACAATGTTGCTGTGAGTGAATTGGGGCATCGCAGTCTACTAAAAGCCACAATGGTTATTTCAATTAATAATCCCTATTCTTTCTTGAAGAGTGGGCTGTAAATGCTTTATGAGCTTAGTACAACTCTTAGCCTATCATAACCCCTATCTCATACTAATATTCAAATGATGTGTTTCTATCATGTACTTTTTTTGTGCTGTTGTTGCATTACTATTTCAGGTTCAAACATAAAACATATCAGAAGCCCTGGCCTAACCAATAGGCCTTTTCTTAAAATAAACATAGGCCATGTTTTATCATCCTACATATACACATATAAGCAGTCTGAGCATGTCCTATTATGTCAGGGAAACTGCTTCGAGATTGTAAACGGGGTTTACCCCAATCCAGATCGAACCCTCCATACTGTAGCCGACTGATGAATTGACAACTTCATTTTCATTCTCCCGGAGATTTGTTGCATTTTTTTTTACAGGCGTTCCGCTCTACTTCCTTTGGATCCTCGTGTCGTTCAACAGAATGCGATGCGCTAGTTATATTTACACAAGTTGGAGGCCCGGGGTTTCACGAGGTTGACCGATAAACTCGCCCGCCAGCCCACAGCAAACTCAGCAGCCCAGTTCCCGAGACTTTATGGAGTTTGTCCATTTTAGTAGGACTAAACCGGATGTTAAATCAACAAACAAGCATTGACGCAAAAATAAAGTCTTGGTGCAATCCACAGACTGGTGCCCCATACACATCGTGACCTATTTCATTATGCCATACGTTATGTTCACAACATTTTACCCCCGCTACTGAATGGACACGTGTAGTGTTTATAACGCAAGACGGAGGAGATCCTGTCGCTCGTCAGAGAGCGCATTTGTTTTGGGAGATGGCTAAATATGCCCTTTTCATTCAAGACATGATAAATAGATTGTTTCAGGTGATAATCAAACACGTTTTGTTTAATTACTTTTTCCTCAACTTGTTTCTCTAACTTTCTAGCAAGTCGAGCTAGGTTGCGCTGCAGAGCAGCTAACGGTAGCTAGCTAAAAGCTTAGGTTGAAGATATCACTGTAGCTGGTGACTTCTACCTAATAATTATCATAAAAAAAACAAATGTCATTACCATCACAACAGTAAACTAAAACAGAAGGCAACGGTCGTATAATATAATTGGCTTAACAGCCCATGTGTATTATTTAACAATACTATTCAAATAGTACTCTTCAAAACGCAAGGGGGCATTGTGATTCCACTCTGTTGTGGACATCCGTAACGGAGTGCTTATGCGTATTGTGAACAAGGCTTGACTGGACATGCTTGCAGTGGACCTCGGAATTTTCCATCTCTCACTTGTCTCATACCAAAGGCATTCTAGGCTAGGCGTTGGGGTCAGGGTCATAGGCAGTAACTTAGGGCTTGATTGAACAGAACCCTTAGAGGTTTATGATGACTTTATTTTGAAGTTCAGTACAGAAAACACTGAAAGATAGAATTAGAATGTCCATCAAGTTATTCTTTGTCCAATAATCACAATTTATTCCACTCTTATAAATAACTAGCTGATTTCCCCTTACATTTAATGACCGAGGTCATGAGTAAGTAGACATATTTTCTAGCCTAGCCTACTTCATCAAAGTAAAAGGCTGGAGTAGGCCTTCTGCACTGTTGTGTAATGTGTATCTAAAAAAAATACACAATACCTGTAAAATAAATGTAAAGCTGTTCCCCAAAGAGGATGGGCCAATAAAACATACATTATTTTAAAGGCCGCAGACTAAAAATCCCTGGAAAAGGCCTGATTGTGTGTGTGATTAAAATGTTCTGCATTTCTACATATTTTTCCTACCGTAATCGATAAAAGCGTCACTGTCCTGTAATTGAAAGATTGTTCCAGGTTCGGTTACTCCCCAGTCGCCACCACTCAATGTCTATCCAATAGTTTCCAATAGAGGGAGGTAGTGGTCAACAAGCATTACAGTCAAAGGTGCCAGGAAGTCATAGGCTACCTCCAGGATCAGTAGATAATCAAGCACATTACATGAATTGTGACATTAGATGAATGACTGTTGATGTTGTGATGAACGGTGCTCAATAGAAGTTGAGTAAACAACCACAGAAATGAGTGTAAAGCACTTATTTACATCCCCTGTCAAGTAAACCTGGTGTACAGTAGGCTACAGAGCAAAGGGGAGTAAAGACAACACCTGCCTGTCTATGTAACATGGGGTGGGGGGTGGAGAGGGGGGGCCATGGAGGGGAGTGGTGTAAGGGGGTGGTTAAAGAAAGGGTGTAACCCTGAAGGAGGTGGTGGGAATGGATCCACAGGTGACACACAAACACACACACACACCTGTGGGAGGGATGACACTCCCATACTCCCATTTAGGGTCCTCTGAGAAACCTCACCGCCATCCCCACTTAAGTCTCCCCCACCCAAATGGACTTCCCATATTGCTGTGTGTTCCTGCGTAAATGTTTCCTATGAGGGTCATTAGCAGCACTAAAAGTACACGTGCAGGAGAACAGAGGGAGCGTGTGCACTGGGTATACTCCTTCTGTCTGTTTACTACGTCTCTGACTAAACCATACGCAGTATGAGTACATAGGCACTACATTGACATCCATGGATTACATGATGACATTGAGAGTCATTTACAGTGACAGTGTCAGTGAGGCCTTGCTAAGCTGGTCCCAGTGAATAGAGCCAGCTAAGTGGGAACAGAATGTGGAGTCACCTGAGTAAGTCTTTTAACCATAAGGGAAATGGCTAAACCAAATGCTGCTGTGTGTGTGCAGTGGGAAAGCTAAAGGTCTCTGCAGTGGGCCTGGACACCACAGCTGTATATCCAATGTCACCAACAGGGCTTCGGGAACCATTACAAATAGACACAGGTTGGTTGGATTCATTCCATCTTCATTTCAAACTCCTAACCAACATAGAGGAATACAATCAGCTTGGTGGGGGGGGGTAATCTGGAAAACATACTGCCTAATTTCATTGTGTTAGGAATTCCCTGATTTGCCTTCAAGCACAAATCCATTACCCAGTCCAACCCGGCTTTACAGTTTCACCTCAATACTCACAGGCACTAGAAAAAGAATATACAGGTATCTTCATAATAAGTAATATGAATATCAAAAGGGTCAATTTGATGACATAATAAATAATTGATTAAAGATAAACAACTAGCAACCGAAAATGTTAAAAGTTGAATAAATCATTAATAAAAAAGGAATGTTAATACATCAAAATAATACAAAAGAATCAAAATTATCAATAGAAAATAATAAATAAATAAACAAATTGACGAATAAACACATAAATTAATTTAAATAAATACAATGATTAATTCATTAGGATAAATTAACTTTTGTGAAATCTGGGTGTCACACAGTCTAATTTACATCATCAAGTCCCTTGTAACAGTGTCTAATGAACAACAGCAAAAGGTTTCAAATGAACACTTCAGTATCATACTCCATACGATTCCGTTTTTTTGGTTTTTTTACCAAGGTTCATTCAGTCCCCTGCCAGCCTGCTTCTCTCCCCTGTGACAAGTACCATCCCCATGGGCTTGAGTCTGGCCCCGGTCCCCCATTCACTGTAAAACAACGGGCAACTCCAGAGAAACACTGGCATTCAATTACCAATCCACAACACATTCAAATATTAAAAGCTGTGAGGGGAGCGGATGGCTGCAGAGAGAGGTGCACGACCTGGTGAGAAGTCTGCAGATGTCACTCAGTCCCTGATGTGATGCTGCCATTGACACAGACAGAGAAGGGGGTGTAAATCCCCCCCCCCGTCCTATGTACTTGGGTCGCTCCATCCTGAGTTAATCCCACTTTATCCAGGAGAGCCGGGCTGTCAGATCTAGAGTGAGATGGGACAAAAGCAGGGCAAACATGGGGCTTTAGATACATCTTTAGATACATTTTAATGATTGTTTAATAAGTCGCAGGTCCGGGCTGGGCAAAGGGGTACAGTCACTCCTCAATGCCCCCTCCATATGGCTGGAGTGGAGCCCCACAGAATTGGTTAACTAAAGTACACAGCCAACCATTGAGTGCAGCGAGAATACTTGTGCTCTGGCAAAGGGGAGCCTTTGAGCACCCACACCAAAGAGAGAGACAGCTGGGAATAAAACACACAACAAACATAAACAAAGCGAGCTGTTTAAGTGACACAAACTCAATTAAGAGCCAATGAGCTTTGGAGTTTGCTGTCGGCTAATAGCATATGCTGTCCTTCTCCATGTGCTAATTTAATTATAAACACTTGGTAGGATACCTCATTCTTCCGTGGGTCTATCCTGTGTGCTGTTTGCAATTTTCGTGAATGGGGTTTTGTAATGTCCCACACCCAACATTAAGTCATAAAACATATGGGCCATGCATATACAGTATTGGTTTACAAACTAGAATTCCAATGGAAAAATATAGATTTACCGTAATGCCATCCAAGTTTTTATTGTCATGTGCACTAGTACAGTGAATTGCCTTTCTTGCTCTTTCCCAACAACGCAATAATACTATAAAAAATGTATTCTTAAAAAGTAAAATAGAATAAAAACACACGAGAAATAGAAATAAGACGAACACGAGAAAAGACAACCAAAAGTTAGTTGAATTTCCAATGTGTTATTACTCTGCTTTCAACCATCTAAAAGCACAACCAAATTCCAATGGAGAAAAAAAACGGACAGATTTTTGGTTTAGTTGTCACCCAAATGTCTATCACTGCGCGTGCAGCCATTTAAAAGCACAGCAACGTTCTAATGGGAATACAATGTCCGATATGTTGTTTATTTATACAGCAGATTAATGTGTTATCACTGTGCTTCATCTAATAGCAGAACCATATTACCTGGATTGCGCAGATTATTACAACAATTGTGAAGATCTCCGCAGACCTGCGACGAGCCAACAACCTACGCATTCTATCTCGAACATGCATAAGAAGAAATGTATAGTTACAGTAACCTCAAAATGTGCTACCCAAGCAGAAGAAAAATCTCCTTCAAATGTTGATATTTGGTTGCATTGACAACCAAACACAATTAAATATCCCTAAATATCATAACAATTTAAATCAACCAGTGCTTGAAACCCTAGGCATATGTATTGTCTATTTTTTGTTGAATCCTGGATAAAATGTAATCAATAGCTGTTGATGACTTTGCAAAGGCTATATAGGCCTAAATAGTATAATTGATGACATTTGACATAAAGTATGATAACATTCCATTTGCTCTGTTAAACCTACCCTTTGGAATGACTTCCATAACAACAGTGAATCTATTTAGTTTTTAAGTGGAGATCTTTCAAATAGCACATTGGCAATAGTCAGTGACAAATTTCATAGCTGGGCTTGGTTAAAACCCTGGATGGGAGACCAAAGAGGTAGCTGTAGATAGATCAATTCTCCAGTAGGAGGTGCTGCCCAGCCTATTTATTTTTGTCTTTTGATAGTGGATATAATGTTGAAGATCTAACATTGTTTTAAAAGTACAAATTCAACATATTTTATGTGAGGTTTGTCTATGTTGAAATCTGGTTACCAAGATGACATAATCCTGGAGTTGAAATTTCACCCTTTAAAACAATAGTTTATGTTGATGACTTTTTTCAAATCCAATGTAGTTTCCACATTTTCCACGTCACAATAAATTGACAAAGGACATTGAAATATAGGCTATTGCAGGAGCTTTTGCACCAGTTTGTGTGTAGCTTTTCAATCTTTGAATGGAACCGATTCAAAAGTGTATCTTTCAAGCAAAGATTCGAATTGTTTATAAATGTAATCGCATTGCATAATCTAACATGGTTCTGACGACATAAAAGTTTTCAGTAATTAGGCTATTTGTATTTTCTGCTCACCACTTGTGTTCCATATTGCATTGGTTTGATTCTTGTAACCATTCTTCATGCATTCATCCAAATATGACTTGGGGTCGCAGCCGGATATCAATATTTCTCTCAGGAGGGCAATGTAGGCAATGGCGAGTCTCAGGGTATCAATCTTGGACAGGCGCTTTTCGTAAGGAAAGGTGGGCACGTGGCACCGCAGCTCTTCGAACGCCGAATTGATACTCAGCATCCTCTTCCTCTCCCGGATGTTAGCGGCGTGTCGCTGGATCTTGTACGGGTGATGGGGCACAAACTGCCGCGGCCTGTGCTTGCTCATCTCGTGGGGCTCGTCCACCGAGGAGCTGTCCACTTCAGCACCGGCGACAAGGCCGGGAGACTGCGAGTCCAGGTCTGTGAAGGTCAGCTGCGCGTCCGGGAACATGGACTGGCCACCGAACGACGACCAGGGCGAAAGCTGGCCGGTGACCGTGGTGCAGTCAAAGAGTAGACTGTCCAACTGGGCCTGGAACTGGAAGTTAAGGTCCATCTGGCCCCAGAAATCAAAGTCTGTAGTGCCATCTTGATCCAAGTCAAATAATACATCTTCCATTTTAAAGTCTTATTGTTCAATTCAATACGCTGTTTTTACCCGTCAGGAGAAAACGTGTAGCCTGCTGCACGAAATCGGTGCCTAGTTAAAAAAGTCCCTAGTTCAAAATAAAGTGCTTGTGAGGACCGTCTGATTGTGCGCTACAAGTCACTTGTAATCTCTGGACTGTGTGACACGCGCAGCGCACTTCCCGAGCATTAAATAGTTCATAGGCTTCCATGTCTGGCGGCGGGGTGCACGCAGCAGGGGGCGCGCGTATATTCTAAAGGCTTGAAAAGGACCTAATTAGGACACATATGCCCCCTCCTAATAGATCACTCATTGCTTTTTAAAAAGCGGAGCTAGATACAAAGGAATCAGTTGATCTTCAAATTACCAACAGAAGAAAAACACGTGTCCAATTATAAACTTTCCTCAAGTTGTTCCCTATACAACGAGCAAAGAGTAGCCTCATATTTACAAAGAAAACGACAGACTATTTGCCATTCGTTCCTTGAGAGGCCTCGTGCCCAGTTTTGCCCCGCGTCTAGCACTTGGTCAACCGGGTGGCATCTGAATAGAATAGCTTTATAATTAGATCTCAGTTCGTGCCACACAATACTGTCAGAAACATATGATGGCACTCTCAATTATCAAGCGACATAGCCCCCAATTTAAGGCTTAGTTGAAAGGCCTACAAAACGAGCAACGTAAGACAAGTAAATTACGTTGAGGGTGTTGGTACAACAATACAGATCGAATTTTAAATGCAAGGGGCTTCCATTGCAATAGTCTATGTTGTAGCAAACCTGAGCATGGTCTGATGCAAGTCAGGCACGTATAATTTCCCTGCATCAACTTGTCTATTGCATTTTGTCTTAAAAATTGCTACTAAAAACAACAACAAAAAAGCAAGCTGAAACAAAACTATTTTTTATTATTTATTATTTTATTATTATTTATTATTATTTTGGTCTGTTTACCACATAAAGCAAGTAAATTCGCAAATTGTCTGACTTTTATTAGGCCTGTGACAGAAGGAGATAGCCTCTAATTATGGCGAAGTTAATGAAATGTTGTGTCTGCTGCCTATGGGAAGTATATATATTTTTTTATGTATTTACTAAATATGTTTACATTCTCTAACATAAGTGTTTGATTTAACCAGTCTTCACGATTTTCGTTGAAAGGGGAGTGTTTGTCATTGCAAACGCAGAAAGCAAGGCCTGCTTTCTCTTTAGTGGTTAGAGAACCAACCCACTGGGCACACACGTCATTTCAACGTGGACATTTGGGTAATATTTGATTGAGACATTGAAACCTTTATTCATCCACTCAAAAAGACAGACAGAAGTTGATTGCATTCCCAATGTGTTGTCACCATGCTTTCAACCATCTAAAAGGCACAACCAAATTTCCAGTGGAAAAACAATGTCAGATTGTTGGTTTAATTGCCATCTAAATGTGTTATCAGTGCGCTTTCAACCATTTAAAAGCACAACACAGTTCAAATGGGAATACAACGCCAGATATTTTGTACAAAAACGTAATGTGTTGTTACTATGCTTCATCTAATAGCAGAATCAAATTACCTGGATTGCAGTTGATATTACATTAAACATAGTGCAAGTCGTCAATGCTGTTCGAGATTCTGTGCAGATTATTTTAGCAATTGTAAAGATCCCCAGACCTGTACCTTTGCATGCTATCTTGAATATGCAATCTTTCTATGATTACATAAGAAGATTTTTGGGTCATTCCACTAAGTTGGTGTCCTTTAAGAAATGTAACTTGGTCAAAAAACGTTTGATTTCACCTCATTTTAACATCATGTCAAAAAGAGCACATGTTCAACTTCATTAAAAAAAACATGTTCCCATATCAAGAGGTTAAATTAAAAAAAGACTATAATAAGTGCCAATCAAGTGACATGGTTGATGATTTCTTCTTAAATCAGCCATTGAAGCTTGTTGTGTGCAACAGGGAGAGGCAATTGAATGTAAGATTCACAAAAAAAATGAAATTGCTAAAACACTTCTAGCCTGTATATCTATGTGTAACAGGGTTGACCTGTTATGATCGACCCGCTCAGTTTTCCACCAGAAAATGTCCAAAAAGGAGCAGAACCAGTTCACCAGATTTTAGTCTATGATTTGACTAATAGATGTTTGTTTCTTTTGAATGTTTCTTTTTTTTTTAAGTAATAGTTTCACCGTATTAAAACTGGAGTTCAGTTCACATAACAGGCTTGACCATAACAGTAATCACATCAAATAAATAATAATCTTCAGAAATATCTTTGTCAAATCAACAAAAATATCTAGGGCTTTACAATGATGGTGAAACTTGGAGTCATTTTGGGATTAAGTGGATTAGAATCTTCATAGAAGTGACAACACATGGTTGAAGGAAGGACATGTCAAAATGCAGAATTTTGACACTTCAGCAAGCCTTTATTCTATAAAAAAAATCTGATTTATTAAATTCTCCATGTGGTCTATATTAAAGGGCACTTCATTTAATATAACAGGCTTTAAAAATATATATATATTGGTGCACAATTCCTACCTAAAATACTGATTCAAAGGGACACACATTTCAAAATGTGGCCATGGATGTGTTACTCATTTTAAGTTAAAATAAATACTGTTACATTCGTTTCTAAGATAGACTTAACTTCAAGCTATTTACTGTATTATAAAAGTCATGTTGAATTGTGTTTGGTTGATAATGCAACTAAATATCAACATTTAAAAGAGATGCATCTAATGCTTCAACAGCTTCATCTGAGCCACTGGGTTAATCCGCATCTTTAACTTTTATTTTTGTTAAGTTGTCAACAAGGTAATAGGCTATTTACTGTACGGCAAAAGCAATATCGAATTATGTTTGTTGTCAACGCAACCAAATATCAACATTTAAAGGAGATAGTCCGGCTTGGATTTCAGGTTGTCAAAAAACGTATAATTGATATGTTGGATTCACGTCTCCAAATCAAATCAAACTTTAAATGCACAAAGTTTGATTTGATTTAATGCTATTCTTTCACATAGATGTTTAGTTGAGATGGAGATGTGAATCCAACATATTAATTATTAACTTGAAGATTACATTTAAAATCAACCAAAGCTTGAAACCCTAGGCCTATATGTATTGTCTATTTTAGTTGAACCCTGGGTTGAATTTAATCAATAGCTGTTGATGACTTCGCAAATGCTATATAGGCCTCAATAACATAAGCTTCATTCTATAGCTAGAGGACTCCTGATATCTCCAGAAGTGATTTTTTGTCTTCATCTGTTGTGGTCTAGTACTGTCTTTTTGCTAGCTTAGGCCTTCTACTTTAAGTGCTGCCTGATTTCCCAGTGGCCTACCTGGTGTGTGAACTGCTGACTGCCCATAATTTGCAGATAGTCGTTGACACATCAACCAGGATCAAGGGGCAGGGCAATTTGTGACTTGTTTTGGTAATCAGTGGCTGTATTGGAGGGGGAGTGGTTTCACCTCTCCTAGGCAATCAGCAATTATTGTTAGTTATTCAGTCTCCCCTGGTTTCTCAGTGGCAGCTGTAACCGGCGGTCGTGTCAGTGGTGGGAACAAAGACGGTTTTGCCGAGATGTCCTGCTGAGTTATTCAAGGAAAGAGGAGGGCTTCACACCACCCTCTCACTTGAGTATCTTACCTAGTTATTTACAGATTCTCATTTTGCTCTTTTTTAGCTTTGTCAACTATGTATGTTTTCTATACCTGTTTGCACCTCTCCCGGTAGGCTTTACAGACGCTCCTCACCCCTTGGCTGCAACCCTTCTAATTTAGTGTACCCTGCGCGCACAACCCATGTGGAATTCCGGTTCTCTGGCAACGTTTGGAACTGCCGATCTGCGTTGAAGAACGCTGAGTACATCTCAGCCTATGCTGTCCTTTTACTTTTTGTCCCTGATGAAGACATGGATCACCCCAGAGAACACTGCTACTACAGCTGCTCTTTCTTCATCTGACTATGCTTTCTCTCATAATCCGATAGTATGTGGTCGTTGCGGTGGTAGCATAGGTCTACTCATTTCTCCTAAATTGAGATTTTCTCACCTGTCCATCTCCTCATTTGAATTTCATGCTGTCACTTGTACACTCAAGCTTAACATTATTGTCATCTACTGTCCACCAGGTGCCCTTGGAGAGTTCCTCAATGAGCTTGACACCTTGATAAGCTAATTTCCTGACGATGGCTCGCTCACTCCGCTCTTCGTACTTGGAAACTTCAACCTCCCGACGTCTGCCTTCGATTCATTTCTTTCCAACTTTCTCTTTCCTCTCCTTGCCTCTTTTGACCTCAACCTTTCCCAATCCCCTCCAACTCACAAGGCATGCAATATGCTTGACCTCATCTTTACTAGAGGCTGTTCTCCTACTAATCTCACTGCAACCCCCCTCCAGGTCTCTGATCACTATTTTGTTTCCTTTTCTGTCTCCCTTTCCTCCAACCCTAACCACTCAGCTCCTACCCAGATGGTCATGCACTGTCGCAAACTTCGCTCTCACTCTCTCCTCTTCTATCATCTCTCCCTTCTGCTAAATCCTTCTCCCTTCTGTCTCCTGATTCTGCCTCTTGACCCCAACTCTCATCCCTTTCGGCATCCTATGACTCGCACTGTCCCCTTTCGTCGCGGCCGGCTCGGCCCGCTCCTCCTGCTCCGTGGCTGAGTGACTCATTACGAGCTTACAGAACTGGGCTGCTGAGCAAAAAAATGGAGGAGAACTAAACTTCCGTAGGACATATCATCCTTCCACTCCCTATCTACCTTCTCTTCCAACTGTATCCACTGCTAAAGCCACTTTATACCACTAAAATGTCAAGCTTCTGCCTCTAACCCTAGGAAACTCTTTTCCACCTTCTCCTCCCTCCTTAATCCTCCATCCCTCCCCCTCTGCGGATGACTTTGTCAATCACTTGACGACATCCCCTACTCATTCACTCAGCCTATTGAGTCCACTGGTCTCACTCACACAGAACTACCCTACGCCTTGACCTCTTTCTCCCCTCTCTCGCCAGATGACATCTTGTGACTAGTGAGGTCTGGCCACCCGGCAACTTGCCCGCTCGACCACATCCCCTCGTCCCTTCTTCAGACGATCTCTGGAGACCTCCTTCCATTCCTCACTTCCCTCATCAACTCATCCCTGACCACTGTCTGCATCCCCTCTGACTTCGAAATGGCCCGAGTTGCGCGCCCCTCCTCAAGAAACCAACACTCAACTCATCTGACATTTCTTTTCTTTCCAAAACACTTGAGCATGCTTTCTCTGATCAACTTTCTTGTTATCTCTCTCAGAAAAAACTTCTTGACCCGCACCAGTCAGGCTTCAAGACGGGTCACTCAAACGAGACTGCTCTTCTCTGTGTCACGGAGGCTCTCCGCTCTGCCAAAGCTGACTCTCTCCTCTATTCTGATCTTACTAGATCTATCCGCTGCCTTTGACACCGTGAACCATCAGATCCTCCTGTCCACTCTCTCAAGGCTGGGCACCTCAGGCTATGCACACTCTTGGATTGCATCCTACCTGGCAGGCTGCTCCTACCAGGTGACTTGGAAAGGATCTGTGTCTGCACCACATACTCTGACTACTGGTTTCCCCCAGGGCTTGGTTTTAGGACCTCTACTCTTCTCGCTGTACACCAAATCACTCGGCTACGTCACATCTTCATGTGATCTCTCCTATCATTCCTATGCGGATAAGATCTCAACTTGGATGTCGGCCCACCACCTCAAGCTCAACCTTGACAAGACGGAGCTGCTCTTCCTCCCGGAGAAGGCCTGCCCGCTCAAAGACCTCTCCATCACAGTTAACAACTTCAGTGTCGCCCTCCTAGAGTGCAATACCTTGGCGGGACATTGGACAACAACCGGTTGTTCTCTGCAAACATCAAGGCAGTGACCCACTCCTGCAGGTTCATGCTCTACAACATCCTAAGAGTACGACCCTACCTCACACAGGAAGTGGCGCAGGTCCAAATCCAGGCACTTGTTCTCTGTTTGGACTACTACAACTTGCTGTTGGCTGGGATCACCGCTTGTGCCATCAAACCCCTGCAACTTATCCAGAACGCAGCAGCCCGCCTGGTTTTCAACCTTTCCAAGTTCTCTCATGTCACCCCGATCCTCTGCTCACTCTACTGTCTTCCAGTTGAAGCTGGCATCCACTACAAGAGCATGGTGCTGACCTGCAGAACTGCCCCTCCCTACCTTCAGGCTAAGCTCAAACACTACACCCCAACCCGAACACTCCGTTCTGCCACCTCAGGTCTCTTGGCCCTCCCACCCCTACGTAAGGACAACACCCGCTCAGCCCAGTCCAAGCTCTTCTCTGTCCTGGCACCCCAATGATGGAACCAGCTTCCCCCTAAAGCTAGGACAGCAGAATCCCTGCCCATCTTCCGAAAAAATCTGAAGCCCTACCTCTTCAAATAGTATCTTAAGTAATCCTCCTGTAAGTTGCTCTGGATAAGAGCATCTGCTAAATGACTAAAATGTAAAAATATTATTATTGATGATATACTGTGACTTAAAGGATGGTTACATTGAATTTGCTCTGTTAAACCTACCCTTTGGAATTACTTCAATAGCAACAGTGAGATCTTATCATTCACAATATAGCACACTGCTAGTAGTCAGTGACAATATCAAAGTTAAGCAGGGCTGGACTTAGTTAAAACCCTGGATAGAAGACCACATGAATAGCTGTAGATATATCAACCCCCCCCAGTGGGAGGTGAGATCCAGCCTACTGTTTTTTTTCTGATAGTGGATATAACGTTGAATATCTGACGTTGTTTCAAAGCTACAAATGCAACATTTTATAGTTTGTCTGTTAAATTGGTTACCATGATAACATATTCCTGTGCTTGAAATGTCACCCTCAAAACAACACTTTTTTCAAATCGAATGTATTTCTAACAGACTCCACGTCACAATATGTTGGCTAATTACATTGAAACAACATTGATTCAACCAGTTTGTGCAGTGGGAAGGCTCTATTCAGTTACGTGTCATGCTGTTATATGCCACACTCCATCAAGAAGGCATGTATTGTTCAAAGTTAGGAGCACTCATTTGTTCCAAGTGACTTAGGAAACGAAAGCTAAGCTATCCTTACCAGCTGTTTACACTTTACAAGCGGCACATGTCTAGCCACAGCAGCCCAAAATCTGTCCACCAAAATTCAACCCACAAAGTGAAGAATTCTTGTATGGAGGTCAATGAGTGTTGAATTTGGTCAACAACAACAAAAAATATAGCTAATTTGCTACGTGAGGCTTATTTGATTGAATAGAAGTTTCATAATGGTTAGGTTGTTACGATTGCACTGATGTAAGCAGGCATTTTGTCAACTTTGAAAAAAAATGATTTCATATTGGAGTTTTGCCTGTTGTCATAGACTCATCATGGCTACAATCAATTTTAGCATTGCCAGTGACTGCTTCCACCATTTTAAAGTACCCATCTAGGTGGGGACGGTATAATGGCACAGATAAAAAATTATATCTTCTATCGATCTCTATGGCCTGTTGTTCACACACTTATCTGCTCTCTAATTGGCTAGAATGGTCTCACCTGATCTCGCCTCCTACTGCCTGCCTTACATCTTTGAGGACATGTACACTACCGTTCAAAAGTTTAGGGTCACTTAGAAATGTCCTTGTTTTTGAAAGAAAAGCACATGTTTTGTCCATTAAAATGAACATCAAATTGATCAGAAATAGTGTAGGCATTGTAAATGACTATTGTAGCTGGAAATGGCAGATTTTTTATGGAATAGCTACATAGGCATAAAGAGGCCCATTGTCAGCAACCATCACTTCTGTGTTCCAATGGCACGTTGTGTTAGCTAATCCAAGTTTATCATTTTAAAAGGCTAATTGATCATTAGAAAACCTGTTTGCAATTATGTTAGCACAGCTGAAAACTGTTCTTATTAAATAAGCAATAAAACTAGTTGAGTATCTGGAGCATCAGCATTTGTGGGTTCGATTACAGGCTCAAAATGGCCAGAAACAAAGAACTTTCTTCTGAAACTCATCAGTCTATTCTTGTTCTGAGAAATGAAGGCTATTCCATGGAGAAATTGCCAAGAAACTGGAGATCTCGTACAACTGTGTACTATTCCCTTCACAGAACGGCGCAAACTGGCTGTAACCAGAATAAAAATTGTGGGAGGCCCCGGTGCACAACTGAGCAAGAGGACAAGTACATTAGTGTCTATTTTGAGTCTATTTTGAGAAGGCCAGCATCCCGGAGTCGCCTCTTCACTGATGACTTTGAGACTGGTGTACTATTTAATGAAGCTGCCAGTTGAGGACTTGTGAGGTGTCTGTTTCTCAAGCTAGACACTAATGTACTTGTCTTCTTGCTCAGTTGTGCACCGGGGCCTCCCACTTCTCTTTCTATTCTTGTGCTGTTCTGTGAAGGCAGTAGTACACAGTTTTACGAGTTCTCCAGTTTCTTGGCAATTTCTCGCATGGAATAGCCTTCATTTCTCAGAACAGGTGAACGCGTGGTGGGAGGTGATGGACAATTGTATCATCTTCCATAATAGGCCTACAGTATGCTCCATAGGCCCAGCCGACGGACTAAAAGAGATGGGTCAAATGCCATCTTAATAAATGAGGGAAAGAGCCTAAGTCCAACATTGCCCATACATTTCACTGAGGCATATTCTGAATTCATTTCTGGAATGTTCTGATTAAATATAAAACAGTCTTATTTCTGATGCAGAAGTCACACAAAGCAGTGTCATTTGCTTTGTTCACAGGGCTACCTTTTCTTCTATCAAAGGCTCATTGTCCCCTACTCTGCTGCCTCAAATAGAGGGTTCCAAAATTTAACAAGGTGTTGAAATAATTTATGCTTAAGTCATCACAGATGTTATTGCAATTGACAACTATTCCAGGCTCAACCTGGTCTGAGTATTTCATATTATTCTGCACGTAAATCCGGGACCCTCCATTTATACTGAACAAAAATATAAATGCAACATAAAACAATTTGAGAGAAATAAGCTTTTTGTGCATATGGAACATTTCTGGGATCTTTTAATTCAGCTCATGAAACATGGGACCAACACTTGTTGAGTTTATATTTTTGTTCAGTTTATTACGATATGTTACGTTTTATATGGTATGTATGAATTTGTTGATACCCACCACCCATTTCGTATATGATATGTTCCGAATTTCAATGTGTTATATGTTACAAATTTGAAAAACGTACAATATGTTCCAAATTTGCTAAACTTATCATACGTAACGAATTCGCAAAACGTACAATATGTTACCAATTTGCAAATTTTATGATATGTTACACATTCTAGCTAGGTGGCTAATGTAAGAGAGCTGGCTAATGTTAGCTAGGCTAAGGGTTAGGGGTTAAGGTGAAGTTTAGGAGTTAGGTTAAAGGGTTAGCTAAAAGGGTTAAGGTTATGGTTAGGGGAGGGTTAACTAACATGCTAGTAGTTGAAAAGTAGTTGCTAATTAGCCAAAATGCAAAAGTTGTCCGTCATGAGATTCGAACTCGCAACCTTTGAGTTGCTAGCTGGCTGACGCTAGCTAGGGGTTAGGGATACGTTTGGGAGTTAGGTTAAAGGGTTAAGTGACATGCTAAGTAGTTGCAAAGTAGCTAAAAAGTAGTAATTCGCAACCTTTGGGTATTATAGTTTAGGAGTTAAGTAGTTGAAATGTTGCTAATTAGCTGAGATTATGAAGTGGTCCATGATGAGACTCGAACTCGCAACCTTTTGGCGTTATACTCCCACCCATCCACCCTACTTTAGTTTTTGCCTTAACCTCTTCCAGCTAGGGTCCCATTTTCCAAATTTTCGCCTGTCTGACGTGCCCAAAGTTAAATGCCTACCACTCATGGCCAGAAACTAGGATATTTACATATTTAGTACTATTGGATAGGAAACACTCTGAAGTTTATAAAACCATTAAGATATAGTCTGTGGCTATTCCAGAACAGATTTAGCAGGCAAAAACCAGAGAGATTTCTGTCCGGAATTTATTTTTTGTTGCTCTCCTCTCATTTTGAAGCCCATGTAATATTTTTCTATGGGGAATAGGACCGAGGTTGCAGTACTTATGGCTTCCACTAGATGTCAACAGTCTCTGGAAAGGGTATGGAGGAAAAAGCTCTGACCAGATCCTTAGAGAGAGAGAATTACTACGGGTAGGGAAAAAGGTAAACAGACGCGTGCACGCTCACGAGAACGTGAACGCGCCCAGCGCGACCAACTTTCTTTTCGTCTTTTAACGTTTCACTTACCGTTCTTGTAAAATATGATCGCTATTATTCATAAAAGAATACATAAGGATGCATTATTAATGATATTTGATTTGTTTGTGAAAAGATGAGAGGTATAATTTGAACGCGATCCCTTCACTGTAAAGCGGGCGAGTAGACTGACAATGCTTGGTGGAGTAGCTGAGCGTAGCGTGCCAAAAACAACGGATATTTATGGATATAATTATTTACTTTTTCTAACAAAAGAACCATGGATTATCTTGTTTGGACACTTGGGAAGACCTCAGAAGAAGTTATTTGAAAGGTAAGCGATTTATATTAGCTGTGATATGGATATTTTGAGAACCGAGCTGGATATGAATTTATGCTAATGTGGAAAATATGTGAGGTACTAGCCTCAAACAATCAAATGTAGTGCTTTCGCCGTAAAGCCTTTTTAAAATCTGACAACGCAGTGATATTGCCAAGAAGCAGAGCTTTTGATGGCTATGCAACACTATGCAACACTTGTATATCGAGGTTAAATATTACGAATATGTATTACGAATATGTATTTTGAATTTGGCGCGTTATGTTTGCTCTGAAAACGATCCCGCTAAAGGGATCGGCGCGCTAAGAGGTTAAGTAACCATCTGCCTTATTTACCCATACCAAGGGTAACATATCATCCTAATTTCAGGGCCGGATTTACGTTTACTATGTTACGTCTAGTCTATGCGACCAGTCTGCCAGGTTGGGTCCAAGACCCAAAGGTAATCACCATGGATGCACACATATTAGACAAATAACCTTCATATCGATGGAAAGATAGGCTACCATTCTCCCCTCACAAAAACGTTTTACTAATTTCCTTTTTTTCCGTCTGTCTATATTTGCTTCAACGTCTGGAAACGCTGAAAATCTTTTTTTTTTTTTTCAAGGATCGAATTACTATAATTAGCCTACATGTAATTAATGAACCGACAACTCCAATGTTTCCAAAGCCTGACCACTTCGCATCCACGGCTGTGTTATGGTTCAAACTTACGTGGAGTTTGAAACAGAAATAACGAATTGATTAATCAATGCTTTTCTATCGAGCTCAACATCTTGTTTTTACACGGTTAAAAGCCCATAAAACAGTTTGAGCCAGAAACGCTGGCGTAAATAACGACGGTGAGGAAATGTGCGGTAATTAATGTGTTCAAAGATATGACTGAAGTTTTGGCATCAAGTCGACATTCCTTTCCTCTCGTTTTGTCTCTGATTTAAAGGCTATATTGTCCGGCATATGCCTACATAGGACCTACAGTAGGTTATAGGCCTTATGTAGACTACCTAACATCCATAGGCATATAACCATATTTTAATTATCAAACTGTAGCATCAAAATATTGTTTCAGATCCTTACGAAACAATGTTGACCATTTTATTTATCATATTTGAATATATTTGCAGTAGTGGAAGAGAAATCTGGATTATTTTCCAAAACAATAGTTCTGCTGAATTCTGTCCTCATTAAGAAATGTTTTATTTGCCTACACGTACAGTACATGGTAGGCCTAGGCTTCCATTCCACCGCTATACATGGAGGATTAAAAGCCACGCCGTCTATTCTCTTGGCACAAAAGTATAGGATTTCGATTGTAAGCATCTTTTATTCAAATGAATCAGGATGTTATGATGAAAATGGAGAACTAATAATAATTTCTGCTTTTCTCTTGACCTGAAGCACAGCCTAGAGTGCAAGAGCTTGTCAGAACCTTCTGCCAGACAGAGTGGCAAATCACCGGCAGCTGACTGGCCAGGTTTGGATTGGAGTGAAAGAAGTGGCTGTCAAATGCAGGACTTGCTCAGTGTAGCTAACAATATGTATACAAATGAAGCTTTCAGTCGTTGTTTTTCTTTTACCTTGCCCCTGTAAATGGCAAACAAATCCACTGTCACCTGTTGGTTGGCAAATTATGATGCCTCTAAGGTTTGTCTAGACAGGGGTTTCCCAAACTCTGTCATCGGGACCCCAAGGGGTGCACGTTTTGGTTTTTGCCCTAGCACTACACAGCTGATTCAAATAATCAACTCATCATCAAGCTTTGATCATTGAAATAAGCTGTGTATTGTTAGGGCAAAAAACTAAACGTGCATCCCTTGGGGTCCCGAGGACCGAGTTTGGGAAACGCTGGTCTAGACGACACTAAAGACCGGAGGCCAGACACATCAGGGAACTGAAGAATGTCACCATTACATAAGCATCTCAGTTGTGTTTGCCATGTAGGCCGGCCACATCCGAATTCCCCAGACACTGCGCCTTTTGCCTTTTACGCAGGCTGGAAAGTAGAAAAGGTATTTGGAACCGGTACATGAACACATCTGGTTGAAATGAGTTGCTGGTTTTGAAGTTGTCTCGACTTGGGAGTTATTTTGAAGAAAACAAGGAACTTAATGAAAATGGGCAATTAAAAACATAGCCTATCAAAATCGATTCCCACCACACCTGCCCTTTCATGTTTCTTTGAGTTAAACGAAGTTTAAGTAATAACAAGCTCATTGGGATGTGCGTAATTATGTGATTTCGTATCGTTTATTGAAATTGTCAATTTACCAACCAGAGTAAAGTTGGAGCATCCCAGACCACTGACAACACACACACAAGCACACAGACACACGCAAGCATACACACACTCTTCCATCCACCCACCCCAAAATGTGTAAATGTGACATATTTACCATTAAAAAAACAATAGCGGCATTACCTCTAATGGGCATGAACTAGTGTTGAATTCCCTCTCATTGAAACAAATGTTGTTTGTTTGAATGGTTGAGTGAGAAAGCTGATAAAATCTCTCCCCAAATAACTCTGGGAACTAGTCTACTCCACGCCAGGGGCACATGGCAGCCAAGTGCAATCTTTTGAGTCTGCCATGTTTGCAAGCAGCTCTTTTCATCTAGGCTAGCAACGGTCATCAAAATTGTTAAAAGGTTTTAACAACAATTATAATAAATGCAACAGTGGAGGTACTCCAAACTTTTAGAATTTTTTTAATCCATCAGATAATGACTGAGTTATAGCACATAAAACATTTTACTGGCATGGATAAATAATTAATGGAGTTCAGAGATTTTGGTAGGAATTCAGGTATTCAATGTACTGTAAAATGTCACTTTTTTCTTAGAATGCAATCATATATACATTTTCTAATGGTATCCAGTATTGACTTTTTTTTGTTGTAAAAATAAATACTATTATATAAACCTAATTTGCATAAATACACTGGGTGTATTTCCACTAATGTTAAAATTCCCGAGAAGCTGGTGTTTGGAGGATGTATTGGCACGAGACAAAGTCCTCCAAATACTGGCTTCGAGGGCAAAAATACAATTTATCCCCTTTTTCTATCTTGTCTCATCGCTGCAACTCCCCAACGGGCTCGGGAGGTGAAGGTCGAGTCATGCATCCTCCGAAACATGACCCGCCAAACCGCGCTTCTTAACACCCGCCCGCTTAACCCGGAAGCCAGCTGCACCAATGTGTTGGAGGAAACACCGTTCACCTGACGACTGAGGTCAGCCTGCAGGCGCCCAGCCCGCCACAAGGAGTTGCTAGAGCACGATGAGCAAAGTAAAGCCCCCCCCGGGCCAAACCCTCCCCTAACCCGGACAACGCTGGGCCAATGTGCGCCGACAACAACGTGGCCCTCAATGCAAAGAAAACCAAAGAACTCATTGTGGATAACAGGAAGTCTAAAAGCTGCAGACACACCCAAGCTCTCATTGATGGCACTGAGGTGGAGCGTGTGCCCAGCTTCCAATTCCTGGGTGTCTACATCTCCGAGGACCTCTCCTGGACCCTCAACACCTCAACCCTGGTCAAAAAGGCGCAGCAGCGCCGGTACTTTTTGAGGAGGCTGAAGAAGGCCCGCCTGCCTCCCAAGATCCTGGTGAACTTTTACCGCTGCGCGGTCGAGACCATTCTGACTAACTGCGCCACAGTGTGGTTTGGCGGATGCTCCGTGGCCGACCGGAAGGCCCTGTAACGGGTTGTGAAAACCTCCCAGCACATCACTGGTGCCCAGCTCCCTGCCATCGTAGGCCTTCAGCGCAAGCGGTGTCTGCGTAGGGCGCGCGGCATTCGTCAGGGACCCTTCACATCCATGACACAAACGGTTTTCCCTCCTACCATCAGGCAGGCTGTACAGGTCTCTATGTTCCCGCACTAGCAGGCTCAAGAACAGTTTCTTTCCAGCTACTGTAACCCTGCTGAACTCTGTGACATGGCACTAGCCATATCCACCCGCCCACCGCTTAGTACTGTCTCTCAGGGACCTTGTTGCAAAACTCTCTTTGTACTCTTCACGTTACTACTGCTTTGCAAGGTCTGATTAAGGACATTATTCAGTTGTACATGTCTACCTCGGTAACCTCATTGCTGCTATCCCTGCATTTCAGTTGCATGCCTCCTTGCACTTCATTGCATATTTAGACTTGCCCTTTGCCTTCACTGCACATTTATACATTCCACTTAATAACATACATTGTATTTCATTGTTTTACTTGTACATTTTCTGCACTCTTATTTGCACTTCTGGTCAGATGCTAACTGCATTTCGTTGTATTGTACATGTTCAATTACAATAAAGTTAAATCTAATCTAATGAGGCGCGATTTCGCCTGGCATAGAAAATGTGCTCACTCGTCAGGACACTGTTGTTCAAAAGAGTTGGCCAACAACACAGCTAACACAATCACTTCAAACTGAAGCTGGAAAGACTGCAAACTGCTTGCAGTTATTTATTTAATTTTTTAAAACTTTGTTTTTATTGTGGAACACAAGGAAAGCACAAAGAAAGTAAAGTAAAGTAAAAGAACAACAATAAAGAAAAATACAAAAAATAAAAATAAAAAAAATAAATAAGATCTGGCAGTTACAGTGCATGTCATACCTTCATCACATTAGTTACTTTGTTATCTTTTGAAATTAGATCATTGCCATATACGTAATCCATTTTTCCCAGTATTCCTGTCCTCTCTCCTCTTGAGTTCTTAAAGCAAAGGTCATACGTTCCATGTGGTGTATTTCTTTAACAATGTCTATCCATTGTGTCACGGTGGGAGGGTCTTTTTGTAGCCATTTCCTAGTGATAGCCTTTTTACTGGCTGCCAGTAGGACCTTCAAGAGGTACTTTTCTCTATTATGCAAGTTATCAGGTATTTCACCCAAGTACAGAGAAATGAATGTTTGTTCTATGTCAAGTCCCATTATTTTCCCTATGTTAGATCTTATTTCTCCCCAGTAAGTTTCTATTGCGGGGCAGGTCCAAAAGATATGAGGGATCCGCCCTCAACAGACCACACTCTCTCCAACAAGGGTGTAGGGAGCCAGTCTGTTTTGATTTCAGTTTAGGTGTTATGAAGAAGCGTGTAACATTCTTCCAACAGAATTCTCTCCATGACCTTGAGTTGGTGGAGCTTTGTTGGGTCTCTAATATGTTCAACCATGTTTCATCAGTTATTTTAATGTTGAGTTCCTCTTCCCATTTCTTTTTAATGTAGTTTGTAGAATGTTTTTTTGAGGCTTGAATACCTAAGTAGAGATTTGAAATAGTTTTTTTGCTACTTCCCAAATTGTATGCGTTAGTGAATACTTGGATACATTTTTTAGGTGTTGGAGGGTCAATCCCTTTTATCTCCCTCAGGTAATAGTGTCGAACTTGTAGGTATCTGTAAAAATCTTCTTTATCCAGGCCATGTTTTTTACTTAGGTTCTGGAAGTTATCTAGGTCCCCATTCCTTATGATTGTACTGAGAGATGTGATGCCTTTCCGCGTCCATTGTTTAAATCTGCTATCTTGAATTGCAGGGATGAAGCTGGGGTCGTATGCGGGCCAGCTCAGCAGTTTAACCTCTCTGTCTAAATGATTTTGCTTAGCTTCCCTAAACCATGTCTTTAGTGAGAAATCAATCCACTGATTTTGTCTATTGTATATTTCTATTACCATGGCATTATTTCCCAATACTGACTGTATGGGTATCTCTGTCAAAGTAGTCTCGATATCTTTCCATTTGGATTCGTATTCTGAATTCTCAATTGAGCTGACACAAAATAATATTTTAGGTTTGGTAAGGCCATACCCCCTGTTTTTTGGTCATTGTAATGTTGTATATCTAATTCTTGGTCTCTTACTGTTCCAGATAAATCTTGATATCCGTTTATCCCATTCCCTGAATCGTTTAGGTGTGATTTCTACGGGCAGTGATTGAAACAAATACAGTAACCTCGGCAGGATGTTCATTTTGATTGTTTGTTTCTATTCTAGTACTAAGATCTAAGGGAAGTGAATTCCACCTGTCCAGGTCTTCATATATTTTCTTGTTAATATGATCGTAATTCATGCAATAAAGTTTAGATGTATCTTTTGGCAGATATACTCCAAGATACTTAATGGATGAAGAGGTCCAGTGAAAGTTATACCTACTCTTTAGCTCTTCCTGTGGGGTATGATTGTATACTAGGGCTTGGGTCTTGTGTACGTTAAGCACATACCCTGAGTTTGTTCCAAATGTTTGTAAAACATCCATCAATCTAGGTACGCTTGGGTCTTTAAGGTACAACAGAATGTCGTCGGCATACATGCATATCTTATGTTCACTGTCTCTTATTGTTATTCCCTCTAAAGTTGGGTCCTGTCTTATTGCCTGTGCTAAGGGTTCGAGGTCCAGGGAGAAGAGCGTGGGTGAGAGATGACAGCCTTGTCTTGCCCCTCGCTCTTATTGTATCGTTCGTGACAAATGTCCATTAGTCTTTATTCTAGCAGTCGGATATGAATACAGTGATTTGATGCACTGTATCACTTCTCTGTTGGAACCAAATCTTTCCATAACTTGGAATAGGTAATCCCATCCCACTGAATCAAATGCTTTTTCTGCATCTAGACTGATTCATATTGCACTTGTCTTATTCTGAGTAATGTGGTCCATGATATGTAGTGTTCTCCTTATATTGTCCTGTGTCTGCCTATTTTGTATGAAACCAGTTTGGTCTCCGTCAATCAATTCTGGGATTATATTCTCCATTCTTTTGGCTATTATTGATGCGTATAGTTTGTAATCCGTATTAAGAATTGCGATAGGTCTATATGAACTGCATTCCTTTTTATCTTTTCCCTCCTTTGGGATGACAGATATGATGGCCTCTCTCCATGATGGTGGGAGATCCCCCTCCCGCAGAGTCCAGTTAAAGCAGGTCTGGAGTAGAGGTGTTAGGTGCTCTCTAAAGGTCTTGAACCATTCTGAAGGGAAGCCATCAGTGCCTGGAGACTTGTTTACTTTTAGTTGAGATATTGCTTTATTCATTTCTTCTGTGGTTATTTCTGAAGTAAGTCTATAATTTTGCTCTGTCCCAATTGAGGGGAGATCAAGTGAGTTAAAAAAAATGCTCTATTGTCTGTGCATCTGCCTTCTCTGGTTGCTTGTATAGATTTGTGTAATATGTTTCAAATGCGTTCTGTATTTCATCTAATTTGCATGTGACCTTCTTTGTTTTGGGGTCTTTTATTTTGAAAATGGTATTCTGTGCTTGTTGTTTCCTGAGTCTCCACGCTAGTAATTTGGTTGCCTTTGAGCCTGCTTCATAATATCGTTGTTTCAGGAACCTGAGCTTTTTCTCTACTTCTTCTCTATAAATCTGGTCTATTTCTTGTTTTACCTTTTGAATCTCTCGTAATGTTAGAGGGTCTTTGTTTTGACAATGGGATCGTTCTAAGTTTCTTAGTGTTTCCTGTAATTTCAGCAGTTTCTGTGCTTTAATCTTTTTCTTGAGAGATGATGTGGCTATGATCTTTCCTCTAATAACCGCCTTAGCTGCGTCCCACAGTGTAGCAGGGGATACTTCCCCGTTATCGTTATTCTCCTGATAGATGTTCAATTCTGCCTTTATTAATTCTTTGAATGCTGGATCATTCAGCATGCTTGTGTTAAGTCTCCATAGAGTATTTCTTGGTTTGCTATCAAGGTGTAGAGTAAAGTAAACTCCATTATGATCTGACAAGTCGCTCTGCCCGATCCTGCAATCCTTAAGCCTATGTCTATCTGCATTGTACATGAAAAAGTAGTCTAACCTGGAGTATTCAGTGTGGCGGGCTGAGTAAAAAGTATATTCCTTATCTGTCATGTGGATGTCACGCCATACGTCGAGCAGTCCTAGATCCTGCAATATCCTATTTATCGTTTTAGCAACTAGACTAAGTTTCCTATTTTGGTTTGTGCTGTCCATTTTTTAGTTTAATATCGTATTGTAATGCCCTCCGCAGATAAGAGTGCCAGAGGTTTCTGTGGCAATCAAATCAAACACCTTCCCATAGAAGATCATGTCACTCCCTGGGGGTGCGTATACATTAAATAATGTAACTTCCTTGTTGTCCAGTTTACATTTGACAAGAATAAATCTACCCTCCTTGTCTTTTATTTCCTGATATAAACTCAAAATTAACTGAATTTGGGATCAAGATTGCAACTCCCCTTCTACCCATTTTGTATGAAGAAAAATAAGTATTCCTGTATCCCATTTTCTTGAGTTTCTCGTGTTCAGGTGTGGATAAGTGAGTTTCCTGCCAGAATATTATGTCAACTCTCTCCCGTTTCATCTTTGCTATTACATTACTTCTCTTGATGGCACTCCCCAGTCCGTTTACATTGAGACTTATGATCTTAAACTCCCCCATGATGCATCGTTACCAATAAAGAAACCTGTGCACCATAACTGCCCGCTTAACATGAGCCTAAAAATGAACAAAAATTCAAGAACAATAATAAAGTAAACCAAAGTGAGAAAATACTTTGGTATTTGGACTCCCATGTCAGAGGATTGTCTCTTGCCTCTGGGGTTTGAGGGGATGAGCCTGCCCGCTGGATGGGCCCCTCGCTCTGATATGATAACGCGTGACGTGGTCATAAACAAGACCTATTGGAACCGGAAATAATGGGGGTGCCTATTTCGTCGCTTATACACATCGGATAATTACAAGTGTAAACAATATCGGTCATGCGTGCTTATCATGAATCCTCCCGTAGGGGAGATATTTTACCTTTTGCAATGTCAACCGTAACAACCCAACGTCTTAACTGCTCACGGTCATTTAATTCTGTTAAACCCGATTCAGTGTGTTCCGTCTTCCCGTTGGAAATGCCCGAGTCTCTCTCGAATGTGAACGTCCTCTCGCCGAGGTTGTTTCCCTCTTTCTCCATGACTCTGCTTGCCGACAACGATCCATGGGAGAGCCTGCTCGAGTCTTTCCGCCGGTGACGTCGCCTTTCTCCTGGTGGTATACTCCACTAGGATACCCCTCCTGTGACCGGGCCATTTTCCAGATATACCAGCATTTTTGCCGGGAATGGTGTTTGGAAGCGAATTCCCTTCTCTTTAAGGGTTTTCTTAATGGGGGTGTATTCTTTCCTTCTTTTCAGTATCTCCCCGCGTAGTCATGGTCAAAGAACACTCGTCGGCCTTAACAGGTTTTTTTCAGGTTGCGTGTAGGACTTTCTCTTTGATTGTGAATTTTAGGAACCGTATTACTATGGATCTTGGTGGGGCGCCGCTGAGGGGTTTTGAGGTCAGAGCTCGGTGTGCTCTCTCGATTCCCAGGTCAGTGTCGTCTTCAAGTATTTCTTTGAATAGACCCTCCACGAATAGTCTTTTTCTGCGCCCTCTGGTACGTTGTAAAGTCTAATGTTGTTTCGGCGTGAGAAACCTTAGAGTTCTGTCACTTTTGCCTGTAGTGCGTGTTGGCTTTTCAGTGACTGTTCAAGTATTTCTTTGACTGCGGAGTTCCATGTGTCCGTTTCCCCGATGCGCTGTTCTGCTTCCCCCACTCTTGTAGATATGTTGTGAAGTTCTTCATTGTTTTCCTTGAGTTTCTGGTTAATGTCCTTTTTGAACTCATTTAGTTATTTTCTTACATCTTCTCTGAGTTCCTTTCGTAAGCCTGTGAGCGCCTCGCGCAATTCTTCCTTTATCACCTCACGAAATGAGGGTTCTTTTGCTGCTGCTAGCTTTTTTGCGCTAGCATTAGCCATCTCGGTTTCCTCAACGATTATATCTGCTGCTGTTTTGTTACGGGCTGTTGTTGTAGCTCTGCGACCTTTTCCATTTTTGCGTAAGTTATTATAATGCTCCTAGTAAATATTTGAATTTAGAGGGGAAATACTCAACCCATGTGCAGCGCGATTAACTAGGCAGCCATTTCCTAAGTTGCGTCACCGGAAGCCCCGCTTGCAGTTAGTTTTACCTTTTTTAAATGTACATTTCTTTGTATATATCCATAAAAATTATGCCAGCTGATTCGTAATTTCAACTGTCTGAGAAACGCTACCTGCCTGTCTCTCGTCCCGACATGTTCATTACTATGGGACAGCAAGAGATCGAATTAGAATATTGAAACAATGTTGCAAACGTCGGAGAGACAGCAAGGTTTATACAAATCTCCGCTGTTGAAAACTAAATGTTAGTCTAAAAGAAATGTGAGATAATGTCTAGATGCTTTTTATAGTGGAGATCAAGTTTATTAAGTCCCTGGCTGGGCTGATGAGACAGTGGATTGCGCAGTCAGATGGAACAGAGTAAATAGGCATTTTAACGTCATAGCTTTAGCCGGTGGTAACTTGTGGAATAGACACTGGCTGGAATGCAGTTTTAACCAATCAGCATTCAGGAGAAGACCCACCTCTTGTATAAATATGAATACATTAACATAAAGGGGTGGAACAGGGTTGCAACCACCAAAAAACGTGCTCTGTCTAAGCCTACCTTCACTCACCTGCGCCGTCTAGACTGGCGCATTAATTACGATGGTTGTCACGTTCTGTTGCATAACTCACCAAGTGTGTCAATAGCAGGATACCCTCGGATTAAAAGTCAACAAACTTGGCTATAGATTACACATACTTATTTATACATTACATTGTTTGGCGAGATCAGACATAATATACCTATAATCCTAGAGTTCATTTTCGGAAGTTTCATTTCAACGCATCTAATTTGTAAACATTTCAACTGTATTAAATTATACATTTTTTCAATTCCACAAAAAAAAACAGCAGTGTTGCTGTTCCTGACACACTCGAACCGGTGCGCCTGGCACCTACTACCATACCGGGTTCAAAAGGCACTTCAATACTTTGTCTTGCCCATTCACCCTCTGAATGGCACACATTCTCAATCCATTGTCTTAAGGCTTAAAAATCCTTTTACACTGTCTTCTCCCCTTCAGCTACACTGATTGAAGTGGATTTAATGTCATCAATAAGGGATCATAGTTCTCACCTGGGTTCACTTGGTAGGTCTACAGTCTGTGATGGAAAAAGAAGGTGTTCTTAATGTTTTGTACACAGTGGAGATTGCTGACACAGACTGATCCTCGGGTGGGCGGAGCATGTGTGTTGCTAGAGATAGGAGCCTTAGACTGCCATGACTGAGGTGACAGCCCTGTCTCGTTGTTGTTTAACCACAGATCTAGGATCTGATTACCCCACCACCAATCCTGTGTGGGAGATATCTGACTGTATCACTGGCTGGCAACTTAAGAACAACTTCATATGACTCCAACCACAGTTCTCACTCGAGATGGTTTGGATTGGGACTCGAATGTGATTGGAGGACCCTGTCACGCTAAGAGCGCTTGCTGAATGCAACAAAGAGTCAACAGGAAGCGATTTCCAGGCCTCGCTGCACCTATTTAAGGACGTAGAAGGTCTGCATATGTGTCTCCCAGTGAACCATAATGGTTGGGGGTTATGTCACTTTCTGATCCACAGCAGATACTGTGTCCATTTGGATGAATGCGTACGAGCAGATTGCACTAGAATGTATATGACTTAACATCTGAAGAATGTGGAACTTTGTTGCCAGAAATGTGCCAAATTCATTGAGAGAAAAACAGTCATACACTTAAGTAACACTGGGAGTTTGTTAAGGTTGGTGTGTGTGTGTGCACACTTGTATGTGTGTGGATTTACACAAGGCCCTCTGAACACAGGCACAGGCTGTGACACATGCAGCCACATACTCTCATTAGAACTTTGGGACAGTTCTCCCTGGCTTCTGGCCCGCTCTGCAGGTCGGCTCTGGAAAAAGCATCATCCCCATAAAGTTGGCCCTGCACAAACACCCCTTTCAGGGGGCTGGACTGACCAAGGGCCTTAAAGCCTACAGCCACAACCGTCTTCCTGGATGACTGGTTAACCAGCTCTAGCAGTCTCACTTTATGCTGTGTGTCACTAACCAGGTTTCCATTCAAAGTACACTTCGGATAAAAAAATTAAAACAGATTTTTAAGGGGACAAAACCAAATATGGCAGACAAGGTGGGATATTTTTGTGTCGGTAAAATGAATTACGCAAGAACTGTCGGTGGAAACTTACTCGATGACATGTTGTGTGGTCCTCCCACTACAACTTGTTGGGAAACCATGCAGTTTAGGCCTATTAGGCTATAGATGAAATAAATTATGATGAACTTCACAGGGTGATGAAAGTGCAGGGTAATGAGCTTGATCCTCCTTTCCAATAAATATCCAGGGTCTTATTCTGGTGACATGATCATCGATGCTTGTCTGCCTTTTGACAAATACATACGATCTCGCTCTTTTATCCATAATAATAATCTCATCATGTAGACTATACTGTATATGCGCTCTGTTCATCAGTGTGCAGACAGCGTGCCAATACTGGATAGAGTTGGCACACTTGCTAAAGTAATGCAATTTTTGGGGGTGAGTTGAAAATGCGATGGAAACCCATTTAACTTGTATTTTTTTATTCAGTACATTACAATATTTTATCTGCAATCTTGTGCAGATAAGATGGAAACTTAGCTTGTGTGTGTGAGTGAGGGAGGCATGTTAGGATATAATGAGAGAGAGAGAGAGTGTGTGTGTGTCCGTCTGTCAGTATGTGTTTGTGCATGAAAGGGGGACATCAGCATAATAAGACTGTGTGTCTATACATAAGTGGTTTAAAAGATTCCGTCTCCCCATTCCATCTATATCCACTTATATTATACCCTCAGACCTCCGATCCTTTTCCCCATTTCATTGTAACAGTTCACAGAGGTCGGCGTTCTCTGCCCCTTGAAGATGAGGGAAAGCCAATATAAACTCAGCAAAAAAAGAAATGGCCCTTTTTCAGGACCCTGTCTTTCAAAGATAATTCGTAAAAATCCAAATAACTTCACAGATCTTTATTGTAAAGGGTTTAAACACGGTTTCCCATGCTTGTTCAATGAACCATAAACAATTAATGAACATGCACCTGTGGAACGGTCCTAAGACACTAACAGCTTACAGACGGTAGGCAATTAAGGTCACAGAAAACTTAGGACACTAAAGAGGCCTTTCTACTGACTCTGAAAAACACCAGAAGAAAGATGCCCAGGGTCCCTGCTCATTTGTGTGAACAGGATCGTTACATCCGAACATTACACCTGCGGGACAGGTACAGGATGGCAACAACAACTGCCCAAGTTACACCAGGAATGCACAATCCCTCCATCAGTGCTCAGACTGTCCACAATAGGCTGAGAGAGGCTGGACTGAGGGCTTGTAGGCCTGTTGTTAGGAAGGTCCTCACCAGACATCACCGGCAACAACGTTGCCTAGGGCACAAACCCACCAGTGCTAGATCAGACAGGACTGGCAAAAAGTGCTCTTCACTGACGAGTCGCGGTTTTGTCTTATGAGCGTTACACCGATGCCTGTACTCTGGAGCGGGATCAATTTGGAGTTGGAGGGTCCGTCATGGTCTGGGGCGGTGTGTCACAGCATCATCGGACTGAGCTTGTTGTCATTGGCCAGCGAAGAGCCCGGATCTCAATCCCATTGAGCACGTCTGGGACCTGTTGGATTGGAGGGTGAGGGCTAGGGCCATTCCCCCCAGAAATGTCTGGGAACTTTCAGGTGCCTTGGTGGAAGACTGGGGTAACATCTCACAGCAAGAACTGTCAAATCTGGTGCAGTCCATGAGGAGGAGATGCACTGCACTACTTAATGCAGCTGGTGGCCGCACCAGATACTGACTGTTACTTTTGATTTTGACCCCCCTTTTGTTCAGGGACACATTATTCCATTTCTGTTAGTCATATGTCTGTGGAACTTGTTCAGTTTATGTCTCAGTTGTTGAATCTGGTGGTGTTCATGAAAATATTTACACATGTTAAGTTTGCTGAAAATAAACGCAGTTGACAGTGAGAGGACGTTTTTTTTGTTGTTGCTGAGTTTAGTTAGAGACCGACAAGTTGTGAGTGACAGAGTGGACGAGAGGGTCAGCCATTTCTCCCTGGATACAGGGAGTGTTTTCTATAGCCATCCCTCTGTTAATCAGGCCAGATGTGAATACTATAGCAGCTATACCCCAGTCCCTTCTCTCCACTTCACCTCAATGGAATAAAGACCTTATGATGTCCCAGGCCTCGGGGCCTTCACACACAGGTGCACCCAGCCCTCAGGAGATAGCCTTAACAGCCTAGGGGACTTCTGAGGTCACCACAGAGAGAGGCTGGTGGACACATTATCGAACTAATGACCATCTGGCTGGGTTTGTTGCCGGGCGGAGTTGAGAAAGGAAGTGTTGCTTTGCATTGTCACTCCCCTCCTCTTAAAGGGTCTGAGTGGAGGAAATGTTATGGCAGAGAATGAAGGGAGCATAAGACACAGAGGAGGTGGAGGAGAGTGAGTAGGTAATTGAGCACTTAGAGACAATAGTGACAGTAAATGGGCACATCTAAAACTTAGGTTACTTAACTAGTTTCACCTCACCTGTTATCTGATTATTTTATTATTGATTCAATTGAGATTTTATGTCACTGGCCTACACACAATATCCCATAAAGTGGAATTATGTTTTTAGAAATGTTTACAAATTCATCCAAAAACGAAAAGCTGAAATGTCTTGAGTCAATAAGTACAGTTGAAGTCGGAAGTTTACATACACTTAGGTTGGAGTCATTAAAACTTGTTTTTCAACCACTCCACAAATTTCTTGTTAACAAACTATAGTTTTGGCCAGTCGGTTAGGACATCTACATTGTGCATGACACAAGCCATTTTTCCAACAATTGTTTACAGAAAGATTATTTCTAAGTTGACTGTGCCTTTAAACAGCTTGGAAAATTCCAGAATATTATGTCATGGCTTTAGAAGCTTCTGATTTACATCATTTGAGTCAATTGGAGGTGTACCTGTGGATATATTTCAAGGCCTACCTTCAAACACAGTGCCTCTTTGCTTGACATCATGGGAAAATCAAGAGAAATCAGCCAAGACCTCAGAAAGAAATTGTAGACCTCCACAAAGGTTCATCATTGGGAGCAATCTGGTTCATCATTGGGAGCAATTTACAAACGCTTGAAGGTACCACGTTCATCTGTACAAACAATAGTACGCAAGTATAATCACCATGGGACCACACAGCAGTCATACCGCTCAGGAAGGAGAAGCGTTCTGTCTCCTAGAGATGAACGTACTTTGGTGCAAAAAGTGCAAATCAATCCCAGAACAACAGCAAAGGACCTTGTGAAGATGCTGTAGGAAACAGGTACAACAGTATCTATATCCTATATCGACATAACCTGAAAGGCCGCTCAGCAAGGAAGGAGCCACTGCTCCAAAACAGCCATAAAAAGCCAGACTATGGTTTGCAACTGCGCATGGGGACAAAGATCGTACTTTTTGGAGAAATGTCCTCTGGTCTGATGAAACAAAAATAGAACTGTTTGGCCATAATGACCATCGTTATGTTTGGAGGAAAAAGGGGGAGGCTTGCAAGCCGAAGAACACCATCCCAACCATGAAGCACGGGGGTGGCAGCATCATGTTGTGGGGGTGCTTTGCTGCAGGAGGGACTGGTGCACTTCATAAAATAGATGGCTTCATGAGGAAGGAAAATGATGTGGATATATTGAAGCAACATCTCAGGACATCAGTCAGGAAGTTAAAGCTTGGTCGCAAATGGGTCTCCCAAATGGACAATGACCCCAAGCATACTTCCAAAGTTGTGGCAAAATGGCTTAAGGACAACAAAGTCAAGGTATTGGAGTGGCCATCAAAAAGCCCTGACCCCAATCCCAAAGAAAAATGTGTGGGCAGAACTGAAAAAGCGTGTGCGAGCAAGGAGGCCTACAAACCTGACTCAGTTACACCAGCTCTGTCAGGAGGAATGGGCCATAATTCACCCAACTTATTGTGGGAAGCTACCCGAAACATTTGACCCAAGTCATACAATTTAAAGGCAATGCTACCAAATACTAATTGAGTGTATGTAAACTTCTGACCCACTGGGAATGTGATGAAAGAAATAAAAGCTGAAATAAACAATTCTCTCAACTATTATTCTGACATTTCATATTCTTAAAATAAAGTGGTGATCCTAACTGACCTAAGACATGGAATTATTACTAGGATTAAATGTCAGGAATTAAGAAAAACAGAGTTTAAATGTATTTGGCTAAGGTGAATGTAAACTTCCGACTTCAACCCCTTTGTTATGGCACGCCTAAATAAGTAAACAAGTCACATAAAAGGCTGAATGAACTCTGTGTGCAAAAATGTTTAACATGATTTTTGAATGACCTCATCTCTGTACCCCACACATAAAATTATCTGTAAGGTCCCTCAATCGAACAGTGAATTTCAAACACAGATTCAACCACAAAGACCAGGGTGGTTTTCGAATGCCTCGCAAAGAAGGTCACCAATTGTAAGATGGGTACAAATAAAAAAACGTAGACATTGAATATCCCTTTGAGCATGGTGAAGTTATTAATTACACTTTGGAGGGTGTCTCAATACACCCAGTCACTGCAAAGAAACAGGGTTCCTTCCTAACTCAGTTGCCCGAGAGGAAGGAAACCACTCAGGGATTTCACCATGAAGCCAATGGTGACTTTAAAACAGTTACAGAGTTTAATAGCTGTGATAGAAGACAACTGAAGATGGATCAACAACATTGTAGTTACTCCACAATACTAACCTAAATGACAGTGAAAAGAAGGAAGCCTGTACAGAATAAAAATATTCAAAAACATGCATCCTGTTTGCAATTAGGCACTAAAGTAAAACTGCAGAAAATGTGGCAAAGAATTAACTTCATGTCCTGAATACAAAGCGTTGTGTTTTGGGCAAGTCCAACACTGAGTGCCACTCTTCATATTTTCAAGCATGGTGGTGGCTGCATCATGTTATGGGTATGCTTGTCTTTTGCAAAGACTAGGGTTTTTTGGGGGGGATAAAAATACATGGAATAAAGCTAAGCACAGGCAAAATTCTACAGGAAAACCTGGTTCAGTCTGCTTTCCAACAGACACTAGCAATGATAAATAACCAGCTTGACAGAGCTTGAAAAATATATATTTTTCTTACAAATATTGTACAATCCAGGTGTGCAAAGCTCTTAGAGACTTACTCATAAAGACTCACAGCTGTAATCGCTGCCAAAGATGATTCTAATATGTATTGACTCATGGGAGTGAATACTTACGCAAATTTGATGTTTCTGCATTAAATTTTCAATACATTTGCTACATTTATAAAAACATGTTTTCACTTTGAGTCAGGATAAAGAGGGGCCTAACCATGCGCACTCACACGCACCTATGTGCACTTGCATTTGTGTTTCTGTTGTGCACTCGCGCACGCACACAGTCTTATATAACTAACCTTACGGGGACACACAATTCAGTCCCCTAACCCTAAACCTATACCATATCCTAATCTTAACCCTATCCCAAAACCTAACCCTAGCTCCTAACCCCGACCCTAAAACTGACCCTTGCTCCTAATCCTAATGCTAACCATAACCTTAACCCCCTATAAATAGCATTTGACCATTTGTCTCCAGTCTGTCAAATGTCTGGTTCCCACAAGTATAGTTAAACACGTCCACACACACACACACACACACACACACACACAGCATCATCATCATCACCATAGCCATAATCACCATCCCCATTGGTTATCATCATCCTTTCCTGATCGTTCCTCATGATCCTAATGCTTCTCTGGAAGTTACCATGGCCAGATCCACCTACACGAGGAAGGGGTTGGCACCATTAAACCTTGTTTGGCGGACTCGGCACTGAAAAACATGTTTCCTCTGTGGTACATTGAATCTCAAATTTATTGAGGTGTCACAGATCTTGGCTATTTCTTTTGACAGAGCCTTGAATTCTCTTTTACTGTTAAACTGGTTATTTCCCCATTCTAAATGGATATTAAGAGGTAATGTATTGGATAAAAAAGGAATACAGAAATCTTTTTCTGCCCTTACAACCTATAGGGTTTCATTCACGACATATAACGGTGCAACATAAATCATAAAAAAAAATATATCCTGGAAAACCCTATTCCGGAGGTAGGAAAAGGAGAGGGATGTGAGCCGATTCGCGCACTTACCAACTGGCATATGAAGAAAAAAGACAAACATCCATCCCGGAAAAGAAAGAATGACAGCTCTATCTGTGGTTTTTCTCCACGTTGTTGGCAAGTTCACCCCTAACCTTCTGACCAAAGATGAGCCCCTGAGCTCTAACCTGAAGTGCACTGACTGGAGAACAGCTTTCCAGCTGAAGATAGATGTTTGGAGAAATCTGTAATGTAATTCTGGTGCTGAAGCCAGCACAGCAGGTGATCACGAAGAGGCTCTCTGAATTACAAAACGGTCTGTGTGAAATCCATCTCTGATGGACTGATATTTAGAATTTCATGAAATAGCAAATAGACAACAAGGGGTCCGTTTTAAATTTTCGTATTTAACCCTTGTTTCTAAATTGTAAGATCTGACATTATCATCTATGTACGCCCTTTCCATACACCACAGATATTCACAGGACTCAACAAAGCTTTGCGGAGGGAGGCTTTCACCTACGCATCTCTTCGAAACCTCAAGCTTCAATGCGAGACATTCAAAAGCATTTTTTTATGAACAGCATAATAAACTAATTCAACCTCAGAATAGAGAGAAGTCACACACTGGCTGCTCGCTCGCACACCAAAGCATACATCTGACAGCAATTAGGTGGCTGGTTTCCGTGAAAGGGACGATAATCGACAGGTGACAGTGCCAGGGCTAGGGGGTCATGGCCCCCCAGAAAGCCTGTGTTGCCTGTTGAACCCGCAGTCGTTGCCAACTTATGCCCCCTGAGACAAGAGCACATAATACCAACCCTAGCATTGAGAGCACAGCGACGTGCGAAGGAAAACCAAAACAATGACAACAAAGTCAAATTCCTCACTGCTTCGCCATGGTGCTGTTTCCTGTGAGACACCATCGAAAAGATCTGAATGTTTACCCCACAATTGCACCAGGCACAGAAGCAACAATGTTCTTGGGAAAGTGCCCTTGCAGATATTTAGCTCTGAGCACTTGCATTGGTTCACGATTGTAGAGGCACAACACCACTGCCCTGAATGGTTTGAATACTTTACATTCTTATATATCCTAGAAGGTAGAAGTTTGTGATGCTATATTCCTAAACAAAGTCCATGTATACATCAATCAAGTTATGCCAATGCCCAGGGGAGGATGCATTTGAAAAGTATTGCAACAGGGCCTGAGAGCGCTCTCTCTCTCGTTATTACAACACAACGTCAACACTGTGAAAAGCCTCCCACAGTAAAGTCTGTGTTGGCAGAGGAGAACAAAGAGAGGTCTCTCACAGAGGCCATGCAACCATAATTGCCAAACACAAGAACCCCTGGAGGCCTGCAGGGAAAGGTCACAGTCGCTACGGTGTTGCTCCAATTTTACGCCGTGAGAGAGAAGGGAAAAGAGTAAACAGAGCGCCCTCAACGCTTGATACGGCGTGTTTTGATGCAGCGATGGCTCGACCAATGTCTGTACCATGTGGTTTGGAGATGAGACATTCCATCAAAGCATTAGCAGAGTGTTTTGTGCACAGACAAATTGGAAAAAATGACAGTGGAACAAGATCTTTTTGAAGTTTAAATTAACCAGAGTTTGTTTAGTGTTGCAGGGAAGAGAAGACATCCCACTCTTTGTACTGAGCAGCAATGTGCTCTTCCCATTGCAGACCCGTCGAATGTGGACGTTTTCTTGTTTGGATCAAATGGCCTGAGCTGTAGGTGTTGCTGTTTCCTGAATGCTTCAACTGTTGCCAACACCTAAATCCATATCCTTGAGTAATCTTGGAAGATGTCATATGAACGAACGAGAGAGGAAAAAAGCAAAAACAAAGGATTATAAGAAACAGATCGCTAAACATAAACACTAATCAGAGGACAGGGGAAACAGGAAATACAATTCCCAGGAGCTGGAAAATGCATTCATGAGAGAAAAATTTGATCAATGAATCATTTTGTTTTTACCAGAAAGAGAGAGAGAGAGAGGGGAGGAGAGTATGAGTGAGAAAGGGGAGAGAGAGCAAGAGAGAGAGGGAGGGAATGAGAAGGAAAAGGAGAAGGAGAAAAAAAAGAGAAAGCAGGGGTCCAACAGACACTCCAAGGCCTCTTCCTTGGCCTGTGAGATACCAGATTGAGCACATTCCCCGCTGGAGTGTCTGTTTTAGCTCCGGAAAAAGCCCCACAATTCTCCCCTTTTCTCCTCATCCCACCCCTCTCCCCAGGCGCGATGAGGGTACGAGTCAGGCCTGTTTGCCAGACAACACTCCCAAGGACTCAGGCTCTTTGGGGTTTTCTGTGGCTTGTGGGTGATTTTTAGCATGGCAAGGCGGCCCGGGAAGAGCTCAATGAAGTGGAATAGAGCTCAGTGAAGAGCCCAACAAAATACACAAGCGAGAATTCAACGGAACATTCTGCATGTTTAGTAAGTAATTGTTTACCTGGAACTTCGCCTCATATTTTAACAAGATGATTCATATGGCTATTCAAAATATATAATATGAGTCACCTATTGCTGGATTAAACCACAAAATTCAATAGTTTTAGGGAACTAAACTTTCAAAATGTTAACAAATGAACTAAATTCCAAAGGTTTTGCCCATGGATGCTCCTGTAACGTCTTGTCCAATGAGCCCCAATTTTTACTCACCACCAACATCCCTTGAGGCAAACTAGATTGTTACTGAATGGTTAGATTTGTGCACAATGGACTTAACTGTCTAAATAAAGGTTATGGGGTCTATTCAATCTGTATTGCTGTTTAAAGGTAATTGTTTAAATAGGTCATTTCATTATGAGCGATGACCGTGAATGCAGTCTCCGCTAACGCGGGAACGTTGCCTTAGTTGGGTTAAATGCGGCAACTGACTAGGTATCCCCCAAAAAAAAAAAAGATTCCCGCTATAACGCTGAATCCCTGCAATACAGATTGAATAGAGCCCTAAATTAGACACACCCGTTGTTGGAGAGCCAGAGGTTCCACGGTGGTCTTCTACATACAGTTCTCCCGCTGAGTCAGCCGCATCATCGGGCATGTGGCGCCACCTAGTTTACAGGATGACTCATCACTTCCTCAACATGAGTCACATAGCGTGAGTGTACCAGAGGGAATGTGTGTGGCTAACCTAGCCTCCAAATTAGCAGTGACATTAACATGGAGTTCTCTCTAATTCAACTGTGATAAAGCAGAACAAAAATAAACCCCTACTTCAGACAATGTGTAAATCAACAAAGAAACCACAACAACAAAACCTTCTATCCAAGGCCAGTCAGGATTATTTCAAGTTCCATTCTTCAGGCAAGGATTGCCCAGGCTTGTAACAGAGCACTCTGAAAACACAAAGTTTAACAGCACATGTCGAAACACCCATTTAAAAAAATGAGCATCCCCTGAGTTGAAATGAACAAAACTAACATCAGGGGAATCACAAGATCTCCTGTAACGACGACCCTGTGAAGATGGATTGGACATTCCTACTGTTTCAGAGAAGTCAGACTAGTCCATTTAAGATAATATACAGCCTGACCCCGCTCTGTGGGATGGACAGAGGTATATGAGGGGGCGGTGGAGGGGGCGTTAACGTGGGCTGAGGCTGCTGACCTCCTCTCCCCATTGGGCTGACCCCTCCACTGCCTCCCCCTAGGCTGGAGGAAGCCGGGGCCTTGTCCCCTGGGAGCCTGAGACAGGATTTGGCCAACCCCGACAGCAGGATAGAGCGGATCAGTGCCGCTTGGCAAGGGCCAGCTCTTTCGGGGGCAATGAAAAATAATTTCCTCCTGAAAAAGTGCCACGAGGGAGCTGGAGCTTGGCCCGGAGCTGGGGAGCGTGAGCCACGCATCAGGAATGCTGGGACGGTACGACTGGGAAGGAATGTTGATCGGAAGGTAAATGTCAAAGACAGACGGTCGTTCTCCTCGGAACCTCATGCCACGGACCTGTTTACCCAACCTTGATTACGCCGGGAGAAGGAATTTCTTCTCCTCCTCTCTCTGCTTGCCCTCCTTTTCACTCATGCACATTCGAGAAAAACGGCAGTCAGGCATCAAACACATTCATTCATATAGGGGGACATTTTATTTAACGGATTATATAAATGGTGGAACAAGCTTCCCCCTAATGTCAGGACATCCAAGTCCCAGCCCATTTTCCTGAAAACGTCTGAAACCCTACCCAATTAAAGCGTATCTTAAAAAGATACTTTTTTTTATCATGCAAACACATTTTTTTACTGTGGCACCTACATCAGTGAGATTCAAACGTATGATCTTCTGTTCTCTATCCATGGAATTAGTCCACTGTGCCTCCAGGACGGCGCTAGCATGCCATGTTTTTTTTTTACTCATACAAAGCTGTTAATTTTAGTATATTCAAACAGTCCATTTCAAAATAAAAAAGATACTCATTAAGATCAGGTGTTGCCAATTAGTGGGAACGGCCAACACGCCTGAACACAGTTAACAGGATAGAAGATAGAATTTTGTTGACACACGGAACGGAATGTATATATGTTTTTCAATAACATTCTTAGAACATTCTTTGAATGTTAATGTTTTCTTGTTTTTTTATGAAAAGTTTTCTTAATGTTCTGAGAACATGACTTTAAATAGAACCTGGTGAAAACATTATGCTGAAGTACTGAAATTCCCACAGGAGAACATTGTTTCTTAACGTTTTCCGAACTATTTGAGAACATTCCCAATGTCAAACCAGTTGGAGAATGTTACTAGAACATTACCAAAAATGTAATTTAATGTAACCATGTCTGACATTTTAGGAAACGTTCTGTTAAAGTAATGAAATATCAAGAAAGTAACAATTTTTTCAAGTTCCTTAAATGTGCTGAGAATGTTCCAAAGCCAAGCAACTATCCTGCACCATTTCCAGAACGTTGTCGGAAGGTTGTAACCATAGGACAACCACACTCTCACCAAGGTCTAAGAAACATATGGTTCTCAGGATGTTATGTGCTAGCTGGGTACTTACTTTGCTAGGAGTATATAGTGCCTTCAGAAAGTATTCACACACCGTGAACTTTTCCACAACTTTTTTGTTGTGTTACAGCCGGAATTAAAAAAATATTAAATTGAGATTTTGGGTCACTGGCCTACACAATACCCCATAAAGTGTAATTACGTTTTTAGAAATGTTTACAAAATAATCCAAAATGAAAAGCTGAAATGTCTTGAGTATCCAAGCCCTTTGTAATGGCAAGCCTGAATAAGTTCAGGAGTAAGAATTTACTAAACAAGTGACAAAGTAAGTTGCATGGACTTCACGCTGTGTGCAATAAGTGTTTAACATGATTTTTGAATTACTACCTCATCTCTGTACCCCACACATACAGATAATTGTAAGGTCCCTCAGTTGAGCAGTGAATTTCAAACACAGATTCAACCACAAAGACCAGGGAGGTTTTCCAATGCCTTGTAAAGAAGGGCACCTATTGCTGGATGAAAAAAAAGAAGACACTGAATATCCCTTTGAGCATGGTGAAGTTATTACACTTTGGATGGTGTATCAATACACCCAGTCACTACAAAGATACAGGCGTCCTTCCTAACTCAGTTGCCAGGAGAGGAAGGAAACCGCTCAGGGATTTCACCATGAGGCCAATGGGAACTTTAAAATAGTTACAGAGTTTAATGGCTGTGATAGGAGAAAACTGAGGATGGATCAACAACATTGTAGTTACTCCACAATACTAACCTAATTGACAGAGTGAAAAGGAAGCCTGTACAGAATACAAATATTCCAAAACATGCATCCTGTTCGCAACAAGACACTAAAGTAAAATTGCCAAAAATTGCAAAGCAATTCACTTTTTGTCCTGAATACAAAGTGTTATGTTTTGGGCAAATCCAATACGACACATTACTGAATGCCACACTCCATATTTTCAAGCATGGTAGTGGCTGCGTCATGTTATGTCTATGCTTGAAGAGTTTTTCTGGATAAAACAAATAAATGGAACTAAGCACAGGCAAACCCCTAAAATGAAACTTGGTTCAGTCTGCTTTCCACCAGACACTGGTAGATGAACTCACCTTTAAGCAATACAATAACCTAAAATACAAGGCCAAATCTACACTGGAATTGCTTACCAAGAAGACAGTGAATGCTCTTTAGTGGCCAAGTAACAGTTTTGACTGAAATCTGCTTGAAAATCTATGGCAAGACCTGAAAATGGTTGTCTAACAATGATCAACAACCAATTTGACAGAGCTTGAAGAATGTTGAAAATAATACACGTGTAAATGTTATACAATCCAGGTGTGCAAAGCTCTTAGAGACAGAAACACTCACAGCTGTAATCACTGCCAAAGGTGATTCTAACATGTATTGACTCAGGGGGTTGAATACTTATCTAATCAAGATATATTAGTGTTTTATTTTTCATTAATATTTTACAAATGTTAGACATTTTCTTCCACTTTGACATTACAGTGCATTTTGTGTTGAACAAAAAATGACAATTAAATCAATTTTAATCCCACTTTGTAACTCAAACAAAATGTGGATCAAGTCGAGGGACGTGAATACTTTCTGAAGGCCCTGTATGTGGTCCGGGGTCTGAGGGGCTTACCACCATGCCAGACCCCTAGCACTCTGCCATAACTACTACCCTTCCCTTTCCACAGCCCGTCCTGCCCCTCACCCATGCACTGCCAACCAATCTCCATCTGCCTGAATAGAGGACTGTTTTTGTAACCCGCTGGCCTCTGTATGGAAATCAGTGTGTCTGCGGTAATACCTCCAGCTCTGAGCAGAAGTGTCTGTTGCAGATCAGATCTTTGCCGTGCTTTGCAGCCCGTAGTATTTTGCCTCCAGATAAATCAGTTGGACCTGTTAACACTGGAAAAAACATAATTACGGAAAGAAAATACATCTCTTCCCAGCTAGCAATGAGGACTCGGGGGTGAACAGATTGAATCGGCCCGAATCGGTGTCGGACTCGGCCCGGAATCAAAATGAATGACTGCCCAGAATCGGCCCAAGTACATCGAGCCGTTTCCGTCAACCGGAATTCAGCCGACTATGCCGACATCTTACCAGAATCCCCCCAGAAGCAGCCTGATGCAAATGTAAATAAATGTATATAAAATCACCCGATTTAGTAATTTTAAATATTACAATTATTTTACAGATACAAATTATACACATCCACACATTCTTTGTATAATTGTATAATATTTTTTCCCCGTCATATCCGTACACCTGGTGACCGTGTCAGCGTGCATGGGCCTAGCCCGCCACAGGATGACCCTGGGCCAATTGTGCGTCGCCTCATGGGTCTCCCGGTCGCGGCCGGCACGGGTATCGAACCAGCATCTGTAGCAATGCAGTTTGCACTGTGATGCAGTGTCAGTCTGCTGTGCCACTCGGGAGGCCCCATCCACAAAGTTTTTAATGCTGATCAATTGCCTTGCACAAAGTATCCAAATACAAAAATACCACAAACAGGACTAAATAATGAAAAGTAAATTATATAAAGCAGCCCATGTAATCATCTGCCAGAGAGTAGCCCCAATCGGCCCGAGCCCCAAGTAATACATTTGGGCCAGATAACTCACACCGGAATCGACCCGATCTCAATCCTAGCCATAAGTAATACTGCCGAAGGCGGCCCACACTCAGGCCACATGACGTCGGCCGAGTTTGACTCTCAGCCAGAACTGGCCCAGATCCACTGTGCTAGCTGGGTTGTTTTCACATGATGCTTGGCCCATCTTTCCTTCTGGATATTCATCCCTTTATCCTTGAACTTCGGAAAGGGGCACAAACAGACACGGAGGTCACAGCCCCTGTAGAAGCCAGTGCACTGTGAAGAAGCCTGTATAATGCCTATACAACGTTCCCAGGCACCACGTAAAGGGCCCAGACTTCAAAGGGCCACTTGAAAGGTAAAGATATCTCTCCCTCTAAGTCAAACCAACCCACTGCCAGGCTACACAAGCTACACAGGGGAACCAAGTCAATGTGGTTCCTATTATTTGATAAGCATCCCATATTTTCAAAGGTATTTTAACGACCCGGAGCTATGCCTTTCATGGCGCTAACTCTTGAACGACACTCTGGGAGCTCTCCGCGCAGCATGGTCTGAGCACTGAGCAGTAGGAGGGGTACATCTTTATTACGCAATGGCACCCTATGCTAGCCACCGCGCTGCGTGTTCATTAGAGCCTTCTTTCTCTCTTTTCCATCTCCACGTTTATTTTTCACCGTCACAACATGATTTTGGTGTTTTCTTCCCCGTCATGAGAAAACAAATTTGTACTCCTTGCCATCACGGGAAGTGAATGTGTATTGTTTTAAGGCTGCGGGGGAATGCCAGCTGTCATGGAGGATTGCCTTGGTCGAGTCTTACACAGGCCCATCTTACTGCTGGTTCACTGTGAGGGGCTCTGGCAGCTAGATCAAACCCCCTGTGGACTCAACCTGGTCTCAGAGCATTTTGTATTGTTCTATACGTAAACCCGAGATGCTCCATTTAGGACGATATATTACGTTTCGTATGGTATGTATTAATTTGTGGATGTCCATCACCCATTTCGTATGATATGTTAGCAATTAGAATTTGTATTATATGTTGCAAATTTGGGGAAGGGTTGGGTTAAAATGGTTAAGGTTAGGGTTAGCTAACATGGTAAGTAGCTGCAAAGTAGCTAAAAGTAGTAAGTAGTTTAAAAGTTGCTAGTAACCTTTGGGTTGCTAGACGTTCATGTTATATGCCCACCCACCCACCCATCCACTCTACTTTTGTTTTTACCTTAAGTAACCATCTGTCTTATGTAACCATACCAAACATAACACATCATAATAATTTCAGTGTCCCGGATATACATTTACTAAATTACGTCTAGTCTATGAGACCAGGCTGGTGGACTAGCTCCAGGCTGTAGAATGGGGACACCAGAGAGTTACACCACCTCCGCCCCAGGGCTCGTTTACTGGAACTACAGCAGCAGTATGTCCTAGGAGTGATCAAACTCCCAGACTATTGCTCAAGTCCTACTCTAACACACCTGACTCTACTGATCAGCTGCTCACCAGGTCTCATCACCGCAGGCCTGGAGCAAATGCCTGCACACCCACTAGCTGTTCAGAAGGAGGGTGTGCCACCCCCCTGGCTTGATGATACCAAATAGTTGGTACCCAGATTCAAATGTTGCCTGTTGTTTTGACCCAATGTTGTCAAAGAAATGTTCAGTTTCTTTAAGTACATAAACATCCATCACATTGTATTAAAGTATCTCTTTGATAAATATACTGTAAATCCCATTTTGTGGCACTTCACTTGACTTGGTCCAGTAAAAAACCCAGCTGTATAAATGGGATACGCACAATAAAATCCTGCAAAGTCATTGGCCTCGGATATTTGCCTTCCACTGAGCGTAGAAAACCTCACAACCAGTTTGGTGAGTTTGTACAAGGCTTTCCTCTCGCTGTCCCGAGTCTCGACCATGGTCAGAAACATCATCATACAGTCTCATTGTTCTACCCACTTCAAGACAGACCGCAAAAACCCAGTCACACCATGGTTTGCTTCATTTACCGACATCACGGTTTGTTTTTGTGGATGAGTTATTGACTTACCCCACTGGTATGTTCTTTGTTATGATTACAAAAGCCTACAGTGACTATGTAGCCTGTGCAAAGTGTCACACAGCTGAAGAACATACAGTACGCACATCCAGGTACTTTCCGCATGTGCTGGAGTTGTAGGCAAACTCATGGAAAACAGAAAGGAAAATGCTGCACACTGCTGCTCATGTTCCTAGGTGATATTTATTTACAACAACGTTTCGACCCTTAGGTCTTCATCAGGCATCCATATCCCAGGTGGGGGTGGAAGGTCCTATATATAGGGGCAGTACTCAGTGACATCACTTCCTGAAACAAAAGGTAAATAAAATGTATAACATAGTTTCACAATATTACCATTCACTGTATCAAAATATAAGATCTATACACACGGAATGTGATCAATATTTACAGTAATATACATACACATACAATATTCAATTAGGATAAAAAAAACACAATTTAGACATATTGAAACTATAAAAACGATTTTAGGTCGAACTCCTCGTTAAGGCCAAGAGGAGACAGTTTGTTGAGCCTGTGGATCCAGAAAGATTCCCTTTGAAGAAGTTTCCTCTCAATGTCCCCTCCCCTGCGTGACATCTTGACCATTTCTAGTCCAATGTATCTCAGAGAACCAATAGGATGTCCAGCTTGTACAAAATGAGCAGAAACCAGATTTTCTTGTCTCACCTGTCCGTATATTGCTGCGGTGCTCACTGATCCGTGTCTTAAGGCTTCTACAGGTTTTCCCTATGGAAGACAGTCCACCAGGACATTTCAACGTGTAAATAACATTGGTGGACATGCAGGTAATCAGGCCCTTGATCTTGTATCTTTGTCCTGTGCGGGGGTGGGTAAATGAGTTGCATTTGTACGTAAACCTTGGAAGCATACACCGCCCTTACTGTAAACGTGCCAATCCCTTTGGACATGCGGCCCCTTTACATAGTGAAACAATAGCCTGGACCTTGAGAGGGAAAGTACTAGAGTTTCACGGATGAATCTGGAATATGTATTTCCCACCAGACCTGTGTGTGTTTCCTTATTTGGAATGGACTAGGCTTGAAATGTTCACATTTGTGTTTGAGGGGGAAAATTTGTCATCCTGTGGTTTTTCCAGTTTTTTGGGGGAAAATGTAGAATTCTTTGATCCGTTGCGAAATAAATCTAACAAGCCGAGCAACGCTATGTAGTCTCACCCGCGTGGGCTGTTTTATTCTGCCTCATGTCTGTCCATAATATATTTTCGTATTTTTATACAGAAAATGTGTTGTGGATTCTGGGACGTTACCAATTGTAAATTTCGTGTAAAAACGTCAGCACCAACCAGTTGAATTGTGAGGATGGATGCATCATACCCAAAATATGTGGTTCACGCAAAAGCAAGGCCCTGCTCCCTTTTGACCCAGAATCCACTGGTGTCTTGGGAATATCAGTTTGGGAGGAGCACAGGACTGGGCCTTGCATGGCTTGGAAGGGCTTCACCTAGGAAACCTCTGTGTACCACTTTGTGTATCCGTGTGTGTGTGAAGTGTGTAGGCCTGCATGTGTGTGCGTTGCTCTGAAAGGGTAGAGGGACATTGCCGCTGTGACTAGCTATACGGTCCCCAGCCCTCAGCCCTGCAGGCCCTGCAAACTAAATGTGTGTCCAAGCACAGGGCTCTATACGGCACAACACACACTGCTTCCTGGTGGCCTGCGCTTCATGATTCCCATCCACTTCTGCCAACATCTGTGGCTGCCTGAGACACGCGCATGCACGCACACACAGAAACATGTGCCTTCACACAAACACACTTGCATACACACGCTGGGTCAAACATCATGCTTTATAAATAGCGCTATGAAAAATATTTCACGCATCCTTTGTCTCAGACGTGAGAAGGACGTCTTTAGAAGACAGGAAGAAGAAGGGAGAGTGGAGGAGGAGGGAGAGCAGGGATCTCCTGTCCACTCCATCAATCAGAGAGCAGCATGAGCTGAGATATGTAGTCGGCTTCTTTCTTTCCTCCTTCCTTTTCTCTTTTTTTCTTTCTTTCTCTCTTTCTATTTTTTTTTTTTATTTGCAAAATCCGCCGTGCCCAGAAGGAATGGATTTCCAGGGTCCCCTTTGATCCTGTCTTTAGGATTCTTTTGTTTGCTTAAACCACATCCTTCTCTCCACCGCACTCACCCCAAGATGCTTTGGATTAGGCGGGTGTGGGTGGGAGGGTGGACCTGGGGGAGGGAGGATGGCATTCACACTGAGCTCCAGGAGACAAGGAGATGCTGGATGGCCATCCTCCTTGGTGCGACCCGTGTAGAAAGAAGCCTTGAGGCACGTACAGGCCAGACCAGGGGCGTTTGGAATATGTGATTTTTTTTTTTATACAAAATGTATTCATTTCTAACGTCTATGAGCATTGAGAAAGTGGTGTGAACCACACCTTTTCCTTCCAAATTGAAATGAATCACACTTTCGCATGTCGAGTTCAATGCTAGCCTCACGTCTCACATTGAGGACTGTTCGGCTGTAGTACCGTCGCGTGCCACTTGGTTTCCTTATTCTCCGGCAGCTCAGTCTGCTAATGATCCCCTGAGTTTTACAGAGTAAGAACAGCAGCTTCAGTCATTTCTCTCTTTTCCTTTCAGTAATGGTCCTAGAAAAGACATTTCAACAAAGAGGCTTAAAACAATAAGGACAACTCTTCGGCTAGGAGTCAGCTTTAAGTCACTGCGGTGGATGATACTCTATTCTCCTGTGATCTCTTTCTGGGTGTGCAGCTCATTTCTGCTCCATTTCCTCTACATTCTACTGGCTTTCTTCGTTTTCCTACTGTATGGTATGAGGACGCATCATGTCATACAGTATGATATGTGTACAGTATGTTTATTTCCGAACATGCGTGTGATTGTCTGTATGCATATTATTATGTGTGTGCGTCTGCGTGTGCTTGTACATGCACGCTTGTCAGTGTCACCTTGAACAAGAATGTACTGTGTGTGGGTGTCTTTGTATGTATATACAGTAGAGATCCCATATACAGGCTACTCTCATAGGAAATGGCCTACAAGTGAATAGAGGAAGAATAAATAAACACAGACGATAGATAAATAAATAACAGCCATTTTGGGGATTCAGGGTCTGATTCAGCAGCTGCCTACGATACTACGGCATTGGGTCCACATCCTCACGGCAGACAGGAATTGTGACAGTTACTATACAATCCCCAGAAAATAGAACCATTATTTTGTCATGCGTTTCCCTGAATCTACCTACATCTTTCAAATGAAGGGCTGCCTGAATTATAGGAGCTCCTCAGACAGCGAGGGAAAGTATACACTGGGAATCAGTGGACAGGCAGGCCAAGGCCAGTTACCGTGAAGCACACACATCGCGCGCTGTGCTTTCAGTCTTTCATGAACCTGTGCTTTACGACACTGTCAAAACATCCCAGGCGCTACACTGTCTCCAGTGTCTGGAATAAAGGAGCATGACTTAACTCAACCTTTAAATGCATGCTCCTTCCCTTCAGGTAAAGCCATGAGATATAAGAGCAGAAGCCCATACATAGGAAGGAGAGATGCAAGATCTGTAAAGTTGCAAAAAACGCTGGATATTTTCTGTGGGATGACAACGGCTGCAGACGGGGAAGGTGGAGGGCGTTGGTGTGTGTGTCATATGGTGGACTTTGGAATGAGCCGTCTGGTTCGACTTGTAGCCACACCAGTCTCGTTGCCATTACAGTATGTGACATAAATTGCCACAATCTGCCATATATCCACATCCATATTTAGTAACGGTCTGCTCAGCATATGCCGACACTTATGAACTGATGTGGAACCGTTTGGAAACTACGTGGACATGTGAGAAGATCTTGACACATTAGCGTCTACAACATCACGCTAATGTTAACATGTGGTCAACAAACTGGTATGTACAGTGGGGAAAAAAAGTATTTAGTCAGCCACCAATTGTGCAAGTTCTCTCACTTAAAAAGATGAGAGAGGCCTGTAATTTTCATCATAGGTACACTTCAACTATGACAGACAAAATGAGGAAAAAAAATCCAGAAAATCACATTGTAGGATTTTTAATGAATTTATTTGCAAATTATGGTGGAAAATAAGTATTTGGTCACATACAAACAAGCAAGATTTCTGGCTCTCACAGACCTGTAACTTCTTCTTTAAGAGGCTCCTCTGTCCTCCACTCATTACCTGTATTAATGGCACCTGTTTGAACTTGTTATCAGTATAAAGACACCTGTCCACAACCTCAAACAGTCACACTCCAAACTCCACTATGGCCAAGACCAAAGAGCTGTCAAAGGACACCAGAAACAAAATTGTAGACCTGCACCAGGTTGGGAAGACTGAATCTGCAATAGGTAAGCAGCTTGGTTTGAAGAAATCAACTGTGGGAGCAATTATTAGGAAATGGAAGACATACAAGACCACTGATAATCTTCCTCGATCTGGGGCTCCACGCAAGATCTCACCCCGTGGGGTCAAAATGATCACAAGAACGGTGAGCAAAAATCCCAGAACCACACGGGGACCTAGTGAATGACCTGCAGAGAGCTGGGACCAAAGTAACAAAGCCTACCATCAGTAACACACTACGCCGCCAGGGACTCAAATCCTGCAGTGCCAGACGTGTCCCCCTGCTTAAGCCAGTACATGTTCAGGCCCGTCTAAAGTTTGCTAGAGAGCATTTGGATGATCCAGATGAGGATTGGGAGAATGTCAGATGAAACCAAAATAGAACTTTTTGGTAAAAACTCAACTCGTCGTGTTTGGAGGACAAAGAATGCTGAGTTGCATCCAAAGAACACCATACCTACTGTGAAGCATGGGGGTGGAAACATCATGCTTTGGGGCTGTTTATCTGCAAAGGGACCAGGACGACTGATCCGTGTAAAGGAAAGAATGAATGGGGCCATGTATCGTGAGATTTTGAGTGAAAACCTCCTTCCATCAGCAAGGGCATTGAAGATGAAACGTGGCTGGGTCTTCCAGCATGACAATGATCCCAAACACACCGCCCGCAACGAAGGAGTGGCTTCAGAAGAAGCATTTCAAGGTCCTGGAGTGGCCTAGCCAGTCTCCAGATCTCAACCCCATAGAAAATCTTTGGAGGGAGTTGAAAGTCCGTGTTGCCCAGCGACAGCCCCAAAACATCACTGCTCTAGAGGAGATCTGCATGGAGGAATGGGCCAAAATACCAGCAACAGTGTGTGAAAACCTTGTGAAGACTTACAGAAAACGTTTGACCTCTGTCATTGCCAACAAAGGGTATATAACAAAGTATTGAGATAAACTTTTGTTATTGACCAAATACTTATTTTCCACCATAATTTGCAAATAAATTCATTAAAAATCCTACAATGTGATTTTCTGGATTTTTTTTCCTCATTTTGTCTGTCATAGTTGAAGTGTACCTATGATGAAAATTACAGGCCTCTCATCTTTTTAAGTGAGAGAACTTGCACAATTGGTGGCTGACTAAATACTTTTTTTCCCCACTGTAGGTTAAAAGCCAATACTTGAGGTTAAATCTAGCGGTTAAAGGGTCTCGCAATTAGGTCAAGCTGTGAAGGGATCTGTCTGAGTGTGGGCAGGTGGCTGCGGGCATGAGGGAGGCAGGGGAGGAGGTGGTAGCCAGGAGGGAGTGCACTCTCAATGGGAGGGAATGGGTGATTATTGCCCCTCTCTGGAGCTGGGTGGTGGTGGATCAGACGCACTCTGGGTCCCAGAGCAGAGGGAAGATGGGAGGAAGTGTGTATGGGCCCACATGCAGGACACATTTGACACACACACACACCCTGGGCACAGTATTGCTTCCGTCTCTCTCCTCGCCTCAACCTGGACTTTAACCAGGGACCCTCTGATAATCTTACTGAAGCGGTCCTTGCAGAGCAAGGGAAACAACTACTTCAAGGTCTCCGAGCGATGTCACTTATTGAAACGCTACTAGCGCACACTGCTAACTAGCTAGCCATTTCACACCGTTTACACACACACACACAGTCACACACACACTCAGCCCGGTCTCTTGTTCACTGAACCGGGAACTGGACCAAAATAAAACACCCAGTGTTTATGATAGTAAATGTGATTGGGTGGTGGTGGGTGGGTGGGGGGTGTAAATGGTGCCCGGGACCCCCTGACAGCAATGATTCTGGCCACAGGGAGGGGTTAGGAATATGGCGGCCAACCAGAGCCCCTGAACCACCTCCTCTTCACTCCACTCCAATGGGTCTTTGACAAGGGTCTCATTCCTTTCTGTTTATGACTTGTCAAAACCCCAATCTTCATTTTTACATCAAACCCATTGTTATTATCATGAATTAGTGGTACTTCGCGCAAGAATACCAATGACAAAATTTCGGCACAAAAAGGTCCTAATAAGGAATATTTACTTAGTTGCCTTCCACAAAATCTCTTGAACCAATGCTAATATTGACCTTCACGTAAAATCATGCACGACTGAAAACAATTCTATAAAAAAGTGAGATGCTCGGTGGCTTGACTGAAATGATCAGGTTGATTTAGAGGTTGAGTGAAAAATCAGATGTGTGTGTGCTGACCAGCTGGTCCGGAGCGCTAAGGGGGCCATGAAGATGTCGTCCCACTCCCCGAGACCACGACTGTCCTATCAGGAATGACACGCTAGCTATAAAGCTCTGTTCCTTCTCTCGCTCTCGCTCTCTATTTGCTCCGTCCTTCTCTCTCTCCCTAAGCTCTGTCTCTCTGCTCTCCTGTCGCTCTCTGCTCTCCTGTCTCTCTCTGCTCTCCTGTCTGTCTCTGCTCTCCTGTCTGTCTCTGCTTTCCTGTTTCTCTCTGCTCTCCTGTTTCTCTCTGCTCTCCTGGGTCTCTCTGCTCTCCTGTTTCTCTCTGCTCTCCTGTCTCTCTCTGCTCTCCTGGGTCTCTCTGCTCTCCTGTTTCTCTCTGCTCTCCTGGGTCTCTTTGCTCTCCTGTTTCTCTCTGCTCTCCTGGGTCTCTCTGCTCTCCTGTTTCTCTCTGCTCTCCTGGGTCTCTCTGCTCTCCTGTCTCTCTCTACTCTCCTGTCTCTCTCTGATCTCCTGTCTCTCTCTGCCTGTCAGGGAGGTTCAGGCTAGGGGCCATTGAGTTCACACACACTGTGCTGCTGGCGTGTGGGCGAGAAAATGAGAAGTGAGGCGAGTGCCGTAAATTGAGCATCCTGCCTTCTCGGACAGCTAAATTACAGAGGCTGCATGTGCTAATGGTCCCCTGTCCTCTTAACAAATCAGTAGATGAAACAGCGAGAGGAGCATTCATAGGCCAGTCCTAAAAAATAACGCTGCTAATGGCTGTTGGTGTGCCCCAGTCTTTAGCTGGGTAGGACACCACCATCACCATACCAGGTGGCAAGATGGAGGGACTTGTGGCCTGGTTGTTGCCACTAAAACTGCTGTTAGTCACTTATGATACAGCAGGAAACTCTCTTCTTCACTAAAAAATAAGCTGGATGTACATACCATTCTAATCTAACATTGGAGTGTAGGCTAAATGGTAACAGAGCCATTCATCTCTCAATACATGGTTACCTTGGTTACGGTTCAAAAGGCCGCTTGCACTAACAATGTATTCACACCACAAAAATATTGTCATCAGCAGTATGATCGTGATACAAAGTGGTTGAGTACTTCTGGAATAGTTGAGGGAGTCCTCCTGTGCTCAACTTTTTACTCTTACAGTTGGACATTATCCACAAAATACACACAAGCTGCTTCAATCAAGATTAGGGAAACCTGGTTTGCGAGCAGGGAGGAATCCCACATGAAAACCATAAGAGATTCAGACTTGTCTAGTCATACCGAGAACATTGAGAACAGGCCACATCATACCATTTACTAATACACCACACTATTAACCGATGAATGGTGGGCAATGACGGGCATTGGGAAATGTCAGCCATCTACACTGTACCCATGTGCGAAGCTCCTCTGTCTTTCTCACAATCAACTCATCTCATCTCGTCTCATCTCTGGCTTGGTCTCAGAGAAGTGACACTGCTCGAAAGAGCATAAATCAAGCGTTCTCCCCCTGGACTTCAGAAAGCGCTTGGAAAACCACAAGAGCTGCGTACTCCGGTATGGAATTCACTGAGGACTGGATTCTGGCTTCAATGTCACGCAACGCTCCACACACATCCAGATTCCAGACCATTCCACTCCTCTCTGTTCTGAATAGGAGTTGCGGAATACTGTGGCAGACGGGAATTTCAGTGAACAAATAATCCCTCCAAGTGAGAAATGTAATAACTGAATTATGATTTTGCTTTGGATGATGTTAATTGGAATGAATCTTATCGCTAGTTATTAGTAAATTACAGTTTCACATTTTCTCAGTTGAAGTTCCCTGGTCATTTATGAATCAGGATAGGCAACACATAGCTGTAGCAGGCAGCACACACCTTCAGCAAGCGACACATGCCTGACAGCTGTGACAGAGTGGGGAGGATCAAGAGGGCAGAGGCACTCAGAAAGCCATGCGTGAGTGTGTTGCTGTCAAGGGACCTGGTGTTACATGTCTACTGTTGCCGGCATTTCCACGCACACAGACTGTTTTCAGTATCATCTTCTCTCAAAGGCATAATGTACTCGCAGTATAGATTCAGCTTGGAAGCAACTGTTTTTGATTGAGATGATGGGAGCAGGAGAAGGAAGCTTACCTGACAACTCCATTATTTAATGGACGTCCCCCTTGACGCGGAGGGAAAGTGGAGAAGCCTTGGAGCAGGGGGGAGCTGCAGCCAAAACTGTGCCCTTTGCCAGAAGGAGCCCCCTGAATGTCTCTTTCCCCCTCTTTCTTTCTTTCATTCTCTCTGTCTTTCTGCTTATTGGAGATCTGGGAAGCTCCTTATCCAGGGGAGGAAATGGTTGATTTGATGTGGCGCACAACCGGGGGCCTGGGGGTCAGTCTCCCTCTCTCTTACACACACACACACACACACACACACACACACACACACACACACACACACACACACACACACACACACACACACACACACACACACACACACACACACACACACACACACACACACACACACACACACACACACACACACACACACACACACACACACACACACACACACACACACACACACACACACACACACACACACACACACACACTTTTATAAACATTTCAGGGTGACGAAATGTAATTTCAGACGTACATGTATATCTATAAGCGACTATTTACCAGCTGTGAACTCATTCTCTGAGTGTCGGTTCTTGCTTGTGATGTCTGTAGACACGGCAGGAGTTGCAGAAGTCGGAAGGATTTTAAAACGGCATTTTGTCCAGCATCTTGGTCAACACCCTGTCAGCAACGTCTCTAGTTGAATACTTCAGCCGACTCCGAGTTGGGGTAGTTCGTTTCACATCTCAGACCCTCGGCCTGTGCTGTGAGAGGGCGGAGTTATCAGTTTGAGAGAGGGAATATGCTGCTGAAAAGGCAAATCTGGGAGGCAAGTGCAGGTGACGCAGGTGAACATAATGAACAAACCACTGTTCATGATTCCACTCATTCACAAAGAGGCAGGCGTTATTAGAACTCAGATCAAGAATATAAAGCGTTCTGGGCTTTGATCAACGCTGGGAGCAATATTCAGATGTTGACCCGTAATTTATTTTCTTTATTGTTTACAAAATATATACAACATATATAGACAATGAGGGTACAAAACATTAAGAACACCTTCCTCATATTGAGTTGCAGCCCCCCACCTCTTTTGCCCTCAGAACAGCCTCAATTCGTCGGGGCATGGACTCTACAAGGTGTCCAGCGTTCCACATGGATGCTGGCCCATGATGTCTCCAATGCTTCCCACAGTTGTGTCAAGTCGCCAGGATGTCCTTTGGGTGGTGGACCATTCTTGAAACTGATGAGCGTGAAAAAACCTCAGAGTTGCAGTTCTTGACACAAACCGGTGCGCCTGACACTCAATCCGTTTTTCCACGTTGATTCAACGTCATCACATTGATGAGGAGGATACAGACAGCTCAAGAGGTGTGCTTAGATATGCAGAAAATAAATAGATATTTTTTTACATAGAATTCAGCATAATGATTATGGCTCTTGGCTGCAGAAAAATGCTAAAATCTCCAACCAACCCCCAGCAATCCTCACGTACTTTGTGCCCCTCTGATTTTTGGGATACATGACGCCCCTTATGGGAAGATTGGTGCCATGGGCTCGAGTTACACAGGATGTGTGTGTGTGTGTGTGCAGTAGGGGGTTTTCAGTGGTACAATATTGGTGCCATTGGGCTGGAGTGCCACAGAATGATCCATGATGCGGTGACCTCATCCTGTGCGGAGCCCTGTGAACCACTCTGCCTGGACCGTCCGATTCACACACCCTTTGGATAGGCCTCCTCTCCCGGGATACGGGCCCTTCTTTCCATGCCTGCAGGTTCCAGTGTGGGATTCCCGGCCGGGAGCCTCCAAGAAAACCAATTTCACAACATTCCCACAGTGGTGGCCACAGGATTATTCTTCCTCTTTTTCTTCCTTTTTTTTCTGGGGTCTTGTTGTCAGATGGTGTTTTTTTTAGCAGAGTGATGATTCCCAGTTCGTTTGGTGAGGAGGGGCAGTCTCCTCAGACACCACGACTCGAGCTTTTTTCCCCCGCCAACCAGCCAACGTTTCTCAGCTGTGGAAAAATCTCCCATGAGCCCCCCTGCTCTACGGAAGCAATAAGGTAGTTTGGCATAATAGACACCTCACTTTTAACGAACAACAACATTAAAGGTGCACGCTTTCGTAAACCTTTCACAATGTCTACATCGCTGCTTCACACATGATTTGTAAGCAAATTCATTGTATAAAAAGCGTTAAAACAGGTCTATACATTTGGCACTTTTCCAGATGTGGGCGTAACCCTTTCCCCACCCTTAACATGGCTTCTATGAGGACTTTATAAAAGGTTCATGTATGCCTTCATTTAGCCTTTAAAGTTGTTGTTTGTTTCTTGTTCATTGCATTCAAAATGTGGAACATTGCTGTCTTCAGTGAGTTGAGTAACACAGAACAAATGTAAGTAACAGATGAAATGAGTAGATAAAGGTGAAGTACTGTAAGCTGAGTAGGTACACTGAGTGTACAAAACTTTAAAAACACCTGCTCTTTCCATGACATAGACTGACCAGGTGAATCCAGGTGAAAGCTATTAACCCTCACTGATCTCACTTCACGCCACTTCAAATCAGTGTAGATGAAGGGGAGGAGACAGGTTAAAGAAGGATTTTTAAGCCTTGAGACGATTGTGACGTGGATTGTGTACATGTGCCATTCAGAGGGTGAATGGGCAAGACAAAAGGTTTAAGTGCCTTTGAACGGGGTATGGTAGTAGGTGCCAGGCACACCGGTTTGTGTCAAGAACTGCAACGCTGCTGGGTTTTTCACGCTCAACAGTTTCCCGTGTGTATCAACAATGCTCCACCACCCAAAGGACATCCAGCCAACTTGACGAAACTGTGGGAAGCATTGGAGTCAACATTGGCCAGCATCTCTGTGGAACGCTTTCGACACATTGTAGAGTCCATGACCCGACGAATTGAGGCTGTTCTGAGTGCAAAATGGGGGGTATACTGTGTGGTATACTCAGTGTATATTAAAGGGTAACATTCTGTCTTCAACAATATGTGGAAAAACTGTGACAATAATTACAGAAGCTATGACTTCCTTCCTGCGTAAAGCCACATTTCTCAACTCCCGGTGCCTTTGGAAAAAGCCAAATGAAACACCATTAAGCCATTACAACAAACACACATTTACTGGTAAATAAGCCTTGTTCAATATTTCCGGCAACATAACTCGCTTAACGATTTTAATAAAGCTCTTTTCACACCAGAGAATTAAGACTGGAATTTCTGTGTGAAACCTGTGTGTGTGTGTGTGTGTGTGTGTGTGTGTGTGTGTGTGTGTGTGTGTGTGTGTGTGTGTGTGTGTGTGTGTGTGTGTGTGTGTGTGTGTGTGTGTGTGTGTGTGTGTGTGTGTGTGTGTGTGTGTGTGTGTGTGGCAATTAGATAGAGGAATAGCGCTCGAGGACGTACTAATGTACTGTATTTCACATGTAGGGCTTACATTACGATACTTCAATAAAACATTATCAACATCATTTTTATTCACTCACCACACCCTGTCCTTCCTGTTTAACGGACCTGACACGGCTACAAACAGAAAACGTTGTTTCTCTTGGACCGTAAATCATTCATATTTGATTTCGTGACAGTCTTCTGTTCGTGTGAGTGATTCAAGTTGGCCTCCTGGCTTTGTATGTGTACAGCTTCACTTTTCTTGGATCTAAATGTCAAGTATTGGACACATGCACTTGTCAGCTGTTTGTGTGATGTGAAATAAACACAGCAGAAAGCAGTGTGTTCGTTTGAGGGAAGTAAGAGTGCTGGAAAGTCTTATGTATGAGATCATACAAACAAAGGTGCACGGCAATTACAGACAGGGTAAAATGCCAGTGTAACTGCAAGTGAAAAGGAGTCTCGATAAAGAGGTAGACACAAAAAAGAGATTGTGTGGAACTAACAACTTGCAGCTGTTTTTTTCTCACAATAAGAACAGAAAGTTACTCTTTCTCACACACACACGCACACATGGAAGCAAGCTTAATTCCAGTTTCCAACGTAACTACAGTAAGTGATGTGGTCATTCCATGAAGAAAAGCCATCTTGAAAAAGTGGGCCACAAAACAGTTTCTTGCATGTCAAATAACAGTTTCTTGCAACGTCTCTTGCATGTCAAATAACAACAGAACGCCGTGGTGTTATTTGCAGATAGACCCGATTTCAATTGCAGTTTGTGGTACAAATAAATTCTAGAATAAACGATATAACACAATAAAATAGGCACGATAATAGAACACTCCCAAGTTGTTTGATAGGATAAGAAAACGAGTTTTAAGTCAGAGGGCCATACCGTATTCAGACCTGGGAAACCAAATGCGTGAACTCGCTGGCCAATCAGTGATAATTGATCAAGTAACTACAACGTAGAAAAGAAAACGGCAATAATTTGGCCCTTGTTACATGAGCTGATGAATCCAGATATGTCTGAGGGTATCAAGATTGTGTGTGTGTGCTGAAACCTTGGGAGGGAAACTACCTAGGGGGTAAGGGTTCAAAACCACTTGAAGCAACTCCTTGCAATGGAAACTCACCACAGAAGGATATTGGATTGACAACTGTCCATTCCTCACAAATGTTCCTCTAACGTAGTGCACAGCAGCTTATCTATGTGTGTCTGTGTGTGTATACCCTGTTATTGAGAGACTTGGTTTAATGACATCTGAGGAGGAGAAGAAGCACTCACTCAGATACTGAGGTTTCCAGCTGCTCCTCTCCCCTTGGGGAGAGTGAGTGTAAGAGAAAGACAGACTGCCACGCCATCTAGAGCCCAAATGCATCTCTCTCTTAAACCTCTTTCAAACAGAGAAAAGAGTAATACCTTCATGTTTTCAGGCATTGTATGACCTCCATTCACACAGCATGGCATTGAAGAACAATGGTACACAGGACAGGACAATGGACACAAATGAGCTGTCTAGCCAACTCTAGCACTGCTTTATTCCTCAGTGCAATCTACAGCATGTTTGTCCGTCAGACAAATGGCATAAATAAAAGAAAATACAAATGTTGTTTAACTGCAGTGTGAGCCAGGAGGGTAGAGGTCCAGGGAAACTGCCTGCTCCTCAGTCTCTCATGTGGGGCTTGTGGCAGGCAGCTTAGTGGCTCCCCTCCAGTTCCATTGTTGAATGGGGGAAATGAGAGGCATTGCTACATTAGTGTTGTCCATCTGGCTTCAGACTCTACCGTGGCTCAGTTCCATTGCCATATGAGTCTCGTGGCTAACACTTTTTTTTGGACCGGATAGGTGTATTCAATATGAAAAAGACTTGGGTTCCACCTTGCCCTCCAATAGCCTAAGTTGAACTGCCGCTGTACTGCTTTCCAAGTCTGTGATTTCTGCAGTGGTACAGCACAGGCTGTGAGAAAGGATTAGACTTCAGAGAAATGGGCTATGAACAGAAATGGAACTAATCCCAACTAACCCCAACTTTGGGGACTGACTGTTGAATATACCTCCAATACAGGAGTCAAGAGAGGTTCTGAGTGTGTGCGTCTGAGGGTTTGAGAGCCCCTGGTCTCTACAGTGCTGCTGTTCTCCAGTTCCACTGGAGACAGTTCCCAGGCCCTGTCCCCCCACTGTGTTGTTTACAACCCCAACAAGATGTGGTTTTCACTGTCACAGCATCCAGGAACATACTGTACGCCAAAGCTAAAGTCACATCCAGGGATTGTTGGTGAACTGGACATAAAGCATCATGGGAATCTTCACAGACGTCTTCCCCAAAGCTCAAAGGAGCCTTCTATTATATCCAAGGCCTATTTTTAGCGATGGATGTCATCTTGATATTTGCCCAGAGTTCTGTAGCTGCCCCAGTCTCTGTTTCCTCAGTTCACTGCCAATCAACATTATGGTATATTTATAACACATGACTCAGCACTTAGCTGGTACTTCCTGTTGTAATGTCTTCTACTCAGACCGGAAGGGGCTATACTGGAATGCTTTTGGACAAAGATGGTTCTTGCTCAGTGGATTAGTCAAAAGTTAGATTGGTGAATTTGTCACATGCTTTGTAAACAACAGCTGTAGAATACCGGTTAAATGCTTACTTACGGGCCCTTCCCAACAATGCAGAATATATATTTTTTTTTAATTGTCACCTGAGGAAAAAATACACAATGAGCAATGATAGCTTGGCTATATACATGGGGTACCAGTACCGGGTCGATGTGTAGGGATACTAGGAAATTGAGGTAGATACAGTTGAAGTCGGAAGTTTACATACATCTTAGCCAAATACATAGAAACTCAGTTTTTCAGAATTCCTGACATTTAATCCTAGTAAAGATTCCCTGTCTTAGGTCAGTTAGGATCACTACTTTATTTTAAGAATGTGAAATGTCAGAATAATAGTAGAGAGAATGATTCATTTCAGCTTTTCTTTCTTTCATCACATTCCCAGTGGGTCAGAAGAGTACATACACTCAATTAGTATTTGGTAGAATTGCCTTTAAATTGTATAACTTGGGTCAAACGTTTCGGGTAGCCTTCCACAAGCTTCCCACAATAAGTTGGGTGCATTTTGGCCCATTCCTCCTGACAGAGCTGGTGTAACTTAGTCAGGTTTGTATGCCTCTTTGCTCGCACACGCTTTTTCAGTTCTGCCCACACATTTTCTATGGGATTGAGGTCAGGGTTTGTGATGGCCACTCCAATACCTTGACTTTGTTGTCCTTAAGCCATTTTGCCACAACTTTGGAAGTATGCTTGGGGTCATTGTCCATTTGGAAGACCCATTTGCGACCAAGCTTTAACTTCCTAACCGATGTCTTGCTTCAATAGATCCACATAATTTTCCTTCCTCATGAAGCCATCTATTTTGTGAAGTGCACCAGTCCCTCTTACAGCAAAGCAACCCACAACATGATGTTGCCACCCCCGTGCATCACGGTTGGGATGGTGTTCTTCGGCTTGCAAGCCTCCCGCTGTTTCCTCCAAACATAACGATGGTCATTATGGCCAAACAGTTCTATTTTTGTTTCATCAGACCAGAGGACATTGATTGATTTGCACTTTTTGCACCACAGTACGTTCATCTCTAGGAGAGAGAACGCGTCTCCTTCCTGAGCGGTATGACGGCTTCGCGGTCCCATGGTGTTTATACTTGCGTACTATTGTTTGTACAGATGAACGTGGTACCTTCAGGCATTTGGAAATTGCTCCCAAGGATTAACCAGACTTGTGGAGGTCTACAATTTATTTTCTGAGGTCTTGGCTGATTTACTTTGATTTTTCCATGATGTCAAGCAAAGAGGCACTGAGTTTTAAGGTAGGCCTTGAAATACATCCACAGGTACACCTCCAATTGAAATGATGTCAATTAGACTATCAGAAGCTTCTAAAGCCATGACATAATTGTCTGGAATTTTCCGAGCTGTTTAAAGGCACAGTCAACTTAGTGTATGTAAACCTCTGACACACTGGAATTGTGATACAGTGAATGATAAGTGAAATAATCTTTCTGTAAACAATTGTTGGAAAACTTACTTGTGTCATGCACAAAGTAGATGTCCTAACCGACTTGCCAAAACTATAGTTTGTTAACAAGAAATTTGTGGAGTGGTTGAAAAACAAGTTTTAATGACTCCAACCTAAGTGTATGTAAACTTCCAACTTCAACTATATGTACATATAGGTAGAGGTAAAGTGACTAGGCAACAGGCTAGATACTAGACAGTAGCAGCAGCGTAGGTGATGAGTGTGTAAGTGTGTGTGTGGCAAATGTGTGGCGGATGTGTGCCTGTGTGTACGTGTTATGTGTGAGTGAGTGTGTGTGTGTGTTTATATAGGTTGGAGTGTCAGTGTAAGTATGTGTGAGTTTGTGGGTAGAGTCCAGTTGTGTGTGCATAGAGTCAAAAAGGGTCAATGCAGATAGTCTGGGTAGCTATTTGGTTAACTATTTAGCATTCTTATTTCTTGAGGGGAAAAGCTGTTCAGGAGCCTTCTGGTCCCAGACTTAGCGCTCAGGTACCGTTTGCTGTGGTTTAGCAGAGAGAACAGTCTATGACTTGTGTGACTGGAGTCTGAAAATGTTTAGGGCCTTCCTCTGACACCGCCTGGTATAGAGGTCCTGGATGGCAGGGCGTTCCACCCCAGTGATGTACTGGGCTATAACCTCTGTAGGGCCTTGCAGTCGGATGCCGAGCAGTTGCCATATCAAGCAGTGGTGCAGCCAGACAAGATGCTCTCAATGGTGCACCTGTAGAACGTTTTGAGGATCTGAAAGCCCATGCCAAATCTTTTCAGCTTCCGGAGGTGGAAGAGGCATTGTCGTGCCCTCTTCATGACTGTGTTGGTGTGTTTGGACCATGGTAGGTCCTTAGCGATGTGGACACCGAGGAAATTTAAGCTCTCGACCCGCTCCACTACAGCTCCGTCAATGTGTTCGGCCCTCCAGTTCCTGTAGTGCACGATAAGCTCCTTTGTCTTGCTCACATTGAGGGAGAGGTTATTGTTCTGGCACCACACTGACAGGTCTCTGGCCTCCTTCCCATCGTGGTTGGTGAACAGGCCCATCACCGTGTGTCATCGGCAAACTTGATGACTGTGTTGGAGTCCTGCGTGGCCCACGCAGTCGTGGTTTAACAGGGAGTACAGGAGGGGACTAAGCACGCACCCCTGAGGGGCCCCTGTGTTGAGGGTCAGTGTGGCGGATGTGTTGTTGCCTACCCTCACCAAATGGGGGGCTGCCCATCAGGAAGTCCAGGATCCAGTTGCAGAGGGAGGTGGTGCTCTCACGCATGGTTCAGTGTTGCTAGACTCAAAGCGAGCATAGAAGGCATTTAGCTTGCCTGGTAGGCTTGCGTCACTGGTCAGCTCTCGTCTGGGTTTGCCTTTGTACAGTGGGGCAAAAAAGTATTTAGTCAGCCACCAATTGTGCAAGTTCTCTCACTTAAAAAGATGAGAGAGGCCTGTAATTTTCATCATAGGTACACTTCAACTATGACAGACAAAATGAGGAAAAAAAATACAGAAAATCACATTGTAGGATTTTTAATGAATTTATTTGCAAATTATGGTGGAAAATAAGTATTTGGTCACATACAAACAAGCAAGATTTCTGGCTCTCACAGACCTGTAACTTCTTCTTTAAGAGGCTCCTCTGTCCTCCACTCGTTACCTGTATTAATGGCACCTGTTTGAACTTGTTATCAGTATAAAAGACACCTGTCCACAACCTCAAACAGTCACACTCCAAACTCCACTATGGCCAAGACCAAAGAGCTGCCAAAGGACACCAGAAACAAAATTGTAGACCTGCACCAGGTTGGGAAGACTGAATCTGCAATAGGTAAGCAGCTTGGTTTGAAGAAATCAACTGTGGGAGCAATTATTAGGAAATGGAAGACATACAAGACCACTGATAATCTTCCTCGATCTGGGGCTCCATGCAAGATCTCACCCCGTGGGGTCAAAATGATCACAAGAGCGGTGAGCAAAAATCCCAGAACCACACGGGGGGACCTAGTGAATGACCTGCAGAGAGCTGGGACCAATGTAACAAAGCCTACCATCAGTAACACACTACGCCGCCAGGACTCAAATCCTGCAGTGCCAGACGTGTCCCCTGCTTAAGCCAGTACATGTTCAGGCCCGTCTGAAGTTTGCTAGAGAGCATTTGGATGATCCAGATGAGGATTGGGAGAATGTCATATGGTCAGATGAAACCAAAATAGAACTTTTTGGTAAAAACTCAACTCGTCGTGTTTGGAGACAAAGAATGCTGAGTTGCATCCAAAGAACACCATACCTACTGTGAAGCATGGGGGTGGAAACATCATGCTTTGGGGCTGTTTTTCTGCAAAGGGACCAGGAAGACTGATCCGTGTAAAGGAAAGAATGAATGGGGCCATGTATCGTGAGATTTTGAGTGAAAACCTCCTTCCATCAGCAAGGGCATTGAAGATGAAACGTGGCTGGGTCTTTCAGCATGACAATGATCCCAAACACACCACCCGGGCAACGAAGGAGTGGCTTCGTAAGAAGCATTTCAAGGTCCTGGAGTGGCCTAGCCAGTCTCCAGATCTCAACCCCATAGAAAATCTTTGGAGGGAGTTGAAAGTCCGTGTTGCCCAGCGACAGCCCCAAAACATCACTGCTCTAGAGGAGATCTGCATGGAGGAATGGGCCAAAATACCAGCAACAGTGTGTGAAAACCTTGTGAAGACTTACAGAAAACATTTGACCTCTGTCTTTGCCAACAAAGGGTATATAACAAAGTATTGAGATAAACTTTTGTTATTGACCAAATACTTATTTTCCACCATAATTTGCAAATAAATAAATTAAAAATCCTACAATGTGATTTTCTGGATTTCTTTTTCTCATTTCGTCTGTCATAGTTGAAGTTTACCTATGATGAAAATTACAGGCCTCTCTTATCTTTTTAAGTTGGAGAACTTGCACAATTGGTGGCTGACTAAATACTTTTTTGCCCCACTGTAGTGAGGGAAAAAAGTATTTGATCCCCTGCAGATTTTGTACGTTTGCCCACTTACAAAGAAATTATCAGTCTATAATTTTAGTGGTAGGTTTATTTGAACAGTGAGAGACAGAAAAACTTATGTGAAAAATGTTATAAATGGAATTGCATTTTAATGAGGGAAATAAGTATTTGACCCCTCTGCAAAACATGACTTAGTACTTGGTGGCAAAACCCTTGTTGGCAATCACAGAGGTCAGACGTTTCTTGCAGTTGGCCACCAGGTTTGCACACATCTCAGGAGGGATTTTGTCCCACTCCTCTTTGCAGATCTTCTCCAAGTCATTAAGGTTTCGAGGCTGACGTTGGGCAACTCGAACCTTCAGCTCTCTCCACAGACTTTCTATGGGATTAAGGTCTGGAGACTGGCTAGGCCACTCCAGGACCTTAATTAATGTGCTTCTTCTTGAGCCACTCCTTTGTTACCTTGGCCGTGTGTTTAGGGTCATTGTCATGCTGGAATACCCATCCACGACCCATTTTCAATGCCCTGGCTGAGGGAAGGAGGTTCTCACCCAGGATTTGACGGTACATGGTCCCGTCCATCGTCCCTTTGATGCGGTGAAGTTGTCCTGTCCCCTTAGCAGAAAAACACCCCCAAAGCATAATGTTTCCACCTCCATGTTTGACGGTGGGCATGGTGTTCTTGGGGTCATAGGCAGCATTCCTCCTCCTCCAAACACGGCGAGTTGAGTTGATGCCAAAGAGCTCCATTTTGGTCTCATCTGACCACAACACTTTCACCCAGATGTCCTCTGAATCATTCCAGATGTTCATTGGCAAACTTCAGACGGGCATGTATATGTGCTTTCTTGAGCAGGGGACCTTGCAGGCGCTGCAGGATTTCAGTCCTTCACGGCGTAGTGTGTTACCAATTGTTTTCTTGGTGACTATGGTCCCAGCTGCCTTGAGATCATTGACAAGATCCTCCCGTGTAGTTCTGGGCTGATTCCTCACCGTTCTCATGATCATTGCAACTCCACGAGGTGAGATCTTGCATGTAGCCCCAGGCTGAGGGAGATTGACAGTTCTTTTGTGTTTCTTCTGTTGTCACCTTCTCACCAAGCTGCTTGGCGATGGTCTTGTAGCCCATTCCAGCCTTGTGTAGGTCTACAATCTTGTCCCTGACACCCTTGGAGAGCTCTTTGCTCTTGGCCATGGTGGAGAGTTTGGAATCTGATTGTTTGATTGCTTCTGTGGACAGGTGTCTTTTACACAGGTAACAAACTGAGATTAGGAGCACTCCCTTTAAGAGTGTGCTCCTAATCTCAGCTCGTTACCTGTATAAAAGACACATGGGAGCCAGAAATCTTTCTGATTGAGAGGGGGTCAAATACTTATTTCCCTCATTAAAATGCAATTCCATTTATAACATTTTTCACATGCGTTTTTCTGGATTTTTGTTGTTGTTATTCTGTCTCTCACTGTTCAAATAAACCTACCATTAAAATTATAGACTGATCATTTCTTTGTCAGTGGGCAAACGTACAAAATCAGCAGGGGATCAAATCATTTTGCCCTCACTGTAAATGATTGCGCTCTCTTGTTCTGCAAAAAGACAGAAGACGGGAAGAAGGGGGAAACAGATATTGCTTTAGTTGCAGATCACTTTGTAGGTGGTACATAAAGCCCTATTATAGAGAAAATAGATAATAAATATGTTTTTGGAATTATTGCAATTATGTGGAAGGTATGCAAATAAGGCAAGAAGCAACTCGTACAAACTCATACAGAAAAAGGAGGCTTCATCACAGCAAACAAGCAGTACACAATGTTTCTGATGGACTGTACACTGGGTGTACAAAAAATTAGGGATACCTTCCTAATATTGAGGTTTACCCCCTTCTGCCCTCAGAACAGCCTCAATTTGTGAGGGCATGGACTCTACATGGTGTCGAAGCGTTCCACAGGGATGCTGGCCCATGTTGACTCCAATGCTTCATTCTTGATACACATGGGAAACTGTTGAGCGAGTAAAACCCAGCAGCGTTGCAGTTCTTGACACACTCAGACCGGTGCGCCTGGCATCAACTACATTACCATACCACCCAAAGACACATCAATCTTTTGTCTTGCCCATTCACAAACCATGTCTCAAGGCTTACATTTTTGTTTTAACCCTTCTCCTCCCCTTCACCTACACTGATTGAAATGGATTTAAAAAATGACATCAATAAAGGGCCATAGCTTTCACCTGGTCAGTCTATGTCATGGAAAGAGATGGTGCTCCTAATGTTTTGTACACTTCGTGTTTTTGTATAGAAATACATTATTGATCTATTATTCATTATTATTCAGCTATATGGATTCATTTACTTTTTTGGAGGTATTTTTGACAACACTGTGGCCTCATTAACAGGCAAACCCCCCTTTCCCCATTTCATTTTGCAACTTTGAAGGTTCCTGCAGAACCAACCTACTGAAGCAAGAAAGAATGAGAGCGATGAGCTGAGCAGTCCAGCGTTCGAGCAGAGAACGGGGAGTGCCCCAAGCTGAGAAATAAACAAAAGGATTACTAGTTTTATTTGTTTACATTATGCCCAGCTCATGAGGCCCCTTGATTATGATGTGAAGCCTGAGGCAATTGCCTCTTCTGCCTAATGGTAAGTCCGTCACTGTTCATAACTGCATAACGATCATCAAAGACAAGGCCTGCCACAGTCAGTTCTGGTGAAGCAGGAAGTTCTGAATGGGGTCCGGGAGAGGTAGAGAAGGGATGTGTTTTAACCGATGCTTCCCCATCACTTTCCTAATACTGATCCGACATTGGTAGGTCAGCCTACGAGGACATCCTGGGAAAAAAAAAAAGAATTTGTTAACAACAGGATGAATACACATTTTAACAGTCTGACATCACATTTTCCATTAAACTTGAATGATACACATCAACAATAATCGGATGGCAATTATGAGAAAAAAATCGTCAAAATCTACAAAACTCTTCCAAAAGGTGCATGGGAGTAGCCTACATGTATGTCATACAGGTCGAAATGCAAAGACAATAGCACACTGTATTTCCATCCAATTGACAACAGATTTTCATGTGAATATTCTAAAACCTTCATATAGAAAATAAGTGAATTTTCTCACCAGTGGTGTGTTTACACCAAACTGACAAAAAAAAACAATGCGTGATGACGTAGCGCACCCAAAAACATGTACCGAATAGAACTGTTAAATTCAATGTGTTTCCATCGCATTTTCCACTCTACCGATAGTTTTGTCACAAAAACTGTTGCGTTAAATAGCAAATGTGCCTCGTCTGGTCTTGGCATGTGCGCTCTAGCCAACAGTAGATACGGTACAGTGCGGGTATAGGTTAGTCTACATTATGAGATTATTATGATAATATTTTTATTTGTCAAACGGCAGTCGATATTTATTGAAAAGGAGTCCGAGTCAAGTCTCAAGTCAGACCAACAAGTCCCAAGTCAAGTCTCAAGTCCTAAACTTTGAGTTGAGTCCTAAACAAGTCATTATGTGCTCTTCACCAAATGTAATACCATTTCATATTTTTAACAAGAGTAATAGTTAGTATATTACATTTACACAAATCATGAATGCTTTTAAAAATATATATATTTATTACTTTCCAAATAAACGTTATATTTCCATGGAAATACATGGGTAGCCAAGAGAAAGACATCAATATGACAACAAAAACAAAATATTGTAGTGCTCTCTGTCTCTCTACATATTTTATACACCTAAAACAATCCTGCCATAAAGCTACAATCATTTATTAAAAGGTACATCAAAACAACGGCTACTGAACTTCAAGTAGGCCTACAATTTGAACACTGCCCGAATGTCTGAGAAAAAGAACACAGATCCCAAAGATGGGAGATAAAACCTGAACATGGAGACTACATGTGTGTGTGTGTGTTTGCGTAATGCATAAACAGTTTTATTTTTTTCTCTTATCTCAGGGCCCTATGATGCATTGCCTTTGCAAAAAGATCAAATTAGATAAAAGTCTGTCAGTCATTTGTGCACGATGAGGCCGCAGTATGATGCCACCATGGCTGAAGACACGCTCCACCGGAGCACTGGAGGCAGGCACTGCCAAGACCCTGATGGCCACTCGGGACAGTGAAGGAAGAGCCTTCATATTCATTGCCCAGAACAAGAGGGCATTCTGTCCTTCACATATGTCAAGGTAGTGACTTAGCTGTAGTGCTGGAGTGATCCCAACAGCTTTCTTCTGCCTCTTACAGTATGCTGCAAACAGCCCTTCTTCTCGCTCTTCCTCATCAACAAGAGGCACAGCTTGCTCAGTCCCTGCAGCATCTTGCAGAATCAGTTCTGGCAAAACATGTAAAAGCATAGCAGAAACAAAAAGTCTGGTATTAGAGTATTGGTGATGCAGTGGGTTAAACTGAACAAGTATTATTGTTGCAGTCAATTGGATTAAATTATGAGAAAAAGTTACATTAAACTCAATAATATTTACCTTTCACTCTTTGTGCCACCTCCTCTTTGACCAGCACATGGTGCCCTGACCACATCAGAGAAAAGCCAGATCCAAGGCAGCTGCTGGAGGTAGACTGGATCTGAAAAGGGGGCAGTGATTCCATCTTGTGTCCTGGCCATTTTCACATTGATGAAGATTCCAATAAATCTTTTGTTCAGGGATGCCTGGAGACTTCTGACCAGGCCGCTCAGGAAATGTACTTGAGGCTTCCACTGCTCCAGGTGGTGATTCAGGACAGGACAGAGGCAACAACAGAACTGATTGTGACTATCTTCTCCCCCTGTGTCAAATCTGTTGCTTCTCCAAAAGGCTTCAGGATGTCCACCAACTCCTTCGATTTATCCCACTACCGTACTCTGAACAACAACTCCTTGTGCCCAGCCTTTTGACAGAGCTTACTATGGTCACATTGGATAACTGCCTTCACTTGTCTCAGTGTTGAGTTCCAACTTGTGTTGACAGCAGCAGGGATGCCTCTTTCCCCAAATTCAGCCACAAATAGCTCTTTGAATGTTGTGCTTCTATGCAGCAGTGAGCTGATTTTTGATAACTTTGAAAGAGAAGGAGTCATCACTTTTGTTTCTTTCAAGCCATCTCCCACCACCAGCTGGAGAGCGTGGGCAAAACACTGCAAGCGCTGTAGGCTTGTACACAATCGCCCAACCTTAACACACACACACACACCCTCTCTGTGTGTGGTTACAGTAGGCTAACGTATGTCAATGGTTTTAGGAACAGCAGTATCATCAGGCAGGATTTAGGCTACCAACTGCCCAGCCAATCTTGGGTGCAATGATCACTTTCCTGCACTGATTGACTGTGTTGAGGCTCATTGATTTATCGTTACGTTAGCCTACATGCTACACTTTTTTTAATAGCATAATTTTTCATATTTGGCCTTGGGGAGGGTATCAAGTCAGTTTGAGTCAAAAGACTCAAGTCCAAGTTAAGTCACGAGTCATTGGTGTTAAAGTCAAAGTCGAGTTGCAAGTCTGTTTTGATTTTGTCAAGTCGAGTCAGACTCGAGTCCAAGTCATGTGACTCGAGTCCACACCTCTGGTTGATAGTACCGTAAGATAATGGTGTTATTGTCATCAATGGGTTAGAGAGAAAATAAATACTTAGTGCAGATATATAATATATTGTGTGTATATGGAATGTAATGTACTAGTCTCGTGTGACCATACCTCCAAATCACGTTGTTGTCACGCCGCTCCTTTGGAAGTCTGAAGATGTTTGTATTAGCCGAAACGGCTAGATTGGAGCGCTGCATTTATTGTACATTTCAAGAACCCTCCCCCCACATGCCCGGAGATTGGGTGCTGCGTGTTATGACGTGTGTCACTCCGAGGACGCTTTATTTAGAAGTTTGACGTGTTGCCAGGCGTCACTGATTGACACTGGGTTTCCAAACCTTTTTAGACCTAATCTACCATTGACTTCACCAGACTTACCTGATTAGGGAAGCCTGGTTCTCGACAAGGCTAATTATGTAAAATCGATCAATCAATCAATAAATAAGTTACATAAATTAAGAGTTTAATTCCAAACCCTATATATCCATTTTCAGAAATGTTTGTAAATTAGCTGTTCTTTTTTTGAAGAACTTATGAAAGAGATGTGTTTTTTCACCATCTAATCATGGCATGGGGTTGTTCAATGACAGACATGTACAGGGCCTTCGGAAAGTATTCAAACCCCTTGACTTTTTTCACATTTTGTTACGTTACAACCTTATTCTAAAATGGATGAAATCGTTTTTTCCCCCTCAATCTACACACATTACCCCATAATGACAAAGCAAAAACGGGTTTGTATAAATTTGTGCAAATTTATGACAAATAAAAAACTGAAATATAACATACATAAGTATTCAGACCCTATACTCAGTACTTTGTTGAAGAACCTTTGGAAGTGATTACAGCATAGAGTTTTCTTGGGTATGATGCTACAAGCTTGGCACACCTGTATTTGGGGAGTTTCTCCCATTCTTCTCTGCATATCCTCTCAAGCTCTGTCATGTTGGAGCGTCGCTGCACAGCTATTTTCAGGTCTTTCCAAAGATGTTTGATCAGGTTCAAGTCTGGGCTCTGGCTGGACCACTCAAGGACATTCAGAGACTTGTCCCGAAGCCACTCCAGCGTTGTCTTGGCTGTGTGTTTAGGATTGTTGTCCTGTTGGAAAGTAAAACCTTCTCCCCAGTCGGAGGTCCTGAGCGCTCTGGAGCAGGTTTCCATCAAGGACCTCTCTGTACTTTGCTCCGTTCATTTTTGCCTCAATCCTGACGAGTCTCCTAGTCCCTTCCGCTGAAAAACATCCCACCAGCATGATGCTGCCACCACCATGCTTCACCGTAGGGATGGTGCAAGGTTTCCTTCAGACGTGGCACTTGGCATTCAGGCCAAAGAGTTCAATCTTGGTTTCATCAGACCAGAGAATCTTGTTTCTCATGGTCTGATAGTCAATGTGCCTTTTGGCAAACTCCAAGGGGGCTGTCATGTTCTTTTTCCTGAGGAGTGGCTTCCGTCTGGGCAATCTATCATAAAGGCCTGATTGATGGAGTGCTGCATCTCCCATCTCCACAGAGGAACTCTAGAGCTCCGTCACAGAGTGACCATTGGGTTCTTGGTCACCTCCCTGACCAAGCCCCTTCTCCCCCGATTGCTCAGTTAGGCCGGGCAGCCAGCTCTAGGAATAGTCTTGGTGGTTCCAAACTTCTTCCATTTAAGAATGATGGAGGCCACTGTGTTCCTGGGGACCTTCAATGCTGGTACCCTTCCGCAGATCTGTACCTCGACACAATCCTGTCGCGGAGCTCTACGGACAATTCCTTCGACCTCGTGGCTTGGTTTTTGCTCTGACATGCACTGTCAACCGTGGGACCTTAAATAGACAATTGTGTGCCTTTCCAAATCATGTCCAATCAATTATATTTACCACAGGTGGACTCCAATCAAGTTGTCGAAACATCTCAAGGATGATCAATGTAAACAGGATGCACCTGAGCTCAATTTCGAGTCTCATAGCAAAAGGTCTGAATACTTACGTAAATAAGGTATCTGTTTTTCATTTTTAACACATTTGCAAAAATTATAAAAACCTGTTTTCGCTATGTCATTATGGGGTATTGTGTGTAGATTGCTGAGTATTATAATTTTTTTATCCATTTAAGAATAAGGCTGTAAAGTAACAAAATGTGGAAAAAGTCAAGGGGTCTGAATACTTTCTGAATGCACTGTATTTGATTGAAATCAACCACTTGATGGTTTCATTGCAGAGAGACAAGTTTTGTTGCAAAATGCTATATATCCGCCTCACTCTCAGAGGAATAAGTAGTACTAATGGGTTTTACACAGTAAAATGTGATAACTTCAATGTTTTTTATAAAGAACTGTACAAATGATACATTTGTGACATCAATATATACATTTGTGACATCAATATAAAACAATAAATCAATAGAGTGATATGAGATTTGTATGTAAAATATTTACATTTTACATTTTAGTCATTTAGCAGATGCTCGTGTGCAGAGCGACTTACAGTTAAGTGCATTTACAGTATCTTAAGATAGCTAGGTAAGACAACCGTATATCCACAGTCAAATATACAGAATACAAATCTTCCATTCCAGCTAAACAACGCATTTATAGTGTTTTGCAACAAAACATATTTTAATACACATCTAAATCTAGGGATAAAACATATGAGAACACACAAAGTTACCAATAAGAAATCATTTGATGAAAAAACACAAAATGTGAAAAATTGGTGGATATAGCGTTTTGGAACTAAACTCTTCAAATACATTTTGTTTAACGTCAATGACCTCAAAGGTATCGGCAAGTGTTCATTTCATATTTGTGATGTGTGCAATGTATGTTGCTGTTACAGTATGTACATTTACGCTTTTCAGGTAAACACTTCTGCCATGTTGCCACTGTAAGCTTTCAATAAACTCATAGGCAAAAGTCCAATAGATACAAACAGATAAAGATGCTCTTCATACACGCAACCCACTACTGCCATTATTATTACTGTGACTTTTCATATCATTATATCTTATCTCAGGGCTCTAGATAAGAGTGTCTGCCAAGTGACTAAAATGTAAATATAATGGTGCTGTGTGAAGGTTGGAACTCTACTCACTTCTGGCCTCCAAGTAGAGCTGCAGGGCTTCGGGGTCAACCCTCTCTCGGCCCCCGGCAGTCGCTCCCTCTCGGTGGGGGTGCTCCCAGGGTACCAGGCTGGGCTCAGCCCCGTGGTCTAGCAGCAGTCTGACGAACGCCGCCTCACAGCCGTGTCTCAGCACCGCATCCAGCAGGCAGGAGGCCAAACCCTTTGCTAGCGCTTCGCGGCTCACTGGTCCGTTGTAGTTGTAGTCCGGCTGGGCGCCGGCTGCCAGGAGCAGGCTGAAGCAGTGGAGGTGGCGGTAGGCGGCGCTGATGTAGAGCGGGCACACCACCAGTGTGGTGAGGGTGCGGGCCGCAGCAAACGGAGGCCTGGCGCCCAGCTGGTGGTCCACATCCACGTCGGCATGGAACCTGGAGAGATGGATCGCGTTGATTAGGCACCACAGGGAAAAAATTGATTGACAGAAGAAAAGCTAATTTGTGCGTTTTCCATTGCATGCTCTAATGAACACGACCATGGTGATGGGACATGTTATGAACAGACAACAAGACTGATCAATCAGACAATAACACAAAAGCAATGGAGAATAATTGTGTAATAAGATGAGAAGGTTTTTCAGAATGTATTGGTTTCCTTCCTTCGCCAAGAAAAAATTGCCCTGATTCCATTTTTGGTCCTAGGCAATTCAATCAACAAATACTAGCAGATGACCCCTCCTATAGTCATTACAGCCTCATTCATTCCATCCAATTCAATTAATAAACTTAATTGGCATGGAAAGTTAAAGCACTCACCTGATGAGCTCTTGGAGTATGTCCACCCTGCCTACCCGTGCAGCGTGATAGACGGGAGTGCTGCGGTGGTGGCGGCTGCCGTTGGGGTCAGCTCCAGCTTCCAGGAGGATGGTCACACAGTCCAGGTGTCCGTTGACCACCGCCACGTAGAGGGCCGTCTGACCCTTCACATCCACTAGGTCCACCTTGGCCCCCCTGGCCTATCAGGTAGGCCACACAGGCCCCTTGACCGGCTGTGGCAGCGATGCGCAGAGGGGTGCAGGGCAGCCAACCACAGCACCATACAGACTTCTCGTTGATCCGCCTGACAGCCAATAGAAGATGTTCGCTCAGAACTCATACCAGTTGTAGTAGACTATTTTAACTGTCAAGACGCTGTTAAATAAAGGGGCGGTATTGCCGACGGTGCAGTATCCTAAAAGGTTTTTACAAAATATACACATTTACAAACTAAAGAGAGATACAGAAGTGTGGAAGGGATTTTCTTGAAATAGGCCTACATCTTGAATATGACCCTGTTGGATATGAAAGGGGTAAGATAGGGGCTTTCTGACTTTGCTAAATACAGTACGTGCATAGGATATTTGCATGCATGTGGTTAGTGAGAAGGGCGCAGAACAGGTTGGAGATGGGGGTAGATGGTGTGCAGTAAGGCCCAGTGGCGTCCCTCCCTCACTCACTCTCTGAAGCTGTCCTCCTGCAGCAGGTTCCTCAGAGTATCCAGGTCTCCTACATAAGCAGCGTTGTGGAGCAGCGCGTCCTCACTCTGCTCCTCAGGCTTTTTATTGAACTGCTCCTGCAGCCATTCCTTCAGGTTACGGCCTGGGTGAGAAAGAGCCAAGCTAAAGCTCCAAATACCTAGATCAGATGATGCTGTGCTAACTGATAGGCCTACCGTGTCCACTACCACTGGGTTGCATAGTGGCTATAAATAACTTATGCACCATCCATGCATGCACATATTGACTTGATGTGTCATTGATGTACACATTACCTAGATGAAATAATGAATGGATAAATGACGAATACATTCATTGATAAAAGTGCTCAAATCGACATAGTTCACTAACATGCTATAGTTTGCGTAATTACGCAGGCGTATGCAACGCAAATTGTAACCACAAATAGCCCAGCCAGCTTACTGAGAAGACATCTAGTTTCTGACACTAATGCTAACGCGGCTGTATTCTCTTGCACGGCTAGGTGGTAGAACCGTGTAAACATCCAACGTGTCGTGTTTTACCTGCAGCTGTCGGGCTGGGTAGATCGGAAACGGTGACAAGGGGACAGATGATATTCGGCGCAATGGGTGGGTCGACAACATCGCCCAACTCGAAGCCTCCGCCGTCCGCCATTTCTCCCTAATAACAACAACCTGCCACGCTTCTTCGCAGGGAGTCTACTGCGGAAAAAGCACCAGGACTGGGAAAGGGATTGCCTAGCTTGTGTTATCAACGCGACTTTGCCATACCGTCCGTTGTGCCATTGATGTTGTTATGGGAATATATGTTATGACACCCTCGCTGGTCACTCCTCTCTTTTCGCTTGCCTTATCCAAGTGGCGAGAGTGCGACTTCCTGCTATTGGAGACAGTTAAAAGGGAGTCAGTTACAATCATCAGCCCATACTGCAGCAAAAGGCTGAGGGACGGGCTTGGTTGGAGTAACCACTATCCCATTCATAGGCAGTCGAATGGATGCAAGGACTGACCAGCTATTATATCAAATTATAGTTGAAACCATGTTTTGAGGCCATAGTGCTTATTTACATGTACGTTGTTTACAAACATGGGAATAAACCAAGCTGATACTTAGGGGTCTGATGGGTTAAGACAGTTGAACTAAGCTCATGCGAAATGTATTGTTATATTCTTCAATTATCAAATATAATTAATTTATCTATCCAAAAATTGATGTAGCAACTGCCAATTGACCCTTTAAATTGGACGAATGCATTATAGCTATGGGGAATACGGTAGAACCCCACAGTATCACGTTTCAGGAGAAGACCCAGATGCAGACAGTGTCGAAGTAACAAAAGCTTATTACTAGAACAGGGGGCAGGCAAAACGACAGGTCAAGGGCAGGCAGAGGTCAGTAATCCAGATCAGAGTCCATAAGGTACAGAACGGCAGGCTCTGGGTCGGGGCAGGTAGAATGGTCAAAACCGGGAAAACTAGAAAACAGGAACTAGAACAAGACAGGAGCAAGGGGAATCCGCTGGTAGGCTTGACGAACAAAACGAACTGGCAACAGACAAACCGAGAACACAGGTATAAATATACTGGGGATAACGGGGAATATGGGCGACACCTGGAGGCGGGTGGAGACAAGCACAAAGACAGGTGAAAAAGATCATGCAAAACTACCTGCAAGCTCCTGCAAGTGCTCTCTAGCTGACACCTTTGCGAACAGGTATTGTCAATTGAAAACTTGCACAAGACAGTTCACAGAATTGTCCATTTAAAGAAATGTAGCCAATTGATTCATTACTACATTTAGTTAATCCAGAGATTCTTACCTTTGCCTCGATTCGGTAGTCTCGCTCAGCAGTGGAGGTTCTAGACCCTTTCAACTGGGGGGGCCAAGCTGGGGCCAGTTGTACTGTTAGAGGGGCCAGTTACATTAGACATTATTGTTGTCATATCGTTTTCTTCACTTCATTGCAGGCATTAGTAGGCAAAAGACCATGTCCCTCTAGTAAATGTGTGGGTTTAATTAGTGTTCCGCGTTGCCACTGTCTAATAACGGATGTAAAAAAAGAACGATAGCAAAAAATTGTTATGCAAAAATGATTTCATACTCCACATTTAGGGGGGCCACAAGGGGGTCCAAAATTGTTGTCACAGGGGCACTGCCCCCCCCCCCCCAGAACCGCCAGTGTCGCTCAGATCATCTAATCAGCTAATTAGCATTTCATTTTGGGGGGGTAAATACAGGTGAATATATTAATAAAAGTCTGTCCTAGAGAGATTTACACGGTTATCAAAACATCACGCCAGGGTAAACCTACATGAAACACAGCCCTTATTAAGTGTTTCTAAAATCCCCTATGGGAAAAATGAATGGTGGAAAAACTATTGGAACCATTTCCGTTTGACCGCAAGGTTTTATGGGTATTATGACTCACAATGTGGTACTCTATTCTGATACAGGTTGCATCCCAATAATAAACTCCTTTCTCCCGAATTGTGCCCTTGTTCACTTCTCTTCGCTGATTTAAAGGAAATGACTGATATAGGAAATATAGTGGAAACTCCCTCTAGCCCATGCATACACCAATCCAATGCCTTTTGGAAATGTGTGGGAGTGAAGTTTGGAGATATTATGGTGGCACTGTGTCACCAATGTAATCATCACCCTAATACGGATTTAACAAGGTATGTTACTTGTCAGCTTGCTGAGATAAGGCTCAAATTTACGGGACAGAAGGTTCCGCTTTTTTTGTTGTTAAAACAAGACACATTTAATTGAATAGGTCATATGTTCCACAGTATACCAATTTCTGATTCAAATATAGCCTTGAGTATAATACTGATCAATACCATTATCATGAATAATGTACAGTACCAGTCAAAAGTTTGGACACACCTACTCATTCTAGGGTTTTTCTTTATTTTTACTATTTTCTACATTGTAGAATAATAGTGAAGACATCAAATATGAAATAACACATACGGAATCATGTAGTAACCAAAACAGATGCGTTTTAATGCGTTTGAGACAATCAATTGTGTTGTGACAAGGTAGGGGTGGTATACATAAGATAGCCCTATTTGGTAATAGTATGGCAAGAACACCTCAAATAAGCAAAGAGAAACGACAGTCCATGATTACTTTAAGACATGAAGGTCAGTCAATCTGGAACATTTCAAGAACTTTGAAGGTTTCAAGTGCGGTCGCAAAAACCATGCACTATGATGAAACTGGCTCTCATGAGGACCGCCACAGGAAAGGAACACCCAGAGTTACCTCTGCTGTAGAGGATTAGTTCATTAGAGTTAACTGCATCTCAAATTGCAGCCCAAATAAATGCTTCACATAGTTCAAGTAACAGACACATGTCAACCTCAACTGTTCAGAGGAGACTGTGTGAATCAGGCATTCATGCACGAATTGCTGCAAAGAAACCACTACTAAAGGACACCAATAATAAGAAGAGACTTGCTCGTACCATAGAAACACGAGCAATGGATATTAGACCGGTGGAAATATGTCCTTTGGTCTGATGAGATTTTTGGTTCCAACCGCCGTGTCTTTGTGAGACATAGAGTAGGTGGACGGATTAACTCTGCATGTGTGGTTCCCACTGTGAAGCATAGAGGAGGAGGTGTGATGGTGCTTTGCTGGTGACACTGTCAGTGATTTATTTAGAATTCAAGGCACACTTAACCAGCATGTCTACCACAGCATTCTGCAGCAATACACCATTCTGCAGCGCTTACTGGGACTATCACTTGACCCAACACACTTCCAGGCTGTGTAAGGGCTATTTGACCAAGAAGGAGAGTGATGGAGTGCTGCATCAGATGACCTGGCCTCCACAATCATCGACCTCAACCCAATTGAGATGGTTTGAGATGAGTTGGACCACAGAGTGAAGGAAAAGCAGCCAACACGTGCTCAGCAACTGTTAGAAAAGCATTCCAGGTGAAGCTGGTTGAGAGAATGCACACTTTTGGCAAAGCTGTCATCAAGGCAAAGGGTGGCTAATTTGAAGAATCTAAAATAACATATTTTGATTTAACACTTTTTTGTTACCACATTATTCCTTATGTGTTTTGATGTATTCACTATTATTCTACAATGTAGAAAATAGTAAAAATTAATAAAAGCCCTTGAATGAATAGGTGTCCAAACTTTTGACTGGTACTGTAGTGACCACACATGTACTAGACAAATGAAAGTGTCTTCATTTTCTTTGATGTAAGTTCACTTATGGCTCAGTAGACCAGTGGCATGGCTATTAATAACGTTTTTGAACAGTATTTGAAAGCGGTAGGACTCAGCACCTATGGCCTGAGAATAAAGCTTCTTTCATGGACTACAAGGAAGCAGACAGACTAGGGTCTAGGACCAACAGTCAGTCTGTGAGTTGAGAGTGTGAGTGAGTCGGGTGGCTTGACTCGAGGCAGCATTTAAACTCACTGTTTAACTCTGGTAGGTGACTTGACCTGTTGAAGGTTTCACGTCGGGGGAGGTGGTGTGCAGGCATGGCTTATTGCTGCCTGACGACAGCTGAACCCTGGACGGCGGCCTCTAAAAATAAACAGCGGAGGCCAGGCGGCTCAATGTGTCACTCTGAACAGACTGGACCGTAGGGACCTCCCAGCTCTGTAAACACCAAGGCTGCTCAACAGTGGAAAAAGGAATCTGTCAAACATGTTGCTTCATTTTAAAAGTCCATGCTTTTTATCATGGTTATGTTTGTGTCTAGCTACTCTTTTATGCCATTTAACATAATGGATTTGAGTAAGGTGGTAAATTGTTGGGTATAACTGAAGGGTGGTGGGTATGTTAGGGGCCCACTCACTGAATGAGGTTGCTCATTAGCAAAGAAAACCGTTCTGAAGCTCAGTGTCCAAACACTTGAGTTGGATGAACTCAGTCCTTTCTAAAGGTGAAGAGACAGCCATTATATACACCCTACACGTGGCACAAGTCACTTCAAGTTTCCATGAGAGTTTACCCTCTTTATAGAGTCCTACAACAGGAGGGCAAACGCAGAGGGACAATGGGAGTAGTGGCTGCATGTGCAATACTACAGCCTGCACTAATCCAACTATTCAACTTCAGACCAAGGCCAGAGTCTTTACTTTAAGCAGGTGTCCACTTGCCTCTATAAAGGGGCTTCTAAAATCTTAACCTCTATCCCAAATGACCAAAACCTCACTTAGAGTTTTTAGGGGTTCTTAATACTTTTGTGTGCATCACAGCTGTTTTATGGCTTGCCAAAAAACAGTCCAGCGGCTGATGTTATAATACAGAGCTTTTTAAAGAAAATGTAAATGTTTTGAGTTATGTCACGTTGGGCCAGCCTTCAAAGGAGAGGGTCTCCTTGCGAGTGTGACTCGGTCGTGCCAGACACCACGAGGACTTTGGGTGAACCAGTCAGAAACACAAACTCTGGTCGTTTATCATTCTGCTCAGTACGCAACGTGAGCTATCCAGAGCAGTTATTAAGATGCCATTGTAATGTTAACCTCACGTTAGCAAAGTGTCTGCAGTATTCCCCAAACCAAACTCAATCCCAGACCCTCCTTGCTTACTGTTGTGTAATAAATTACTACTTTAAAAAGCTAATCACAAAGGACAAAGTTATTTAATTTAAATGTAACCATTAATTTCACTCCACTACAAAATGTATACAACATTTGTGAACTATGATACACTCAAAATAGACATAATATACAGTTAAAAGAGCAACTGTGGGAATAGTCCTTTCTTAAAAATATAAAAAAATAACTAATTTAAAGAACTAAGAGTTCAGAAATGGGCCCTTGCTTTACAGGACATTCAGTAAAAACAATTCCTTGTACAGTATATTCTTTTAGTAACACTTTAGATTAAATTGCCCAATGTTAACATGTACATTTGATGTGCTAGCTAATAGGCTTGGGCGGTATCGGGGTATTTGGAAATAGCCATGGGATGGTTTTTCAATTATTTATTTGATGTTTTTCAAAAAAATATATATACATACAGTGGGGCAAAAAAGTATTTAGTCAGCCACCAATTGTGCAAGTTCTCTCACTTAAAAAGATGAGAGAGGCCTGTAATTTTCATCATAGGTACACTTCAACTATGACAGACAAAATGAGGAAAGAAAAACCCAGAAAATCACATTGTAGGATTTTTAATGAATTTATTTGCAAATTATGGTGGAAAATAAGTCCACAACAAGTTGGGTGAATTTTGGCCCATTCCTCCTGACAGAGCTGGTGTAACTGAGTCAGGTTTGTAGGCCTCCTTGCTCGCACATGCTTTTTCAGTTATGCCCACAAATTTTCTATGGGATTGAGGTCAGGGCTTTGTGATGGCCACTCCAATACCTTGACTTTGTTGTCCTTAAGCCATTTGCCAAAAGTACAATCTTTGTCCCCATGTGCAGTTGCAAATCGTAGTCTGGCTTTCTTATCGCGGTTTTTGAGCAGTGGCTTTTTCCTTGCTGAGCGGCCTTTCAGGTTATGCCGAGATAGGACTCGTTTTACTGTGGATATAGATACTTCTGTACCTGTGTCCTCCAGCGTCTTCACAAGGTCCTTTGCTGTTTCTGGGATTGATTTGCACTTTTCACACCAAGTAAATTAATCTCTAGGAGACAGAACGCGTCTCCTTCCTGAGCGGTATGACGGCTGCGTGGTCCCATGGTGTTAATACTTGCGTATTATTGTTTGTACAGGTGAACGTGGTACCTTCAGGCGTTTGGAAATTGCTCCCAAGAATGAACCAGACTTCTAGAGGTCTACAATTTCTTGGGCTTATTTCTTTCTTTTGATTTTCCCATGATGTCAAGCAAAGAGGCACTGAGTTTGAAGGTAGGCCTTGAAATACATCCACAGGTCCACTTCCAATTGACTCAAATGATGCCAATTAGCCTATCAGAAGCTTCTAAAGCCATGACATCATCTGGAATTTTCCATGCTGTTTAAAGGTACAGTCGACTTAGTGTATGTAAACTTCTGACCCACTGGAATTGTGATACAGTGAATTATAAGTGAAATAATCTGTCTGTAAACAATTGTTGGAAAATTACTTGTGTCATGCACAAAGTAGATGTCCTAACCGACTTGCCAAAACTATAGTTTGTTAACAAGACATTGTGGAGTGGCTGAAAAACGAGTTTTAATGACTCCAACCTAAGTGTATGTAAACTTCCGACTTCAACTGTATTACACACACACACACACTTTAAGTAAATACCTGCAGTCAACTTGTGCAATATGTTAGGAGATAAAGCAGATCGCGTTTTTCAATTCATCTGTCACATTATGAAGCTTACCGTAGTTCCCCATAATAGTTGAGCCAGTCAAGTGGCACAACGGGAGAAACAGGGAGAAGGTCAGCTGTCTATTGACCTGGGGTCATGTTTTATATTGAAAGTCCGTTTTTTTTTCTTCGATAGAATGATCAGGGACGTGCAACTATAGTTGAAATTCACCGAAAATACAGTACCGTTCAAAAGTTTTGGGTCATTTAGAAATGTCCTTGTTTTTGAAAATAACATCAAATTGATCAGAAATACAGTGTAGACATTGTTCATGTTGTAAATGACTATTGTAGCTGGAAACGGCAGATTTGTTACGGAATATCTACATAGGCGTACAGAGCCCCATTATCAGCAACCATCACTCCTGTGTTCCAAGTGCACATTTTGTTATATTTTAAGGCTAATGGATCATTAGAAAATCCTTTTGCAATTATGATAGCACAGCTGAAAACTGTTTTTCTGATTAAAGCAGCAATAAAACTTATTTAGACTAGAAGGCCAGCATCCCGGAGTCCTCTCCTCACTGTTGACGTTGAGACTGGTGTTTTGTGGGTACTATTTAATGAAGCTGCCAGTTGAGGACTTGTGAGGCGTCTGTTTCTCAAACTAGGCACTCTGTACTTGTCCTCTTGCTCAGTTGTGCACCAGGGCCTCCCACTCCTCTTTATATTCTGGTTAGAGCCATAATAGATGTTTTATAAATATTCCATTTAAAATCAGACGTTTCCAGCTACAATAGTAATTTACAACATTAACAATGTCTACACTGTATTTCTGATCAATTTGCTGTTATTTTAATGGACAAAAAAACAAGGACATTTCTAAGTGACCCCAAACTTTTGAACGGTTGTGTACAGTAGTGCAACACATTCGGCAGAAAATAGCTTCAACAGAAGTGCAACGCTATTTGGCTGGCAGCCACCCAAGTAAATGAGCTTACAATGACAAAGGTATTTTTAACAAAAACAATACATACCCACCATGTTTCTAATGTTTATCATATAATTTTTTTTGCCAGCTACATTTCCTAATGTTTTGCTTAAAGTTTTTACTGGAGAAAAGTAGGCGGGCTACACCGGGAAAAGTACCAGAGAAAAGTAGCTACACATCAGTCAGAGCGTTGTCTGCTGATAGAATGTTTTCGTGAATTCTCAGCTGAGTGAAGTGAAACTGAAGCACAAAATTTGTCTGATGCCGAGCAGAATTTACAAGAAGCATTTTAGATCTGCGTTTACACAACGTAGCAAGATATTTCTTATGCGTTAAGAAGAGAATGATTCATTTCAGCTTTTCTTTCTTTCATCACATTCCCAGTGGGTCAGAAATTTACATACACTCAATTAGTATTTGGTAGCATTGCCTTTAAATTGTTTAACTTGGGTCAAACTTTTGGGTAGCCTTCCACAAGCTTCCCACAACAAGTTGGGTGAATTTTGGCCCATTCCTCCTGACAGAGCTGGTGTAACTTGAGTCAGGTTTGTAGGCCTCCTTGCTCGCACATGTGTTTTATATATTTTTTTCTGTGTGAAAAACACAGAATTCTGCATTAACGTGACCCCTAAGTTTAACTTGTAAGTTATCTAAGCAAGTGGCTGAATTAATAAGGTGACGGGGCATCATATAGTGTTCGCTTTCTCACATGTTTGAGAACTCAAAGCTCTTTGGATGAGTTATCTGTACAGCTGCCACTGCTTGATTTCCTTGCGTTTTTCCTCTCCATTCTTGGCCCGTTGCCCTAGCGACTCCAGACTCCACAGACACAGCGTGTACACATGCTGCTTCAGAGCCAGTACTGTTACTCCTTCTGACAAGTATGTGTCAAAACTTTGTTCATTTGCACAATGTCTCTCGTTCACATTCACTTGTAAATGTCCAAACTCACCAAAAATGACATACGGTAGCTTGTACCTATATATGTATAACTTTATGAGCTGGATTGTTTGTCTTGGCAAATTGTTTATTTACATTTGCACTCCTTAGCATATTTAGCTAGCAGCCTCCATGGAAATTAGCTATTATTTGCGCAAATGTTGCTAGCATTCTCGTAATAGACGCCCCAATGTGCTTTTTCTGCATATTGTGGCGCCCCCTTGTGTATTAAACCGGTAATACCGTAAATCCCGGGATGAGAGAAGGAAGGCAAGAGGATATGAAAAATCTGGATACCGCCCGACCCTACTAGCTAATAATCCTGCTATAATAAATTATGGATTCAAATCTCTACACAGTATTACTTGTTTCCACTTGTGTAAGAAGATAAATAACTATGTAAATGTTAGAAATATACAGTTTGGTTCTCTATCCAATTGAAGTAACCATTTTTGCTTTGGAAGTGAAACAAGTGTTGCGATTTTTTGGTTGTTGTTATTTTCACCATAGACAAATAAACATTTTACTATAAAATGTGGGGTTGTTAGGGAATTGAACTGTGGTCCACTTTTTTCTACATTTATTAACCATGTGGTATATATTGTGGGGCAATTTCACCAGCTTAGTATTGCTTCATCTCATAAATCACTTTTAAAAAATTAAGATTGATAAAAATATGTAAATTAAACACGTCATTCACTAGGTGGGGATAGATTGGTTATACGTTTTTCTGAAAACCAATTCAGACGAAAGAACGATCAAGTTTTGAACTCCCAAATCACAAACAGCTTAATATGTTTCCACATGCACTTTGGGAACCTGATCTACAGAATTTTAAATGGTCATCCTAAAAACATGACTAAAAACTATTAATATTTTGCTGTGCAACCTGGAATTTATTTAGGAGCACCATTTCGCCTAGAAAAAACAAAGGATTCTAGCTTTAATATCTCAAATATTTTTTATTGTGCTCCTACATTTCTTTGTGTGCACCTAAATTTTTCAACTTAGGTGCACACGTGCTCCTTGTAAAAAAAAAGTCAGCATAGAGCCCTGCTGTCTTGCCGACGGCTAGTGGTTTCCAGGAGGAACATTCAAAAGAACTGTCATGTCTTCTCCTACTCGCGACTGCCTAGCCGGTAAACACACCTCAGATCTATTGCTTTGTATAGGCTTTGAAGAACAGCAGAATTGTTAATTGACAGACATATTTAAATATTACACGTGTATCAAATAAATATGGTTGGATGTGGATTATTTTTTTTTATGTACAATACCAGTCAAAAGTCTAGACACACCTACTCATTCAAGGGTTTTTCTTTATTTGTACTATTTTCTACATTGTAGAATAACAGTGAAGACATCAAAACTATGAAATAACATATGGAATCATGTAGTAACCAAAAAAAGTGTTATATTTGAGATTCTTTAAAGTAGCCATTCTTCAAAGTAGCCACCCCAACACAGACGGTGGGAACCACACATGCGGAGATCATCCGTTTACCTACTCTGCGTCTCACAAAGACACAGCTGTTGGATCCAAAAATCTCAACATTTGGAGGCCTGATTCACGCAGTCTACTCTGAACAGTTGATGTTGAGATGTGTCTGTTACTTGAACTCTGTGAAGCATTTATTTGGGCTGCAATTTGAAGTGCAGTTAACTCTAATGAACTCATCCTCTGCAGCAGAGGTAACTCTGGGTGTTCCTTTCCTGTGGCGGTCCTCATGAGAGCCAGTTTCATCATAGCGCTTGATGGTTTTTGCAACTGCACTTGAAGAAACTTGAAAAGTTCTTGAATTTTTCCAGATTGACTGACATTCATGTCTTAAAGTAATGATGGACTGTTGTTTCTCTTTGCTTATTTGAGATGTTCTTGCCATAATATGGACTTGTTCTTCTACCATATAGGGCTATCTTCTGTATACCACCCCTACCTTCTCACAACACAACTGATTGGCTCAGACGCATAAAGGAAAGAAATTCCAAAAAGTAACTTTTAAACAAGGTACACCTGTTAATTGAAATGCATTCCAGGTGACTACATCATGAAACTGGTTGAGATAATGCCAAAATTGTGCAAAGCTGTCATCAAGGCAAAGGGTGGCTACTTTGAAGAATCTCAAATCTAAAATATATTTTGATTTGTTTCAACACTTTCTGGTTACTACATGATTCCATATTTTTGATGTCTTCACTACTATTCTACAATGTAGAAAATAGTACAAATAAAGAAAAACCCTTGAATGAGTAGGTGTGTCCAAACTTTTGACTGGTACTGTACATACAGATTCACGTCAAGCCTTATTCTACGCATACAGTATGGAATGTCGAAAAACGAGAAACAAATAAAAACATGTAAAGGTATGTCAATAACCATAAAGTGGATGGAGCACTAACAAATGAACACAAGTGTGTCTCTCTCCCTAGGAGGTTGAATACAAACCCTCTCCGTAACCAGTCAGTTAGTGTGTGTGTGTACGTTCCACAAAGGCACCTTGAAAACAGAGGGGGCGATAAAAGCGGGGCATTTTTTCTCATCATGACATGACAACCAATGTTCCCTCAATTTTGGGGGGGGGCAATGAGCACATTTTTGGTTTTGTGAGTGGATACTTGAACATTGTGAGAACTTACGGCGCACGTTTACAGTGAACTCTGAGGCTGTACCCTTACAGTTTTAGACAGTAGCCAATGGCCATTGTGGCATTTGAAAATAATGTAAGCCTACCAGCAAAACATATGGAGCAAATCCCATAACATTTTCACATGGAAATAGCTTTTGATTTCAATGATATAGCCTACAGTAGCCTATATGTGGTGTTCAATGCAGGCCTAAATTGCATGAGACTTAAAAAAAAAAAAAAACAACATTATGAAGATCTTGATATTAATTTCTTATTTTTTTACTTGGTCTGTAACACCATGGGCCAAATAGGTGACTGTAAATTGTATTGTGTTGTATGATGCAAGAAACACCTTATAAAATACAATTCATTATTATTACCATACAGAGAATTAGACAATGTAGGTTACCACTCTGCATATTGGCTTATTTGCATACTCAAGCCTCAAAATACAGTCCTGCCCCTTTAATTAAGACGTAAACTTTATACCTGACTGGCTTTTCAAAGAGCTTGAAATGTATCCTACATGTTTTGTGCTCTTGTAGGAAGCAGTAAGAGCCCATGGCTGACCTATACTTATCTATAACTGTGCTAATAACTTAGCAAAGAATATCAACAAATGTGCACACGCTCTGCGCTCTGATCTGAACTGGTCTGAAAAGCGCATTGACTAATGGGTGATTGAAAGACCGCTAGTGGGCTACCCCTGCCAATAAAAATCTATTCCGTTGCGCTCTGGCTCTGCCTCCAGCAAAATCAGACTCAATCTTGCAAAGTTAGATTTGTTTTGGTTTGTTGCATTGAAAAGGGGGCTGATATAATGTTGCTTCGATCACAGAAAAAACGTTGCTCTATATAGTGCAAACTAATGGGGTGAACTCAGTGAAGTTTAATCTCTTGCGTCTCTGCGCAGCATGGCATTTCTTTTGCGCGGCAGTCCTGGAGGAAGTGCGCGTCTGCGCACACGTGCAGTTTAGAGGGAACATTGATGACAAGGAATGAAAGTTGAGGCCTCCTCTATCATTTCGGGTTTGTTACCAGACTAAGTAAGAACCCAGGCTCACCCAAACACTTATTTTATTAAGGGAGCGAACCCCTTTATTTGGACCTTGGCTCCCCCCTTAAGTTCGCGAGGAGAAGTTGATGCTGGTCACCATCTTCTGGATCTTATCCTCGTTCTTCAGGACGTTGGACTTGACAGCGCAGATCTTGTCCTGCTGCTCCTTGATCAGCTGCTCCAGCTCGGCTAGCTCGGCCTTCAGAGGCTCCACGGCGTTGTCCGTCACTCTGGAAATGACACACACCACAAAATGTAATGTCAGTCCTGTGTGCGTGTGAATGTGTTGTGGGTTTTCTACATCTGTTGCTGCAGCAGGGCCTGTGTGTTCTCCTTGTTCTCCTTCAAGGTTTTAGTGTGTAAAGTGTGTGTATGTGTTGCCCTCTAACCTCTGTTCCTGCAGCAGGGCCTGTGCATGCTCCTTGTTCTCCCTCCTCCAGGTGTGCAGCTCGTTCTGCATGGCGTCCATGTCCTCCTGGATGTAGTCCATGATCTTGCCCAGGGGCAGGGCGCTGCGGCACACCGTCTGGACGGACGAGCGCAGCCGTTCGATCTCCCTGGACACCAGCTCCCTCTCCTTCTTCCTGGCCGCCTCCGACACCAGGCTTTGCGTCTGGAGAGAGGGATGAAGGGAAGGATGGATAGATAGGAGAGATGGATGGATTGAGTGACAGAGGAGAGAAGCCAAGAGAGATTTTTACTACAACAGAGTACGGTTACATGCACACAATAATGTGATCATTGTGGATAATTTAATATAGTTTGATTCAAAAGTTTACATGCTTTGCAAGAAGAACGATTTCCCTAATAATCCTGTTTACATGGACACATCTGAAATCAGGCTACCTGATAAATGCAGAAAATCGTCCCATGTTTCATAAACTAAAATAAAATATCACATTTGTTTACATCCCTGTTAGTGAGCATTTCTCTTTTGCCAAGATAATCAATCCACCTGACAGGTGTGGCACGTCAAGAAGCTGATTAAACAGCATGGTCATTACACAGGTGCACCTTGTGCTGGGGACAATAAAAGGCCACTAAAAATGTGCAGTTTTGTCACACAATACAATGCCACAGATGTCTCAAGTTTTAAGGGAGCGTGCAATTGGCATGCTGACTGCAGGAATGTCCACCAGCGCTGTTGCCAGAGAATTTAATGTTTATTTCTCTACCATAAGCCGCCTCCAACATCGTTTTAGAGAATTTGGCAGTACATCCAACCGGTTTTGCAACCGCAAACAATGTGTATGGCGTCGGCGTGGGCAAGCGGTTTACTGACGTGAACGAGTGCCCCATGCTGGCGGTGGGGTTATGGTATGGACAGTCATAAGCTACGGACAATGAACACATTTGCATTTTGTCAATGGCAATTTGAATGCACAAAAACACTGTGACGAGATCCTGAGGCCCATTGTGAGGCCCTTTTTTTTTAAGGTATCTGTGACCAACAGATGTATATCTGTCCTCCCAGTCATGTGAAATCCATAGATTAGGTCCTAATGAATGTATTTCGATCATATGAACTGTAACTCAGTCAAAATCGTTGAAATTGTTGCATTTATATTTTTGTTCAGTAGATTTCTAAGACGCATACATTTCATTGTTCCGAACTCACTTCACTCGAGGGAGGCTTGCGCTACCGGTGCTGGCACATGTGCAGATCAAATACACCATTGGAATGCCGATTAAGGTGTTTACATTTCCTAAAAACTTGAAAGATTACTCAGAAAACCAGATGTTTTAATATGACCTTACACCGATTAAGATAAGCAGAGTAAAGTGTTTACATGACAATTGCATAAATCTGCCTACTACCACAAATCAGTTTAATATCAAATTATTCCTGTAGTCATAGAAGATTGGGATAATCTGGATTTTGGCTAGGGATAGGTCCGTTTCAATTATATGTGAATGGAGTAGTCTTCGATAAGCAGAAATTCTTGAATAATTCTGGAAAATTCACATCCATGAGAGAGAGGAAGGATGGCTGGAGGGATGGAGAGAACCAAAGATTGATGATGATCTTGGACTTTGAAGTACGTAGGGTGGCCGTGGAATGAGATAAAACCCTGCTACTGCTTGATGTTTCCCAGTGTTTCTGAGGCCAAGTTAAGCAAGCCTTTATTGTCCCAGGAAGGGCAATTCATAGCGATAAAATTATGGGCTGCGAAGCAACTCTTCATACGTTTTTGGATGTCCATAATGAAATTTCTACCTCTTTGCCACTGCCGCACACCTGCAAACGTAGACACACACACACACACACACACACACACACACACTTCAACCGAATCACATAAACCTTAAGGTATTCTACACTGGCCAGCAGAAAGTATCAAATGCACGGAGCCAGACGCAGGGCTGCATTTAGTGGTTTAGGATTTCAAGGCAAAAAAATGCTAGGCAGGAATTATACAAACCTAGGCTGTGTATATAAGGATCAAACGCGTGGTTGAATTGTGCTGGCTAATGTGGGGGGACTAGCTGAAGGCCTCCTCTGTATAGTATGTGGTTGGGGGGTCCTGCTCTGCTATGCCCCAGCCACCCCACAGCCCTCAGCTTCAAGTTGGGAGAGGAGGAGGGTGTATGGGCTCCCCTTGGCACAGTGAAGGCCAGGGATGTTTACTCAGCTGGGTCTGCAGGTCAGTGTGTGTGTGTGGGGGACTGCAGACGCGCACACGCACTAGACGGCACCCACCCGCACTCCTGTGGACTTAAACCCTTGTTTATTTTAGTAACAGGCTGTGGCAGTGAAGTTATTTTACTACAGTATTCAGTAACAACTACTGCACTTATGGCCCTTTCAAGTTTAACTCTTGGGCCAATTTGTGTCATTCTGGCCTCCAGATGGAAACACCTGCTTTTACGGGGCCGTAGAAATCCTATTCCCGCTACATGATAGTGTAAACTCCCCAACAACTTCCCCTTCAAAACAGTCCAACTGTCATGTAGACTGGGTGTTAGGCCGGGTAGGTTAGCAAAACTTCACGTTGAGCGCTATTACACGCTAACTCAATAATTACAGCTTAAAAGCACACTAAACTACATAGAACTTAACTATACAAAAAAAAAAACTTAAAACTTCAACTCTGCTGCCTTTCCTCTAGGAAACCAGCAAAAATGTCTGACAGGATGCCTAGTCTCCCCCCTCCCTCTGTGGTTTGCAAAGTGTGCAAAGATTGAAATGTCTAATGGTCGTCCGCAATGTGGGTGGCTTTCCCCTCGGCCCCGTGAACACGGCGGCAAAACAAACACGCCGCGGCTCATTCGGCCCGCCGGCTGTGGTGGAGCACCGCGGAAGCCCAGCCGGGCTACGCTCTGCTTACTGTCCTCTCGCACAGCCTGACCCCCTCGGAAATTCAGGAAAACCGAACAAAAAGAAAACTAGTCCCTGGTCTGCGTGGTGCACTCTGTCCAGGCGAGCATAAATCAGCCCTTTTATAGGGGCCTCAAGTTGGGCTCAGCGCGCTCCTTTTTCTATTTTTCACCCCGACCCAAGAACAATATTTATTTTGGGAGGGGGCAGGTTTTCCCATGAGCTCATCCAGCCCCGTTGGCCGTGGAGATCCGAGGTGGCGATCCTTCCTGGGAACAGGTGGCTCCCAGCAGAGACCTTGGAGCGCTGTGCATCAATTCCCTTTCTATCGGTCTCTCCTGTTTTTTCCTAGGAGACCCTAGTCAATCCATACAGGGATATGTCATGCATTGCAATCTTGCTTGTCCTTGCACAAGAAAGTGTAAGGAAAAGTAACTACTCAGTCCCCTCTGGTTTCACATTGTAAACAATGTGTTGCTGAGTATATCGATCCAAACCTGAAACTTTGCTAGTGCCAGAATGTTTTACTGTTACGTCTTGTGGAAACTGGGTTTGATGGGCCTCTAGTCTCATGCCGGGGCTTTAGATCAAAACTCCTCGCAGACCTGCTGGCCTGGCTGCAGTGCAGGCTGCTAAGTTACAATGTGGAATTCATCCGAACCCTCTCATGCCTAATTTGCTTAATGAGAAAATGCATGCAAAGCACATGATTTATCGAGTGGTAATAAAGAGCTGGTGAGAGGGGGTGGGAGAATAACAGTGTTCAAAGTAAGGCTTTTGACAAGAAGAATGGGTTGCATGCATGAAACCTGTTAGAGACCTACCAACCTCTTGGGCGTCATTAATTAAAGAAACGTTCATTTAGCCACTGCTGGACCGTTTCAGGGCGGCGTATCAGCTTTCATAATTATGTAATAAGCCACTTCATCAACCTCAATTATCAGGCGACAAATGTATAAACCGCACACAACAACGGTGTAACAACGAGTGGCATGCCATACTTATGGTATATGACAAATGAACATTTCCAGTGACAGTGGTCAGGTGAATGTATGTTTCCTCTGATATTCTGAGTACTACCATGGTCTCCGTAGTCTCAACAGGATTTCCTTGTCTTGTCTTATTTCCTTCATCCCCACTTATATATATAAAAAACAGCCAAAATTTGACATTCGAGGGTTTGTATTTTTACTATTTTCTACACTGTAGAATAATAGTGAAGACATTAAAACTATGATAGAACACATATGGAATCATGTAGTAACCAAAAAAGTGTTAAGCAAATCAAAATCTATTTTATATTTGAGATTCTTCAAAGTAGCGTCAAGAGGACCGCCACATGAAAGGAAGACCCAGAGTTACCTCTGCTGCAGAGGATTAGTTCATTAGAGTTAACTGCACCTCAGATTGCAGCCCAAATAAATGCTTCACAGAGTTCAAGTAACAGACACATCTCAACATCAACTGTTCAGAGTAGACTGCGTGAAATCAGGCATTCATGGTCAAATTGCTGCAAAGAAACCACTACTAAAAAGACACTAATAAGAAGAAGAGACTTGCTTGGGCCAAGAATCACAAGCAATGGACATTAAACTGGTGGAAACCTATCCTTTGGTCTGATAAGTCCAAATTTGAGATTTTTGGTTCCACCCGCCGTGTCTTTGTAAGACGCAGAATAGGTGAACGTATGATCTCCGCATGTGTAGTTCCCACTGTGAAGCATGGAGGAGGAGGTGTGATGGTGTGGGGGTGCTTTGCTGGTGACACCGTCTATGATTTAGGCAAACTTAACCAGCATGGCTACCACAGCATTCTGCAGCAATACACCATCTCATCTGGTTTGCGCTTAGTGGGACTATCATTTGTTTTTCAACAGGACAATGACCCAAACACATCTCCACGCTGTGTAAGGGCTATTTGACCAAGAAGGAGAGTAATGGAGTGCTGCATCAGATGACCTTGCCTCAACAATCACCTGACCTCAACCCAATTGAGATGGTTTGGGATGAGTTGGAAACTCCTTCAAGACGTTGGAAAAGCATTCCAGGTGAATCTGGTTGAGAGAATGCCAAGAGTGTGCAAAGCTGTCATCAAGGCAAAGGGTGGCTACTTTGAAGAATCTAAAATATATTTAGATTCATTTTCACAATTATACTACAATGTAGACATTTTTTAAAAATAAAGAAAAACCCTTGAATGAGTAGGTGTCCAAACTTTTGACTGGTACTGTATATATAAAAAAAAAATATTATACAATAGGCTACATGTCGGTACCAACTTTCCTTGAGGAAATTGCGCTCAGGTACCTAACAAAAAGCACAACACCACTGTTTGAGACCCTACCACCTCCAAGGGTCCTGAAATGTGTCCCCAGAGAGGGTGTCAGAGGTGGGCTCAAAAGCTAGGTGTTACACCATGACGATAAGTCCAGTGTTGTTCAGGGGTTTCCTCTTTTTCAGGTAAAAAAAGACATGGTCCAAATGTCCAGCAAGATCATAAAAATAGCTAGGAGTCAGTGAGGTGATGAGTGAGGTTAGGGGCAAGGGGGGGGGTTACAGGATGCTAGGGTCAATGTGTAGCCCCCTAAGGGGCCACAACTGAGCTGCCCTGAACCCAGGAGTACAAAGGGGAACCTCACCTCCCCCTAGAACAGACTGTGGACAGAGAAAAGGGCTTGATTAAATTATGGAGGCTACGTCACAAAGGTGGAAGATGATAAGGCCTCTAGTTAAGGTTATGTGGTTGGAATCGTTTGACGTGATCGAAGCGACTTGAGAAAAATAACACCTGCAACGACATGGTCTGCATTGGAGTCCAATCTCCGAGGCTCAGAAAGGTATTTCTCAGAAACCTTTTCCCATTCCACAGGAATCTCAAAATGCTGCACTTACAAGGGCAATATGGCTAATGGAATTCAGCCGGGTCGTTTCCTTACTTTTCCACAAAAAAAAAAGGTGAATGTTTACGAAGACACGGGCCTGGTGGGGAGAGGACTATTTATTTTCCTGCCGATTCTGTAGAGTATTCTGGCATTTCTCCTCCGTGACTCTCACTCAACAGCCATCCATTTGTGTGCCACGTTTATTTATATATTGCAAACCTTCATCAAGGCTAATTTGATGGGGTAAGAAAAGGGAGAGGGTACAAAAACAATCTTGTGAAAACGCAGCTGCTACGAGGGCCCGAGTCTGTCTAAATAAAAAGACGGCCTCCGAGAAGTATCCTACAATAATATACAAGTGTTCTGCAAGGTCATGGGGAAGGTCGTCCCCATAAATATACAGCAAATTCTTCTATGGTGCACTTTGTGTGGCGGGATATGGCAAAACACAAGCGCCTTAACTGCTCCAAAAGCCCTTTTATTTACAGCAGTTCAGCCATGTTCTGAAAAAGCACTGGCATTAACAATAGCAAAACTGATTCACGGAGAAGGGAAAAAAAAACATGTATAGGAGAAGTTATTAAGTTCCTATTTCCCTAAAAGTTAGGATAATCTTAAATCATTCCTGATCAGGGTGTTTGATAAACGTCAGCGTTTAAGAATGAATCACTGCCCACTGTAATTTCAGACCTGTCACACCGGGGGATGGGGGGGAAGCTCAATATTTACATTTTTTAACCCTCCATGTTCTTCCGTGATTACAAGAGAGCAACGTCTCTATTACACTGACCCTCAACCCTTTCATGTCAGGAAGGAAACCATTATAGTCCTTTACACAGCTGACAAGGCAAGGCCAGCAATGTCGATGGGGGGGGTTAGGTAGCGCAAAGTTTGGCCTGTACGAGTAGACATACCTTTCATTCGGACTGCAGTGCGCCCCAGCAACACACAGCCCCCAATTAGATGCCCTATAACAAGGGACCTGGAATCCCAAAAACTGATGAGGCTGCAATTAGGATAACCCTGTGGGCTGTGCTCAGGTTGCACCGACAACCCGGGGTTCTGGGGCGCACTGCAGTCCGAATAGAATGTATGTCTACTCGCACGAGCCACGCTATGCGCTACCTAACCCCCCACCTCGAAAAAGCGAAATTCAGTCTGATTATTTTGAAATAAAAACTACAAGGGAGCCACAGCGCAATTTGAAGTATTTGGGCGGGTGTAGGGTGGGGGAGCCGTCCATCCGAAGACCAGCTGGGAATGGGGGGCTCCATCTGCTCTGTCTGCTGTTGAGTCTCGATGAGCTAAACCCGTGTCGGAGCTGGAACGCTGGACAGAGCCTGGCACACGCTTTTGAGATGAGAGCACTCGTTCTTCCCGTTTGCCGCTCATCAGCAGCTGGCCTGGGACAGACGACCTCGCTGGAGAAGAGGGATGGATGAGGGCTGGGGTTGGGAAAAGGGGGGGGTAGACAGGGCCTTTCTGCATGAGTGACTGGTGAAAACACTGCATCCGTCAGAGTCGGGTGGTCAGCTGGGCAGAGAGCGGAGGAAGCAGAACGCTTGGGCAGAAAGGACCACCCAAAACAGGCCGAGTCGTACAACCCACGTCGCTGGAGCATAGACAAGAGGCCTTCACACCGATTCACTATCCAAATATTGACTGTGAGAGCTCTCTTTGGCCAATAAACACGCTCGGGGGAACAGATGAGGGGCAGCAATAAGGGCGTTACGTCAGACTGGAAGTCATGTTCGAAGTAATGAAAAGCCTATCAATTATGAAATGTGGAGACAAGAGTTTATGGTTGAAACACAGGGAGAGGTAGGGCAGGAGGCCAAGGTAGTGGGATGCAGGTTGCCCCCAAAAGGAGGATTTATTTCGAAGGAAGATTCTTAATTACCCCACAATGGGCACGCAATGTAGTTTAAGGAGTGGTTTACTATTTCTGATGGAAATCTAAAAATGATGTAAATGGCATGTTATAGAAGGGTGCGGACACTTTGGGATTTCACTTGTTTTTGAGAAACTTACCCCAGCCGCAATAGACTTCCTCGTTGTGCACTTTGAGGGCGACCAAAAGACATTAACAAAAGCTCAAAAAAAAAAAAACACCCAAATGTGTCAGTTTAGAAACAGACACGCTCTCAAGTACAGCGATGCAGGTCTTTAGATGTTGTACACATGAAATTGTGTCATTTCCGAACTTTATCCGCAAAGGGATATTCCATTTTTTGCAACTCGAGAAACTTTCCCCTCTAACAGCTGTGCTGCTTCTCTGTGTAGTCTGTGCAGCGCAGCTGGTAGAAGAAACCTCTAGAGTCGCACAAAAATGGAACATAACGTTGCGGATCAAGTTTGGAATGACACAGTTTCATGTGTACAACATCTAAAGACCTGCATCGCCGTACTGAGAGGGTGTCTGTTTCTAAAAGGGCGTATGGTGGGATCAGAAATGATTAACACCCTTGAAAAAGCAAACATTACTGTATTAAATAATTCAAATACTGAGCTACACTGAACGTACAAAACAACAGGAACACCTGCTCTTTCCATGACATACACTGACCGGGTGAATACATGTCACTGGTTAAATCCACTTCAAAATCAGTGGTCTCCAACCTTTTCTGAGTCAAGATCCTTTTCTGAGTCAAAATGCAATTCGAGATCCACTGCTCAGATTTTTTTTTTAACATTACTTAAAAAATGAAAGCTTATGCAACATTAACCAATTAAAAACAGTTATGAGGTATGTGCAGTAGACTATAGGCCTATGACTGACTATTCCCTGCCAAGGTAGTTCTCAGACCATTTTAAAAAATTATAATAATTATGTGTTACTGTATTTGATCACACTGGTAATAGATCATTTGTTGATTACTTGTGAGGCACAGTTGAGTGAGGATATTTCGCTTTTTACATGTTTTACTGGACTGATGGTCTGCATCTGATGGTCAGTCTGAGGGGAGGGAGGGAGCAGCGGCGAGGCTGCCTCTCACCCGACTCACCGTCCCGCCGCTCTCCCTCCGAGAGAAAAGGGGACAAAGTCTTCCAGCTGATGGCGAAACTCACACTGCATCATTTCTGCCTCATGCACCAATTCATGTTGTTACTCCTATGAGCAGAGAAAGTGAAATGTTCCTTGATATTAAAAAAGACCCAAGTCCCTATTAATAACAGCGTAAGGTTATGGGAACACTTTGCTATAGTCATTCATTGCAGCTGCAGTTCTGGTTGTAGCTTGAGTGGAAGTAAGGTGAACGCGCATTCTATGGATTACAAGTAATATATTTATTTCTCAAATTATTGCACACCCCTGATTACAATGCCTTTCAATATCTCACCTTCCGAGTATAACGGCACAGAGTTTCTCTAAAATGTTTTAGGAGTTGGAAAACACATTGGATATTAGACCATTCCTCCATACAGAATCCTTCCAGATCCTTGATATCCTTCATCTGCCCTTATGGACTGCCCTTGTCAATTCAAACCACAGGATTTCAATGGTGTTCAGGTCCGGAGATAGAGATGGGCATTGCAAAATGTTGATTTTGTGGCCAATTAAGCGTTTCTTTGTGAATTTGTAGGTGTGCTTGGGGTTGTCTTGCTGGAAGATCCACTAGCGGCCAGGTTTCAGCCTCCTGGCAGAGGCAACGAGGTTTTGGGCTAAAATATCATGGTACTGGGTAAAGTTCATGATGCCGTTGACCTTAACAAGGGCCCTAGGACCAGTGGAAGCAAAATAGCTCCATAACATTAAAGATCCACCACCATATTTTATAGTAGGTATAGGGTTCTTTTCTGCTCATGCATTCTCATTTCAACACCAAACCTACCATAGGTGTGCGTGACCAAAGAGCTAGATTTTCTCTGAGCAATTGTATTACTATAAAATAACATAATTTCTAAAATAAATTTAGCATTCAATATAGCTCAGTATTTTTGAAATACTTTTTGTTCATCTTTAACAAGGGTGTCAATTTCAGACAACACTTTATTTGGGTGTTTTTGGAGCTTTGTTTGTTCATGTCTTTTGGTTGCCTCCACAGTGCACAACGAGCAATGACGAAGTCTATTGCAGCTGGGGTAAGTTTCTCAAAAACAAAAGTAGTATCTGCACCCTTCTATAACATGCCATTTACATTAAAAATAGAGATTTACTTCAGAAATAGTAAACCACTGCTTTAACAAGTTCCAATCAGTAAGGCTGGTCTTAATGTTTATCCTCGGCCAATAATTCACATTGCATCCTTTATCGTGGGCCCAGCGGGAATTTATGTCTGTGATGTGTACACATCTTCTCATCAACAGCACAGCGTCATGTCACTCCTCCTCCTTTACTGTCAATTAGCCACGTGCAGAATGTCAGTCACCTATTACCATTTAGCCAATGAGCACAGCTAAATAATGCAACTTCACCACGCTTGCTAAATAACCTATGGGCCAGTGGAGGCTCCTCAGAGGAGGAAAGGGAAGACCATCCTCATCAGTGAATTTAATTTAAAAAAAAGTGAAACATTCGAAAAGTTATGCTTTTTAGATTAAACTATACAAAATATATTCACGTCACCAAATAACGCATTGTTTTGCAATGAAGGTCTACAGTAGCCTCACCAGCACTCTGTAAAATCAAATCAAATGTTATTTGTCACATGCGCCGAATACAACGGGTGTAGACCTTACAGTGAAATGCTTACATTGACCTAAATACAAAACCTAGGAGGCTCCTGGTTCTCACCCTCTTCCATAGACTTACACAGCAATTATGACAATGTTTGGAGGATGTCCTCCAACCTATCAGAGCTCGTGCAGCATGAACTGACATGTTGTCCACCCAATCAAATGATCAAAGAATGAATCTATTACCGAAAGGATTCTAGTAGCCATGTTGACTATGACGTTAGCTAATATGGTGACAACGACGTAGGTTGTTTGTAGCAGTTAACGGTTATGATATGAAGGTTTGGCTTGGAAGTTTTTTTTTGACTGGTCACAGACAGCTGATTTGTTGTACACTGAAGTCCACAAGCGTAGTGAAAAGGTGAGAGGAGGAAAGCGTGTAGATGCGAGAAGGAATTATGTGATCATGCTGTTTATATGTGGCTGCTATGAAAGTGAGCTGTGTTTGCGTGTGATCAGGGGTGTACTCATTCTGAGCCGATTCTGTTGAAAAAACGTTTCTTAAACGGAAGCAAAAGGAACCAAACAGGGATAAACATATCTGAATTTGTCCAATAGAAACTCTAATTTGTAACTGTTGTACTAATGATTACACCCTAGATCAGCTAGATGCAGGCAAGAGTGTGCAAGGCGGTATTGAATGGCACGGTCATCCTTGATTACTAAAAATGTTCACGCGACCTGTGCACCTACATTGTAAACTTTCATTCATAGGCTAGGTTGTAGCAACCTTATGATGGGTATATGGAAAATGTAAGTATCATGTAGTAGCCTAAACCTATCGATGCTAAATTGAGCTGGGTGAATGGAATATGAACGACAGTGATCCAATATGCTGTAATAGAAATAAGGCCATGTTCATAATAAAAAAAATGTTTTTAAAGAGAGTCATCCGCCCTCATCTTAAACGGCACCGACCGCCACTGCTATGGGCACAATCACCTTGCTCTCTTTTCACTAATGGGCATACATCTTGTGATGTATTTAAATTATGACTTACCCCTCATTTCTCTCACTTGCGTCTTACAGCAAAGTATCACAGCCGACACTCCACCTCCACCAGCTGAAGGCTGTCATCAGAACCCCTTTCTCCCAGCTGGTGGGTTTCGATGCCAGATGCCCAGCATAGGGCTACCTGCCATTCCGGCATCTGGCTATGGGGGCCATCTATTGGAGACAAGGCCATCTCTCAAACTATTTACTAAACTTTCAAATGTGCATTTTTGTCTCAGTTGTTCATTCGGTTAATAAGCCTGCGCTCACTTCAAGTAAACATTTTTGAATGGTTGTTGTGACACGGCGCTAGATAAGCCTAATTTAGATGGCTTTTCGCAACACTTTCTCAGCCAATAACACTTACAAAACACAAAATGTGAAACGAGCGCGTTAAATTAGTACACAAAGGGTTGAGACATCTCGCTGATGCAATCAACCCACTTTATGTTGTTGTTTCTCTAGCTCCACTGAAGTGAGCAAGATTTTCAATAGGTTTTTGCAATTACACTTCACTCCATTTGCGAGATGCTTTCTTTAGCTAATAGACTGTATGCTTTTTGGTTTTGCAACCCCGCGTCCCTAAGGTACTGAATTTCCAGAAATAACAGTTTGGACGCTGATTGAGAGATACGGAAACATCTAGAACTGAGTCACAGGAAAGGAATGAGAGTGGTCAGTCGTTATGGCGTCATTGCATTGCCCTCTAGTGGAGATCAAGATCACTACATCTGCAGGACACCATTGACATCTTACCTGGTCTTTGGACTTTGGAGATGGTGTTGTTTCAAAGTCTTTCTTGGTTTCAAGGATTTTTTTCACCAGCCCACCTGTGGATAAACAAGGTGCAGGAGTTTTAAAAGTGTTGGTTGGTAATTTACAGTCCCATTGATATAAACCAAGATGTAGAAATACGTACTAGAATTCTTAACACCTACAATGTAAAATTAAGTGATTGTTTGGCTTGTAAGATTGCTTACCGTGCTTCTCATCACCTTGAAGTCCCACTGAAGGGTCCTGTGGAAGAACAAAACAGTGGCGTGATACAAAATATTCAGAAGGAACAATGCTGATGCCCTCATCTCGTGGTTGCAACGTATAATAGTTATCCATTTTAGGGCCTTATTCAAAGATTTCCTGATATTATCCAAAATACAGAAATATGTTTCTATATGTTTCACTTCCAACATTGAACCATGAGAGTTTGGGCCCGGATGTGCGAAAGGTAATAGAGGTATGGCATTCTCAGATCTATTTTTCATAACGTAAAAGAAGAGAGATGTGTATGTGCTCCCTCACCATCTCAATGTCGGGCATGTCGGGTGGAGGAGGGGCAGCCTCCACCACCACAAACTGCTCATCTTCCTCCTCCTCCTCATCTTCAGAGAGCTTCTTCCCCTCCATGATGACAGCTGCCGGGGGCTTGGCACTGGTTAGCCTGCAACACACACAGTTCCAAAATGCTGTGACCTGAATGCAGTGCTGCTATGCTGACAACTGTATCATTCATAGTGACACGGGAAGTAAAAAGTATGAGGGGAGGTCACCTTTCGGCTGGGGTCACGTCAGCGTAGCTCTCCTGCCTCTTGAACCGAGGAGGGGCGGGCCGTGCGCTGTTGGGCCGAGGTATTCTTCTGCTGCTGGTTGGGAAGATGAGAAGTCAAGCCACACTAATGAATGATCAGCCACAGTCAGAGTAATGGGGAATATTTAAGATTAATAAAGTGACGATTTAGTTGAGAGTAAATAACACAATGCTTGGCATATTTAGATGTTTACCCTTTCTGTAACACACATCATTGCAAGTGTTCTATTTGTGACACAAATTTGTGTCACAGGTTGATGGTCACTTGACTCTAGACTGTTATTTATTAAAACTCATTCTGTCGATAGTGATTGACGTCAGACTGAAGGTACACTTAACAGACGGCACTCTGATATTATAATGATGACCTTATGAACATTGTGTGATTCCGTAGCAGCTGGCAAAGTCACAGTCTTTTGTTGTGACTTTGTACAAGCCTCTCTGGGTAGTATTTACAGAACATTTGGTATTGTGTGATTAGAGGGCCCGTTAGACATTTTCTACGCTGGAGGGTGTTTTCCATGTTGCAACTTGTATTAAACCAAATTGATTCATGATAGACCATAGATCCTCGACTGCTCTCCTTTCTGTTCCCCTTGGAAATTCCTTTAACAGTCAGTAAACCCCACTGTCTCTCACCAATATCCGCTATTATATATATAGCAGTGTTCCTCAAAGCTGATCATGGGGGGGGAACACTGGGTATGCTGTACTGTGCTCTAATTGAGCATCAATTCAACACTAGGAATTAGCCATCAGATTGGTTGATTCAGGAGAACAGTTTAACCAAGAGACTCTGGGAATCACATATCTCCAAAGAATCACAGATATTCAAAGACCGATAGACAGGATCGGGACAGTGTGAAAAGTTACTGTATTTAGTTAGAACAATTATTCACCTACTGGCCAGTTCATTCAGTCTAATTGGAGTAGCTGGTTGTAGTGAGAACTTGAAAATACAGTGGTCCCCCAGAACGAGAGTTGAGAAACACTCTATTGGGACCTCAAGTGCAACACTAACCTCTATTCAGTCAGTCACTCACTCTACCATGGGATAGCATGTGTTTGATGTTACGCTGAGAAGAATATAATTGAGAGCGGGGACTAGCAGAGCAATTTGTTGTGGTGTAAAGAGAGAGAAAGTGGGCTAATCAAATGTAATGAGGGGGTTGAGAATACACAGGCGTGCGTCCCAAATGACACCCTACTCACTATATAGTGCACCACTTTTGACCCGGGCACTCTATAGGGAATAGGGTGCCGTTTGAGACACAGCCAGCGCTAAGTGCTCCCGTTGAGTGTTGCGGTTGATCAAGAAGGAGAAAGTGGAGGGTTCGCGTCAGTGAACTGAGTTCTGTTTTCTAGCATGTTTCGAAAGTCTTTCTATCCCACTGAGAAGAAATTGGCCAAAACTTCAGTTTTAAGCAGTGAGGTTATGGGAGAGCATTTCAATTGTTGCTGACTGTTTAAATTGAGCAGTGCCCTCAACAGGGCATACAATGAACACTTGACAAATGTGGGTAGATTTAGGTATTGGTGGGTACGAATGTCTATTTCATCAGCCACTTAGGTGGGTGGTCAATTTGCAGGGCTCTACATGTCAAAAGCCAAGTAAGGGCACATGTGCAAGTTGTGATTTATAGCAGAGAAATGCTGCAGTGGCTGTTTTCAAAGTATTTCTGCTGTTTTGTTTCATAACTGCAACACTGCATGGCTGGGGAGCTGTGTGCACAGTGAGTTAAGTGCAGATAGATGTATTTCTGGAGGAGCTGCACACAGGCTTAACAATTAGTCTAATTTACTCGAGGGTCTACAAAGTAAGACTGTCCTCATATTTCTTGACTATTTAAAATGTTTTGTTCATAAGCTTGGTTGTTTTTCCATGTTAGTTTGAGTCTGCTGCTTCAACTAATGAAGAGACACATCTACTACTAAGTTCCAAAATCTCACACACACAGACAACTTGAGTGGCCCCCTTACCACGGTAACCTACTGCCCTTAAAGGAGCAGCTGAACATTTTGTCTCAGATATTTTGGTTAAAAGACCCGGGTCATAATTTTTTTTTACGTAATTACTTTCTTACTAATACATTTCTTGTTTTAGAAACATTACAAAGCATGGTTGGTCATCTGTTTTTTTTTTTCTTCTTATGGACCCAAAAATATTTTTGCTATAAAAATCTGAGTGGCTAGTAGATTTTTTAAACCGAACTGAAACAGTGTCTGGTTGACCAAAAATAAAAATGTTAGGCCATGGCTCTCAAACCCTGCTAATTTGCTTAATCAACTGTCAAACACCACACAGACCTGTGGGCCATGTGGGCTGGCACTGCGTCTGTCGCATCGCCGTTCTCCAGGGGGACCGGCCTCTCTGCCAACGGAGTGTCCCCATCTACAACAGCACAACATGATGCTGACATGAGAACACACCTTCTCACATCTTTCATTTGAACTTACAACTGATGGACTTGATAGCAAGAAATGCTGATGGCTAGGGCTTTTAGAACAGAGACACATAAAAATGTCCAACCTGGATCACTAAATGAAAAAGACACACCAGCGCCATCTACTGAGAGAAGGTGTAGGTGCAATGAGAGAAATACTCACCTCCTTCACCATCAGACTCTTCTGGAAAAGAGGTGACAAAAAAAAGTATTTGATTTTTTACATTTATCTATTTATATTATTGTGTAAACAGAAGTAGGACTTTAGTGGAAGGCGAGAAGGCTGGGATATTTGAGAGGAGCAGAGGGGTTGGAGGGGGTTTTACCTTGTTGGACTCCGGCTTTGGGCATGCGCCTCTGCCCCTTAGCAGATGAAGGCCGGGGTATTCTGGCTGGACTGTCAGACTGAGGAGAGGAGGGGAGGAGGAGAGAAGGGAAGAGAGATGGAGGAGGAGAGGGAGGAGAGTAGAAGAGAGGATGACTGAGTAAGTGTGTCCCATTCATGTTTATAAGTGCACACACACTTATAAACATGCAGGGCCATTCTCAGAAAAAGGACACAGGCAGCCCCGTTTGGAAAAATAAGAGGTTACCTGCTTGTCTGTGACTTCTGAGGCCTATAAAATAAGAAAGAAAAAAAATAGGGTAAACATTTGATTAGCAATTGAATCCAGGCGTGTCCGAAACTTCCACCAAACGGCTCTACAGTGGAAGTAAAGCAGTAGGGAACCAAGCTCCTATGGTAAATGGCATAGCACTATTTCTATTGCATGGCATGACCAGGCAACCGTAATAAACTCCCACAGAAAACACTCCTACTGTACTACCAAGAGTACCCCTTCCCAGTTCTACGCTATATAGCTCTAGCGAGCATTAGACTAGACAGCCACCGAAGAGATACCTCTTCAGCTGTATCAATTAGGCTCCAGTGGAAGCTTCCAGTGTTAAGGAGCACAGAATCAACCATTATCACACTGATAGCACCATAGAAATAGCCTACATGAGTATAATATAATATTCTCTAATATGTAAAAGGCCAAAATGTGTCTACTTCTGTGGATGGCAATTTCATCCTGGTCTATGGCCATGCGGTACTACCATGAGTGGTCTATCATAGCCAATCTGTCACACAACTAAAGCATATTCAACATCGGTTCATGAATGTAGTGAAAATGTGGAGACTTCTTTTTCCATCTCTGGTGGCTTAACCTCTTTAACTGAATGCAGAGTGCTGTAGATTACAGCAGTCTTTGTAAAATATGGACCAAAAACTTGTATATGCAATTTAGCAGACGCTTTTATCCAAAGTGATTTACAGTCATGTGTGCAGACATTTTACGTATGTGTGGTCCCAGGAATCGAACCCACTACCCTGGCATTACAAGCACCAAATTCTACTAACTGAGCAACAATGGACCACAATCTTAATCTGATGTATTCTATCCTAGCAACAAGCAAAGCTGAAGAGCCCTTGAAATGAAATGAAGCAAGCGAGTGAATTAGCATCTACTAACACAAATGCAGACAGAGCAACTACAGTCATGGCCAAAAGTTGAAAATGACACAAATATTAATTTTCAAAGTCTGCTGCCTCAGTTTGTATGATGGCAATTTGCATATACTCCAGACTGTCATGAAGAGTGTTCAGATTAATTGCAAAGTCCCTCTTTGCCATGCAAATTAACTGAATTCCCCAAAAACATTTCCACTGCATTTCAGCCCTGCCACAAAAGGACCAGCTGACATCATGTCAGTGATTCTCTCGTTAACACAGATGTGAGTGTTGACGAGGACAAGGCTGGAGATCACTCTGTCATGCTGATTGAGTTCGAATAACAGACTGGAAGCTTCAAAAAGGAGGGTGGTGCTTGGAATCATTGTTCTTCCTCTGTCAACCATGGTTACCTGCAAGGAAACAAGTGCTGTCATCATTGCTTTGCACAAAAAGGGCTTCACAGGCAAGGATATTGCTGCCAGTGAGATTGCACCTAAATCAACTATTTATCGGATCATCAAGAACTTCAAGGAGAGCGGTTCAATTGTTGTGAAGAAGGCTTCAGGGCGCCCAAGAAAGTCCAGCAAGCGCCAGGACCGTCTCCTAAAGTTGATTCAGCTGCGGGATCGGGGCACCACCAGTACAGAGCTTGCTCAGGAAGAAGCCACTTCTCTGCAGGAAAAACATCAGGGACAGACTGATATTCTGCAAAAGGTACAGGGATTGGACTGCTGAGGACTGGGGTAAAGTCATTTTCTCTGATGAATCCCGTTTCGATTGTTTGGGGCATCCGGAAAAAAGCTTGTCCGGAGAAGACAAGGTGAACGCTACCATCAGTCCTGTGTCATGCCAACAGTAAAGCATCCTGAGACCATTCATGTGTGGGGTTGCTTCTCAGCCAAGGGAGTGGGCTCACTCACAATTTTGCCTAAGAACAAAGCCATGAATAAAGAATGGTACCAACACATCCTCCGAGAGCAACTTCTCCCAACCATCCAGGAACAGTTTGGTGACGAACCTTTTCCAGCATGATGGAGCACCTTGCCATAAGGCAAAGGTGATAACTAAGTGCCTCGGGGAACAAAACAGATATTTTGGGTCCATGGCCAGGAAACTCCCCAGACCTTAATCCCATTGAGAACTTGTGGTCAATCCTCAAGAGGCGGGTGGATAAACAAAAACCCACAAATGCAAGAATGGGCTGCCATCAGTCAGGATGTGGCCCAGAAGTTAATTGACAGCATGCCAGGGCGGATTGCAGAGGTCTTGAAAAAGAAGGGTCAACACTGCAAATATTGACTCTTTGCATCAACTTCATGACACTGAAGCAGCAAACTTTGTGGAAATTAATATTGGTGTCATTCGCCACGACTGTACAACAAAGATTGATACAAATAAAATTATCAAATTGTATTTGTCACGCTTCGTAAACAACAGTGAAATGCTTACTTATGGGCCATTCCCAACAATGCAGAGAAAAACAATCGAAAAATAATAATACAAGCAATAAACATATATAACTTGGCTGTATACGCAGGGTACTAGCGCATAGTTGAGGTGCAGGGAGGGGTACAAGGTAATTGAGGTAGATATGTACATATAGGTAGGTTTAGTGACTAGACAACAGGATAGATAATAAACAGTAGCAGCAGTGATGAGTCAAAAGAGTTAGTGCAAAAAGGGCCAACGCAGATAGTCCAGGTAGTTATTTGGTTAAATACGTAGCAGTCTTATGGCTTGGGGATTCTGTTCGATCCAGATTTGGTGCATCGGTATTGCTTGCCGTGTGGTTTTTAGGAACTTACTGACACCGCCTGGTATAGTGGTCTTGGATGGCAGGGAGTTTGGCCCCAATAATGTACTGGGCCGTACACACTATCCTCTGTAGTGCAGTTGCCATACCAAGCGGTGATGAAGCCAGTCCAGTTGCTCTCAATGGTGCAGCTGTAGAACTTAAGGATCTGAGGGCCCATGCCATATCTTTTCAGACTCCTGAGGGGGAAGAGGCGTTGTCGTGCCTTTCTTCTCGACTGTGTTGGTGTGTGTGTGGAACATGTTTATTCCTTAGTAATGTTGACACTGAGGATATTGATGCTCTCTCTACCCGCTCTACTACAGCCCGTCGATGGGGATGGGGGCGTGCTCAGTATGCATGTTAGGGATGAGACAAATGGACAATTTTTCCTAACATTTAAAATTGCCATTCTTTAAAATCTGTTTTCCGTTAAAACGATAAGAAATATTCCTAACATTCCATGTGAATTCACAATGCAGAACAGGGTCCTATTGCATGTGAATGCTAGAGGGCAATGAAGTTCTATCTTCCGCAGTCATAATTACAGTAGGCAACCGGTATACTGACATACTGAGAGCAATGAAACAAATGACCCTGTCTTCAATGCACCCAATAGCATAGGCCAATGAAAAGAGTGGAGACACAGATTGTACAATGAGGAAATTATGGAAATTGTATTTTAAAATATTGCGAAGGCCTTTTAGCTGTGGCCTGCTGTTCATTGACAGCCAAATTGACAGTCACAACTAATCAGCTGTTTGATATTTGTCGCGCGTGCTGCCTGACTGTAGGCCTATGCGCATGAGTCATTTAATTATATAACATGATACATTTATTTCAATTTATCTGAAGAACCTCCAGCACCCTTCCCGAGGCTATGTTTTCTTCCATGCGCTGTGCTCTCCCAAAGGCCAAATAAATCCACATGTATTGTTAATTATAAATTCAATGAATTGTGGTTAGTAACCCCATAGGAGGTTATTGCATATGTGAATCATTTCACTAAGTCAATTAACAAGTGTTTCTATCTAATCATTTATTTCTCCTGTTTAGCCAATAGTGGTTTTAGCTATATTGTTATAAATACAAAAAAGGCACTCGCACATCTGAGCTATCTTTTTCGCAGGTGCATGGTAACAGTTGAATAAAATGAGAAAAAAGGAGAAACCCACACACTGCTCTTGATAGTATCACTGCTCTTTAATAAGCTTTACATATCGGCCTCACGGCCTTCGTCAGAGCTTTTGTGAGTTTAAAAATTAGCCACATTTTTTTTTAAATCCCAAAAGTTCTGGCGAAGGCCGTGAAGCCGATAAGATATCTTTGAAAGTGAATTTAAGTAGGGCCATCCAGTTGCTCTGCTCAAACCATTGTATTACACTACTCTCATCACCCTATTGGGGAACCTTCGATACGGCTGGCTAGTCGATCCAGGGAGAATGGAAGGAAAATCAGAACTCTGTAGTTCTGTTCAGGACTACACGACAAGTCACAGGATAATAGACAACTACGAAGAAGGACAAATGGAGACGAGTTGTTTGAACCACTTCAGACAATCAGGGCCTTACAAGCGTGCCTCAAAAAGGCCCAACCCCCTTTCCAAGGCTGGCCCGTTTACCGAGAGATCCCAGAGTTAATTGTTACATTATCTTTTTTTTTTTTTTTTTTTAAGAATCGTGTAATAATTAAAGATACAGTTTGTTTATCTAATTAACTGTCTTCAGATTAATGTCAAAGCTAAGTCACGACTGAAACAGGAAAGGGCCTTCCCCAAACTGTTGCCACAAAGTTGGAATCACAGAATCGTCTAGAAGGTCATTGTATGCTGTAGCGTTAAGATTTCCCTTCACTGGAACTAAGGGGCCTAACCCTAACCATGAAAAACAGCCCCAGATCATTGTTCCTTCTCCACCAAACTTTACAGTTGGCACTATTCATTGGTGCATCCGTCCAATGGCGGCAAGATTCATACCACTCCAGCTGTCGCTTGGCATTGCGCATGGTGTTCTTAGGCTTGTGTGCGGCTGCCTGTTCTTGTGCTGATGTTGCTTCCAGAGGAAGTTTGGAACTCGGTAGTAAGTGTTGCAACCGAGACTAGTCAAAGTCCAGACCTAAACACGATTGAGATGTTGTGGCAGGGACAAAAATTAGCAGGTCATGCTCGAAAACCAATAACTGTTGCTGAGTTAAAGCAGTTGTGCATGGAAGAGTGGGCCAAAATTACTCCGCAGTGACGTTAGAGACTGATCAACAACTACAGGAAGTGTTTGGTTGCAGTTATTGCAGCTAAAAAGGTGGCACAACAAGTTATTTATTGACTGTAATAATAAAATACTTTCTCATACAGGGGCATTGGGTTTTGCACAACTTTGTTTATTAGATAAATGAAAAGTATTTTTGTGTTATTTGTTCACTCAGGTTCCCTTTATCTAATATTAGGTTTTGGTTGAAGATCTGATAACATCCAGTGTAAAAAAATATGCAGAAACTGATTAAATCAGAACAGGGCAAATACTTTGTCATGGCCCTGTATCTCCTACTAACGCTATAGCATTTTAGCGTAAGTATTTGATGATGATGGGGACCTGTTAGTCGTAGTTTGTTTATAACGGCACTGTGATTTACATGAAACACTTTTTGGGTTTTGGATTTTTTTATATTAACAATCCCAATTTCGTTTAAAAAAAATTACGTTCACACCCCTAATGCATGCATGTACAGTGCCTTAGGAAAGTATTCAGACCCCTTGACTTTTTCCACATTACGTCACAGCCTTATTCTAAAATTGATTAAATAAAACGAATACCTCAGCAATCTACACACCATACCCCATAATGACAACGCGAAAACAGTTTTTTTTTTTACATTTTAGCAAATAACAAATTGAAATACCTTATTTACATAAGTATTCAAACCCTTTGCTATGCGACTCGAAATTGACCTCCGGTTCATCGTGTTTCAATTGATTATCATTGAGATGTTTCTACAACTTGATTGGAGTCCACCTGTGGTAAATTCAAATGATTGGACATGATTTGGGAAGGCACACACCTCTCTATATAAAGTCCCACAGTTGGGGAAGGGGAACAAAACATGTCCGCAGCATTGAAGGTCCCCAAGAACACAGTGGCCTCCATCATTCTTCTATGGAAGAAGTTTGGAACAACCAAGACTCTTCCTAGAGCTAGCCGCCAGGCCAAACTGAGCAATCAGGGGAGAAGGGGCTTGGTCAGAGAGGTGAACAAGAACCCGATGGTCACTCTGACAGAGCTCCAGAGTTCCTCTTTGGAGATGGGAGAACCTTCCAGAAGGACAACAATCTCTGCAGCACTCCTCCAATCAGGCCTTTATGGTAGAGTGGCCAGACAGAAGGCACTCCTCAGTAAAAAGGCACATGACAGCCTGCTTGTCAAAATGCACCTAAAGACTCTCTGGTCTGATCAAACCAAGATTGAACTCTTTGGCCTGAATGCCAAGCGTCACGTCTGGAGGAAACCTGGCACCATCCCTACGGTGAAGCATGGTGGTGGCAGCATCATGTTGTGGGGATGTTTTGCAGCAGCAGGGACTGGGAGACTAGTCAAGATCGAGGCAAAGATGAACGGAGCAAAGTACAGAGAGATCCTTGATGAAAACCTGCTCCAGAGCGCTCAGGACCTCAGACTGGGGCGAAGGTTCACCTTTCAACAGGACAATGACCCTAAGCACACAGCCAAGAAAACACAGGAGTGGCTTTGGGACAAGTCTCAATGTCCTTGAGTGGCCCAGCCAGAGCCCGGACTTCAACCCGATCAAACAGCTCTGGAGAGACCTGAGAATAGCTGTGCAGCAACACTCCCCATCCAACCTGACAGCTTGAGAGGATCTGCAGAGAAGAATGGGAAAAAAACTCAAGCTTGTAGCATCATACCCAAGACGTTGATGCTGTAATTGCTGGCAAAGGTGCTTCAACAAAGTACTGAGTAAAGGGATACTTATGTAAATGTGATATTTCAGTTAATTCTTTATAAATTAGGAAAAAAATCTAAAAAAACAGTTTTTGCTTTGTTATTATGGGGTATTGGTGTGTAGATTTATGGGGGCAATTTAATCCATTTTAGAATAAGTCTGTAACGTAACAAAATGTTGAAAAAGTAAAGGGGTCTGAATACTTTTCCGAAGGCACTGTACCTCCTCCTGCTAATCTTCTTCAGCATTGGGGTTGAAGGTCAGAGTACACATGCTAGACCAGAACCCGTATTCTTTGTATTTTGGTTGTCAGTAAAAAAATTTTTAACTCAGAGCAGGCTCAACATGCCCAACTGCCATAAGTGCCACAAATTGTTTGTTTGTCACTGACACAATGGAGGAACCAAAAATAGGCTACTAGAATTCTTTGCAGTTTGGTTGTTTTCCCTTTTGATTTCATCACCTACCCAAATGGGGCAATCTCAGAGCAGGCTCAACTTGCACGACTGCTCAGTTCACTTGCCCTAGACAATAGGGCAAGCCTTAGCCCTTTACACTCCTACTCGTATATGGCAGATTTGGGAACTGATAAACACCTAAATCCGAACGCAGTGGCTGTACAGTAACATGCCATACATGATGTCAGAGTTCTGTCTCTTTGCTTCACAGTGCTCTATGGGTTTTGATTGACAGTCGTTGTGAACTTGAACACCTCACGCGACAACAAGTGACTCCCATCTATCCTGCTAATTGGGCAACCTTTACAAATGTTTTGTTGTCTGAGAGGGAAATGCTGTAAATTAGGAGGAATATGTATTTTGAAAGATGAGACATTGAGGATTATTATAAATACTGCTTTGACTTCACATTTCCATATCATAAAACTCATGTCATATACAGTGTCAACATTTGTGATCACGATGTTTGATGTAGTTACAAGATGACATGGCGTCATACCCTGGGTTGTCCTGAACAGAAGGAGCCTACGTTTGTCTATTGTGAAGAACATTTTCAGTGGCACACACACTTGAATGCACTCATGACTAGGGCTGCTGACTGTATTACCGCCACACGGGCAGTCATGAGTCATGGCTGCAGTAAAAAATGTGTTAGTAGTACCCAACTCGCTAACGATCATCAGGTCACTAATGGCCTGGTACTCAGGACTCCATTGTCCCTCTATCCACTCTGACATCAATGCAAATGAATTCGAAAATCACATCAACCACTTATCATCAAAACAGCATGTGCTTTGAAACTCACTGGGATTGATCAATTTGAAGAAACAAGTTCAACAATTGGTTGAAACTGAGTTTAAAACATGGTCCTTGTGGATGTTGTTTTAAAGCCTAACAGAACGAAATGGACAGCTGCTTTCTAAAGGTGATAATTCAAAACACCCATATGCATATTAGAGCTTATGCATAAGCATATATGAGCCCGAAAGAAACCCTGAATTAAAATAATGATTGTGTCGTTATACAATACATAGCCAACCGTATATTACACATGGCCCGAAAAAAACATTAAAAAAAAAATACTGATTTAAGATATCTTTGGTACATAGTTGGTCTAGCCTAAATTAAACCCATTCAGATTTAGCTTACAAGAATTTGTTTTAGATTTTGAATAGCCTAGTAATAGTACTTTTTTTTTTCCACATTACCTTTAGCTACAGAATATCTCACCACCGTGAGTTTCTATCTCCTCTACTCTCTCCTTCATTCCTTTCTCCAGCACGCAGAGAGGGGCTGTCAAAAGCTTTATTTTTTTTATTTAACTAGGCAAGTCAGTTAAGAACAAATTCTTATTTACAATGACGGCCTACCCCGGCCAAACCCTAACCCGGACGACGCTGGGCAAATTGTGCGCGCCACCCTATGGGACTCCAAATCGTCCGGTTGTGATACAGCCTGGAATCGAACCAGGGTCTGTAGTGACGCCTCTAGCACAGAGATGCAGTGCCTTAGACCGCTGCGCCACTCGGGAGCTAATAATGAAATATGTTTAGTTGTGAATACATGTTATGATCGTTGTTCCCAAAACAGATTTCACTTAGTTTCCCAAATTAAACACTGGGTAGCTGCAGGAACAGGGTTGGAGAGCCCATGGCTTACAGAGTTTGGGTGGAATATCACCTGTGGCGCAGCAAAATTACCGGAGTAGCCTACCCAACAACAGCGAAAAACGTGGCCTCCATTCACCATTCCATGTCTTTTTTTTGTTAACTGTTTGATAACGGTCCACATTAAATCAAAACTAATTTTACATATTAGTAAAAACAAGATTAAATTGAGAAGTCTGATGGATGAAAATGTGATCACTTGATGAGAGAATAGCGTGTGCAGCCGGGGGCAAGGAACAGAGAGCAAGCTTTTATTTTTTTTGACTTATAAATCATCAATAGCCTATAGGACACATCATGGCAGCCCATATATATGTTTTGATTTCTAAAGGTTTGTATCATTCACTGAAGTTACCAAATAACCAAATCTAGCATATAGGACCTGTTTCAAATGATCACTTCATATGCGTGCACTCTCGCTCTAGAACAGGAAAATTATCAAATGTTATCAACGTTATTTCCTTCAGTTCAATTATATTCTTCTTACTAGAAAATCATAAAATATAAAATAATGGCACAGGACTTATAAGCATATCTTGTCTGTTAAATGAACAAGCCTACAGCCTATGACATGGTGCATAACCAGATTACAGTAGGCCAACTCATATTCTGTTCCTCTGAAATACATTTTTCATCTCATAATGTTTCTTTAGACCTGCCTAAAATAAAGAATGAATTTATTGGGATGGTGTATATTCCAAAAGGTGCTCATCAGAGGCTTGTATGCTGCTTGTATGAGTGGAGCCTGGTGATGCTAACCGTATTTAAATTAATGAACAGTCAATTACCATGAGACCGGCAGTCTTTTGCATGACAATAACCGGCTGACAAAATGTAATGAACGCCACAACCCTACTCATGACTCCTTTCTATGCACACCAAAATGATGACTGACAATAGTAGATACTGCTCAAAGGAGAGAGGGTAGAGCTTACCGCTGGTTCAGGTTTGGTCGGTGCACTGGGCTCCTCTGGATGTGGTCGGTGTTTTGACTCCTCTGACGCTCTGGCCTAAAAACACACACACACACTGATCTAATAGAAACACGTGCTGCTACTGTTACATTAAGGACTTACCGGGACAAAGCAATGGAATGACTGACATGCTCTACCTTTTTGTCGCCTTTCTCTGTCACTTTGGTCCTCTCCTCCCCCTGTTTGTGTCTGGGCTCTCTCGCCTTCTCCCTTTCTCCCTTGTCTCGCCGTTTATCCCTTTCTCCATCTTCCTCCCTATATCTGTCTCTCGCTCTGTGTGTCTCCTTGTCTTTGCTCTTCTCTCCGTCTCTGTCCTTCTCACTCTCCTTGTCTCGTTCCCTGTCTTTCTCTCTTCTCCTGTCTTTGTCCCTCTCTCGGTCCCGGCTCTTGTCCTTGTCGCGGTCTTTGGTCCGGTCTCGTTCGCGGGCCTTCTCCGACCTCTCTCCCTCGCGGCGGGGCTCCTTCTCCTTGTTGTCCCGCCTGTCCTCCTGCTCTTTGGGCTGGTCTGGGTCTTTCTGCTCCCGGCCTCCACCGACGCTGTGCTCTCGTATCTCCTTCCTCTCCTGGGGAGACACACACACTTGCATTATGTCCCCATCCCAGCCAGCCTCAACACATTGTGGTAAAATAAACAGTCACAGCAGTACAGCCCCTGTACGACTCGTCTAGAGGCAGTTAAGAGGTTAAAAGTTGAAAAGAGAAACCGGTGGTGACAGACATCCATGTCTGGCATTCTCATCCATAGAATTAGAATGGGTCTGAGGGGATAAGTCTTGTCCACTCGGTGAGTTCTAGGTGTCTGGTCTCACCTCTCGGTCTCTGTGGCGCTCTCGTCCCTCCCGGTTCTCCTTGTCCTGGGAACGGGAGGTGCTGGCCTTCCCCTTGGGGTCCAGCTTGTCCCCCGCCAGCACCCGCTTCACTGCCTCTTCACTGGACAGCTGGGGACGACATGACACAGGGGACAGACATGACACAGGGGACAGACATGATTGTTAACTCACATTCTACCATACTGTGTACATTTTCATGAAGGTTATTTATATTGGGATTTTCATTTTCTTTCTAGGTGGTGTATTGTAAGGGGAGTGCAGATTACTAGCACACGTCAACCTTCGTCCAGAATAACCTGCACACCTGTCTGTCAATAATGAATTGAATGAAATTTTAAAGACGTACGTAGCATACATATCTAGTTGCCTCAGCCATTTGAGTGCAACAATACATACATTATTGAGGATTAAAAACAAAGTCTGCAGACTTATTTCCACTGTGGTCCGTGTTACTATCAATGCTGTGTACGCTAGCTACTGGATTAACCTACATGTGTATGAACAGTCTGCTACAATGAAACCTCAGGGAGGCATGGCAGAGTTCCCCTGAGCTCGAAGCCCTTTATTTACACTGGCTGTCTTCAGGGTCCAATTAAAATGTACTAGACTGATCCTCTTCAGACCCAGGAGCTCCAGTAGTGTGCGTAAACATGCATGAGCTTTATCTGAATTACTCTGTTTTAATGTTGATGTGCGACATTATTTTTCCATTGTGCATGTACGGCAGAAACGACCATTCAAAGTATTTGCAGCAAGAATCTTGTGTTCTTTACAATGTCTGGGAGAAGTGCCCTCTCCTGTCTATGTAAAATGTATTTGGAGCAATGTTACAGTATGTTGCTTAGGCCGTTTTCTGGACCGTGTGTGTGTTCTTATGTGTGTTCGTGTAGCTACGTGCGTGTACATGAACATGGATCTTTCCAAGCAGACAGACCTTGTTGAGGCAGCACTTGGCTATAGCCTGCAGCAGCTCATTGGTCTTCTCGGGCTCGTGGCCGGCTACGATGCGCGCCGGCTTGGCCGACAGGGGCTCGCCGCTCACCAGCATTACCACGTCCATGGCCTTCTGCAGGAACGCCATCTTAGCATCCTTATCCTGCCGGAGAGAGAGAGGAAGAAAGGGATTGAAAGGAGGACTGAGAACAACTACTTTAAGAAGACCATCCAACGGGAATGGTTTTTCCCCCCCCTCTGAGGTTAGCATAACAAAAACCGCTGAGTAGGTCTGGCACCATTACCGTATAATCGACTGTTATGGATGAAGACAGTCCTGAAAATAAAATAACCGTCAGAACCGTTTAAGAAAACTGTTTTAATAGAACGGGCTTGGAACCGCTAACCCTAGCAATTTGACTGGTAAACTAATGGGTACAATGGCTGCCTGGTATTGTGACGCAATCATTTCCATGGTAATGTAGAATGTTCAACCAAATGATGGTAGCCCTTTACACTACAGTTACACGCTATACATGACATCAGAGCTCAGGGTCTCCACTTCACAGCTCTGTATGGGTTTTGACTGACAGACGTTCTGAATTTGAGCACCACGCGTGACAAGAGGCTTCCCGAATCCCTCCCGCTAACTGGGCAACTTCAGCACATTTTTTTTTTCTGAGTGAGGGGAAATGCTGTAAATTATGAGGACTCAACGCATTTTGAACGATGAGACGTTGAGGATTATACTAAATACTGATGTTATTCAAGCAAGCCCAACCCCTGCAAGTCCAAATGGGCGCTGTACAGTTCCATATCAGAAAACTGATGTAATACTGTATACAGTGTCGAAGTTTATGATCACTCCGCTCGACGTAGAGTTAGTTACAAGACAACCCGGCGTCGCACCCTGGGCTGTCCTGAACAGAATGTTTGTTGTACTGTGTAGAAGATTTGCAGCGGACCACACATCTGAATGCACTCATGACTCCATTCTATACACACACACACACACACACCCCAACACTCCAATCTGCTTCTCTGAATTGCCTTGTGAAAGCCTAGCACTAAGATCGTACTTAATATCTTAGCTAGTTATGTTGGCAATAGAACAAGCTTTCAGATGATGCCCGTTGTTTGGATTGCGTCAACAACAAGAGTAATTGTGTAAAGGTGGGTATAGAGGGCTGTGCTCCAAACAACAACATAAAAAAATGACAATATCGCTTGATCTAGTTCCTCAAAGGCATAGCTAGGAGAGCAAAAAAAAAAACGTATAGTTGAAGACTCTTCTTTGAGTCATAAGAGTGCATTGAAATGACTTAGGAACTGTGCACACTTTGGAGAGTAATGTGGCAACTTGGAAAACCCACTTCCGCCTATCACTCAAACCCATGTCAATCTTTTGTCTTATGTTGCACCTACCCCACATTTTACTGAAATCCAGATTTCTTTATCAACAAATGTGGCAAAAAGTACTAAATGTAAAAAGGCACATAAAATCAACAGAGTAATGTTTGGATTTAGTCTTGTGTCAGGTGAACGGTCCTCAGCTTTAGTGGAATAATCCCCATTATCTCTAAAACGCTCCCTTTTAACTGCTACCTTGGCTAAGCAAATGCGTTCCATAGTTCCTCTGTAAGAAACATTTCCAGTTAGCCCTGTCCACGTAGGGCAATTCCCACCAGTGTAAGGGGTTAACTGATATGGCTCATGCAATGGAATGTATTTTTTGTAATGTCAGTTTAGTTGAAACAACAAATCAGAGAAAATGGGTATACTTCCTGCTTTGGGTACACTCGCCAGTCCTCCCATTATGCCATCCTTGACTTTAATATGGGGACGCCCGTTCTATTCCCATGGCAGCAAAGTTTTTGCCATTTAAATAGTTATTACGATTATGGTTAGAAGAAGAAAAAAAAAAAAAAAGGGACAGCTGCTCTCGGATCAGCTTTCTCAATTCAAATCTTTCCTTAACATTAGAATTCTTTCATAAGACTGATGACGGATCAGCTCCTAGAGAGAAAGCATTCTAATGCTTACCCAATAAAAATGCAATAAAAGAAAAATCACCGATTTGGCACATCATTGAGCACATCAGGCACACATCATGAAATATATTGAGACAAATCAAGCGCGCCCTACATTGATTTCATTGAACACGTGACTACTGGAGAGTTCATGCAGACGTGTGTGTGTGTGTGTGTGTGTGTGTGTGTGTGAGAGAAACCAAACGATATGAATTACCCCACCGTGACGCGCAATGGAACTAAGGGTGTTGCACTGTACAGACAGCCCATTCCAAAACGGTGTCCTCATGTGTGATCTGTTCCCAGAAAGCCACAGTTCAGACTACAACCTAAGCGCCATGCCAACAGTGTAACATTACGCTGGCCACTAAAGTAACCTGGGCTTAGTGAGAACTGATATCAAGCAGGGTGCTCTGTTATCACCGTTCAGCCCCTGAGCTCTCCAGAACCCGGATTTCACAACACAGCTGACATTTAAAAGGCTCGAGAGAAAGAGCAGTGGACGAGCCAGAGCCAAGAGTGTCTCTTTCATAGAATTAGGAATAAGAATACTAGAATGGACACGAACATTCTTAAGACGGAATAAAAGGTCAGGGAGTTGGTCAACCATGGTTCGCCAGCTCTGTAACCAGAAAGCTTTATTTCCATAACTGGTTCTAAATAAACTGCCAATACGGCAACATTCCATTCAAACAATGCAGTCAATCCACAGCCAGACACTGACTGAAATCAGTTGATGATAGGACTTAGACAAGTTGTAAATGCAACTATTCTTCTATTTAATAGCACTCACAGCTTTCCAAAATAATTTAGCTGCTGCTTTATTTCCCATCAGTACAAAACACTGTTTAGATGCTTTTCAGACAAGGCTGTTTAGACGCGTCACTTGCATCATACGGTCTGTTGCTACCGTTCCAATCACGTATTTGGTACGCTGCAGGGACCACTCAACCACACAAATATGTGATCGTACGCGTTAAAGGGTTTTCATTTTCTGCGCCAGCTCAACCCATTACAGGTGGTCTCTCTGAAACTGATCTCAGGTGAGTTTGGGGGACGAGGCCACCCTATTGGTTTACAGTCTCCTGCTCTCGTGTGACAAACTGGGTTGTCTCGCAAACCCTCACCCCGATACTTATCCGAGGTCAGCCAGTGGTCTGATAACACACAGCAGTACGGTGTTACGCCACCTCTCTGATAAGGCCCGAGTCACAGCCCACTGGCAACTCTAGGTTATATAGCTACACGGGGCTGTCATGGGTTACGCTCATGTCATCACGTGTCATGGCTGGATGTTTTTCACACCCAGGCAGGTTGCTGGAAGTGACACAGAGAGAAGCGTGGGCAGAAGCACACTTAAACTCAGTGAGATAATATCTATTCACTCAGTGTTTAAAAGCCCCCAGCTGATTCATTACCAGCTCACAGAGCAATCACTGTATGAGAACATAGCGCTTAGGCCTATGTATCATTTATTTCATAATAACTGGGCAATAGACAATAATAACTCACTAGATCTGTCACACTGGAGTATAACAATTAGGCCAAAGCAACATATTCACAGGCAGGGGGGCCTAATGCGACAATCTGTTCTGGAGTTTCACAAATGGCTTCCATCAAGTGATCAAATGGAGGAAATGTCTTACCTTCACATTGTCTGACTTCATCTCTGTCTCTACATAGAGTCCCTTCATGAAGCCAGTGGTTCGGATCACCTGTAGGAGAGAGGATAGAATGCGTTGCAGGGATTGACTTTAAGGGTTGGTCTATTGTCAGGGGCAAGTGAACTAACTAAGTGACCTACAAGTTGTGGCAATTCTGCGTGTTGACAACTATAAAAAACAAAACATTGTGCAACCCCAAAAGAATACTGCCGATTGGCAAGTCCCTTTCAGACCTTAATGTCAATCCCTGCATTGCCAAATTAGCAAATGAGGCAGCAAGCCACTGTACGGTTGAAATGTTCATTGCAATACGGCATGACTGATTAGATGCTGTCAATATTGAGCTTAAGGTCGACAGAAATCATATCTGGTACTTTTTTGGGAGGGAGGTTGCGGGCAAAATAAAGAAGACAGTTTAACAAGCAGGGGGTAACTTTAATAAAATTTGCTTAACTTAGATTCAGTGGGGGGAAAACACTTGGATAATCAGTACACGCTAACACACTTAATCAAATATGCATCAGCATATACTGAAAGGTGAAACAAACTGAAGGAGGAGATAGAAAGAAACAGACAACAGACTACCTATTGAATGGGGTTAAAGAGTGTACTCAACTCTGCTGCTTGTGGGAACAGCACATGGCCAAAAGCAACTAATCCTGAATTATCGAAGACCTCACACTGGCTCAGACAGTGCGTTGTGACCAGGTGATGTAGTTTTGTGCAGTCTGCTCTGCCTGGACATTCTTTGCTGAGCCTGGTATAGCCTGTGGCACAAACCCAGCCACTAGCAAACCCTCTACCAGGGAAGCCTTTTGGGTCATTCCAGGGTTCTCCCCAAAGAATGTAAAACAAATATATATTGAATTTCTTTATTTTATTTACAAAAACAGAATTACTCTTGCCTGGCCCTCAACCCCGAGGCTACGGCTTAGGACACGTACAAGAAGTCCTGCTACGACCTCCGCAGAGCCATCAAACAAGCATAAGGACAATATGTGACAGACTCAGAGCTAGAAAATGGTATATATATATATATATATATATATATATTTTGAAGTCGGAAGTTTACATACACCTTAGCCAAATACATTTAAACTCAGTTTCACAACATTTAATCCTAGTAAAAAATTCCCTGTCTTAGGTCAGTTAGGATCACCCCTTTATTTTAAGAATGTGAAATGTCAGAATAATAGTAGAGAGAATGATATATTTCAGCTTTAGTTCCTTTCATCACATCCATAGTGGGTCAGAAGTTTACATACACTCAATTAGTATTTGGTAGCATTGCCTTTACATTTTTTTTTTTACTTAGGGCAAACGTTTGGGGTAGCCTTGCACAATAAGTTGGGTGAATATTGGCCCATTCCTCCTGACAGAGCTGGTGTAACTGAGTCAGGGTTGAAGGCCTCCTTGCTCGCACACGCTTTTTCAGTTCTGCCCACACATTCTCTATAGGATTGAGGTCAGGGCTTTGTGATGGCCACTCCAATAACTTGACTTTGTTGTCCTTAAGCCATTTTGCCACAACTTTGGAAGTATGCTTGGGGTCATTGTCCATTTGGAAGACCCATTTGCAACCAAGCTTTAACTTCCTGACTGATGCCTTGAGATGTTGCTTCAATACATCCACATAATTTTTCTTCCTCGTGATGCCATCTATTTTGTGAGCAAAATACCCCCACAACATGATGCTGCTACCCCCGTGCATCACGGTTGGGATGGTGTTCTTCGGCTTGCAAGTCTCCCCCTTTTCCTCCAAACATAACGATGGTCATTATGGCCAAACAGTTCTATTTTTGTTTCATCAGACCAGAGGACATTTCTCCAAAAAGTACAATCTTTGTCCCCATGTGCAGTTGCAAACCTAAGTCTGGCTTTTTCTGGCGGTTTTGGAGCAGTGGCTTCTTCCTTGCTGATCGGCCTTTCAGGTTATGTCGATATAGGACTCGTTTTACTGTGGCTATAGATACTTTTGTACCGGTTTCCTCCAGCATCTTCACAAGGACCATTGCTGTGGTTCTGGGATTGATTTTCACTTTTCGCACCAAAGTACGTTCATCTCTAGGAGACAGAACTCGTCTCTTTCCTGAGGGGTATGACGGCTGCGTGGTCCCATGGCGTTTATACTTGCGTACTATTGTTTGTACAGATGAACGTGGTACCTTCAGGTGTTTGGAAATTGCTCCCAAGGATGAACCAGACTTGTGGAGGTCTACAATAATTGTTCTGAGGTCTTGGCTGATTTCTTTTGATTTTCCCATGATGTCAAGCAAAGAGGCACTGAGTTTGAAGGTAGGCCTTGAAATACATCCACAGGTACACCTCCAATTGACTCAAATGATGTCAATTAGCTTATCAGAAGCATCTAAAGCCATGACATAATTTTCTGGAATTTTCCAAGCTGTTTAAAGGCACTGTCAACTTAATGTATGTAAACTTCTGACCCACTGGAATTGTGATACAGTGAATTATAAGTGAAATAATCTGTCTGTAAACAAGTGTTGGAAAAATGACTTGTGTCATGCACAGAGTAGATGTCCTAACCGACTTGCCAAAACTATAGTTTGTTAACAAGACATTTGTGGAGTGGTTGAAAAACTAGTTTTAATGACTCCAACCTAAGTGTATGTAAACTTCCGACTTCAACTGTATATATCACACACTGCAGTTGAGGAACAATGGGGAAGTAATTCTGAAAGTTGATGAACTTGTAACCCCACTTTTGAGAAAACGGCCATTGAATATTTTGATACACCTACTGGTGAGCTACTCTTTGCCTTCACCTATTCAGCAACCTTCACGCCCTCTTAAACCTTAGCCCCACCCATCTCTTTAAGGATTCACATGTGAGGCCATATGCTAAACAGAGTGAGTAAGGTAGTGTAGTAAAAAACCAAAGACTTAAAGTGGTGAAAGTAGTAACCTACAATAAGGAAAAACTCCAGGTAAAAATACACTTTATCTAGGCCTATATCCTAATCTGACTTTGGTGCAGGTAATGTTGTTCTTCACATTAGCGTCTCTGGTAAAACACACACTATATCAAATAAATTCCAAAGTGTATTTGTCACATGCACAAGATATAGAAGGTGTAAATGATACAGTGAAATGGTTTCTTGCATATTTGGATAGTAGCAATATCAAAAATAGAAAATGTCTAGATACAAATATTTTATAAATATTTTATAATTATGAGATGCTTACCCAGACACTAGGGGTGTGCCGAGTAGTTGGACAAAACGAGTATCGTAACGGTTATGGGATGTGATTATGATCAGAGTATTTTTGTAATTATCTGTGATTGGAAAAACTGTTTTTTGGGTGCCAGCAAGCATGTTTCTCATGTGTCAGTCACAGAGTTTCTAAACCATACTGTACTGTATTTGAGTCAGTCATGTGCGTAGTCTAAATAACTAAACTGGCTAGTTTGCCTGTCTGTAAAGAGAAGGGCAGGCTTTACGTTGATCTGGCTACTGCTACTATGATAAATCACATGGCGAGGACATTTGCTATTAAACGCGGAAACGGGTAGGGAAAAAAGATGAAATGCTAATGCGCATTCTGACTGAGTGACAGCAAACTTGGCTGCCCCCTGCACATTGAGGACACACACCCCTTCGTGTGCTGCTTCTAATCTGCAGTTTTTTTGCAGTGAGAACGTGCAGGGAGGTATTTTGCCAACATTTATTTAGATGTATTAAAACACTTCTGTTTTTTCTGATCACAAGTATCACCCGATCCGACGATACGATTACGACTATGAGTATGGCCATGTCGGCACACCCCTACCAGACACACTTGATGGGTCATGTGAAAGAAATGCTATAACCACCCCCCAGCCACATCTAGCTAAGTGGATGGGTCACTATTGTCTAGACATGTACACATGTTCCTGAAATACAATAGAGGGCCGTAATCACTCCCAGACACACCGGCTAACTCGACGGGTCATGTAATCGTCTGGCGAAGTAGAGTCTTGTGTAGACATGTAGCTAGCTAGCTAAACAATGAACCATAATCCCAACCCATACTACTAGCAATACAAACTGATTGTCATAGCTAGCCACCATGCATGAAATGCTGCAATAACTTTGTTCAATGTTAGCTAGCTAGCTAACATTACGCTATAACTAGCAATGCAAATGGCTTTCTGAGATACAAATAATATTACCACACAGATCATACACGTAACGTTAGCGAGCCAACAAGCTAATGCTCACTTGCTAGCTAACAGTACGCTTTAACTTGTAATGAAAACGACTGACAAAATTAAAACCGTATATCTGAAAATGTAGCTAGACTCTTACCCGTCAAGTCACTCCGGATCACACTAACAGCGTGCAGAAAGTTGGCCATCACAACTTTTTTGCACTGATCTTTGTCAACAGCGCCTGCTAAATTTAGGGCAGCAATGTTGTTGAGCGCAGTAGCAAAACTTTTGCAGTTCTCCATGTCCAGCCCTTCCATTATCTCAGCTAATCATGGTTAGCGGGAAGGTTCCTGTCTTTTTCCGTGGCTAAAGCAACTAGGCTCATAATTAAACAATTGTATTCGAATTTACAGATGGCATACATGTTTGTTATTAAGGCACATGAAAAGAACCAGTGTGATGCCTCTCTACCAGACGAACTCAATGCATTTCATGCACGCTTCGACAAAAACAACACCGAGCCATGCAAGAGGGCCCCCGCCGACCCAGAGGACTGGGTGATCTCGCTCTCCGAGGCCGACGTGAGTAAGGTTTTTAAATCAGGTCAACACTAGCAAGGCCGCGGTACCAGACAGTATTCCAGTGCGCGTTCTCAGAGCATGCGAAGAACAGCTGGCAGGCATATTCACGGTAATCCCAAAATCTCAAGCTGACCACCATCATTCCTGTTCCCAAGACCTCGAAGGCTACCTGCCACAATGACTACTGCCCTGTAGCACTGCAATCTCCAACCATGAAGTTCTTTGAAAGGGTGTTTATGACACACATCAACTCCATCATCCCAGACCCACTCCAATTTGCATACAGCCCTAACAAATCCCTCAGCAAGCATTGCCAGTTTGTTTGATATTAATAGGCATGTATGTTTCACCTTTAACAGATATCTTGCTCATCTGGATGGACTCTTCTACCCCTCCTGACCAATTAGTCTGTATAATGTAAATACACATACACACACACACAGTCTAAGATGGTTGTGTGAAACGTACAGATGCTCCTTCTGTTTGTTTGATATTAAAGGCACACTCAGCAATATGACGTAGATGCAGAAAGTAAACAGCATAGTGGGTCAATTTCCGTAACAACTAAGAGCCTTGAAATACGAGGCTCAATTTGACCACTGTTTTGGTGCCCTGGCTAACACGCCCTAACAGCGTGACGTGATTGACACCTGTGCACATGCGCAAATACTGTGTGAGAGCAAAGTCTTGCATCTCGCTCATCTCCAAATCTGCGGTGCTGCTCGAGGCAACATCCTTTCACTGAGTCTACCTGTAATAGGCCTGTATTCTTTGCATGTTCACTACGAACTATGGCACTTAAGATGCACCTACTGTAATGACATCTGCCTGTATGGAACGTTTTATCTTTGATGCTAATAAATAGGAGAAAGACCCAGCCAAGAATCTGTTTGGAAAGAGGTTTGTTATGCACACATTTACGAACACTGGCAATCTCACCTTTGCTAGAGTGGCTATCAGGAAGGTTAGCAGCCGCCACCATATACACACACACACACACACACACATTGTGCAGTTTAAGGGAGGGGTAAAGGTTTGGTGAGTCTAGCATATAAGGTCTGGGAGCTGTTGCGAATGGCCATTGAATTGCATTGAGTTTCATGCATATATTGCTATGGTTTAAAAAAGTTGAAATGGTGGCAAATAGATTCTCAGGTAATCTAGTCTGAAGCTACCCAAAGGTGTTAGATGGGGTTGAGGTCATAGCTCTGTGCAGGACAGTCAAGTTCTTCCACACCGATCTCAACAAACCATTTCTGTATAGACCTGGCTTTGTGCCCGGGGGCATTGTCATGCTGAAACAAGAAAATGCCTTCCCCAAACTGTTGCCACAACGTTGGAAGCACATAATCGTCTAGAATATTATTGTATGCTGTAGCGTTAGATTTCGCTTCACTGGAACTAAGGAGCCTAGTACGAACCATGAAAAACTTCCCCAGACCATTATTCCTCCTCCACCAGTTGGCACTATGCATTGGGGCAGATTGCCTTCCCCTAGCATCCGCCAAACTCCGATTCTGTCGGACTGCCAGATGGTGAAGTGTGACTCATCACTCCAGAGAACGGGTTTCCACTGCTCCAGAGCCCAATGGCAGCGAGCTTTACATAACTCCAGCGGACACTTGGAATTGCGCATGGTGATCTTAGACTTGTGTGGCCATGGAAACATATTTCATGAAGCTCCCGACGAACAGTTATTGTGCTGACGTTGCTTCCATGGACAGTTTGGAACTCGGTAGTGAGTGTTGCAACTGAGGACAGACAATTTTTATGTGCTACGCGCTTCAGCACTTGGCGGCCCTGTTCTGTGAGCTTGTGTGGCCTACCACTTCCAGGCTGAGCCGGTGTTGCTCCTAGACGTTTCCACTTCACAATAACAGCTCTAGCAAGGCTGAAATTTGACAAACTGACTTGGTAGCATCTTATGACAGTGTATGTTGAAAGTCATTGAGCTCATCGGTAAGGCCCTTCTACTGCCAATGTTTGTCTATGGAGATTGCATGGCTGTGTGCTCAATTTTATACATCTGTCTGCAAAGGGTGTGGCTGAAATAGCCGAATCCACTCATTTGAAGGGGTGTCCACATTTTGTATATATAGTGCATTTCATTTTAACATGCTCATATTATTGTATAACCCCTGAAAATGTCATGTCATTCCTATATTGAGATATTTGAATTTGTTTGTTCATCTGAGTCCACCTGTGTCATTTCGGTGCCATTTTTGGAAAAAGGCTTTGCCATTGACTTATTATCTCCTGCGACCTTTTGACCCAGAATTCAGACACACAAATTGTAATATCTCATCAATGGAAGGCCTACTGACATGAAGCAACGTGCACTATGCTTCTGACAGCTAATATTTTCAACTGCTTCATGTGTTATTAGCCAGCTAACATTAGCTAAACTAGCTACATGGGCTAAATGCTAACGTTAGCTAAATATAAAATCCCCCCCCCAAACCCATGTAAAGTTATGCAGCTAACTACCTCTGTAAGTGGTAACGTAACTAGCTAACGTTAGCCAGTAAACTCATCGCTCACCTCACTGAATATGTCGTGCAGGTATCGAAACGGCGGTTTGGTGAGCAGTTTTTCAGTAAGCGGCGGTTTCTTTATCACTTTCCCCAAAGTGTCTTGGGTCTTTTTGGCCACTGACGCGTTCATAGCAGCTGTCGGAACGATAAATCCCTGAAATATATTGATACAAAATAGGAATAAGACTGTTTTTCTACCAGCTCTCCTGTCGCTATGTCAATAGCGTCCAATCCCACAATGCATCATTCATCTGAAATGCGCCTGCGCCAAGTGTTCACGGTTGTCAAGCACCGTTGGCTGAGCATAGCAACAACTAACAATGCAGTAAAAGAACTTGACCAAAACAATGCAAATGCCATGGAAACGCGTGGGGAAACATGCTGTGGGCGAAAGATCCTGAATCTCCTCATTGCCCCCCAGCAAAATTGGACTACGTTTAGGCTATTTGTATATGTGTATTTCACAATGTTGAGGTAAAAATCGGAGTATGATGCTTGTATGGATGTCAACCCCAATATACTGTATGTTCATGTAATCTTCACCAATCAACTGCATTACAGTTAAAAACGACTTGCCATGCAATCAATTGACTAAGTAGTTACAGCACACAAAATCACACAGGAACTTTTTCACTAAACCTAATCGGCCTTTCAAAATGCAATCCTCACAATACTTTTTATATGATTCTCTTCTCATTTGTTTAAATGCATTTGACCATCACTTAATCCAACTGCTTAATGGTTAATCACTTAACCGTTTGGTAAACCTATAGATTTTAAACTGGTTTGTCTACTATGGATTTTGAGAACTACATAAATAAAATGTGTTTGTAAAGTATAAACATCTAAATCACTTGTATGATACATGATAACCATACATAATGACCACTCAAAGGGGTGTGTGAACACTTGCAATTTCAACATGGAGCAGGATAGACAGCAAGGGAGAGGGAGAAATCAAAGAGCTCGAGGACAAGGGGCCGTCAGAGAGGTGGGCATGGAAACACATTTACCTGGTGCCTTTTGAGAGAAACAACGACCGGGTGAAACAACAGCGGGCAGAGTATGTTCAGGTACAGCACTATATACTGTATTACTGTTACTATTTTTTTATACCCGATTTCTGGTTTTTATATTTTTTTTGCACCCCAGTTTTTCTACATTGCACATTCATCTACTGCACAGTTTTCTTTTACCATTCCAGTGTTAAATTGCTATATTGTAATTACTCTGCCACCATGGCCTATTTATTGTCTTACCTTCCTTATCCTACCTCATTTGCACTCTTTGTATATAGATTTCTTTTTTTCCTACTGTATTATTGACTGTATGTTTGTTTTATTCCATGTGTAACTCTGTGTTGTTGTGTGTCGAACTGCTTTGCTTTATCTTGGCCAGGTCGCAGTTGTAAATGAGAACTTGTTCTCAACTTGCCTACCTGGTTAAATAAAGGTGAAATAAATAAATAAAAACTATTTGATGCACATGCTACTTCACAATATCATATTGGAACTATACTGTAAAAATAGCTAACCAAAATATATTTTTAGAGGGTGACGGTGCTTGATGCTGCTGTGAAGAATCACAAGTATATCTTTGTTGATGAAGCGGGCTTCAACCTGGCCAAAACTCAACTGCGGAACGGAACCTCATCGTCCAACGGCGACCGTCCAAGTGCCTGGACAACGTGGGGGAAACATCTCCATGTGCTCAGCTATCTCTGAAGATGGTGTGGTAGGACACAGGCCATTACTTGGATCCTACAACGCTGTACACGTGTTGTTTCTCAATGAAATTGAGCAGGCCTGTCAAGGTGAAGGGGTCACCTATGTCATTGTGTGGGACAATGTCAGGTTCCACCATGCATTGGTGGTTCAGGCATGGTTTCAGGCCCATCCCCGATTCGTTACCCTATACCTGACCCCATACTCTCCTTTCCTCAACCATATTGAGGATTTTTTTTACAGCATGGAGGTGGAAGGTGTACAATAACCATCCCCATGAGTGTGCCACCCTCCTTCGGGCCATGGATGAGGCATGCAACAACATCAATGCAGACCAACGGCAGGCTTGGATTCGCCATGCCAAACGTTTTTTCCCGATTTATTGCCAAATGATCAAGACAGACTTGATGCAGATGAATGCGTGCTAAACGTTCTGTTTTATTTTTCATTTGTTTCATTTCATTTCTTACATTTGATTCCGAACAGTACCCTTATGTTTTTCTTTGCATGAATGATTGTAGAGGATGTCTTCGTTGATCACATCTTTGATTACACATTGGATAGATATTATGGAATTTATAGATTTTCTGTCAAGTTTGTTGGGTTATGTAAGTCTATTGCCTAATGTGAAAACTGTGTGATCTACTGTAATTTACAGTACTGTAGCATTTTACTTTCAGCACTTTTAAGGGCAATTTGAAACGCGTATCTTGCATTGTTTGCTATTGGATTAACTGGTAGTTAAAACGACTAAATTGATAAGATCTCATTATGTTGTGTTTTGGTGATTAAACCAATGTTCTCATTGCATTTCACAAGAAACATACAGTATATGTTTGAATCAATGGTTGTGTGGTGAGAGACGTTTACAATCCAAATGAATGGTTTTGAAGACTGGCTGCATTACAAGTGTGACCAGTTTGGAGTTTTGTACTAAGAGTTGTGAAAATGTACCACATACTTGTGAAAATAGTACCAAAGCGATGTTTGAGACACTCAAGGTGTGGGTTGATGGTCACTAGACTTGAAGCTGAATGTTATGGATTATGCTCATATCTTTGGATAGTGATTGACGCCAGACAGGTTCAAGGACCGAGGACACTGATTATTCCCTGTTGTATTTTAGTGATGACATTCTGTGGACACGTGTGATTTTGTAGCAGCTGACAAAGTCACTGACTTTTGTTTTGACTTCCTACGAGCCTCTTGGTCTGGTGTTTACAGAACTTTTGGTGCTGTCTGATTAGGATAAAGGGCTTGTCTCCAAGAAGCCAGTTAGACATTTTATCTTCTTCTGTGCTGGGTGGTGTATCCCTGTTGCAAATTGTAATAAATTTGATAGATTTTCGCTTGACTTTAGCAACGACTTATCTCCTTTAGTGAAATTCCTATTACAGTGTGTTTTGTGCTACATTTAATTTGCTTCGTTTTGTCTAATGCCATTCCCATACCTGTTTGGTAAGTTCTGCGGTCTATAAAAAGAACCTGAAAATCAAAACCAAGTTACTGTCAGCTTGGACGTAGGCTCCAGACACTCCTCATACGCCTGTAAGTAAGGTAAGGTAAGATACTTCTATGATTGAAAAACTTTTCTCAGTTGAAACCTGTACTATTATTATGTTCACTTCATGCAGCATTTTAATAATCTGGGTAGCGTATACGCCTATCGGTGTCAACATTCAGTCATGTTAAAATCTTAATTTTGCCCTAGCCATTTGGCCAAAGAAGAAGCAGATTTACACTCAAATAAATTGTTTGAAGTTGTGAATAAATTAACATTATCTACGCTAACTCTAAAATACAGTATACCGGTACAGTATTTTGTTTTAGAATTTAAAAACACTAGTCTAATATACCTATTGTAACGCCCAGTCCCGAGTTTCAGGCTGGAGCGTTTTGGTTTTGTCTTTGTGTAGGGTTTGTTCATTCTAGGTGTCGTATTTCTATGTTGGGTAATGGTTCCCAATTAGAGGCAGCTGTGTGTCGTTGTCTCTAATTGGGAACCATATTTAGGCTAGTAGGTTTCACTCTGGGTTCGTGGGTTATTGTATGTTCATAGCTGTGTTTGTCTGTTCAGTTATGTTCATCGTTACGTTCTCCGTTCTTTGTTTTGTTCCGTCTTGTTCCCGTGGATTTATTAAATCATGTATTCTGGCTACATCGCTGCGTCTTGGTCTGTCCCCTCAGAAGAGTATCGTGACAGAATAACCCACCAAACAAAGACCAAGCAGCGAGAGACCCGGGAGCTTAGGTCTTGGGAGAAGGAGCTATTCTATGGGAGTGCTTGGGACCAGCCTGGGGAGTATCGTCGACCCAGAGAGGAACTGGAAGCAGCGGCGGCGGAGCGGCGCAGGTGTGAGGATCGGATGGGAGCATGGGATCCGGTGAGTGGCAGGTTTCTCGAACCTCGCCGGGCTAGGAAGCCCGTAAGGCAGTCCCAAGAAACTTTTGGGGGGGGGGGGGCACACGAGGTGGTTGGCCGGTTCAGGAGGGACTCCTGAGCCAACCCCTCGTGCCTTATGGAGAGAGCGTTGGGGAGAGCGTCGCAGCGAAGGGAGGCCGTGCTATGCAGTGTTGCGCACGGTTTCCCCCTATAGGGATTCAGAGGCCGGTGCGAGTGATTCCCGCTCCACTCATCAGTCGGGGGAAAATAAGTGTTCAGCCTGAAAGAGTGGTGCCATCGCTGCGCACTAAGTCCCCGGTACGTCTCCTGGGACCCGGATATCCTGCTCCAGTTCCGTGTGCGGTGTCTCCGGTGCGTGTCCGCAGTCCAGTGCGAGAGATCCCAGCGCCACTCATTGGTCGGGCCGAGGTCTGTGTGCTACCTGGGAGAGTGGTGCCTGCTCTGCGCGCTAAGTCTCCAGTGCGCCTCCTGGGACCCGGATATCCTGCTCCAGTTCCATGTGCGGTGTCTCCGATACGTGTCCGCAGCCCAGTGAGAGAGATCCCAGCGCCACTCATTGGTCGGGCCGAGGTCTGTGTGTTACCTGGGAGAGTGGTGTCAGCTCTGCGAGCCAGGCCTCCAGTGCGCCTTTTGGGCCCATGTTATCCTGTGGTCTTACGGGCAGAATCTCCGGTACGTATCCACAGCCCAGTCCGAGAGATTCCAGCTCCACTCACCCATGAGGCCAGGGTTAGTGAGCTAGCTGGAGATATGGTGTCGGCTCTCCATATCAGGTTCCCGGTCCGGGTAGAGGTTTCTACACGTCCAGTCCCCGTTCCACGTTCCGAGATCCCTGTTCCACGCTCCGAGATCCCTGTTCCACGTTCCAAGATCCCTGTTCCACGTTCCAAGATCCCTGTTCCACGCTCCGAGATCCCTGTTCCACGCTCCGAGATCCCTGTTCCACGTTCCAAGATCCCTGTTCCACGTTCCAAGATCCCTGTTCCACGTTCCAAGATCCCTGTTCCACGTTCCAAGATCCCTGTTCCGCGTTCCAAGATCCCTGTTCCGCGTTCCAAGATCCCTGTTCCGCGTTCCAAGATCCCTGTTCCGTGTTCCAAGATCCCAGTCCGTGTAGTGGTGTCTACACGTCCAGTCCCTGTTCCACGCACCCAGCTCCCGTGCGCTCCGAGAGTCCAGCACGTCCTGCTCGGCCCCGCACTCCAGCTCCCGTGCGCTCCGAGAGTCCAGCACGTCCTGCTCGGCCCGCGCACTCCAGCTCCCCGTGCGCTCCGAGAGTCCAGCACGCCCTGCTCCGGCTCCGCGCACCAAGCTCCCGTGCGTTCAGAGAGTCCAGCACGTCCTGCTCCGGCCCGCGCGCAAGCTCCCGTGCGCTCCGAGAGTCCAGCACGTCCTGTTCGGCTCCGGCGCACCAAGCTCCCGTGCGCTCGAGAGTCCAGCACGTCCTGTTCGGCTCCGCGCACTCCAGCTCCACGTGCGCTCCGAGAGTCCAGCACGTCCTGTCCCGGCTCCGCGCGCAAGCTCCCGTGCGTTCAGAGAGTCCAGCACGTCCTGTCCCGGCTCCGCGCACCAAGCTCCCCGTGCGTTCAGAGAGTCCAGCACGTCCTGTCCCGGCTCCGCGCACCAAGCTCCCCGTGCGTTCAGAGAGTCCAGTACGACCAGTTCCTGCTCCACGCACCAGAGTTCCAGTGAGCATCACGAGTCCAGTACGACCAGTTCCTGCTCCACGCACCAGAGTCCCAGTGAGCATCACGAGTCCAGTACGACCAGTTCCTGCTCCACGCACCAGAGTCCCAGTGAGCATCACGAGTCCAGTACGACCAGTTCCTGCTCCACGCACCAGAGTCCCAGTGAGCATCACGAGTCCAGTACGACCAGTTCCTGCTCCACGCACCAGAGTCCCAGTGAGCATCACGAGTCCAGTACTGCCAGTTCCTGCTCCACGCACCAGAGTCCCAGTGAGCATCACGAGTCCAGTACTGCCAGTTCCTGCTCCACGCACCAGCGTTCCAGTGAGCATCACGAGTCCAGTACGGCCAGTTCCAACTCCACGCACCAGAGTTCCAGGAGAAGGCCCAGGGCCTCCGGTTCTGGATGTCAGACCAGCACGGCCAGCACCGGAGCCTCCACCTGGGACAAAGCGACCCACTCAAGACCCCCACAGACTTTTCGGCGCGTCCGGAGTCCGCGCCTTTGGGGGGGGGTACTGTAACGCCCAGTCCCGAGTTTCAGGCTGGAGCGTTTTGGTTTTGTCTTTGTGTAGGGTTTGTTCATTCTAGGTGTCGTATTTCTATGTTGAGTAATGGTTCCCAATTAGAGGCAGCTGTGTGTCGTTGTCTCTAATTGGGAACCATATTTAGGCTAGTAGGTTTCACTCTGGGTTCGTGGGTTATTGTATGTTCATAGCTGTGTTTGTTTGTTCAGTTATGTTCATCGTTACGTTCTCCGTTCTTTGTTTTGTTCCGTCTTGTTCCCGTGGATTTATTAAATCATGTATTCTGGCTACATCGCTGCGTCTTGGTCTGTCCCCTCAGTAGAGAAACGTGACACCTATGTCATTATCAGGAAAAGGAATACTTTAAGGAAATGGGACACTCAACCAAACAAGTTTGGCCTGTTTCAGTAGGCATATACAGTTTTACTATTCATTAGGCAATTGTGTAGAAATCGACAGGGTCCCTTTTAATTGATACTACACTTTTTTATGGTCAAGAGTGATAGACAATATACACAGGTATTACATTGTTATGTGCCCATTCACTGTGCCATTTAGGCTTTAATTATTCTAGCACATACATCATTGCAATTAAACCAGTCAATCCTGTTCTGACACAAAGCCTGCAATGCCTTCATGGTGATTTTGAGGTCTAAGCACAAAGAGTGTGTGAGAGAATTCCGAGACAGATAGTCTTACATAGTTGAGTATGATCTTCACCACCCTATCATAAGGAAGGTTTACTCTCATTGTGACTGACTGGTAAAATACATGTAAACTGGCCAGTGCACCTGAGATTTGGTGCGAGGTTCCGAGATTATGAAGAAGTTGGCTTTTGCATAGGGCATTGTAGTTGAGAATCTGACCACCACCTTTGGTAAGGATTTTTATGAGCTTTTCTTCTGCATAGGGTCCCATGTAAAAAACGTTTTTTAACAGTTTGACTTGACGGCCTCTCTCTCCCCACTCTCTCTCTCTCAGAACTGGTGAACGCCATGTATCGGTGGTCTCTCTTTGCCTTGCTCTTTGTCACCTGCATGGAAGTGTCCATACAGAAGAAAATAAAGCAAGGCCCTCAAACTCTCTCACGAGGTAAGACTTAACATACTTAACCTCCATTGAACTTTACAACTAAAAAGAGTTCTTCATCCCCATTACATTAACACCAAGCACGCATGACAGTAAGTCGCGTTTAGATAAAAGCATCTGCTAAATGGCATATATATTTTATTATATTAATTTGGAATTTTGTCTCAGGATGGGGGGATGACATTACCTGGGTCCAGACCTATGAGGAAGCCCTGATGACAATGACAGAAAGGTAAGACAAGACAGGATATTAGAGAAAATAGACAACAAGACATATCACATTGCATTTGTGTTTTTTGGTTAGTGGCGTACATTTGAAAATTAGAAGAATCTTTCAAATGTCAGAGTGAAAAATAGCTACGCTATATATACAAAAGTATGTAGACAACCCTTCAAATTAGTGGATTCAGCTATTTCAGCCACACCCGTTGCTGACAGGTGTAAACAATTCATCAATCAATCAATCAAATGTATTTATAAAGCCCTTTTTACATCAGCCGATGTCACGAAGTGCTGTACAGAAACCCAACCTAAAACCACAAACAGCAAGCAATGCAGATTTAGAAGCACAGTGGATAGGAAAAACTCCCAGGAACCTAGGAAGAAACCTAGAGAGGAACCAGGCTCTGAGGGGTGGCCAGTCCTCTTCTGGCTGTGCCAGGTGGAGATTATAACAGTACATGGCCAAGATGTTCAAATGTTCATAGATGACCAGCAGGGTCAAATAATAATAATCACAATGGTTGTCGAGGGTGCAACAGGTCAGCACCTCAGGAGTAAATGTCAGTTGGCTTTTCATAGTCGATCATTCAGAGTTAGAGACAGCAGGTGCGGTAGAGAGAGAGAGTCGAAAGCAGCAGGTCTGGGACAAGGTAGCACGTCCGGGGAACAGGTCAGGGTTCCATAGCCGCAGGCAGAACAGTTGAAACTGGAGCAGCAGCACGACCAGGTGGACTGGGGACAGCAAGGAGTCATCAGGCCAGGTAGTCCTGAGGCATGGTCCTAGGGCTCAGGTCCTCCGAAAGAAGAGAAAGAGAAAGAGAGAGAATTAGAGGGAGCATACTTAAATTCACACAGGACACAGGATAAGACAGGTGAAATACTCCAGATATAACAGACTGACCCTAGCCCCCGGACACATAAACTATTGCGGCATAATTACTGGAGGCTGAGACAGGAGGGGTCTATACCCCCGGACAGGGCCAAGTGAAATTAAAGTTTCAAAAAATAATAATAAAAACAAAAACGGAAAAGTGATGCGTGCATATGTATTCACCCTTTTTGCTATGAAGCCCCTAAATAAGATCTGGTGCAACCAATTACCTTCAGAATTCACATAATTAGTTAAATAAAGTCCACCTGTGTGCAATCTAAGTGTCACATGATCTGTCACATGATCTCAGTATATATACACCTGTTCTGAAAGGCCCCAGAGTCTGCAACACCACTAAGCAAGGGGCACCACCAAGTAAGTGGCACCATGAAGACCAAGGAGCTCTCCAAACAGGTCAGGAACAAAGTTGTGGAGAAGTACAGATCAGGGTTGGGTCATAAAAAAATATCAGAAACTTTGAACATCCCACGGAGCACCATTAAATCCATTATTAAAAAATGGAAAGGATATGGCACCACAACAAACCTGCCAAGAGAGGGCCGCCCACCAAAACTCACGGACCAGGCAAGGAGGGTGTTAATCAGAAAGGCAACAAAGAGACCAAAGATAACCCTGAAGGAGCTGCAAAGCTCCACAGCGGAGATTGGAGTATCTGTCCATAGGACAACTTTAAACCGTACACTCCACACAGCTGGGCTTTACGGGAAGTGGCCAGATAAAAAGCCATTGCTTGAAGAAAAACAATAAGCAAAATATTTTGCATTTTCAAAGTGGTAGGCATGTTGTGTAAATCAAATGATACAAACTCCCCCAAAAATTGAATTTTTCGGAAAATCGGAAAGATACATAGGAGCAAGCCCATGTAATGCTTTGTAGGTTAGCAGTAAAACCTTGAAATCAGCCCTTAATAGGAAGCCAGTATAGAGAGGCTAACACTGAAGTAATATGATAAAAACTGTTGGTTCTAGTCAAGATTCTAGCAGACATGTGTAGCACTAACTGAAGTTTATTTAGTGCTTTATCCGGGTAGCTGGAAAGTAGAGCATTGCAGTAGTCTAATCTAGAAGTGACAAAAGCATGGATGAATTTTTCTGCATCATTTTTGGACAGAAAGTTTCAGATTTTTGCAATGTTACGTAGATGGAAAAAAGCTGTCCTTGAAACAGTCTTGCTATGTTTGTCAAAAGAGAGATCAGGGTCTAGAGTAACACCGAAGTCCTTTACAGTTTAATTTGAGACGACTGTACAACCATCAAGATGAATTGTCAGATCCAACAGAAGATCTCTTTGTTTCTTGGGACCTAGAACTAGCATCTCTGTTTTGTCCGAGTTGAAAAGTAATTTCTTTTCTTATTTCTGAAACACAAGCTTCCAGGGAAGGCAATTTTGGGGCTTCACCATGTTTCATCGAAATGTACAGCTGTGTATCATCCACATAGCAGTAAAAGTTAACATTATGTTTCCGAATGACATCACCAAAGAGGTCAAATATATAGTGAAAACAATAGAGGTCCTGAAATGGAACCTTGAGGAACACCAAAGTTTACAGTTGATTTGTCAGACAAACCATCCACAGAGACAAACTGATATCTTTCCAACAGATGAAATCTGAACCAGGCCAGAACTTGTCCGTCTAGACCAATTTGGCTTTCCAATCTCTCCAAAAGAATGTGGTGATCAATGGTATCAAAAGCAGCACTAAGGTCTAGGAGCACGAGGACAGATACAGAGCCTTGGTCTGACGCCATTAAAAGGTAATTTACCACCTTCACGAGTGCAGTCTCAGTGCTATGATGGGGTCTAAAACCAGACTGAAGTGTTTATTGTACATTGTTAATCTTCAGGAAGACAGTAAGTTGCTGTGCAACAGCTTTTTCTAAAAATTGTCTGTCCTCGGTTGCAACGCTCACTACCGAGTTCCATGCTGCCTCTGGAAGCAACGTCAGCACAAGAACTGTTCGTCGGGAGCTTCATGAAATGGATTTCCAATGCTGAGCAGCCCCACACAAGCCTACGATCACCATGCGCAATGCCAAGAGTCGGCTGGAGTGGTGTAAAGCTCGCCGCCATTGGGCTCTGGAGGAGTGGAAACGCATTCTCTGCAGTGATGAGTCACGCTTCACCATCTAGCAGTCCGACGGACTAATCTGGGTTTGGCGGATGCCAGGAGAACGCTACCTGCCCCAATGCATAGTGCCAACTGTAAAGTTTAGTGGAGGAGGAATCATAGTCTGGGGCTGTTTTTCATGGTTCAGGCTAGGCCCCTTAGTTCCAGTGAACGCTACAGCATACAATAATATTCTATACGATTATGTGCTTCCAACGTTGTGGCAACAGTTAGGGGAAGGCCCTTTCCTGTTTCAGCATGACAATGGCCCGGTGCACAAAGTGAGGTCCATACAGAAATGGTTTGTCGAGATTGGTGTGGAAGAACTTGACTGGCTTGCACAGAGCCCTGACCTCAACCCCATCTAACACCTTTGGGATAAATTGGAACGCCGACTGCAAGCCAGGCCTAATCGCCCAACATCAGTGCCCAACCTCACAAATGCTCTTGTGGCTGAACGGAAGCAAGTCCCCACAGCAAAGTTCCAATATCTAGTAGAAAGCCTTCATAGAAGAGTGGAGGCTGTTATAGCAGCAAAGGGGGGACCAACTCCATGTTAATGCCCACGATTTTGGAATGAGATGTTCGACAAGCAGGTGTCCACATACTTTTGGTCAGGTAGTGTATCTGCTTATGTCACAGCCCTATCCTCACAATTATTATGTCACTATGCCCCATTAATTCAGTGTCCCCAAAGAAGCAAATCAAATTGAAACTGAAATCCTCATATTTATTCACTTTCTGAATCCCAAATAGCACCCTGTTCCCTACATAGTGCACTACTTTTGACCAGATTCCTATCAAATGTAGTGCACTGAATAGGGACTAGAATGCCATTTGGTACTGACACAACCTACGTGCTCTCATATTTCCTTAATGACACTCAGGCCTTGGGTTTGGTATATTCCCAGAGACATTATTTGCTTCTCTGTAAGCACATCCACCCACTACCTATTCTGCAGTGGAATATGTTCATCTTTTGACTGTGTCCTCGTGTTCCCACAGTAAGAAGCCTCTGATGGTCATTCATCACATGGAGGACTGTTCTTATAGTCAAGGTAATACTGCTGTACTTTTATACTCACACAATCTTCATCCAACCACAGTGCCCCCAACCAAGGTCTTTGTTGCCTTACAGTTCAAGTCATTCTGGTCTCTTTGTATCAACATATAATTAAATTCTAGACATGATCATTTGTAAGGGCTTGAATGACAAAGGAATTGCAATACATATACACATCCCATTTTATGAGGTGTCAAAGTTGAAGGTGGGGTTCTCACTAACTGTCCTTCTGTCACGACTCTTTTCACAGCTTTAAAGAAGGCCTTTGCTGCTGATAAAGTCGTACAGGAACTTGCCCAAGAGGATTTTGTCATGCTCAATTTGATAGTAGTTATCTTTTTAATGCTTTTTCAACATGTACTTATTGGAAGCAATGCAATTATATGGTTATAACCATATTCCAATCACAGATAAATCATTGAATCATTTATTTAATTATTTCCTTACCTGTAGATACATTATTAAATGTATTAAATGTTAAAGGTGAGATGATAGATGTTGATTATTATAAATGTATATTTTGGTGTAATTTTGATATATTCTTCAGCATGAGACTACAGACATCAATCTGGCACCAGATGGCTACTACGTTCCAAGAATCATCTTTGTTGGTGGGTCTCTCTTCTTCTACCATGTCATCTGAGGACATCTCTCAATCAGGAAATGAATCCCCGTTCGTTCTGAATCCCCAGTACATCACTCTGCCGTGAGATACTTGATGTAACTGTTTTCAGTGCCTCATATAACTTGACTTTTAATTAGTGGCCATTAGCCTAATAACAATCAGACACCATACATTTTTGATTAAGGGATCAATGTAAGGCATGAGTGGCCATAGTGTTGGAAATGGAGTAGTATGAATAAAGCATTACAATCTAGTTATTCATGCACCCATAATGACGTGTTCTGGTTGAAAGGAGCATGTGGCTGCAGACATTCTCTAACACCCAACGCTGTCTGGAATGTGTAACTTCTGCTTTGAAGCTTTGGCATAGTGCTCCTCCAAAATTGATAACTGTCTCTGCAACCCCGCCCCCTTACCCCTCTCTCTCTCTCTCTCTCTCTCTCTCTCTCTCTCTCTCTCTCTCTCTCTCTCTCTCTCTCTCTCTCTCTCTCTCTCTCTCTCTCTCTCTCACACACACTCACACAAACACACACTTTCTTTCCACAGATCCATCCATGACTGTGCGTGCTGACCTTGCTGGGAAGTACCAGAACCGCCTGTTCACCTACGAGCCGAGCGACGTCCCGTACTGTGAGTGTATCTCTTCTTCTCTTCACCCCTAATGAGGTCCTATGAGATTCAGTTATCCTCCTGTTACGTGCTTAACACACACACCCACATTCCACCACCTTTTTCTTTCCATTAACACAAACTGCACTTCCTTATTAATTTGGTTCTACTCTTTCTTCCTTCACCTCGTCCACTAACTATTTGGGACAGGAGAGAGTTGGGAGATGCAACCACAAAATAATGAGAATGCTTCAAGGATAGTTCTTAGCTGGAGAGAAGGTGGGCGGGTGAGGGGGTGGGGGAATACTGTATGAAAGTTTTACTGGAAGAGTGTCTCAAATTAAAATCTGAAAAGTGATATCATGATTATTATTAGTCAAGAAATTATGCATATGATTACTGTAATTGCTGGAAGTTTAAAATCATGAATTGTTTGGTCTACCTAGACTACTAACAGAATTTGTAAAGCAAGGTTGGGGTCGGGGCCATTTCAATTCAGTCAATGCTTGAATTGGATTCCCATTCTCTTCATGACTTGAAATGGAATTGACCCCTTCCCTGGTGAATAGATTTTTACTCAAGCTTCTTGTCTATTGTGCCCCTTTCTCCGCAGTGGTCGAGAACATGAAGAAAGCCAAGGTTCTACTGCACACTGAACTGTAACCTCACAGCCTTTTCAACACTGTACCCATAATCTACTGGGCCCCTCCCTGTTCCAGAGGGGTTCACTGAGTCATGGACATTCTTATGTTTACACAGAATGTATACAATAGATAAATCAATAAAGATGAATGACAGTGGGCACTGAATTTGTTGTTCTTCATTAACTCCAAATGCTAAAACAGGAAAAAAAATGTATTTAACTAAGTTATATGGGCATTCTCTGTGAGGGTTGTTGACATGACGTTGCTATACATTTTTGCAGAATGTAAGGGGATAAAAAAATATTTTTAAAAGTAATTTCATGAATATAAGACTTATCTGCTCAGTGCTTAATACATTTATAATGAAGGCATGTACACACAAAAAATACCGTAGACCCTATTCTGTGTATCTAAGACCCCTGCACATAGCCCTGCAAACATCAAAGTAAGCATGTGGTTTGTTAGGTAACACCTAAGATACTCTAAGTCAGGGCTTCTCAAAGTGGGGTCCATCCGTGGCCAGATCTCAAAATATTAAAATATATATGGGAGAAACTCCCCAAATACAGGTGTGCCAAGCTTGTAGCGTAATACCCCAAAATACTAGAGGCTGTAATCACTGCCAAAGGTGCTTCAACAATGTACTGAGTAAAGGGTCTGAATACTTAAGTAAATGTACTATTTCAGTTCGTTTTTTTAAAATGAATTTGCAAACATTTCTAAAAACTTGTTTTTGCTTTGTCATTATGGGGTATGTTGTGTGTAGATTGATGAGGAAAATGTTTTATTTAATCAATTTTAGAATAAGGCTGTAACGTAACAAAATGTGAAAAAAGTCAAGGGGTCTGAAACAAAAAAAGGTTCTTCTGAAACTCGTCAGTCTATTCTTGTTCTGAGAAATGAAGGCTATTCCATGCAAGACATTGGCAAGAAACTGAAGATCTGGTACAACGCTGTGTACTACTCCCTTCACAGAACAGCGCAAACTGGCTCTAACCAGAATAGAAAGAGGAGTGGGAGGCCCCGGTGCACAACTGAGAAAGAGGACAAGTACATTAGAGTGTCTAGTTTGAGAAACAGCCGCCTCACAAGTCCTCAAACTGGCAGCTTCATTAGATAGTACCCGCAAAACACCAGTCTTAACGTCAACAGTGAAGAGGCGACTCCGGGATGCTGGGCTTCTAGGCAGAGTAACAAAGAAAAAGCCGTATCTCAGACTGGCCAATAAAAAGAAAAGATTAAGATGGGCAAAAGAACACATACACTGGACAGAGGAACTCTGCATAGAAGGCCAGCATACCGGAGTCGCCTCTTCACTGTTGACGTTGAGACTGGTGTTTTGCGGGTACTATTTAATGAAGCTGCCAGTTGAGGACTTGAGGATTTCTGATCAATTTGATGTTATTTTAATGGACAAAAAATGTGCTTTTCTTTCAAAAACAAAGACATTTCTAAGTGACCCCAAACTTTTGAACGGTAGTGTATACAGTACCAGTCAAAAGTTTGGACACACCTACTCCTTCCCAGATTTGTCTTTATTTTTACTATAGAATAATAGCAAAGATATCAAAACTATGAAATAACACATATGGCATCATTTAGTAACCAAAGAAGTGTTAAACAAATCCAAATATATTTTCTATTTGAGATTCTTCAAAGTAGCAACACTTTACCTTGATGACACCTTTGCACACTTCATAGTTTTGATGTCTTTAAAATTATTCTACAAAGTAGAAAAAAAGAAGAAAAAATACCCTTGAATGAATAGGTGTGTCCAAACTTTTGACTAGTACTGTATATATATATTTTTCTTATTATTACTTGTTAAACAAAACATCTTTCCTCTGACTAATTGTATTAGTATAAAATAATATCATTGTAAAAAAAATATTTTGCGTACAATATACACTACATGACCAAAAGTATGTGGACACCGGCCCGTCGAACATCTTGGGCGATTGGCCTGGCTCGTAGTCTGTGTTCCAGTTCATCCCGAATGTGTTCATTGGGATTGAGGTCAGGGCTCGGTGCAGGCCAGTCAAGCTCTTCCACACCGATCTCGACAAACCATTTCTGTATGGATCTCGCTTTTTGCATGGGGCCATTGTCAGGCTGAAACAGGAAAGGGCCTTCTCCAAACTGTTGCCACAAAGTTGGAAGCACAGAATCGTCTAGTATGTCACTGTATGCTGTAGTGTTAAGATTTCCCTTCACTGGAACTAAGGGGCCTAGCCGACGCTTGGCATTACGCATGGCGATCTTAGGCTTGTGTGCGGCTGCTCAGCCATGGAAACCCATTTCATGAAGCTTCCGACAAACAGTTCTTGTGCTGACGTTGCTTCCAGAGGCAGTTTGGACAGACAATTTTTACGCGCTTCAGCCCTCGGCGGTCCCGTTCTCTGATCTTTGAGGCCTACCACTTCGCGGCTGAGCCGTTGTTGCTCCTAGACTTTCCACTTTAAAATAACAGCACTTACAGTTGACCGGGGCAGCTCTAGCAGGGCAGAAATTTGACAAACTGACTTGTTGGAAAGGTGGCATCCTATGACTGTGCCACGCTGAAAGTCTCTGAGCTCTTCAATACAGGCTATTTTACTGCCAATGTTTGTCTATGGGGATTGCATGGCTGTGTGCTCGATTTTATACAGGTGTGGCTGAAATAGACAAAGCCACTAGTTTGAAGGGTGTCCATATACTAGTGTATCTCAGTATTTGTATTATCTATTTTCTAGTATATTTTATCTCATCTTTATCAAAGGATCCAATCATTTTGGACCCCACTGGTAGGATAAATGTTAAGCTTCCCCAAACTTGAAACTCACAAGCTGCCTATGGTCATTACTATTCCACCCATTTAAAAAAATACGTGCAAGCGCGGGGACACATAGGAGGACCCTTGAAAAAAACGTCCCGGCCCATGGAAATCAAAGGCCCGTCCAACTGATTTGTTCTGGTGCAGGGTCTGTGAGCCACCCACGTGTGCCGGGGTCTTATTCTAGATTCCAGTAACAACTAGAAGTGGACACACTACTAATACACGCCAATGAGCTACGCTTGCATGACGAGCTATCTGCTTGAGACCTGAGATTCATGTTAGCTCCCAAAACTAACACTCCCAGAACATGGTCATGAGTTGGGGCGCACCAAATGTTCGGTCAAACCATGATGTGTCAAATCAAACGCATTCACAGTAAACAAAGTGACAGTTAAACATTAGTGATGGTACATTTGGTATATAAATAAGGCTAGCTCAAATTAGCCCTACAGCACAAGTCCTTCGAGCTGGACCTTACAGAAGGGAGTTCTAAAAGTCAGATTTGAACCCCCCTTTTTTAAGGGTAATATAGCAGCCTATAGGGGTAATATAGCAGTTTTGAAGAATGCAATTGTCTCAATATGTCCCATATGTTGCTGGACCGCATCCTGTTCCCCAGGTCACCTTCTTGGGGCGGCAGCTAACCTAGTGGTTAGAGTGTTGGGCAAGTAACCGAAAGGTTGCTAAATCGAATCCCGAGCTGACAAGGTAAAAATCTGTCGTTCTGCCCCTGAACAAGGCAGTTGTTCCTAGGCCATCATTGTAAATAAGAATTTGTTCTTAACTGACTAGCCAAGTTAAATAAAGGTCAAATAAATTGTCCTCTGAGGCCTGTGTGAAGCCAATGATCTTTGAATTGCCATTGCTGGCCTCTAGTGAGCGTCTCTCTGAGTGCAGCGACCAGCCCGACCTCGATCACTGGAGCTACCAACGTGACCTGCGGCTTGTGCAGGTAAAACAAACAGACAGAGTAATCATATTATCTTCCTCGCTGTGAGCCTGGGTACTTTGGGCACAGTTGTGCCTCCGCACAGGACAGTGACGCCCCCTGTAGGTTGTGCAGAGGAAGGCCGATCTGTTCCAGAAAGGAATGTGTGTCTGCGCAGGAAGTGTGAATGTGATCGCCGACCCTACACTGGAGAGAGGGTCACTGGCCAGTTCTGCAAGTGGGACAACTTCAACTGTGACCGTTTTAACGGGTTGCTTTGTGGAGGTGTAAGTCCCTCTTGACTCCTGATCCATGAAACCATCATTGTTGATCGTTCTAGATGCAAAAACATTTTCCTAATGCAGACTTGAGTCTGTGATATAACTACAGTACATACGTAACTACAGTATCTATTTTGTTTGTGTTTGGTTGCCAGGTCACAGGCGATGTGACTGCAACCCCTGTGTGTCAGAGGACCGGTAACCGTGGAAACTGCCCGTGCAACCGGTGCGAGTTGTGACAGATGTACTCAGGACCTTTGTGTCAGCGATGTGCCGTGTGCGTCGGGTTAATCACTATAATCAACATGAAGAAAAATGCAGTGCATCCCTATTATAGGAATCACATTTGTATCTAAGGATGAGATTTTTTGTACCAATTGATTTAAAATACATTGTAAGTCTAGGAATAAACCTGTCCAAAGAGGTTTGACCACGGTCACATCAGTGATTCTCAACATGTTTTGTGGCAGCAGGCTACATTTTAATCTATAACGCTGATGTTCAGTGCGTTAGAATGATTCATGTCATTCAAAACGTATTCAGATGTAATGGTCTGTTTCATCCACTAGATGGCGATATATGACACAATAAAGACGCTCTCAAGTGATACTGTACTCTCTCCACTGCTACATGACGCTCTCAAGTGATACTGTACTCTCTCCATAATTACATGTGTATTCACATCAATACCTATGGTGATTATTTGAAAGACATATCATATTGAATACTGATGCGCTTAGAAAGTTCTCTTTTCCCATTTAAATAGTATCTTACTCAGTGGTGTAAAGTACTTAAGTAAAACTACTTTAAAGTACTACTTAAGTAGTTTTTTGGGGTATCTGTACTGTACTTGACTATCTATATTTTTAACAAATTGTACTTTTACTTAACCACATTCCTAAAGACAATAATGCACTTTTTACTCCATACATTTTCCCTGACACCCAAAATAACTTGTTATAGGTTTTATGCCTCGCAGGACAGGAAAACGGTCAAATTCACACACTTATCAAGAGAACATCCCTGGTCATCCCTACTGATCCCTGGTCATCCCTACTGCCTTTGATCTGGTAGAGTCACTAAACACACATGCTTCGTTTGTAAATGATGTCTGAGCAGTGGTGTGCCCCTGGATATACGAGAAGAGGAAACAAATGGGGCCGTCTGGTTTGCTCATTATAAGGAATTTGACATTTTCACTTTTGATACATTTAAGTATAATTTTAGCCGTTTTAAAACCAAATACTTTTAGACCCTTTACTGAAGTAGTATTGTACTGGGTGACTCACTTTAACGTTAGTCTTTTTCTATTAATGTATCTTTACTTTGACTCAAGAATGACAATTGGGTACTTTGTCCACCACTGATCTTACTTTTGTAAACCATTAAAGACTTAGAAAACCTTCAAACCTACACTACTCTATCCATGTGCCTTTGATGCCAAGCAATATCTCAGCTGCCTTTTGTGAAACTTCTTCGTGGCAATGCTTCTACCTAACCACAGTACCTTACAACACAGTACAGATCATTTTAACATAGAAGACTTAGCCTTGCCACAAAAATTTGAATGTACAAATGTACAAATATAACTGCAAGTAAATGAGCTACCTTGAAGAGCAATCTTTCTAGGGAGTTTTTCTTAGCCACCACGACTCTACATCTGCATTGCTTGCTGTTTGGGATTTTAGCCTGGGTTTCAGTATAAGCCCTTTGTGACATCTGCTGATATAAAAAGGGCTTTATAAATCCATTTGATTGATTGATTGACTGATTGAGCTATATTTGATTGACATAACCACGCAATGTAGAAAGCCACGGAAGGTAGCCATCATGATTTGTGGTTGTTCAGTTGTTAGAGGGAACATTATCATCAACATGTGTTCATAAAAATGTGTTCAAATGTGCGCAAATGAATCTTTTAATGAGGAAATGTGCCTTCCAGATGACATTTATTTGGTGTTTCGTTAGCCGTGGAGAGGAAATTACATTTTTGCCGAGGGAAAATGGCTCCCTTGAATGGGATTTCATACTGCGCGGATGTTTTTCCAAAATGTACCATCTTCACACGGACCTGATCAATGACACTGATTGAATTATTCAGTCTCCATCTCTCTAACTATCTTTGCTTCTAAGTCCTTTGCTTTCCCATCTTTTTTCTCTCTCTTTCTTTCTCTTTGTTCTCTCCTTTTAGGTGGGCAGAGCTGCACTCGACGTGTCTAGTGTTTTTATATAACCTTGTTTTTATCTTACCAGTTTTAAAGGTTCAATCTCTTTTGCAACTAGCAGATCGGTTTTCCTCAATATGTCTTGTATTCCTGAGATCCAGATCGAGTTATTACCTGGCGTCAGTGCTTGAATTGGACTGAAGTAAGTGGCGGTACTCAATTTGGGTGCAGATACTGTTGAAATGTAGGTGCAGGAGCTCCACAATTATTTTTGAGCTAATATTCTAAAAGGAAAAGGAGATCAAGCAGTAGAAAATGTAAGGTGGCGGTACTCAGCTCCGGCCCAAGTCAAGCACTGCCTAGCATCACGTTGTACCCGTATCTTTTTGCATCACCTTGGATGATCCTATGAGAAACATTTTTATTTATTTAACTAGGATTCAAAATTCAAAAGGCACTCGCACGTCTGAGCAATCTTTTTTTGCGAGTGCATGGTAACATGACATTTCTACCTTTAGATTTTGTGGCACAGAGAAAGTTAAGATATCAGACAGGGGAGGTGCTATTAATAAGACACTCTGAGTAAAAGAGAAGGTTTTGGGATTTTCACCCTCCAGACATTGTTTCCTAAAGGTCTCAATGACGAAATGCCTACGTATGTTACGTTGTGATTTTGAACTATGAATTATGTCCCTATTTCAGATTACTCTGATGTTTTCGTTACGCTGTACCCAATGATTTATGTAAACTTGCTCAGGAGGTCTATGTCCTCATTGTGGTTTTACAGACGTGTTTAATAGGTCTTATTTACACACTTTATTCGAATAATGATGAAATGCATATTGTTATATTTGGTAGCACTTATTTGTTTTTCCTTCGCCTCCAACCCCTTTCCATGCGTGGAACGGATGTGGGTGGGGCTAGGTCTCCATAAGGGTGCTAATGTAAAATACTCACAAAAGCTCTGAGGAAGGCCGTGAGACCGATACGTAAAGCTTATTAAAGATCAGTGATACTATCAAGAGCAGTGTGCGGTTTCCTTTCCCCCCTCATCTATTTAACTAGTCAAATCAGTTAAGAACAAATTCTTATTTATGATGACAGCCTACCCCGGCCAAACCCTAACCCGGATGACGCTGGGCCAATTGTGCGCCGCTCAATGGGACTCCCAATCACAGCCAGTTGTGATACAGCCTGGAATTAAACCAGGGTTTGTAGTGACACCTCTAGAACTGAGATGCAGTGCCTTAGACCGCTGCGCCACTCGGGAGCATACATACTTCCCTACATGACTTTCATGTTAAAATAATACTGGACAATACTTCTCTCTTGCATCTTGAAGGCCAGGTTGTTTCTTTACCTACTCAATGCCGGATGTCCCTACTATCTATTTGAAATTCTTTGTGGCCTTTCTATATTTCAATTTAGCCTTGGGTCTAAAGCACAAAATGACTCAGAAAGGTTTTGTGGTGAGACGCGGCAATGTCTCACATGTGAGGACAGAACACACCCTTCAACCCCTCAAGGCAATATTTTGTCTTAACAAATCTCTTTTTGCAGAGGCAACCACTTTGAAGGACAATTCAGGAGGGTGAGGGAACAGCAGAAGGGTGGAAAGTTATATTGTCTCACGAGAGTGACTTTATGTAAAGTGCTGGCTGTTAATCACAAAACGTCTGAGATTATGTCAAAAAAGGAGAGAGACAGTGAGGTGAGCACTACTTCCCACAGCTATGGAGGTGAGGACATGTACCAGGTGATCCACAGGAGAGGGTGACCACATCCGATTAGCTCCAGGTTGCAGGCAGGGGTGGGCAACTCCTGTCCAGTGTCCAGAGACCTTTTCAATTGAAGACCAAGACTAGTTGATTGTTAATTAAAACCAGGTGTGTTCGTGCTGGGCTGGAATAAAAGCCTGCACACACTGCAGCATTATACTGTAGGAACAGGGTTGCCTACCCCGCCTGCGCTTAGTCCTTAGACAATAACCATGCATAATACTAGAAGGTCCAATGAACAGAGCATAATCAGTCACCTCCAACAAGCAATTCCTTTACATCACGATACCAACACACAGCACATTCACAATATAAAGACAGGAAATTGGCAAATCTCTATCAATCTCCCACCACATAATTTGGCTCATTTTTATCACAATTACAAAATAATGACCTTCTCTTTGTTGAACTTGCTGAGCTGTGTCTTGCCCCCGCAAAAGCCGATAGTGCCTCAGATCTTCAGTTTGACTTTGACAGTGGGCCATCAGTGACAAGGACACAGGACCATTATCCCTGGTTTCCGCAGCGCTCTGACAATTTAGCTATTCAAATAGAGATTCACTGGTAATATACCATTCATCTTTTTTCATAGACACATATACACCCACATGCACACGCTCACACACACACCCATTACGCACGCACACACACACACACACACACACACAAACACACACACACACGCTCACACGCAAGCACACACGCACGCACACGCACGCACACGCACACACGCACGCACACACACGCTCACACACACGCACGCACACACGCACGCACACACACGCACACACACACACACACACACACACACACACACACACACACACACACACACCCCTGTGCCAGCTTGATGTCTCGGAGTGGCCGGGAGGAATAAAGAGACAGCCTTTCTCCCAAGTCAAGAAGGTCAAAATGCAAATATCAGCTCTTTCGAGCCTCTCCCTCCATCCCCCTTCCCATCACCCCACCCTCCTCATGGATAGAAAAGACAGGGTTGACGTTTTTAATTATTATGTCAGGATCAAAGAATCCTCATCAGGACTGAGCTGTGCTGAGCCTGAGCTCTCCGATAAACGATATCAGGGTTATTTCTTCAGATGACTCCCCATACCCTCTCCATCCTTTCTCCCCTTCTCTACCTTTCTGCCACTTTCCCTTCCCTCCAAGTCAATATGAAGAGTTTAATTCCAAAATGCTTTATATCCATTTTCAGAAATGCTGGTAAATTAGCGTTTATTGTTTAAAGAAATGATGAAAGAGATTGGTGTGTTTTTTTACTCTCGAATCATGGCATGGGGTTGTTCAATGATAGACATGTATTTGTTTAGAGTCTATCACTTGATGGTTTCATTTCAGAGACAAATAATCATGTTCTTTTTGCAAAATGCTATATATCCCCCTCACACTCAGAGAAATAAGTAGTAGTGTTATACACAGTCAAATTAAATAAATAACTATATTTTGAATAAAGAACTATACAAATTATGCATTTGTGACATCTATATATGTATACATATTTTTTTTAAATAAATACATTAATATAAGATCTGTATGTAAATTATTTACATTTTACATTTTAGCCATTTAGCAGATGCTCTTATCCAGAGTGACTTACAGTTAAGTTAGTGTGTTCATCTGTCTACAATCTTACAAAAAATAGTTACAAAACGGTTCTTCGGCTGTCCCCATAGTAAAACCCTTTTTGGTTCCAGGTAGAACCCTTTTAAGTTCTAGGTAGAACTCGTTTGGGTTCCATGTAGAACCCTCTGGGGAAAGGGTTCTACATGGGACCCAATAGAGTTCTACCTGGAACCAAAAGGGTTCTACCTGGAATCAGAAAGGGTTCTTCAAAGGGTTCTCCTATGGGGACAGCCAAAGAACCCTTTTAGGTTCTAGATACCACCTCATTTTCTAAGAGTCTAGGTGAGACAACCACATGTCACAGTCAAAGAAACAGGATACAAACATTTAATTCCAGCTAAACAACGGATATATAGCGTTTTGAAAAGAATAACACAATTAATAAAAAATCTGAGAACAGTAATATTTTACACAGTCATGAAGGTATCAAAAGCAATCATTTCTGATAAGATTTTTTGCTGTTGAAAAACTCACCCAAAATCACACACACACACACACACACACACACACACACACACACACACACACACACACACACACACACACACACACACACACACACACACACACACACACACACACACACACACACACACACACCTGTGCCAGCTTGATGTCTCGGAGTGGCCAGGACAAGGTCGCTGGGAATCCTAACTAATGAATAACAGAAAGAGGGGTGGCTCTGGGAAGCAGAGGAGAGAGCAGGCCTGCGATGCGACTTGCCACATACATCAAGTCTGCTGAGCAGAAAATGGAAATGTGGGCCGTGAGTGAGTGTAGGTTGGTTCCATTGTCCCCTGGATGAAATCCAATGATTTATCATTTCTCTCAGGGGCATCGGTGCCCTCTCACACAATCATACACTGTTGTGTCATTTATTGAAATGAAAGATTACACTGAATATGATGAGGACATTCCACGGGAGATATTATATTATCGAGGCAAACCTATTTAATTATCCCAATTAGCTTTTGATTCTCTGGACAAAACATTCTCAGACACAGGGCAAACTACCACAAACTGCCCCCCCCTGGCCAGGTATAAATATTCAGTCCTGTCCTCATGTTCTAACTTTATTTAGCAAGGCTAAGTCACTGTGGTCAGGGTCAATGTGGACATGATGGAGAAGGGGAACGCAAGAATCCAGGAACAACCAACACACCTCCCACACCATTTACTCCCCTCCATATGTGTTTGGAAGTGAATGGTGAATAATGTATTTTACAACGTATGTCGTGATAATTGCGTTGTTAACCCATTCGTTAACCCATTCGTTCATACACCTCCGTGATATACAATAAGGCCGTGACAACAAAAAGACAACTGTCACACAGTGGCGGAATAAATTCAACTACACATAGGTTTGTTTCATTACAAAACCGGAAAGCAAAACCTGTCCGGTGAAGTCTACAAAGCAAATCTTGCACGTAAAAAACTGTTATATTACCTGCAGCAAGGTCAAGCGAGTTAATGTATTCAACGGTTTACTAAACAGCTACTGATTTAGAACCACGGAGCTACCGCAAGTCAGCACAAAGACAACAGGAGCACTGCCTCCGCTCTTCCAGCACCATTTCAACTTAAACATTTGAACATCAAATCAACAAGGATGTACATGCTTAGTTGAATACACTGAAAACAAACTAACTTAAAGATGCCAAAAACAATTTAGTCCAGTCAATGTTGCTAAATATTATGTGGCTGTCCACGGCACTGATTTATTTGTGTGCGTATGTGTGTGCGCGTGGAAGTACATTTTTTGGGGGCACTACTTGGAAATTAGTTGAAAGTCAATGCCATCCTCCTCTCTTTCATGTTGGTCAAACGGTCTATGGCTCTGTCATGCTTTTAGTTTTGTCATCATAGGCTACGTACTAAAATGCTCGCTAGCCTAACTTCCTCACATGGGCAACAATGAACCACCTAAGTTAGCTAGCTAGTTGACGTGAGCCTACTAGGCTACTACATACTGAACTTCAATCGTTTCAGGCCAGTGGCACAACATATTAATTTATGGTTAGATCAGAATCGGCACAATAATAATTGGCCTGTACAGAGAATTAAGTCCAAATCCCATCCATGGCTTAGGAAAGGGCCGATTTAGCAAACTAGCTACTGCAGGACATCAACACAAGCAGGCCAGAAACAGCTGTTTGGCTTTCTTTTCTAACTTTTTTTATCAAGGGATGCCAAATGCTTGCTGGCATCAATCAATCAAATGCTACGGCTGCAAAATGATGTACTATTTTGGTCCAGACAGCATAAGATACATGGGCTACACATACTGAGACAGAAGGGCGCTCTTTCCCTCGCTCAGATGATTTCTCCGGTGAGATTCAGCCACTTGCAAATTGACAGAAAATTATGAAAGCACAGAGAGAGATGAAAGACAAAATATATTTTATCATATACATTTTTTCATTGGTCAAATATTTGGGGAAGCGTGGCTTCCCTTGGCATCCATGAATGCACGCCACTGTTACAATGACAGCATAGTGTCATCATCATAATGGCTGTTCTCAGGAGTGTGCCTCTGCCATACCACTGTAAGCATACCACCCTGTATCCCACTGCTGGCTTGCTTCTGAAGCTAAGCAGGGTTGGTCCCTGGATGGGAGACCAGCTGCTGCTAGAAGTGGTGTTGGAGGGCCAGTAGGAGGCACCATATTCCAATGCCCCAGGGCAGAGACTGGGGACATTGCCCTGTGTAGGGTGCTGTCTTTTGGATGGGACGTTAAACGGGTGTCCTGACTCTCTGTAGTCACTAAAGATCCCATGGCAATTATCGTAAGAGTAGGGGTGTTAACCCTGGTGTCCTGGCTAAATTCCCAATCTGTCCGTCATATCATCCCCAGCTTACAATTGGCTCATTCATCCCCGTAACTATTCCCCAGGTCGTTGCTGTAAATTAGAATGTGTCCTCAGTAAACATACCTGGTTAAACAGTGAATTGAATAAAACAAAAGGCCAAACCGTTTTGATTCCCCCACCGGCCGGTATATCTTCTTCTTCTTCTTCTTCTTCTTCTTCTTCTTCTTCTTCTCACTGATGTCAATGGTCATGCTGGTCTCATAGACTATACATAACATAGTACACTCAAATTAGTATGATATGTATAACTCAAAGGTTCAGCAACCCAAAAGTTGCGTGATCGAATCTCATCACGGACAACTTTAGAATGTTTAGCTAATTAGCAACTACTTACTACGTTTAAGCTACTTTGCAACTATACTGAACAAAAATACGCAACATGTAAAGTGTTGGTCCCATGTTTCAGGATCCCAGAAATGTTCCATACGCACAAAAAGCTTATTTCTCTCAAATGTTGTGCACAAATGTGTTTACATCCCTGTTAGTGAGCATTTCTCATTTGCCAAGATAATCCATCCACCTGACAGGTGTGGTATATCAAGAAGCTGATTAAACAGAATGATCATTCCACAGGTGCACCTTGTGCTGGGGACAATAAAAGGCCACTCTAAAATGTGCAGTTTTGTCACACAACACAATGCCACAGATTTCTCAAGTTTTGAGGGAGCATGGAAATGGAATGTTGACTGCATAAATGTCCACCAGAGCTGTTGTCAGACAATTCTTACGTTGTTTCAGAGAATTTGGCAGTACGTCAAATTGGGCTCACAACCGCAGACCACGTGTAACCACGCCATCCCAGGATCTCCACATCCGGCTTCTTCGCCTGCGGGATCATCTGAGACCAGCCATCCCACCCATGGCTGAATTAGGCCCACCCATGGCTGCGCCCCTGCTCTGTCATGTGAAATCCATAGATTAGGGCCTAATTCATTTATTTCAATTGACTGATTTCCTTATATGAACTGTAACTCAGTAAAATTTTGAAATTGTTGCAAGTTGTGTTTATATTTTTGTTCAGTATAGATACAGTAGCGTGTTAGCTAAGCTTTCCCTAAACCTAATCTTAACCCTTTAACCTAACTCCTAATCCTAATCCTACCCTTATCCTTAACCTTAACCTTAACCTTAACCTTAACCTTAAACTTAAGCTTAACCTTAGCCTAACCCTAACCCTTAGCCTAGCTAACATTAGCCACCTAGCTAACGTTAGTGTTAGTCACCTAGCCACCTAGCTAATGTTAGCCACAGCAAATTGAAATTCATAACATATCATACATATTGAACATTCGTAACATATTGTACGAATGGCAATTTGTAACATATTATATTAATTGCAATTCGTAAAATATCATCCGAATTGTAATTCATAACATATCATACGAAATGGATGATGGACATCCACAAATTAATACATGCCATACTATATGTTACATATTCTAATTTGAGTGTGCCGGATTTCATTTACTATGTTACGTCTACCCCTGAGTCCAGGTGCAGTGGTGCATGAAGATCCCCACAGGGTTGAATGGATCAAATCGTGTAGTTGAGGGTCATATCAACTCTTTCGGAACTCTTTCGGAACTCCACATGAGAATTAAGTTGGTAATACTGGTCTGGTCTCTAACGTACACATGAACAGCCTATTATGAATTCTATGCAGTCAATGTAAAGGCAAGCCCTTAGCTAAGCACTTTATGGTAATTAACTGTGCAGTTTGCCACTGATCTATAACACTGACATTAAAGTTCTGTGTATGAATTCTATGCAGTCAACATAATGTCATTTCTATTTTCCCATTCATGAAACATTTATCAGAATCATAATCAACTTTACTCGTCAAGTACATTTACATATACCCAGAATTTGCCTTATATGTATATGGTCTATTGCTGCCAGCAATAGACCATATACAAACAGAATACAGACAAGTCCACATAGACATCATACAGAATATGCAATATTGGAACAGTAAACATTCAAAATAAAACTCTGGAGTATAGACTGATAAAGAGTGGGAATATACAATTTACAGAGGGGGATATATCTACAAGCAGAGGGAGGGATACTGCCGTGTGAAATATATACAGTGTTGTGTGGAGGTGCGCGTAGTGCAAATGCAGTATAGTGCAGATTAGTGTTTGAGGTCATTGACTGAGTAATCGGCCCAATGCACAGTCACTTAATCCCTACGCGCCCGGTAGCCGGTTGATGAGGGCCACAGCATGGGGGAAGAAACTGTTCAGGTGGCAGGTGGTTTTGGTCATGATTGCCAGAGCAGAGTCTGAAATATGGGGTGTCCGGGGTGGGAAGGGGTCGCCGATGACCTTACCTGCATGCTTCCTTTTCCTGGAGGTGTGCAGATAATAAGAAGATTGTGGGAGCTGTACTGTTAGATTTCAGTGCAGCCTTTGATATCATTGACCATAACCTGTTGTTGATGGCTTTTATGGCTTTTCAACCTCTGCCATAATGTAGATTCAGAGCTATCTATCTAATAGAACTCAAAGGGTTTTCTTTAATGGAAGCTTCTCTAATGTCAAACGTGTAAAGTGTGGTGTACCGCAGGGAAGCTCTCTAGGCCGTCTACTTATTTCTATTTTTACCAATGACCTGCCACTGGCATTAAACAAAGATTGTGTGTCCATGTATGCTGATGATTCAAGCATATACGCATCAGCAACCACAGCTAATGAAGTCACTGAAACCCTTGGAATGGGTGGCCAGTAATAAACTGGTCCTGAACATCTCTAAACCCAAAAGCATTGTATTTGGTACAAATCAGTCCTTAAGTGCTAGACCTCAGTTCATCTGGTAATGAATGGTGTGGCTGTTGAACAAGTTGAGGAGACTAAATTACTTGGCATTACCTTAGATTGTAAACTGTCATGGTCAAAACATATAGATTCAATGGTTGTAAAGATTGGGAGAGGTCTAGCCGTAATAAAGAGATCCTCTGTTTTTTGACACCACATTCCAAAAAGCAGGTTCTATGCATGCCAGTCTCTCTTGGCTAAGAGTTGAGGAGAGACTGACTGCATCACTTCTTCTTTTTATAACAAATATTAATGTGTTGAAAATCCCAAATTGTTTGCATAGTCAACTTACACACAGCTCTGACACACACATTTATCCCATCAGACATGCCACCAGGGGTCTTTTCACAGTCCCCAAATCCAGAACAAATTCAAGAAAGTGTACAGTATTATATAGAGCCCTTATTGCATGGAACTTCCTTCCATCTCATTTTGCTCAAATAAACAGCAAACCTGGTTTCAAAAAACAGAGAAAGCAACACCTCACGGCACAACGCCTCCCTCCTATTTGACCTAGATAGTCTGTGTGTATGCATTGATATGTAGGCTACGTGTGCCCTTTTTAAAAAATGTAGTTCTGTCCTTGAGCTGTTCTTTTCTATTGATGTTTGGTATAATGCCATTCTGTACTATATTTCTTGTTTTGTGTGGACCCCAGGAAGAGTAGCTGCTGCTTTTGCAACAGCTAATGGGGATCCTAATAAAATACCAAATACATTGACGGGGCCGCAGTGGAGAGGGCCAAGATCTTCAAGTTCCTCTGTGTCCACATCACTGAGGACTTAGCATCGTCCTCTCACACCAGCACAGCCTCTCCATCACGAAGCTGAAACGTTTTGACATGGCCCCTCAGATTCTTAGGACCTTTTACAGCTGCTCCATTGAAAGCATCCTGACCCTACAGTGGGTGGTGCGGACGGCACAGCGCATCACTAGGGGTGAGCTCCCAGCCATCCAGGAAGTACATGCCAGGCGGTGTCTGAGAAAGGCCTGAAAAATGTACAAAGACTCCAGCCACGAGACATGGCCGATTCTCCATGCTCCCGTCTGGCAGTAGGTACCGGGGAAACAAGGCTCAGACCACAGACTACTAAACAGCATCTATCCCCTGGCCATTAGACTGTTAAATGACTAACTAATACTGGTCCCCCTCACACCTACTGTACGCAATTGTTGATAAAATTATTACCACTACGCTACTGTTCATTAATTATTGATTTCCATTACCATTAGTATCGGTCTATTGCATCCTGCTACTGTTCACTGTTAGTCCTGTTCACATGTATATATTACCATGAGTAAATTACCATAAGTATTTCCATATTCCTGCTACCAGTCACTTTTCAGCCCTGTTAACACATACAGTTGAAGTCGGAAGTTTACATACACATTTAAACTCAGTTTTTCCACAATTCCTGACATTTAATCCTAGTACAAATTCCATGTCTTAGGTCAGTTAGGATCACCACTTTATTTTAAGAATGTTAAATGTGAGAATAATAGTAGAGAGAATGATTTATTTCAGCTTTTATTTCTTTCATCACATTCCCAGTGGGTAAGAAGTTTACATACACTCAATTAGTATTTGTTAGCATTGCCATTAAATTGCTTAACTTGGGTCAAACATTTCGGGTAGCCTTCCACAAGCTTCCCACAATAAGTTGGGTGAATATTGGCCCATTCCTCCTGACAGAGCTGGTGTAACTAAGTTAGGTTTGTAGGCCTCCTTGCTTGCACACGCTTTTTCAGTTCTGCTCCCAAGATTTCTATAGGATTAAGGTCAGGGCTTTGTGATGGCCACTCCAATACCTTGACTTTGTTGTCCTTAAGCCATTTTTTCACAACTTTGGAAGTATGCTTGGGGTCATTGTCCATTTGGGAGACCCATTTGCGACCAAGCTTTAACTTCCTGACTGATGTCTTGAGATGTTGCTTCAATATATCCCCATAATTTTCCTGCCTCATGATGCCATCTATTTTGTGAAGTACACCAGTCCCTAGCAGCAAAGCACCCCCATCACATTATGCTGCCACCCCCGTGCTTCACGGTTGGGATGGTGTTCTTCGGCTTGCAAGCATCCCCCCTTTTCCTCCAAATATAACGATGGTCATTATGGCCAAACAGTTCTATTTTTGTTTCGTCAGACAAGAGGACATTTCTCCAAAAAGTACGATCTTTGTCCCTATGTGCAGTTGCAAACCGTAGTTTGGCTTTTTTTATGCTGGTTTTGGAGCAGTGTCTTCTTCCTTGCTGAGCGGCCTTTCAGGTTATGTCGATATAGGACTCGTTTTACTGTGGATATAGATACTTTTGTACCGGTTTCCTCTAGCATCTTCACAAGGTCCTTTGCTGTTGTTCTGGGATTGATTTGCACTTTTCGCACCAAAGTACGTTCATCTCTAGGAGACAGAACACGTCTCCTTCCTGAGCGGTATGACGGCTGCGTGGTCCCATGGTGTTTACACTTGCGTACTATTGTTTGTACAGATGAACATGGTACCTTCAGGCGCTTGGAAATTGCTCCCAAGGATGAACTAGACTTGTGGAGGTCTACAATTTCTTTTCTGAGGTCTTGACTGATTTCTTTTGATTTTCCCATGATGTCAAGCAACGAGGCGCTGAGTTTGAAGGTAGGCCTTGAAATACATCCACAGTTACACCTCCAATTGACTCAAATTATTAGCCTATCAGTCAATTAGCCTATCAGAAGCTTCTAAAGACATGACATAATTTTCTGGAATTTTCCAAGCTGTTTAAAGGCACAGTCAACTTAGTGTATGTAAACTTCTGACCGACTGGAATTGTGATACAGTGAATGATAAGTGAAATAATCTTTCTGTAAACAATTGTTGGAAAAATTACTTGTGTCAGGCACAAAGTAGGTGTCCTAACCGACTTGCCAAAACTATAGTTTGTTAACAAGAAATTTGTGGAGTGGTTGAAAAACGAGTTTTATTGACTCCAACCTAAGTGTATGTAAACTTCCGACTTCAACTGTATATCCGCCTATCACAGCTACACTGACTCTTGCACACCCACCCACTCACACTAACACCCACCCACCACTTATACTGCTGCCATACTTGTATCATTATTATTTATCCTGCTACCAGTTACTTTCTCCTAATCCCCCGCCTACATGTACACATATACCTCAAATACTCCAGTATCCAAATCCAATTTTTATTGGTCACATACACATGGTTAGCAGATGTTATTGCGAGTGTAGCGAAATGCTTGTGCTTCTAAGTCCGACAGTGCAGCAATATCTAGCAAGTAATATCTAACAATTTCACAACAAAACCTAATATCTAACAGGTAATATCTAACAATTCCACAACAAATGGAACAAAGAATGGAATGGAATAAGAATATATACACTACCGTTCAAAAGTTGGGGTTCACTTAGAAATGTCCTTGTTTTTGAAAGAAAAGCACATTTTTTGTACGTTAAAATAATATCATATTGATCAGCATCCTGGAGTCGCCTCTTCACTGTTGACGTTGAGACTGGTGTTTTGCGGGTACTATTTAATGAAGCTGCCAGTTAAGGACTTGTGAGGCGTCTGTTTCTCAAACTAGACATTCTAATGTACTTGTCCTCTTGCTCAGTTGTGCACCAGGGCCTCAAGGCTCAGACCACTCATCTTTCTATTTTGGTTAGAGCCAGTTTGCGCTGTTCTGTGAAGGGAGTAGTACACAGTCTTGTAAGAGATCTTCAGTTTCTTGGCAATTTCTCGCATAGAATAGCCTTCATTTCTCAGAACAAGAATAGACTGACGAGTTTCAGAAGAAAGTTCTTTGTTTCTAGCCATTTTGAGCCTGAAATCGAACCCACAAATTCTGATGCTCCAGATTCTCAACTAGTCTAAAGAAGGCCAGTTGTATTGCTTCTTTAATCAGGACAACTGTTTTCAGCTGTGCTTACATAATTGTAAAAGGGTTTTCTAATGATCAATTAGCTTTTTAAAATGCTAAAACAACGTGCCATTGGAACACAGGAGTGATGGTTGCTGATAATGGGCCTCTGTATGCCAGGTAGATATTCCATAAAAATTCTGCCGTTTCCAGCTACAATAGTCATTTACAACATTAACAATGTCTACACTGTATTTTTGAACAATTTGGTGTTATTTTAACAGACAGAAAATGTGCTTTTCTTTCAAAAACAAGGACATTTCTAAATGACCCCAAACTTTTGAACGGTAGTGTAAATATAAATACATGGAAGAGCAATGACAGAGCGGCATAGGCTAAGATGTAATAGATAATATAGAATACAGTATATACATTTGAGATGAGTAATGCAAGATGTATAAACATTATTAAAGTGGCATTATTAAAGTGACTAGTGTTCCATTTATTAAAGTGGCCAATGATCTCAAGTCTGTATGTTGGCAGCAGCCTCTCTGTGCTAGTGATGGCCATTTAACAGTCTGATGGCCTTGAGATAGAAGCTGTTTTTCAGTCTCTCGGTGCCAGCTTTGATGCACCTGTACTGACCTCGCCTTCTAGGTGGTAGCAGGGTAAACAGGCAGTGGCTCGGGTGGTTGTTGTCTTTGATTATCTTTTGCCCTTCCTGTGACATTGAGTGCTGTAGGTGTCCTGGAGGGCAGGTAGTTTGCCCCTGGTGATGTGTTGTGCAGACCGCACCACCCTCTGGAGAGCCATGCGGTTGTAGGCGGTGCAGTTGCCGTACCAGGCGGTGATACAGCCCGACATGTGCATCTGAAAAAGTTTGTGAGGTTTTTAGGTGAACCGCCACATTTCTTCAGCCTCCTGAGGTTGAAGAGGCGCAGTTGTGCCTTCTTCACCACACTGTCTGTGTGGGTAGACCATTTCAGTTTGTCAGTGATGTGTACGCCGAGGAACTTGAAGCTTTCCACCTTCTCCACTGCTGTCCCGTTGATGTGGATAGGGGAGTGCTCCCTCTGATGTTTCCTGAAGTCCACGATCATCTCCTTTGTTTTGTTGACGTTGAGTGAGGGGTTATTTACCTGACACCACACTCTGAGAGCCCTCACCTCCTCCCTGTAGGCTGTCTCGTCGTTGTTGGTAATCAAGCCTACTACTGTTGTGTCGTCTGCAAACATGATTGAGTTGGAGGCGAGCATGGCCACACAGTCATGGGTGAACAGGGAGCACAGGAGAGGGCTGAGCACGCCTTGTGGGGCCCCAGAGTTGAGAATCAGTGAAGTGGAGATGTTGTTTCCTACCTTCACCACCTGGGGGCGGCCCGTCAGGAAGTCCAGAACCCAATTGCACAGGGTGGGGTTGAGACCCAGGGCCTCAAGCTTAATGATGAACTTGGAAAGTACTATGGTGTTAAATGCTGAGCTATAGTCAATGAACAGCATTCTTACATAGGTATTCCTCTTGTACAGATGGGATAGGGCAGTGTGCAGTGTGATGGCGATTGCATCGTCTGTGGATCTATTGGGCAAATTGAAGTGGGTCTAGGGTGACAGGCAAGGTGGAGATGATATGATCCTTGACTAGTCTCTCAAAGCACTTCATGATTACAGAAGTGAGCGCTATGGGTCGATAGTCATTTAGTTCAGTTACCTTTGAATTCTTGGGTACCGGAACAATGGTGGCCATCTTGAAGCATGTGGGGACAGCAGACTGGGATAGGGAAAGATTGAATATGTCCATTAACACACCAGCCAGCTGGCCTGCGCATGCTCTGAAGACGCGGCCAGGGATGCCGTCTGGGCCGGCAGCCTTGCGAGGGTTAACACGTTTAAACGTCTTACTCACATCAGCCACGGATAAGGTGAGCCCACAATCCTTGGTAGCGAGCCGCATTGGTGTAGTCCGTGACTGTCTGTAGACCTTGCCACATATATTTTGTGTCTGAGCCGTTGAATTGCGACTCTACTTTGTCTCTATACCATCATTTTGCTTGTTTGATTGCCTTGCGGAGGGAATAACTACACTGTTTATATCCGGCCATGTTCCCAGTCACCTTTCCATGCTGTGGTTCGCGCTTTCAGTTTTGCGTGAATGCTGCCATCTATCCACGGTTTTTGGTTAGGGTACATTTAAATAGTCACAGTGTGTACAACATCTCCTATACATTTCCTCATAAACTCACTCACTGAATCAGTGTATACGTCTATATAATTCTCTGAGGCTACCCGGAACATATCCCAATCCGCGTGACAAAAACAATCTTGAAGCGTGGATTCCGATTGGTCAGACCAGCGTTGAATAGTCCTTAGCACGAGTACTTGCTGTTTGAGTTTCTGCCTATAGGAAGGGAGGAGCAAAATGGAGTCGTGGTCAGATTTGCCGAAAGTGGGGCGGGGGAGGGCCTTGTAAGCATTGCGTAAGTTAGAGTAGCAATGGTCCAGTGTTTTTTCAGCATGAGGGCTACAGATATGATGATAGAATTTAGGTAGCCTTGTCCTCAAATTTGCTTTGTTAAAATCCCCAGCTACAATAAATGCAGCCTCAGGATATATGGTTTCCAGTTTGCATAAAGTCCAGTGACGTTCCTTGAGGGTCGTCGTGGTATCGGCTTGAGGGGGGAAATACACGGCTGTGACAATAACCGTAATAAGGTAATTATCTCAGGAGATAATACGGTTGGCATTTGATTGTGAGGAATTCTAGGTCAGGTGAACATAAGGACTGGAGTTCCTGTATGTTGTTACAATTACACCATGAGCTGTGAATCATGAAACATACACCCCCGCCCTTCTTATTTCCGGAGAGATGTTTATTCCTGTCGGCGCGACGCACTGAGAGGCCAGGTGGCTTTATCAACTCCGACAGCATATCCCGAGAGGGCCATGTCTCCGTGAAACAGAGTTTGTTACAATCCCTGATGTCTCTCTGGAAAGCAACCCTTGCCCTGATTCCGTCATCCTTGTTATCTAGGGATTGGTCATTAGCGAGCAATATACTCGTGAGCGGTGAGTGGTGTTCACGCCTCTGAAGTCTGACCAGAAAAACGCTCCGTCTTCCTCTTCTCCGGCGGAGTTGTTTTGGGCCGGCCTCTGGGATCAGTTCAAATGCCCTGGGTGGTGCGGACAGAGGATCCGCTTCGGGAAAGTCGTATTCCTGGTCGTAGGCCTGGTAAGTTGACGTCGCTCTGATATCCAATAGTTCTTTCCGTCTGTATGTAATAACGCTTAAGATTTCTGGGCTAACAATGTAAGAAATAAAACATAAAAAAACGAAATACTGCAAAGGTTCCTAAGGACTAGAAGTGAGGCAGCTCTCTCTGTCGGCGCCATCCCTGCCCTCTCTGTCGGCGCCATCTCTGCACATTGTACATTTGGTGCTGTCACTGACCCTATACGGTATAACGTCCTCTCTAATTTGTTGTGTTTTCTTTATTATATATATATATATATATATATATATATATATATATATATATATATACACATACTGAGTGTACAAAACATTAAGAACACCTGCTCTTTTCATGACATGACAAACTTGACACAACTCAACTGTGGGAAGCATTGGAGTCAACATGGAACGCATTGACACCTTGTAGAGTCTATGCCCTGACGACTTGAGGCTGTTCTTAGGGCAGAAGGGGGGTAGTGCAACTCAATATTAGACAGTTTATTAGGTACCGGGTTGGACACCCCTTTACCTCCAGAACAGCTTGAATTCTTCGGGACATGGATTCTACAAGTCAGAAACGTTCCCCAGGGTTGTTGGTCCATGCTGAGGCGATGGTATCACACAGTTGCTGCAGATTGGACGGCGGTACACAACCACCACCAGCCTGTACCGTTGACACCTGGCAGGCTGGGTCCATGGACTCATGCTGCTTACGCCAAATCCTGACTCTGCCATCAGCACGACGCAACAGGAACTGGGATTCGTCGGATCATGCAATGTTTTTCCATTCCTCTATTGTCCAACTCCAGCGTGTCCACTGGAGTTTCTTCTTCTTGTTTTTAGCTGATATGAGTGGAACCCGGTGTGGTCGTCTGCTGCAATAGCCATTCAGTGGAAAGGATCGATGAGTTGTGCGTTCCGATATGCCGTTCTGCACACCACTGTTTGTGGCCCGCCTGTTAGGACCTTCAATGGTGCAGAAATGTTTTAATACCCTTCCCCAGATCTGTGCCTCAACACAATCCTGTCTCGGAGCTCTACGGACAATTCCCTCGACCTCATGGCTTGGTTTTTGCTCAGACATGCACTGTCAACTGTGGGACCTTATATAGGCAGGTTGTGTGCCTTTCCAAATCATGTGCAATCAATTGAATTTACCACAGGTGGACTCCAATCAAGTTGTAGAAACATCTCAAGGATGATCAATGGAAACAGGATGCACCTGAGCTCAATTTTAGGGTCTGAAGGGTCTGAATACTTACATACATTTTTATTTATTTTATCTGTTTTTTATTTGTAATACATTTGGAAACACTTCAAAATATCTGTTTTGGCTTTGTCATTATGGGGTATTGTGTGTAGATGGAAGAGGAAAAATTGTTATTCAATTCATTTTAGAATAAGGCTGTGACGTAACAAAATGTGGAAAAGGTCAGGCGGTGTGAATACTTTCCAAATGCACGGTATAGACCTTTTAGATCAGAGTAGCAAACTGCACAGTTAATTACCATGAAGTGCTCAGCTATAAATGCTTCATGAATGGGAAAAATACACTTGACTTTACATTGACTGCATATAATTCATACATAGACCCGTCATGTGTGCGTTATAGACCAGCATGGCCAACTTAATTGTCATGTGTAGGAGGGCTGTTAATGAGTTACAAAAGAGTTATGAAATGACCCACAGCTACATGATTTGATCTTCATGAAGCATTGACCTCAGTAAGAAGAAGAAGTTAAGTCACGGGCGTATACTGGCCAGAGCGGGAAATGGGGCTGGTACAGGCTATATATCAGGATACATTTATTTTGGCGTATTCACTAACACTGGTATGGCAGAAGCACACTTTTCAGAACAGCCATAATGATGACACTACGCTGTCATTGTAATGATGCATCTATTAAGATAAATAAATATAACCTCTTACATTGCATGACATGAATGCGCTACAGATATGCTTTGGATATATTTCATCAATCTTTAATATGCGGTTGGGACCTGTTATAACACATTCATAAAATGCTTATAGATGTGTAATGAATGCATTATGGAA